>CM029526.1:38916772-40116772 GCA_017140615.1 Eucalyptus cladocalyx | reverse complement strand
GAACCTCTCGGGTTGTCCATCTTTTGGCCCGTGACATTCTCCCCCACTCATTCGAGCACACCCTCGTCGCTCACAGCTCGGCGGTTGGCCTTCTTGGCCCGAGCACGGGCTTTGGCGCGGGCTCTCTTGTTCTTGTTTTGTTTGGTGCGGACGCTCTCATATGATGGGCCGCAACCTCCATCGATGAAGTCGGATTTGGCATGCGGCTCGGTCTTCGGTTTGGACAGAGCACGCGGCGCACTCAACCTCGGGGAAGAGCGCTTGGATTGGCATGGCATTTGTTGGGGTAGGATCCAACTTGACCTTCGACTTCACCTCGGACAGCTTGTTGATGCGCATGACGGCCTTCAAGCTCTTTGTTGAGGCGCCGGATCGACGCGATGTTCTTGGTGTCGACTATCCCTTTGATCATTGGGACCGTCGTCGGGTAATCCAGATCGAGGATCATGAGGCATTTGGTCCTCATGTCGATCATGGATCTCACGCTATTGAAGAATTGCATGCCAAGAATGAGATCGTAATTGTCAAGAGGGATTACCTCGAAATCCATCTTCCCCCTCCAACCGCCAATTTTGACGTCCACATCCGAAGTTGATCCTACGCCACGGACGCCCTCCGAATTGACCGGCTTGAAGGTGTTCCCGGTTGGCTCTATGCGAAGGTTCAAGGCGTTCGCCACTTCCTTCGACATGAACATGTTCGACGCACCCGTGTCAACCAAGGCATATAGCGTTCGGCCGCACATGTCGACTTGCACGAAGAACATTTCTGCGTTCGACACAGCTTCTTTTTCTTTGGACCGAGCTTGGACGGAGTTGATCATCTTCACGGCTCCAAGTCGGATTTGTCGTCTGTCTTCTTTGGGCTCCTCCTTTTCTTCCTCGATGGCAAGGAGGGCGTTGATTCGACCCTTCTTCGGGCACTTTTGGGTCCAATGCGGACCTTGGCAAATGAAACAAGGAGAAGGCGGGGGTTGATCAAACCTGTTCGTGTAGTCCGTCGGTGGTCGACCCCTTTGGAAGGATGGCTTGGAAGTTCCTTCTCCCCATGGTTTGGCTCGGTCGCTTTGTTTGTGCGTGCCTTGGGAAGTGCTTCGTGCTTCATCCTCGCAAGGTCGATCCGACCTCCAATCCCTTTGTCGACTCCTTGGTTCGGTCTTGGTGAGGTTGATGAGCGACTCGGCCACTCTTAGCGTTCGCGCAAGACTGGTCACGTCCCGTCTCTTGAGCTCGAGAAGTGCCCATGGCTTCAACCCATCCATGAACGCTCCGAGAGCCTCCTCTTCGCTTAGGTTGCGAATCTGGAGTTTGAGCTTGGTGAATTCTTTCACGTACTCTCGGATCGCGCCTCTTTGCTCGAGGCGATGGAGCCTACTACGGGCTTCTTGCTGAGCGAACTCGGGGAAAAAGTAGTCCCGGAACTCTCTCACGAAGTCGTCCCATGTGCACACGGGATCGGCGTGTGTCTAACCTTGTCACACCTGTTGCGCCACCAAAGCATTGCCGTATCAGATAGGAACATGGAAGCGGTTCGTACCTTGGTCATCTCGTCGTGCATGTTGACGGCACGAAGTATTGTTCCATGCTCCAAATGAAGTTGTCCACCTCCTTGGCGGATCATTCGCCTTTGAATTCTTTCGGCTTTGGCACCTCAATTTTGGGCACCGCTTGGTTCGGCACAGCACCGTTGGTGATGCTTATTTTGCACCGGGCGAGCTCGGTCTTGAGCTCTTGGATCTCGGCCTTCATGGCTTCGACCTCGTCCCTACGCTGAGCTTCTTCCTTGACCACTTGGACGCGCTCCTTCAACACATCGATCGATGCTTCAAGGGCTTCGTCCTTGTCGTGTAGTGGTGCGGTAGCTTCATTGAGGCATGCCGTGAAGTCTTCATGGAGCAAACTCTCAACCTTCATGATCCGGTCTCGCACATCATCAAGACCTTCCATGAGTTCGAGCACGGCGCTCCGGACCTTCCCGATCTTCTCATCGAACGCAGCTACGACGTCCCTCGAGGCGTCTCTTTACTTTGCATGGCCGTGATTCTCGTTGACTTCTGCGGCCTCTCCAACCATGACAGCTTCTTGGCTCGACATTTCTTCGAACAGTTGGCGCTCCTTGATCTCTTGAACGGATCTCTCATTTGCTCTGATACCACTTGTCACCGGGCCGATCGATTGGGATCATGACCGCGCGGCGACTCGGGCAACTTCGGATCACCCAAGCCAAGCCTTACTTGATCGAACGCTTACCCACTCGCTTACCTGGATCGTTGAGAGAGAAAGCTAGAGAGAGGAGCTCTGAAAGGAATGGAACTTTGTATTACTGAAATGGTGGATGATTACAAATGAAGGAGCACACCCCTTTTATATTTGAGGGTCTCGGCTTACAACCGTTGATCTACTTTTCATCCGGCGGGCGAGATCGCATTGCCTCAACTACCGACATAAATACTTAATTGCCATCTACCGACATTAATGGAAGGAAACTTCTAGAATTAGGCAAAATGACGGTGTCGTCCGCCCTTGGAAACTTTGGGGAGAAGACTTGGTGGAAATCCGAGGGAGAGCAGGAGGTCCACGGATGAGTCAGGGCCGACTCTAGGGAACTTCTCGAGTCGTCCATCTTTTGGCCCGTGACACATGCATAGTGGACTTTCTAGGCAGAGATCCCTTGTCAAAGCCCTTTGGTTTATAGCTTATAGATTCAATGCCTTCCAGGGCTGATACACTGGTTTGGCGTGCAATTCTTTGAGCTTGCTAAGTTCCTGACGTTGTTGAGTTTGCAAAACAACCTGCAACAAAGATTTTTAAGCAGGGACCAGACGAGCCTGTTGCTTATATTTTGCTATCAAATATGCATGCCTCAGAAGGTCTTATGGGAAGATGCAGCAGCAATAAAAAAGAAGATGAAACTGAAAAGCCTGTTCTAGCTGGAATCAAGTGAAAAATATAGTCCACAAGTTCTATGTAGGCGACATTTCACACCCAAGGGCACAAGAGATCCATGACAAACTGGACCAATTGGTTTGGTGAATTAAGGCCTGTTAGGTAACTATTTTGTTTTTTTTCTATATTGCTGTTCTTTTATTCCTCTTTTCTTCTTTTGTTTCTCGGAATAAAAATCTATTTAGTAAAGTCAGCAAATCTTTCTTTTCTTTGGAAAAGAAAAGTGGTTAGGAAATAAATGTGGAACAAAAACAAAAAGTATAAAAAGAATCTTAAAAATAAGGTCATTTTAGAAAAAAAAAAAAAACAAGCTCATTGTAACCTAATGCTCGTCTTTACCTAATCAACAAGAGGTCTAATCTCTTGATATGATTTGAGTCTCCATTTTTGGAATAAAAAATTTAGGAGAAAATCTAGAAATTAGATTTTTAGTATTTTTACTAGATTTTAGTCATAAACAATGTGAAAATCTTACTACCGCCCGCGGTGGCCGCGCTTAGTACGCGTTGTGAGGGCGGAGGAGTTCGAATCCCAACGAGGGTGCGACGCGTGATTTAACCGCGCTCGGGGGTCAGCGGTGGGGGCCCCTAGCGCCCCAGGGTTTTACTCTCCACCGCAAAGCGGCGTGCGGAGGTTCCCTGGGCACAAAAAAAAAAAAAAAAAAAAAACAATGTGAAAATCTTTCAATGAAAATTGGATTCAAAATTGGATTAGCTTTTTAAGGCTTTTACTATGTAAATTTTTGAATGTTGTTTATTTTTAGAGACAATGTTAGGCCGTGAAAACTTGACGCTCTAGTCTTGTTTCCTTAAAATTCTATTAGAGACATCCTTTAAGATTGTTCACTATTCTATTTTAATAGAAAATTAGATGGCTCTAAACAAGTCTTTTGTGTTATCATTTATCTTGTATTCATAGCATTCGAATAAGCCTATGCTCCATGGATTTTCGATGTCATTTGCTTGAAGGTTTGATGAGTTTATACAAATAAGCACACCAAGTTTAGGATCGCTCCATCATTAGTTGTTTCGTCATTGCCCATTCCACCAAGCAACTTTTGTTCTTCTTATTGTAGTTAAAAAAGCTCAAAAGATTTATGTACCTTTTTACTTCAATATCCAAAGATTTATTGTCAATGTTGACATTTAAATTTTTGACATCCCACCAAGTAATTTATGCAAAAATTAGGGATCAAAATCAAGAATTTCCTAATTTGATATCCATCTTCCATCGCTGCTTTTATTTGAATTCCTAATAATTGCCCTTCTTTTCCTTATCTTCTCCATATTTCATTATTCTGCATAAACAAGGAAAATTCAAATAATCAGAAGGAAATTCAAATATTTTCTCACAAATAATGCATTAATTACTGCTTAAAATAGGTAAAATAACTCTATTTTTATAGAGTTATCAAACCCCCAAACTTAACATTTTGCTAGTCCTCGAGCAAAAGTAAGACATAACACATACTCAACCTAACAACCTTCTCCTTTAAAGTGTTAAAAGCCTGCATGCATTCAACAGAAAAATTAAAATGAGCATCTTTTTCCAAAAGATTAGAAAGAGGTTTAGCAATTTTTGAAAAATCTTTTATAAATCGCCTGTAAAATCCTGCATGCCCCAAAAATCCTCTGACAAGTTTCACAGATGTTGGCGGAGGTAATTTTGCAATGACTTCCACTTTGGCTCGATCGACTTCTATTCCGTTTTGAGAAATTTTATGCCCGAGCACTATTCCTTCTTGCACCATAAAGTGACACTTCTCCCAATTCAAAACAAGGTTAGTCTCCTCACATCTTTGTAAGACCAAAGCCAAATTATTTAAACAAGAATCAAATGATAGGCCAAACACGGAAAAATCATCCATGAAAATCTCAATATATTTTTCAACCATATCGAGAAAATAGCCATCATGCATCTTTGAAAAGTAGCTGGTGCATTACAAAGACCAAAGGGCATTCTTCTAAAAGCAAAAGTACCATAGGGACAAGTGAAAGTAGTTTTCTCTTGATCTTCCGGTGCAATAGGAATCTGATTATACCCCGAATATCCATCCAAAAAGGAATAAAATTCATGCCCTGCAAGTCTTTCTAACATCCGATCAATAAATGGTAAAGGAAAGTGATCTTTTCTAGTGGCGTCATTCAATTTTCTGTAATCCATACACACACGCCACCCAGTAACTGTTCTAGTTGGAATCAATTCATTGTTGTCGTTTTTCTGAACAGTCATACCACCTTTCTTTGGCACAACTTGTACAGGACTTACCCAAGAACTATCAGAGATAGGATAGATGATATATGCATCAAGTAGCTTAAACAGCTTTCACTACTTCTTGCATCTTCGAGTTCAAACGCCTTTGAGGTTGGATAGTGGATTTATATTGTTCCTTTATCAAAATTTTGTGCATGCAAATTGAAGGATTAATTCCCTTGATATCAGCTATTTTCCATCCAATTGTACCCTTATGCTTTCTTAATACTCTGAGTAGTTTCTCCTCCATCAAATCTGTCAAAGAAGAAGATATAATTACCGGTAAAGAAGAAACTCCATCTAAATAAGCATATTTCAAATGAGAATGTAAGGGTTTGAGTTCTAGAATTGGAGGCTCTTCAATTGATGGTTTAGGCTTTGTAATGTGTTGTCCCAACTCCTCAAATTTAATTGCCTTTTGCCTTGAATATGGTGGAATTGCCTCCATGAAATTTGCGTATCTCCTTTATCTCCTCATTATGAATATCTTTGTCCATTGGTTGAATCGGACATGCTTCAAGTGGATCTTCAAAAATATTTTCCTGAAAACCTTATTCACCAACTTGTCAACTGTCTCAACTCTAAAACAAGAATTATCATCGATGGATATTTCATTGCTTTAAAAACATTAAATGAAACAAGATCATCTTGAACTCTAAGGATCAACTTCCCCCGTTGTACATCAATAAGAGCTCTTCCCGTTGCTAGAAAAGGTCGACCTAAAATAAGTGGTACCTCAAAATCTTCCTCCATGTCAAGAACTATGAAATCTGCAGAAAGATAAATTTGTCAACTTTTACCAAAACATCTTCCACAATACCTCTCGGATATTTAATTGATCGATGAGCCAGTTGAAGTGACACCGTGGTTGTTTTTACCTCGCCCAATCCTAATTTCTTGAAAATAGAATAAGGCACGATTAATACTTGCACCTAAATCACATAATGCTTTTTCAAAGTAAGAATCCCCAATAGTGCAAGGAATAGTAAAACTCCCGGATCTTTTAATTTTGGAGGCAATTTGTTTTGTAGGATGGCTGAACACTCCTCGTTTAACTTCACAGCCTCATAATCCTCCGCTTCCTTTTGTTTGCCAAAATCTCCTTCAAAAATTTTGCATAACTAGGCATTTGTGCTAAAGCATCTGCAAAAGGAATGTCAATGTGCAATTTTTTAAATACATCAAGAAATTTAGAAAATTGCTTATCCATTTTGTGCTGCTGGAGTCGCTGAGGGAATGGAATTGGCGGCACATATGGCTTTGGATTATCTGGAAAAAGTTTACTCTTACTTGTCTCCTTCGATTGTTTATTGATCACCTCTTCTTTGTCTCTGATAATCTCTTCTTCTCCCACTTGTTTACCACTTCTCGGGTAATAGCCTTTATGTTTTCAATTGGATTTTTCTCCGTGTTGCTTGGCAAAGAACCCCGTTGCCTTCGACATCATACTTGCTAACCGACCCACTTGCATCTCCAGATTTCTGATTGAAGCCTCTTGGTTTTGAAATCTCACATCCGTGCTTTTGATGAAGTTATGAGTTGTGTTAGCAAGTTTGGTGACTATGTCTTCCAAATTTGACTTTGTTTCTTCTGATTGTTTGAATCCTTGTGGTCTCGTCACATTCTGATTGTTCCATGAAAAATTTGGATGATTGCGCCATCCCGGATTGTATGTGTTGGAGTAGGATTATTTTGCACTGTTAAAATTCCCAACAAAGTTAGAATTTTCACTAGGTTGTTTGAAAGTATTACCTACCCGACACTCGTGCTAACATGTCCTCCACCACAAAAATCACATGTCAAATTGTGAATTTTCATGGCTGAAACACTCATATTATCAAGCTTTTTGTTGATTGTTTCAAATTGTGCAGCAATTGCAGCAAAAGCATCCACTTCATGAATTCCGCTAACTTTTCGCATTGGTAATCTCTCGCAGGCCACTGATAACTATTGGACGCCATCTCTTCTAATAAATTGTAGGCTTCTTCTGGTGTTTTATTATTTAAAGTCCCCCCGCAGCTGCATCAATCATAGAACGAAGATTTGCACCAGAGCCATTATAAAAAGTTTGTACCGCATCCATACGGGTAGTCCGTGATGTGGGCATCTCCTAAGAAATTCTTTGAATCTTTCCCATGCTTCATATAATGATTCATTATCCATCTGCATAAAATTAGTAATATCGTTACGCATCTTTGCAGACTTTGCAGGGAAAGAACTTACCAAGAAATTTCTGAGCCATATCATTCCATGTAGTAATTGATCCCGCAGAAGAGAAGAAAGCCAACTCTTAGCTTTATCTCTAAGAGAGAATGGAAATAATCTTAATTTAATAGCATCATCTGTAACTCCATTATATTTAATGGTGTCACAGATTTCAAGAAAAGCATCGATATGAGCGTTTGGATCATCGCTTGGTAGCCCACTGAATTGCACTGATTGTTGAAGCATCTGAATAAGTGACGGCTTTATCTCAAAGTTGTTTGCTTGAATTGCAGGTCTTCTGATACTTGATGTGGTGCCTTGAACTGTTGGCGCAGCATAATCTCTTAAAAGTCTACGTGGATTTTCATTATCACCGTCTGCCATCTTAGCGTGATTCTTCTGTTCTCTTAGTCGCTTTTGAATGTACGCTCGATTTCTGGATCAAGCTCAACAAGTTCCCCTTGTTGGCTACGTGTCATAAACCGATGTACACCCTGAAAAATAAAAACAAAACGAAAGCTAGATTAAATTTAGAATTATCTGGTATCAATATTAATTAGTATTAAACAAACGATCCCCGGCAACGGCGCCAAAAACTTGTTCGTAAAATTCTAAACGCAAGTGCACGTATCGAACAAGTAATATAATGATGAGATAAAGTATCGTCCCACGGAGATCGATGATTAATAAACCAATTAAATACTAAAATAGACTAATTCTAAAATTTATCTAACAAATCAAAATATAATTAAGAATGAATTAAAAACGAAATTTGTAGACTAAATGTAGTAAAATCAATCAGAAAAATATGTTAGAGCATCCGATTTCACAATAACCACTAGATATGAATTTCATATTGTTATAAATACAAGAACGATATCAAACACGTGATAGCGGAATTTCCTAATCTATTTACTATCCTATCTCTAGATATAGCAAACCTACTCAGCTTATTAATCCACTATATCTCTATGTGAATTAAAATAAACATGAGTGCATTAAAAACTATGAATATTCCCGGTTTACAATGAGTCTTTTGGATCACCTTATCACCGAAAGCTACACAAATAACGCAGTATATTTCTATCCACGTTTAATTCATGGTTATATATTATAATGAGCAATTGCATATTATCACATCTCAGTCTCAAACATGCACATCAGATCATTCAAGTGGTGGCCAGTCACTCAAAAGTATTAAACGCAATAATAAATAACTCACATGAATGAAATCAATTGTAGAACATAAAAATCATGAAATTCACATCATCATGGTTAGGCTACATCGTAGCTCTAACAAAAGAAAATTAGAACATAGTAGAATAAGAAATATAAATATAAATATAAATCAAACCCAGCATCTTGAATCAAAGAACAAGAATTCTGTCACCACTTTTGTCTTCTCTTCAAAATACTTCAAAAGACTCTCAGAACAATGGAAAACGATCTGGCTAAAAAAAAAAAAAAAAAACCTAGCTGCTCTCTCTTCCTATTTATAGGAAATCTAAAATATCTACTTGTAGATAACATTAGGGAACAAAATCAAGAATTTCCTAATTTGATATCCATCTTCCATCGCTGCTTTTATTTGAATTCCTAATAATTGCCCTTCTTTTCCTTATCTTCTCCATATTTCATTATTCTGCATAAACAAGGAAAATTCAAATAATCAGAAGGAAATTCAAATATTTTCTCACAAATAATGCATTAATTACTGCTTAAAATAGGTAAAATAACTCTATTTTTTATAGAGTTATCAGTGGGTTCTCAAAATAAAATGTAAAGCTGATGGCTCAATAGAAAAACATAAAGCTCGTCTTGTAGCGAAGGGATATAATCAACATGAATGAATTGATTATGAGAAAACATTTTCTCCTGATGTAAGATTTATCTCGATTCGCATTATTCTGACAATAGTGGCAAATATGGATCTTGAGTTATATCAAATGAATGTAAATATTGTTTTTCTCAATGGAGAATTAAAAGAGGAATTATATATGGAACAACCTATTGGTTTCATTATGAAAGACCAAGAAGAAAATGTATGTCGACTTTTAAGATCAATATATGGCCTTAAGCAATCGTCCGAGATAATGATATATACGTTTTTATAATGCCATAATGGCATATGATTTTACAATGATTGATGAGGATCATTGTGTATATATCAGAAGATCCAAAAATCAATTTGTGATCATATCATTATATGTTAATGATATACTGATTACCGGAAGCAATATGGAGTTTGTTAATACTGTCAAGAGTTAGTTATCTTCCAACTTTGAGATGAAAAACATGGGTGAGGCTGCATACATTCTTGGAGTTAAGATTTTAAGAGATCGTTCGAAGATATCATTATCTCTTTCGCAAGAAACATACATAAATAGGGTTCTTGAACGATTTCGTATGCAAGATTGTAAACCTATAGATACTCCTATTGCAAAAAGTGAAGGATTGAGTCATAAAATATATCTAATGACTCCACAAGAGAATGAACAAATGCAACATGTTCCTTATGCTAGTGTTATTGGAAGCTTAATGTATGCTATGATGTGTACAAGACTTGACATATGTTTTGCAGTTGAAATGGTGAGTAGATATCAATCCAATCCAGGTCAAGCACATTGGAAATCCATTAAAAAAATATTAAGGTATCTAAAGGGAACTACTGATTATACGTTGAGTTATCAAGGAAATGATCTGCGACTTAAAGGCTATTCATATGCTGATTGGGGAAGAAAATTAAATGAAAGAAAATATACATGGATTTGTTTTCTTACTTAATAATGGCATCATATCTTGGGGCAGTAAGAAACAAATGTATTTAGCATTGTCCACGATGGAAGCTGAGTTCATGACATTATCAGCAACGATACAAAAATATATTTGGCAAAAGAGATTTTTGGATCATTTAAGTGTTATTGAGAATGCTGCAAACTCATTGTTGGTTAACTATGATAGCCAAGTAGTAATAGCATACACCAAAGATTCAAAATATCATGGCAAAACCAAACATATATATACCAAGTAATATTTTTGTCAAAGATATGGTTGCACGAAAAGATGTGAACTTACAGTACATATCTACGCATAGAACGGTAGCAAATCCTATGACGAAGCCAATACCTAGATATGTGTTTGCTGGCCATGTAAAATCTCTAAGACTGCGTAGAGGCTAATGTACTGAATATTGTAATTTCCCTTAAATGTTCACATTTAATGAATTTGTGTTTTCATTATTAATGCCTATGAATCTTTATTTGACGTTTATGCATCTTAATGCTTTGTGCATTATATAAAATTGAGAAAGTATGTCAGACAGATGAAATATTAGCCCACTCACACGGGTAATTGCCTCTATTTACTATGTGATAAATAGGGATGAGATGGTTTTTAAGCTTATTATTTAGGTGATAATCGAGAGCTCAAGCTTAAAATATATTTATCACCTTAACTAAGTGTTAAGATGATGACATAATATTTACTATGTTCGAAAGTAAAATAACCCGCATATTTTACTTTATATGTCTAAGATGCCAGATGTGAGTTTTGATAAATTCTGTGAATGAGTAAATATGTGAACTCAAGTTAGACATTAGGTATGTCTAAACTATCATATGTATGGTATTGAAGGTGTAGACATATGCTCTATGGGAATGAGTTAATACCGTAATATGTATTTCATACTACGTATGCATGAGACAACCAACAAGAGTGGCAAAAATTTTGATCTCAACTTTTATGCTGTGTGAGACTCTTGAAGAAAAGAGTTCATCAATTAAGTGTCATCGTTACTCTTACTTATTCTTAAGATTTCTATTTAGTGTTTGCTTTCTTAGAATGTTGTCAATGATCATATATAGATTCGATATAATGGGACATTTCTAGAAAAACAAGTTAAAATGAAATTAAGATTTTCAAGGAAAGATGAAGATCGAATTTGAAGAATCACATTCTAGTTTTATATTTATTGGTCGACCAATTATGACGTTTTTTAGGATAATCATAATTATTAATACAATATATCATTGTTTAAAAAGAGATCAAGAGAGATACTGAGAGAGCTAGTATGAACACCTAGAGGGGGGGTGAATAGGTGTATAAAATAAACCTTAGCAAATATATGCGGAATAAAATAAATTTCGAGTAAAATAAAGGAGTTAAGGAAGAGAATAAGAACACAAGATTTATAGTGGTTTGGCTTAATCCAAGCCTAAGTCCATTTTCCCACGCTAATAGCCTTCTTGGCTGGATTCCACTATGCAATCAACAAGAGATTACAACTTTGAGTGCAAACACTTAATAGTAGATCACACTATCTCACTAAGTCAATCTTTTGGTATTTCTCTCACGATCACAAACGTTTAAGCTCTCCAAAGACAAGTGTATGATCGGTCGCTCAAACTTTGGAATTATAAATTTTACGCTCTATCTCTTACTTGCTCATCGGTCCATGATCTCCTTAAATACTCCTCCACTTCCAAACTACCCGTTGGACAAGATCCCGAGAATCGTCTTCCAATATACCCATTGGACAGCTCTGTATCTAGAAGATTTGGTAGCCGTTGAGTGACAAAGGTAGAATCCCAAATTGATTCCGATCGCCCATACAAACGGAATCTTGATTTCCATAAGTAAAGTTTCTTCGTATAGAAAGTTCTTGTCTTCAAGATCCAATCGTCAATCAAATAGATTGAGTCAATCAAATCAATCTTGATGTGGAATCCAAACCAGATCACTAGCCGTTATATGATTGGGCTTGAGTTACATTCTGTCGAATCTGGATGTAAAGTCTGAGAGCAATAGACTTTACAATCTGAGTCTGAGTGCAATAGATTTTACAATTTGGGTCTGAACATATCTGCGTTCGAACAGATTTAGCTTTAAGGTCTCACGTACCAGTTCTCCCTTCAATAGAGTCTATATTTCGGTTCAGCTTGATAGAGTCTCGTCTTCGGTTCAAGATTCACATTCAGATCTCGAATTAGTCGAGTTGACAGACTTCTGATGTAGAACAGACTTTGACACTAAAGTCTGACAGTCTTCAGACTTTGACATAGAAGTCTGTAAATCTTCATAATATACTTTGGACATATGTTATGTTCAGTCTTCTGGCCGTCTTCAGACTTTGACAATATCCTTTACATGTTCTATTATCTGCATGGTCTATTACTTAACCATTAAATATGTTAGTAGCCTTTGATTTATTTTGTCATCTTCAAAACATCATAAGGGATTTTCCTAACGGATACAAATGTGATCGATCGATCGATCTAGGGTACTGCATACTAAGTCTACTCAGAATGTGATGCCAATTATGAGCTATTATATATTCCTAACAGATGTATGGCAACAAGCTCTTAAAGTATGCTGGTCACACGGATTATTCACCAGTATGAATGTTGCAGAGAGGTAAAGAGAATTTTGTTCGGCCCACCACGTACGGGTGGAAGATGATGAGTTTTTATGTTTTGATTGGCTTATTTAAGTCCATCCGCCCATGTTGGGCCAAAACCTGGCCCATAAATGAAAGGCCCATGGAGGAGGTTATGATATCTAAGCGATTACGTTATTTTGAAGTAGCGTTTTAGAGAAAGAGAAATTACGTTCTCTTAGTTTTACGCTCTCAAAAGTTTCTCCCTAAATAGAACAATACTCTCCTCAGAAGAACGGTATCGGGATTCCTCTCTGAACTGCGACATCAGTGTTTTAATCAGTGAAAGATAAGGTACGTTCGACTTCGTAATGTACCTTTTGATCGGTGTAACATGTTTTCCGAGCTTGTTTTTCCGCGTTCGTTTTTTAGGTTCGATTGAGTATCGGATTAATTTGGGAATCCGTTTCCCAACATACTCGATAGACACAGAAGAGACACACAGAAAAAGAAAGTGAGAGAGTAAGAAAGACAGCGGAAGCTCCTTCAGCCAATGCTTGGCCGAGACACTCATCTTGTTGCCCTAGCCCATGGTCATGCTGCAGTTGTCGCTGCCGTTCGCTGCCCATGAAGACGTGAAGCCCCTTGGTGAACTTGTTTTCCCCAACATGCCAAGGTGACACCAAGCCCCACCGCAATGTTGATGCTCATTGCCCCATTTGAGCTGCAACGCCCTCACGTGCTCAAGCTGCGGAGCCCCGACAATGCGATGCTGCTCCTTGCACCATTGCCAAATTTTCAACAACGATCACTTGAGGGCTGCTCATCAACACAACAACTCTTTTCTCTGGTTTTCTAATGTCCATGGCGTCACAACAAGTGCAACCTCCATCCGCAATTTCCACCGACATTTGGCTCGTGTGCGACATTGAGCATCATTAACAAAATTGAGTCTGGTGTCCCAGGATACCGGAGGGATAACCTCCTGAGGGTGGGAGTCCCTCGTCTGCTCCTGGGTACAGCTCGGGAGGGGGCTGGTCATGGTGGATTGAGAAATAAAGAAAAAAGAAAAGAAAAATTTTCAGAATGTCTAGTAGACTCCAAGTGGTGATGTGGAATTAGTTAAGGGGCTCGGTCAAAGTAAGTAAAAGTGTTCTTGGTACGTGTCCAAGATCTTTTAACAGCACTGGAGAAATGCATGCTCTCACGCCTAACTTTCCCTTTGCTAGTTTATCAAATTAGAGCAATTAATTTCTACAATACAGCATGGTCACCACACCTCACCAGTCCGCGAGCTCCTCCGCCGCCATGCACCATCACCAATTATCGTGCAATCCACCGTCCAACAGTTCAAATTTGGGAAAAATTCTTCAAATTAAGTAATAACCATTATCTGATTCCATTGAATATCCTTATTTGATTATTCCATTTAATCAATTTCTATGAGTGATAGGTGTATCCCTAAATTAGGATGTATTTCCTAATTCGTAACTATATATAATCTTTGATTCTATCTATAAGACTTTAGATGGAATGATCGATTTTACGGGAATATTTAAAATTGTTATTTTGATCTTTAAAGCTTAAGATTAACTTATCGATTTTATTTGCGAAATTTCAAGTTGATTAGATATTCTTTCCTTATTTGAATTGGTTTGATGATATCTTTAATGATCTTGAATAATTTGGTAATTATCTTAGTCTTATTGCTTTCTTTATCCTAAAAGGCAAAAAAATTACATCGCATGTCATGTAGTTTGGAATTGGTCTTTGAGATAGAATTACATAATAAAATAGTTTAGATACTTTTCTAATCAAATTAGAATGCATATAAGATGATATCTTTGAATTGAATTGCTTGTTAAGATAAGTCTCCAAGTTAAGATAGGATTTAGGTTAGTCTATTTCTTAACTTAAAATTGTTATATCTCACTTTCGGTATATTTTTATTTTCAATAATTTTTAATTACGAATTTTAATAAAAAAAATACAAAAATATCATGAGCATGCCATTTAGTAGTTGTTGCTAGATTCATGTAATTAGAAATTGTTCATCATTAGAATTAGGCCATTTAGTTAAATTGCATGAAATATAGTTTAGTTTTCATTTAAATAAAAGAAACCCAAAAAGAGATTTGAGTGGATTGAGTGTTAATTAGAAATCATATTTGGGTTGATAAATGTGGTTTTCTAACTAACCTTGCATATGCTTGCATTGCATCAATATAAGTATTTTCTCACCATGCTTACAATTTATTTGTTGCCTTTTTATTGAGTGTTCAATAGAGGTTGTGCACCCCTATGACCACCTTAAATGTTAAATATAGCCTAAAATCAATTCAAGCTGTCGGTAAAATATTTTTGAAAATAAAAGAAAAAAGTACTGAAATGGTGTTAGAATAATCTTGCGTAATCAAATTCTCCAACTCATTTAATTTTTAATTCATAAAAATAAGGTATTTATCTGGATGCTTTACTTGGAAATCTAATCAATCTACCATAACTTAATTAGCGGCAACTTCTAGGAAAATCATTTGCATGCTAAGAAACTAAACCTAAGTTGCAAATTGGTATGGGTTTGAGAGAATCTAAGCTAAGTCTAGATTTAGTAATTCATTAGCCAAACCCTTAGGTGGTTCACTGTCCCCATTGGAGTCATAAACTTGTTGCGACCTAATCTCGGGTGAATCATCTAGGGTTTGGCTAATAGAATAATAAGCCTAAACTTAACTCAGGTCCCCAAGCCCATACAAATTCATAACTTAGTTTAAGTTTTTAGCATGCAAATTATTTTTTATCTAAGAGTCACCACTAATCAGTTTATGGTGGGTCAATTAGATACTCAAGTAAAGCATTGAGAGAAATACCTTACTATTACGAACTAAAGATTATATGAGTTTGGAAGCTTGATTACGCTAGATTACTTTAATGCCCTTTCGATACATTCTCTTTTATTTTCAAATATATTTTGCAAACAACTGATTTTAACGTATTTTCTAACAAGTAAAGAGATCGTGCGGGTGCGCAATCATTATTAAATACTCAATAAAACAATGCAGCAAATAAATTGTAAACATGGGGAGGAAATATTTATGTTGATGCAATGCCAGCATTGGCGGGATTAGCTAGAAAACTCCATTTAGCAAACTATATATTATTTCTAATTATCAAATATTTCCACTCAAATCTCTTTATGGGTTTTCTCTTATTAAAATGAAAACTAAAAATATGTCATGTAATTTAACTAAATGACCTAATTCTAATGAAGGGCAATAATTAAAATGTACCATGCAATTTCTAAATGACGTGCAAGTATCAAATTACATGACCTAATTATATATGACATGCACATGAAATTTTTCATATTTTTCATCAAAATTCGTAATAAAAAATTACTAAAGAATAAAAATCTACGTAAAGTGAGATATTATCTGTTTTAAGTTAGGAAATAAACTAACATAAATCCTATCTTAACTTATAAACTTATCTCAACAAGCAATTCTATTCAAAGATTTTATTAACATACATTCTAATTTTCTTAGAAAAGTATCTAAGGCCCCGCATCGTAATGTTCTTTTTTCTTGTTTATGAACAAAAATTTTTTTTTTTGTTCCCGAGAACAAAAAAGAATAGAAACGCATTTGTTTGCATTTTCGTTCAAAAACTGTTTTTTTGTTCCCAGAACAAAATTGGAACGAAAAAAAGAAACAAAAAAAAATTACTTTTCTGTTCCATAAACACTTCTTGAAGGATCGAAAAGAACAAAAACAAAACACTTCTCGCTCCTTTCTCATTCGTGCCCCTTGCAGCGACGCTCTCCCTTTTCCGGTGTCTCTCACAAGTTCACCACCATCGAGTGATCCGGCGCCTCCCCACTCGGGCCGACTCTCCGACGCCGACAGCCGTTGCTCCTTCACCGGCTGAAGCTTATGATTCGAGGTAAGTTTATGCGCTCACCACCTACTACTCCTCCTTCACCGTTTGACAAGGGCTTTAGCGAGAGCCACCCTCGCAGATCTGGGCAACGGCTGCTCGAGGCTCGAGCGCGACAGCTCGCTTGAGCCCGCGCTTGCCCAGATCTGCGAGATGCTCGCTTGAGCGAGCCCTCGTGCTCGAGCCCCGAGCGAGCGTTGCTCGCCCAGATCTACGGCAGATCTGGGCGACGACTGCTCTGCCGAGCTCGAGCTGCTCTGCTCGCTCGGCAGAGTAGCGACGCTCGCTCAAGCGGTAAAGGAGCGACGCTCTGCTCACTCGAGCAAGCGTCGCTGCTTTGCTCGTTCAAGTGAGCATCGCGAGCGAGCGCAACACTTCGCTCGCTCGAGCGACCCGTAATAAATTTCTTTAGACTATGCTAAGGAACTATGAGCTCATCCAAAATCACCATGAGCGCTATCTTTTTGACAGAGAGGGACTCTAGTTGAGAAACTTATAGAGGAAAGACTGAAGGACTAGAGCCACTTTCAAGAACTTCTTTTTGTGTTTGAAGGTAAGAACCAAGGGTAATGCTGCCTTGTGTTGGATGAATTTCATGGTTGCATATTATATCTAGCATTACAATGAAATGCTCAGCTAATCATTTGGATTTCATAGCTTAAAGACAAAGGTTGGAGAGAGTAGTTGTTTAGGTTCATTTGGAGCAATATTGAACTTTTCACATTTCCTTTTATGGTAATGTTTGAAATATGACTTATTTTTTGACATGGTAGGTTTCTCACAATGCTCTTTATTTTATTTTGAGCATTTTGTTTCATTGATCATTGCTAGTCATAGTACTATGTAGTTCTTGTAGTTCAAAATGCAACTTATGATCTGTTTTATACAAGTTAGTTCAAGAATTGTCAATTTTGTCATTATAGTCTTCTCCGCTTGCATCTCTTGAGAATGATTTTGTGTATGGCATGTATAGTAGTATTATGTTATTGATTTAACTCATAACTCATATGCTGCTCAACCGGTCAAAGATTAAATGGCATATGAATGACAGACATTCAGTACAAAGTGGACCGAGTCTGTAACCAACCTATTTATCGGTTTGTTGGTGGATGAGGTCAAAAAGAGAAATCGCACCTCTTCTACTTTCAACAAAGCAGGGTAGAGGAATATACAGACTGAATTTGTTAGATAGACAGGATGCCAATATAGCATGGTCCAGCTAAGGAACAAGGTAAACAAACTGAGAAAACAATATAGCAATTTTCAGAAACTTATGTCTCAGTCTAGATTTGGTTGGGATAATATAAATAAAAGAGTTGTTATCGACGATCCAAGTATATGGGAATCTCACATCAAGATATCTTTTTTAACTTTTTGGTCATTTTGATGTCATTATATATGTAAATTAACCGGACTGTATGATTATATTGCTGAAATGTCATTATTGTGAAAATTGTAGGAGAATGTTGAGTGGGCAAAATTCAAGAAGGATGGATTTCCTCAGTATCCCGAGCTATGTATTGTATTTGGTGGTATATATGCTACTGGGGAATATGGCATGGGAAATGCTCAAGATTTAATGGTGTCGGAGGAAGATGACAATGGTGATGGCAATATAGGCGGTGACAACAAGTGGTGGCAATGCATATGGTGATGATGGTGGTGGCCATACAATGACTTCGGTGATCACCACACTTATGAGAGAGTCTTTACATCAAACAATGCTGCAACTTCAACTCGTGGAAAGCACAAATTGGATAGGACTACAAATACTAAGAGGAGAAGGAAGAGTACCCAAAACAGTATTGATGACACTTGCAAAGCCATACAAGACTTTTTGAAAGTTAGGTCAAGTCAATCTAGTAGTGGCTCTCGCGGCCTCCGGGTTATGCCATCACCCGTAGACCCTTTCTCCGTAGCTGCTGTGATAGATATTCTAATTAGTATGCCTGAGATAGACCAAGATGTTTACAATAAAGCAATGGAACAAGCATGCGATAGTGCCTCATGGAGAGTGGCTTTCATTAAATCCCCACCTGAAAGGAGAAATTGACTTCTTTATCATCTTTAGTAGATGTTTGGAAATATATTATGGATTGAATGGGGTTTTATTAGACTGTATAACTTATGTTATCCATTAATATTTAGTTTTTAAAGATATTAGTGTTGAGACTCTTGGTACTTATATGTAATGACATCTTCTATTGAGACTATGACTTATGCTATTGACTGTTATTGGATATATTTTCAAAATCTATATTGATGTTTTTATATTTTTGTGATGATATAAGTACTATGGAAGAGGGATCAAATAGTATATGTAGTGAATAGGTAGAACAAGTTGAACAATTCTTGGATGATGATGATCTTCGCATATTGCTAGCATGGTTGTGCACGGTTGCAATTGACACGTCCGTGCATACAAGAGAACCCATTAGGGATAGTAAATTATCATGATCCGAATGGATGATGGAGATTGTTTATGGACATTTAGATAGGATATATGAAGTCTTCAAGATGGAGAGACATATTTTTCTGAATTTATGTGATTTGATGAGAGTAAGAAGTTGGTTAAAAGATAGTTGATTTGTTCGAATAGATGAACAAATTGGGATATTCTTATCTTTGGTTTGTCACGATAGCTCAAATAGAGATTTATGTGAGAGATTTCAACATTTTGGAGAAACGATCAGCAAGTATTTCAACAAAGTATTGAAAGCAATTATCAAACTTTCAAAAGAGATAATCAAACTACCGTCCTTTGATGTCATCCCACAAGAAATTCTTATGGATCCTAGTCATAAGCACTACTTCAAGGTATGATTTCTATTTCGACTTTATACCGTCAAATACATGTATTTCATAATCTTATATAATCTTAGATTAGTAATAAATTGACAAGACTGTGTAGCTGCTATGGATGACACCCATATAAATACTATTATCCCGGTGTCTCAACAGGTTCGATTTAGAGGCAGGAGAGGGACTACCACCCAGAATGTGTTGTGTGTTTGCTCATTTGATATGAAATTTACTTTCGTGTATGCTGGATGGGAAGGATCTGCCAATGATTGTCGAGTGCTTTCGGCAGCACTCGAAACTCCTCAATTGCAATTTCCCCACCACCACCTAGTATTTACTTTGTTTATATAGACATTTGTGATTATATTATGGTTGAATATCACAACAAATTTATATATATATATCATGTTGTAGGGAAATACTACATGGTAGATTTCGGTTATGCAGCACTTCCGGGATTTTTAACTCCATTTAGAAAGGAACATTATCATCTAAGCGAATATAGAGGGAGTGGGAGACGGCCAAGAATAGCAAAAGAGTTATTCAACTATAAGCACTCTTCACTAAGAAATGTAATTGAGAGGTCATTTGGGGCATTAAAGAATCGCTTCACTATTTTGAGACATATGCCTCCATTTACAATTCGAAAGCAAGCACTTGTTGTAATTGCATGTTGTGCTCTTCATAATTACATTCGTGACAATATAGGATGGATAGAAATTTTTCCATATATGGAGATCCGGAGTATCCATTTGGACTTACAGAAGTGGAGGTTGCAGATAATACACCGCATGAGCAGGCATCTGGGATAAACATGCTTAGGATAAGTATTGCAAATAAAATGGCAAGGGATCACAATATGCATGAGATTTGTTGACTTTTGCAATATTGTTTTTAAGTATTCATTGTGATGAAGTTGAACAATGAACTATATTGCTTCATTATTGTGATGTCATGTATGGAAGGGTTCATGTTGAGATGTATAAGATACTCTTTTTTTTGCTAGTTCTTATTGTACGAACTTTACTTATAAAATTTTCTTTTAAGTATGCACATATGACCATGTTGAAAATATTTTTCTTCACTCACCATGATCAAAATTAAATTGATGAGCATTTCATGAGAATAAGAATTCAATATCAAGTTTACACTTTATAAAAATAAAAAATAAAAAAAAGTACTTGAAAAAAATTTGATAAAAACTTTACTTACAAAATTTTCTACCAAGTATGCCATATGAAAATGTTCAGAATGTTTGTCTTCACTCACCATGAACAAAATTAAATTAATGAGCATTTCATGAAAATGAGAATTCAATATCAAGTTTAAACTTTATTAAAAAAAATAGTATTTTTTGAAAAATTTGGAACATAAATTTTGTACAGTTACCAAACGTGTTTCTATTCTTTTTCTATTCTAGGAATAGAAATTAAGTGCAGTTACCAAACGTGTTTCTGTTCTTTTTCTATTCCAAGAACATAAATTTTTTACGTTACCAAACGCATTCTTTTGTTCAAAAATCGTTCCCGGAACAAAAAATAGTTTTTTTTTTACATTCCTAGAACAATTTTTGAACAAAAACACAAACAATCGCACCCTAAACTATTCTACCTAAAAATCAATTCTAAAATGCATGATATAAAAAGGCAATCTTTTTTGCATTTTCAAGATGAAGAATGCAGTTAAAGTAACATAAAGTGCGTTTGGTAACGTTTCTTTTAAAAATTGTTCTAGGAAACAAAAATAAAAAAAAATTGTTTCTGTTCCAGAAAATAATTTTTGAACAAAAAAACACGTTTGGTAAATCTGTTTCAAAAATATAAAAAGAATAGAAACACGTTTGGTAAATTTGTATAATTTTTTTTATTTGTTTTAATTTTTTTATTTAATTTTTTTCTATTTTCTTTCTTCTTTTTTCTTCTTTTGGCCGATCGCCGGCCTCGGCCATGGCCGGCGACCGGCCGACAAGGGCGGTGGCCTCGCTCGGCCACGACGAGACTCGGCGTTGCCGACCGGCCCAGTGAGCTCGGCCTCGCCGGATCGGGCGAGATCAACCTCGCCCAGCCCAACGCGAGGTCGGCCTTGCCGGCGCTCGGCGGTGGCCCAACGACGCCGAGCCTCGCTAGCCGCTAGGCGAGCTCGGCCTCGCCGGGGCTGGCGACGCTCCGGCGAGGTCGCGGCCACGAAAAAAGAAAGAAAAAAGAAGAAGAAAAGAAGAAAAAGAAGAAAAAAAGAAAGTGTTTCTAAATTTTGTTTCAGAAATAAGAAACAACTTCTTCTTTTTAGAAACAAGAAACAACTTTTTTTTTTGTTTCTTGTTTCTGTTCTAAATGTGTTTCTAGGAACAAAAAATAATTTTTGGAACAAAAACACATACAAACGTGTTTATGTTCCTTTTTTGTTAACAGGAACAAAAAAACAAAAAAAGTGTTCAAAAACAGAAAAAAGAAATGCAAACAAACGCAGCAAATTATTCAAGATCATTAAAACATCATTCAATCAATTCAAACAAGGAACCAATATTTAATCAACTTTAATTTCACAAATAAAATTGATAAATTGATTTGAAGCCTTAAAGATTGAACAAGGAAACAATATTTAATCAACTTGAATTTCACAAATAAAATCGATAAATTGATTCGAAACCTTAAAGATTAAAATATTAATTTAAATAAATCAATAATTCCATCTAAAGCCTTATAGACAGAATTAAAGATCATGTGTGATTGCGAATTAGGAAATGTATTCTAATTTGGGCAACGCCTATCACTCAAAGATATTTGATTAGATGGAATAATCCAATTAGGTAATAAGATATTCAATGGAATTGGATAGCGATTATTACCTAATTTGGAGGATTTGTTCCCAAATTCGATCTAGATGATGGATTGGACAGTGATTTCGAGGGTCACTCGGGAGCAGCTCGCGTCAGGGATGTCACAGGCGGCTCGAGTATGGCAGAGCAATAGCAAGTCACCGGGCGTGGTGCTCGTCCACATGGTGATCAGCAAAGTAAGGACACCGACATTGAAGGCTTGTCGAGGAAGTGCTCACGACGAACCACACCGAACCATCGTCGAGAAGAGTTGAGTGCAGTAGGATGAACTTCAATGTTCTTGGACTTTCACTAAAAAATCTATGGTCAAAGAATCAAATATGAACCAACTGGACGTCTCTAGACTTGTGGGTAAATCAATGTTAAATTGGACATGCAGGGAATCTGCCAGGTGTTACTGGAATTCACGTGGACTTGCTGCCTTCGCTGGACAAGCCGGAGTTGCTAGGACTCAACGGTGAACGGGACACTTGTGGCATGTCTGGACAGCCACCTTTTCAACGGAGATCCCGGCAAAACGCTGCAGGCCAAGAGAGCTCTTTCCCTCTCTTTTCTCTCTATTTCTCAATCGTGGCTCTCTACTGCGGCCGTGCATTCTTTTGTGTAGCCTCTTCCCCTGACTGCAAGATGTTGACCAAAAGACCACGAAGATCTGCCGGAGCGATTATTGAACACTTGGACTCCTTGATGATTGCCGTGGAATTGGTAGCCCTGGCCACACGAGGAGCAGCAACAATGTCGTGGGCTCAACGGGAAGGAAGCAACGAGTCATCGTAGATCTCGTAGCTTTCTGGAGATATCACGGCATGGCCACCTCGTCGTCGAGAGGAGGCGCGGCAATGGATCACCATCTCGTGACGGCGGACAACGACAACTGATGTGAAGCTCAGCAGTGGGATCAGCAAGGTCGCAACCACCAGAGGCTCGACATGTGATGCTTAGCTGAACGCTCCTCACCCTCTCACGTGTTTTCTGCGGCCTTGTCGTTTCAACTTCTGTATTGTCCCCCTTTTGTAGGTGAGGACGGCCAAGGCTTTCAAGGAAAGAATCAAATCCTCTTTCCTCCTCTATCAAATATTCGAATATCAGAATGAAGTCTTCGGAATGTTTTAATAATCCACCAAGATATCAATTCTTTGAACTTTCTTGTCCGTACTCTTTTCCTTCCTGTTCTTTGCCGAAAATTAATTATATCCAGCCTTTATTTCTCTGAAGACATCTCCAAGTCCTTCTCTCCCCTTAATCACCGAAATTCTCGTGGCTATGCAAGATTGAAAGAATTTCCACATGGGTAAATGAATCAAGACTCACTTTAGATAATTAGAACTTCGGCACGTACAGGATGCGGTCACCATAGCCTTCTAATGAGCTTGGCCCTGTTTTGCTATTCCATGGGCTTAGTCCGAATAAACAATTAAGCTTAGAACCATTCATTCGAGTCCATCCGCCGCTGGTGCATTTGGTTTAGTATTTTAAAAGTCCCTTGAGATCCTAAAGCCTCTTAGTGAAAATTTAGAATGTTTGGCAACTATATATATATAATGTACTCTGAGATGAAAGGTAGCCTTGGGAAGGCTGAAAACTCAAGACTAGTCCTTACTATCTATGAGCTTTCAGTATTTTCGAAATGCTGAAGCCATAGATTAATGAAATTTGGTTAGTTTCCTTTTTTGCCCTCAAAAACTTATTAAAAGTCCAATTTTGCTCATTTATAAAAAAAATAAAACCCCAAGTCGCCTATTTCTTTTGCTTGACTAGTTCCTTCTTCACTCAACTACTCCGTTCTTTGGATGTGTTGACTTACTCAATCGACTAAGGATGCATTTGGTTCAGCATTCCCAAGAGGTTTTCAGCTTTCAAAGCCTCTTAGAGAAATGCTAGACTATTTGGCAACCATTTTGAAGTAACTTTTAAGTGAAAGTCAATATTAGGAAGGCTGAAAGTTCAATGCTAGTAGGGACTAGCTTTGACTACTAGCATTGAGCTTTCAACATTTGGTAAATGCTGAAACTCCTTTTTTTATAAAAAAATATATATATATATATATATATTTCAAACATAGTCCTCGAGGAGAAACACTTCTCCTCCAAACTGACATTTCTAGAGCTAATACAACAATTCCTAGGTCTATTAATTGGAACCAAGTTACTTTACCAGAACAATGGGAATTAGAAAACCAAATTCCCCAACAAGTTGTTCAAAATACAGATCCGACTAATGTCATTCAACATCCAGAAGGAAGAGTGACCATTAGATTTCCTAGAAGGTCTTTTGATTCAAGATCTAGTCCTTCTTTTCATAATTCTTATACGAGGTCCATAGATCTTAATCCTAATCTTCCTCCTATAATCACCATTCCTCCTAGTACGCACAGAAACACTCCTCCTCCTAGTATACATAGAGACACTCCCACAAGAGAAACAACACCTTTACCTCCTTCCACCAATAGAAGTAATCATGAGACACCTCTTGAACCAGAAATTAGTGGTTTAGATAATAGATCGGGCATTTCCAGGCCGGTTTATCAACAAAATCAGCCGAACCAGCCGAACCAGCCCTAGGAAATACCGATTCTCCTCATCATTCTCCTACCTACTCACAAATGATAGATGCCGAACTTAATGTTTTAGAAAAACACTTTGAGCCTAACAAAGCTTTTCTTAATAAAGAATTTAATTCTGAAAACAACAAACAAATCGAGAGAATGGTTCTTCAAAACCTTTGCTGATGAAGCAAAAGACATCAAACAAAAATATTACGACTACATATATGAATATGAAGTCCATATATTTTTCTTTGATTGGCTAGAAGAACAATTCATTGAGTCAAAAGAAATATTTGTTTTAGATCATCATTATAAGTGGAAACTTGATAATGGTGAAACCATAGAATCCAATCATCCACCCCTTAGGAGAATAAAAATACAGCATGGAGATAGTGAGGTTACAGCCACTCCTTTTAGACTTCCAGACAAAGGAGACTCTCTACACCCACAAAGTTATTGAACAAAACAATTTTACTAATCAACATTTAGTAACCATAGGAAAACAGTTGAATAGGATAGAATCCACCTTCCAACCCTACTCAGCTTATTACACCACAAGTTGACACTCTCAAAAAACCCATTTTTAAAGCCTTTGAATTTCCAAAAATCTTAGCCCGAGTTTGCCAAAGCTATAGAACAAAAGAAAAAACTCTTAGGAAAATCAAAGATAGAACCTGATCCTATACTAGACACTCCTAAATTCCAGAATCTTATCATTAGAGACACTCCGCAGACCAACCCACCATTAATACCCTAACCAAACCCTCGATAATCCGATAATGAGTCAGTCAATGAAATTAACAGACTCAATTGGAGACAACCACGAAGCTTTATTATAGTAGAGCTACCCCACCGACATTGCCCAAGAAGAATCATCGCAAAAAATACAGAATAAATACTCTCCTGACGCCATCTATGAATGGAACATTGATGGTGTTGCAGAAACCAATGTTATGAACATTCTTAACAACATGGTGATGCTTGCTAATGCCTACAAAACACAGCAAGATGTTTCGACCATGCTGTTGCTAATCTTTTAGTAGCTGGTTTTTGGACAGCTAAAATGTTGGTGGGATAACTACCTGAAAGATGAACAAAAGACACAAATTTTAACTGCTTATAAGGTAGATGATTTTGGTCAACGCATGGATGATGATCAAGGTCATCTCATCCAAGATGCGGTTAATACCCTTATCTATTCCATTTCACAACACTTTGTAGGAGATCCTTCACATATTAGGGATAGAAACCAAGATCTCCTTTCCAATATGCGTTGCAAATCCTTAGGAAGATTTAGAGAATACAAAGAGCTTTTCTTTCAAAGGGTTCTTATTAGACCCGATCGCAATCAACCCTTTTGGAAAGAAAAATTCTTAGCTGGTTTACCTCAGATTATAGGTGACCAAGTTAGAGATAAAATTAGGGAAGATTACAGCGGCCAAATTCCTTATGATCTCCTTTCTTATGGAGAAATAGTCTCTTATGTTTATAGACAAGGAACACAAATGTGTAATACAATCAAATTACAAAGACAACTCAAGGAAGAACAATCCCTCACCAATAGGAGTCTAGGAGATTTTTGTGCTCAATACGACCCCTCTTATAATGAAAAACAAAACCAAAATGTAAGGGAACTTGTCCTCCGAGAAAGAAACAAAGAAACATCACAACAAACCTCCATTTCGTAGGAATAAACAAAGACACCCGAATAACCAAAATAGACCTCATTCGATAGAAAATTTTTTAAAGACATTAAATGCTATTCTTGTGGTAGAAAAGGTCATATTTCAAAATATTGTAGGATTAATTAAAAATTAAATGAACTTTCTTTAGATGACAATACTCTTAATCGCTTAAACAATATCTTCATAGAAAATGATGATACTTCTTCGATGAATTTCTTGAGGAAGAAAGTCTTCAAATCAATGAGATAGAATCCTCTTCGATTTCGATTATGAAGACGCCTCTCCGTAAAAAACCCATTCCCGAAGTAAACGTCTTAACTAAAGAAGAAGAATTCCTTCTCAAAGACTTGCTGCGATAAAATACTTGACCCCGAAGCCAAAAAAGAATACTTAGATAGACTTCACTCTTCTATGAATATTACTTCCAAGCCTAATACTTCTTACAACCTTAAAGACATTCTAAATAGAAACAAAAAACCACAGTCTAGACCTATAAATATTAATGACCTCCAAAACGAAATAAAACAACAAAAGTTAGAAATACAAGCCTTAAAAGAAACTCAATCAAAAATGAAACAAGAAATTTCTGATATAAAGTCTCTTGTCATAAAAGGAACAACAAAACTTGAAAACCAAAATGAAATCACTAGTACCCCGATACCTCGATCCAGCTTTTCTTATGTTATTAACAGAAATCACATCTAGAAAATGGATAATAAATATTAAGATAAAAATCAATAATGAGTATATTATTGAAACAACGGCACTCTTTGATACAAAATGGGCTGACCTCAATTGTATCAAGGAAGGCCTTGTTCCAACAAGATACTTTGACAAAACATCTGAGTCCTTAAAATCAGCCTCAGGAGACAAGCTGAATATACAATACAAGTTACCCGAAGCCCTAATAATAAAAGACCAAATGTCTTACAAAATATCTTTTCTTTTAGTTAAAAACATGAGACAACAGTTATCCTTGTAACACCTTTTATACAATTGATTCAACCCTTTGTTACTAATGAAGGTATAGAAACTCATGCTTTAAACAAAAAAATCACCTTCAATTTCATAACAAAACCACAGAAAAGAAGTCTTAATATTTTACAAGAACATTCCATTTCAGAAATAAATTGCCTCATAAAAGACAAAGAAAACCAACTTGAATTTCTAAAAGAAGATTTAGAGTTTAAAAGAATAGAAGAGAATCTTATAAAACCAAACATCATAGAAAAGATAGCTTCTCTACAAAAACACATAGAAAAAACTATATGTTCTACTTTACCCAATGCCTTTTGGGAAAGAAAAAAACATATCGTTGATTTACCTTATGAACATGATTTTTCTGAAAACAAAATTCCTACCAAAGCCCGCCCAACTCAAATGAACCAAGAAGTTTTAAAATTTTGTCAAGCAGAAATACAAGATCTTTTAAATAAAAAACTCATAAGAAAAAGCCAATCCCCACGGAGTTGTTCTCGCTTTTATGTCAATAAAAATGCTGAACTAGAAAGAGGAGTTCCCAGGTTAGTTATTAATTACAAACCTCTTAATACAGCCCTTAGATGGATAAGATACCCTATACCCAATAAAAAAGATTTGCTAAACAGACTCTGTAGATCAAAAATATTTTCTAAATTTGACATGAAATCAGGATTTTGGCAAATACAAGTAAGTGAAAATGATAAATACAAGACAGCCTTTACAGTACCTTTTGGCCAATACGAATGGAATGTTATGCCATTCGGCCTCAAAATGCCCTTTCGTAATTCCAAAGAATTATGAACGAGATTTTCAATCCTTATTCTGAATACATCATAGTTTATATAGATGATGTTCTAGTATTCTCTTCCAATATAGAACAGCATTTCAAACATTTATCTACTTTCATAAAAATAATCATACAAAACGGTCTTGTAGTCTCTCCTACTAAAATTGCACTCTTCAAGACCAAGGTTAGATTTTTAGGTCATTACATCCATTTAAGCACCATCACTCCCATAGAAAGATCAATCTCTTTTACTTGATAAATTCCCGATGAGATTAAAGACAAAACCCAATTACAAAGGTTTTTGGGTAGTCTCAATTATATTTTAGATTTCTTTCCCAATATAAACATCCTTTGTAAACCTTTACATCAAAGGTTGCGAAAGGATCCTCCACCATGGACTTCATATACGGACATTGTCAAACAAATAAAATTGCATGTGAAAGACATACCATGCTTACATCTTGCTGACCCTTCCACTTTCAAAATAGTAGAAACAGACGCGTCAGAATTAGGATACGGTGGCATTCTCAAACAAGTCAATAACAACAAAGAACAAGTTATTCAGTTTATATCAAAACATTGGAATTCCACTCAACAAAATTATTCGACAATCAAAAAAGAAATACTTGCTATAGTTTTGTCTATATCAAAATTCCAAGGAGATTTATTAAATCAAAAATTTCTCTTGAGAATTGATTGCAAATCAGCCAAAGACATTTTACAAAAAGACGTTTTAAATGTTGCATCAAAACAAATTTTTGCCGATGGCAAGCCATACTTTCGTATTCGATTTTGACATTGAATTTATAAATGGTTCTTCAAATTCATTGCCTGATTTTCTCACAAGAGAATTTTTACGGGGGATACCAATATGCCAAGATCCAAAAAAGACAAAGATAAAGGCAAAGGCAAAGCCACCGCCGAACCCTCCAATACACCACCAAAGCCAAAAGGCTTAACATCCGTCAAGACATGGCTCCAAATGGCGTAAAACAACCAAACATTCTTACAGCAAACACCTTTGACAACATGTAACCCATATCATCTCGAACCCATGCTAGCCTTTAATCGTTAGCCAACATACTACCAAAAGAAACACTATTGTTACTTGCCCGCCTCTTCTGAACGTAAAGAAAGAGCCATCCAAAGTGCCATAGAGGTAAGTAACAATCCTTCCCGCTTGCTACACAAAAACAAGCGGAATACAAAAGAATTTCGAATGAGGTGGTTATTAAGCCTCGTGCAACCCCTCTTTCTCAAAGATCAAAATTTTTCCCCAAAACATCTTTTCAAAAAATATTGATCGTGGAAGATGGATTCTTCGATAAAGATCCAATCAAATTTGCAGAAAACATATTTCCAAAAAATTGGCTTTTCAAACCTCACAATACAAACAAAACCCTTGCTTATTATGAGCAAATTTTAGTGGAAACAGAATCGGCAAGGTTCACTCACTTTGCGATAAAACCAATACAGAAAATATCCTTTATTCCACTATATCCATCGGTAAAGTTATACACCCCTCACACTCGGGAGCCTCACCCCATACATCCAGAAAATTCCAAACCGACTTACCCAAAGTCTACCATACTCCTCCTCATATACATACCGGGACTACCAACAAGCTTGGTGGAACGTCTTTTTCGAGACAGAATACAAATTTCCAACACTCCTGGTTATTATTCTTCAAAGACAACTTCCCAAGACAAAGCTTACCAAACTGGTTTGACTCCTGGTGGGATCTCTTTGGTCCTTTGGACATAATATTACACCCCACAGTCAAACAAGGATACAAGGTTTTCAAAGTGAAAAGTTCATACCAACACCTCATGATATAAGGTTCCCATGCCTTATGCATTTCTTTATAATATTCAGAATCTCTTGGGTAACAAAGATGGGAATTTGAATACAATACATCCAATAAACCAGGTGTACCAAAAGTACTTGTCCGAAAATACAAAACAAAATGGTGGGATGGATTCAGATTTCTTGATCAAGGATCCGAAGTGCGGTTAAAACATGGCTAAATAGCCGGAAAACCCAAATAATCGCATCCCCATCAAATACATCGTTTTTACAGAAAAATCCATGGCAAGTGCAAGCACTTGCAGCAGTCCAAAACAGAGATGAATACTGCAACATCCTCAGGACGATGCTCTCAGAAGCGGAAGAATCACAATGTGGATCTCCCAAATCTCAATACAAACAAGAAGGATCCTCCCGGTCATATCATAGTGGAAACACTAATGAAGACGATCGCTACGGAATCAATGCGGACGGAGATTAAAAGACATCACATGCGTATACTATTACAAACGGCGCAAAAGGCTACACACCGGAGCGTAGTAGACATACACTGCTCATACACTCGCTCACCGTTCACTATTCATACATTGTTCACTGTTCACTATTCATACACTGTTCACTATTCATACACTGTTCAGTACTGTTCACTCTACACTGTTCAGCACTGTAGCACCCTCTATAAATACACCCACTCGACATAGAAGAAAGGACCTCGAAATTTTCCAGATTTCTCTCTTCTTCTCTCTCCCTCTCACTTGTAAACCATCCTCTCTTCCATCTCCATCCTCATCTCTTCCATCTCCAAGCTCTCTTACCTTGTATCCCCGGTTTCAAAGTAAGTTAGTTTTCACATACATAGTTTTATACGGGGTTACCAACTTACATGATAGTTGGTTAACCATTTCTTGTAATACAAACATCAATACTCCCGGAGTGCGGATTACCGCCTAGTGGATGACTTGATGCTTTAGTTTCTGCATCTTTCAATACATGTAATTTCAGCTTTTCAGCTTTATATAATACAAGTTCATACCACCTTCATGGTTGGTTTTTGTTTATGCATACTCTTACTTTATATTTTATATATTGCTTTCGGTCTTTACGTTATTTTTAATTCTCGCGATTTTATTTAAGTCATTTATTTTCTTGTTCTTATTTTCTTGTTCTTATATATCATTCCTTTTAAGATACATCCTTCCCTCGCTTTCATATAGATCTGTTAATCTGTTATACTTTCTTGTTCTCTCATATAGTACTCAGATCCTAACCCCTTTATGGTTTTGTTTTTTCATTATAAGAGGGGTCGTATTGAGCACAAAAATCTCCTAGACTCCTATTGGTGAGGGATTGTTCTTCCTTGAGTTGTCTTTGTAATTTGATTGTATTACACATTTGTGTTCCTTGTCTATAAACATAAGAGACTATTTCTCCATAAGAAAGGAGATCATAAGGAATTTGGCCGCTGTAATCTTCCCTAATTTTATCTCTAACTTGGTCACCTATAATCTGAGGTAAACCAGCTAAGAATTTTCTTTCCAAAAGGGTTGATTGCGATCGGGTCTAATAAGAACCCTTTGAAAGAAAAGCTCTTTGTATTCTCTAAATCTTCCTAAGGATTTGCAACGCATATTGGAAAGGAGATCTTGGTTTCTATCCCTAATATGTGAAGGATCTCCTACAAAGTGTTGTGAAATGGAATAGATAAGGGTATTAACCGCATCTTGGATGAGATGACCTTGATCATCATCCATGCGTTGACCAAAATCATCTACCTTATAAGCAGTTAAAATTTGTGTCTTTTGTTCATCTTTCAGGTAGTTATCCCACCAACCTTTTAGCTGTCCAGTAAAACCAGCTACTAAAAGATTAGCAACAGCATGGTCAGAAACATCTTGCTGTGTTTTGTAGGCATTAGCAAGCATCACCATGTTGTTAAGAATGTTCATAACATTGGTTTCTGCAACACCATCAATGTTCCGGTGTTGTTTCTCTTGTGGGAGTGTCTCTATGTATACTAGGAGGAGGAGTGTTTCTGTGCGTACTAGGAGGAATGGTGATTATAGGAGGAAGATTAGGATTAAGATCTATGGACCTCGTATAAGAATTATGAAAAGAAGGACTAGATCTTGAATCAAAAGACCTTCTAGGAAATCTAATGGTCACTCTTCCTTCGGATGTTGAATGACATTAGTCGGATCTGTATTTTGAACAACTTGTTGGGGAATTTGGTTTTCTAATTCCCATTGTTCTCGTAAAGTAACTTGGTTCCAATTAATAGACCTAGGAATTGTTGTATTAGCTCTAGAAATGTCAGTTTGGAGGAGAAGTGTTTCTCCTCGAGGACTATGTTTGAAATATATATATATATATATATATATATATATTTTTTTTTTAAAAAAAGGAGTTTCAGCATTTACCAAATGTTGAAAGCTCAATGCTAGTAGTCAAAGCTAGTCCCTACTAGCATTGAACTTTCAGCCTTCCTAATATTGACTTTCACTTAAAAGTTACTTCAAAATGGTTGCCAAATAGTCTAGCATTTCTCTAAGAGGCTTTGAAAGCTGAAAACCTCTTGGGAATGCTGAACCAAATGCATCCTTAGTCTGATTGAGTAAGTCAACACATCCAAAGAACGGAGTAGTTGAGTGAAGAAGGAACTAGTCAAGCAAAAGAAATAGGCGACTTGGGGTTTTATTTTTTTTATAAATGAGCAAAATTGGACTTTTAATAAGTTTTTGAGGGCAAAAAAGGAAACTAACCAAATTTCATTAATCTATGGCTTCAGCATTTCGAAAATACTGAAAGCTCATAGATAGTAAGGACTAGTCTTGAGTTTTCAGCCTTCCCAAGGCTACCTTTCATCTCAGAGTACATTATATATATATAGTTGCCAAACATTCTAAATTTTCACTAAGAGGCTTTAGGATCTCAAGGGACTTTTAAAATACTAAACCAAATGCACCAGCGGCGGATGGACTCGAATGAATGGTTCTAAGCTTAATTGTTTATTCGGACTAAGCCCATGGAATAGCAAAACAGGGCCAAGCTCATTAGAAGGCTATGGTGACCGCATCCTGTACGTGCCGAAGTTCTAATTATCTAAAGTGAGTCTTGATTCATTTACCCATGTGGAAATTCTTTCAATCTTGCATAGCCACGAGAATTTCGGTGATTAAGGGAGAGAAGGACTTGGAGATGTCTTCAGAGAAATAAAGGCTGGATATAATTAATTTTCGGCAAAGAACAGGAAGGAAAAGAGTACGGACAAGAAAGTTCAAAGAATTGATATCTTGGTGGATTATTAAAACATTCCGAAGACTTCATTCTGATATTCGAATATTTGATAGAGGAGGAAAGAGGATTTGATTCTTTCCTTGAAAGCCTTGGCCGTCCTCACCTACAAAAGGGGGACAATACAGAAGTTGAAACGACAAGGCCGCAGAAAACACGTGAGAGGGTGAGGAGCGTTCAGCTAAGCATCACATGTCGAGCCTCTGGTGGTTGCGACCTTGCTGATCCCACTGCTGAGCTTCACATCAGTTGTCGTTGTCCGCCGTCACGAGATGGTGATCCATTGCCGCGCCTCCCTCTCGACGACGAGGTGGCCATGCCGTGATATCTCCAGAAAGCTACGAGATCTACGATGACTCGTTGCTTCCTTCCCGTTGAGCCCACGACATTGTTGCTGCTCCTCGTGTGGCCAGGGCTACCAATTCCACGGCAATCATCAAGGAGTCCAAGTGTTCAATAATCGCTCCGGCAGATCTTCGTGGTCTTTTGGTCAACATCTTGCAGTCAGGGGAAGAGGCTACACAAAAGAATGCACGGCCGCAGTAGAGAGCCACGATTGAGAAATAGAGAGAAAAGAGAGGGAAAGAGCTCTCTTGGCCTGCAGCGTTTTGCCGGGATCTCCGTTGAAAAGGTGGCTGTCCAGACATGCCACAAGTGTCCCGTTCACCGTTGAGTCCTAGCAACTCCGGCTTGTCCAGCGAAGGCAGCAAGTCCACGTGAATTCCAGTAACACCTGGCAGATTCCCTGCATGTCCAATTTAACATTGATTTACCCACAAGTCTAGAGACGTCCAGTTGGTTCATATTTGATTCTTTGACCATAGATTTTTTAGTGAAAGTCCAAGAACATTGAAGTTCATCCTACTGCACTCAACTCTTCTCGACGATGGTTCGGTGTGGTTCGTCGTGAGCACTTCCTCGACAAGCCTTCAATGTCGGTGTCCTTACTTTGCTGATCACCATGTGGACGAGCACCACGCCCGGTGACTTGCTATTGCTCTGCCATACTCGAGCCGCCTGTGACATCCCTGACGCGAGCTGCTCCCGAGTGACCCTCGAAATCACTGTCCAATCCATCATCTAGATCGAATTTGGGAACAAATCCTCCAAATTAGGTAATAATCGCTATCCAATTTCATTGAATATCTTATTACCTAATTGGATTATTCCATCTAATCAAATATCTTTGAGTGATAGGCGTTGCCCAAATTAGAATACATTTCCTAATTCGCAATCGCACATGATCTTTAATTCTGTCTATAAAGCTTTAGATGGAATTATTGATTTATTTAAAATTGATATTTTAATCTTTAAGATTTCAAATCAATTTATCGATTTTATTTGTGAAATTCAAGTTGATTAAATATTGTTTCCTTGTTCAATCTTTAAGGCTTCAAATCAATTTATCAATTTTATTTGTGAAATTCAAGTTGATTAAATATTGGTTTCTTGTTTGAATTGATTGAATGATATTTTAATGATCTTGAATAATTTGCTGCGTTTGTTTGCATTTCTTTTTTCTGTTTTTGAACACTTTTTTTTGTTTTTTTGTTCTGTTAACAAAAAAGGAACATAAACACGTTTGTATGTGTTTTTGTTCCAAAATTATTTTTTTGTTCCTAGAAACACATTTAGAACAGAAACAAGAAACAAAAAAAAGTTGTTTCTTGTTTCTAAAAAAGAAGAAGTTGTTTCTTATTTCGAAACAAAATTTAGAAACACTTTCTTTTTTTCTTCTTTTTCTTCTTTTCTTCTTCTTTTTTTTCTTTCTTTTTTCGTGGCGGCGACCTCGCCGGAGCGTCGCCAGCCCCGGCGAGGCCGAGCTCGCCTAGCGGCTAGCGAGGCTCGGCGTCGTTGGGCCACCGCCCGGCGCCGGCAAGGCCGACCTCGCGTTGGGGGGCGAGGTTGATCTCGCCCGGATCCGGCGAGGCCGAGCTCACTCAGCGTCGGCAACGCCGAGTCTCGTCGTGGCGAGCGAGGCCACCGGCCCTTGTCGGCGGTCGCCGGCCATGGCCGAGGCGGCGACGGCCAAAAGAAGAAAAAAGAAGAAAAAAATAGAAAAAATTAAATAAAAAAATTAAAACAAATAAAAAAAATTATACAAATTTACCAAACGTGTTTCTATTCTTTTTATATTTTTGAAACAGATTTACCAAACGTGTTTTTTTGTTCAAAAATTATTTTCTGAATGAACAAAACAATTTTTTTTTTTTTTGTTTCCTAGAACAATTTTTAAACGAAACGTTACCAAACGCACTTTATGTTACTTTAACTGCATTCTTCATCTTGAAAATGCAAAAAAGATTGCCTTTTTATATCATGCATTTTAGAATTGATTTTTTAGGTAGAATAGTTTAGGGTGCGATTGTTTGTGTTTTTGTTCAAAAATTGTTCTAGGGAACAGAAATAAAAAAAAACTATTTTTGTTCCGGGGAACAGTTTTTGAACAAAAGAATGCGTTTGGTAACGTAAAAAATTTATGTTCTTGGAATAGAAAAAGAACAGAAACACGTTTGGTAACGCACTTAATTTCTATTCCTAGAATAGAAAAAGAATAAAACACGTTTAGTAATCGTACAAAATTTATATTCCAAATTTTTCAAAAAATACTATTTTTTTTTTAATAAAGTTTAAACTTGATATTGAATTCTCATTTTCATGAAATGCTCATTAATTTAATTTTGTTCATGGTGAGTGAAGACAAACATTCTGAACATTTTCATATGGCATACTTGGTAGAAAATTTTGTAAGTAAAGTTTTTATCAAATTTTTTTCAAGTACTTTTTTTTATTTTTTATTTTTATAAAGTGTAAACTTGATATTGAATTCTTATTCTCATGAAATGCTCATCAATTTAATTTTGATCATGGTGAGTGAAGAAAAATATTTTCAACATGGTCATATGTGCATACTTAAAAGAAAATTTTATAAGTAAAGTTCGTACAATAAGAACTAGCAAAAAAAACCACTGAGTATCTTATACATCTCAACATGAACCCTTCCATACATGACATCACAATAATGAAGCAATATAGTTCATTGTTCAACTTCATCACAATGAATACTTAAAAACAATATTGCAAAAGTCAACAAATCTCATGCATATTGTGATCCCTTGCCATTTTATTTGCAATACTTATCCTAAGCATGTTTATCCCAGATGCCTGCTCATGCGGTGTATTATCTGCAACCTCCACTTTTGTAAGTCCAAATGGATACTCCGGATCTCCATATATGGAAAAATTTCTATCCATCCTATATTGTCACGAATGTAATTATGAAGAGCACAACATGCAATTACAACAAGTGCTTGCTTCCGAATTGTAAATGGAGGCATATGTCTCAAAATAGTGAAGCGATTCTTTAATGCCCCAAATGACCTCTCAATTACATTTCTTAGTGAAGAGTGCTTATAGTTGAATAACTCTTTTGCTATTCTTGGCCGTCTCCCACTCCCTCTATATTCGCTTAGATGATAATGTTCCTTTCTAAATGGAGTTAAAAATCCCGGAAGTGCTGCATAACCGAAATCTACCATGTAGTATTTCCCTACAACATGATATATATATATAAATTTATTGTGATATTCAACCATAATATAATCACAAATGTCTATATAAACAAAGTAAATACCAGGTGGTGGTCGGGGAAATTGCAATTGAGGAGTTTCGAGTGCTACCGAAAGCACTCGACAATCATTGGCAGATACTTCCCATCCAGCATACACGAAAGTAAATTTCATATCAAATGAGCAAACACACAACACATTCTGGGTGGTAGTCCCTCTCCCGCCTCTAAATCAAACTGTTGAGACACCGGGATAATATCATTTATATGGGTGCCATCCATAGCACATATGCAGTCTTGTCAATTTATTACCAATCTAAGATTATATAAGATTATGAAATACATGTATTTGACGGTATAAAGTCGAAAATAGAAATCATACCTTGAAGTAGCGCTTATGACTAGGATCCATAAAAATTTCTTGTGGGATGACATCAAAGGACGGTGGTTTGATTATCTCTTTTAAAAGTTTGATAATTGTTTTCAACACTTTGTTGAAATACTTGCTGATCGTTTCTCCAGAATGTTGAAATCTCTCACATAAATCTCTATTTGAGCTATCGTGACAAACCAAAGATAAGAATATCCCAATTTGTTCATCTATTCGAACAAATCAACTATCTTTTAACCAACTTCTTACTCTCATCAAATCACATAAATTCAGAAAAATATGTCTCTCCATCTTGAAGACTTCATATATCCTATCTAAATGTCCATAAACAATCTCCATCATCCATTCGGATCATAATAATTTATTGTCCCTAATGGGTTCTCTTGTATGCACGGACGCGTCAATCGCAACCGTGCACAACCACGCTAGCAATATGCGAAGATCATCATCATCCAAGAATTGTTCAACTTGTTCTACCTATTCACTACATATACTATTTGATCCATCTTCCATGGTACCTATACCATCACAAAAATATAAAAACATCAATATAGATTTTGAAAATATATCCAATAACAGTTAATAACATAAGTCATAGTCTCAATAGAAGATGTCATTACATATAAGTACCAAGAGTCTCAACACTAATATCTTTAAAAACTAAATATTAATGGATAACATAAGTTATACAGTCTAATAAAACCCATTCAATCCATAATATATTTCCAAACATCTACTAAAGATGATAAAGAAGTCAATTTCTCCTTTCGGTGGGGATTTAATGAAAGCCACTCTCCATGAGGCACTATCGCATGCTTGTTCCATTGCTTTATTGTAAACATCTTGGTCTATCTCAGGCATACTAATTAGAATATCTATCACAGCAGCTACGGAGAAAGGGTCTACAGGTGATGGCATAACCCCAGAGGCCGCAGAGCCACTACTAGATTGACTTGACCTAACTTTCAAAAAGTCTTGTATGGCTTTGCAAGTGTCATCAATACTGTTTTGGGTACTCTTCCTTCTCCTCTTAGTATTTGTAGTCCTATCCAATTTGTGCTTTCCACGAGTTGAAGTTGCAGCATTGTTTGATGTAAAGACTCTCTCATAAGTGTGGTGATCACCGAAGTCATTTGTATGGCCACCACCATCATCACCATATGCATTGCCACCACTGTTGTCACCGCCTATATTGCCATCACCATTGTCATCTTCCTCCGACACCATTAAATCTTGAGCATTTCCCATGCCATATTCCCCAGTAGCATATATACCACCAAATACAATACATAGCTCAGGATACTGAGGAAATCTATCCTTCTTGAATTTTACCCACTCAACATTCTCCTACAATTTTCACAATAATGACATTTCAGCAATATAATCATACAATCCTATCAATTTACATATATAATGACATCAAAATGACCAAAAAGTTTAAAAAAAAAAAGATACCTTGATGTGAGATTCCCATATACTTGGATCGTTGACAACAACTCTTTTATTTACATTATCCCAACCAAATCCAGACTGAAACATAAGTTTCTGAAAACTGCTATACTGTTTTCTCAGTTTGTTTACCTTGTTCCTTAGTTAGACCATGCTATATTGGCATCCTGTCTGTCTAACGAATTCAGTTTGTATATTCCTCCACCCTGCTTTGTTGAAAGTAGAAGAGGTGCGATTTCCCTTTTTGACCTCATCCACCAACAAACCGATAAATAGGTTGGTTACAGACTCGGTCCACTTTGTACTGAATGTCTGTCATTCATATGCCATTTAATCTTTGACCGGTTGAGCAGCATATGAGTTATGAGTTAAATCAATAACATAATACTACTATACATGCCATACACAAAATCATTCTCAAGAGATGCAAGCGGAGAAGACTATAATGACAAAATTGACAATTCTTGAACTAACTTGTATAAAACAGATCATAAGTTGCATTTTGAACTACAAGAACTACATAGTACTATGACTAGCAATGATCAATGAAACAAAATGCTCAAAATAAAATAAAGAGCATTGTGAGAAACCTACCATGTCAAAAAATAAGTCATATTTCAAACATTACCATAAAAGGAAATGTGAAAAGTTCAATATTGCTCCAAATGAACCTAAACAACTACTCTCTCCAACCTGTCTTTAAGCTATGAAATCCAAATGATTAGCCTGAGCATTTCATTGTAATGCTAGATATAATATGCAACCATGAAATTCATCCAACACAAGGCAGCATTACCCTTGGTTCTTACCTTCAAACACAAAAAGAAGTTCTTGAAAGTGGCTCCAGTCCTTCAGTCTTTCCTCTATAAGTTTCTCAACTAGAGTCCCTCTCTGTCAAAAAGATAGCGTTCATGGTGATTTTGGATGAGCTCATAGTTCCTCAGCATAGTCTAAAGAAATTTATTACAGGGTCGCTCGAGCGAGCGAAGTGTTGCTGCTCTGCTCGCGATGCTCACTTGAACGAGCAAAGCAGCGACGCTTGCTCGAGTGAGCAGAGCGTCGCTCCTTTACCGCTTGAGCGAGCGTCGCTACTCTGCCGAGCGAGCAGAGCAGCTCGAGCTCGGCGGAAGCGATCGTCGCCCGGATCTATGGTAGATCTGGGCGAGCAACGCTCGCTCGGGGCTCGAGCACGAGGGCTCGCTCAAGCGAGCATCTCGCAGATCTGGGCAAGCGCGGGCTCAAGCGAGCTGTCGCGCTCGAGCCTCGAGCAGCCGTTGCCCAGATCTGCGAGGGGTGGCTCTCGCTAAAGCCCTTGTCAAACGGTGAAGGAGGAGTAGTAGCTGGTGAGCGCAGAAACTTACCTCGAATCATAAGCTTCAGCCGGTGAAGGAGCAACAGCTGTCGGCGTCGGAGAGTCAGCCGAGTGGGGAGGCGCCGGATCACTCGATGGTGGTGAACTTGTGAGAGACACCGGAAAAGGGAGAGCGTCGCTGCAGGGCACGAATGAGAAAGGAGCAGAAGTGTTTTGTTTTTGTTCTTTTCGATCCTTCAAGAAGTGTTTATGGAACAGAAAAGTAATTTTTTTTTGTTTCTTTTTTTCGTTCCAATTTTGTTCTGGGAACAAAAAAACAGTTTTTGAACGAAAATGCAAACAAATGCGTTTCTATTCTTTTTTTGTTCTCGGGAACAAAAAAACAAAATTTTTGTTCATAAACAAGAAAAAAGAACATTACGATGCAGGGCCTTAGATACTTTTCTAAGAAAATTAGAATGTATGTTAATAAAATCTTTGAATAGAATTGCTTGTTGAGATAAGTTTATAAGTTAAGATAGGATTTATGTTAGTTTATTTCCTAACTTAAAACAGATAATATCTCACTTTACGTAGATTTTTATTCTTTAGTAATTTTTTATTACGAATTTTGATGAAAAATATGAAAAATTTCATGTGCATGTCATATATAATTAGGTCATGTAATTTGATACTTGCACGTCATTTAGAAATTGCATGGTACATTTTAATTATTGCCCTTCATTAGAATTAGGTCATTTAGTTAAATTACATGACATATTTTTTAGTTTTCATTTTAATAAGAGAAAACCCATAAAGAGATTTGAGTGGAAATATTTGATAATTAGAAATAATATATAGTTTGCTAAATGGGGTTTTCTAGCTAATCCCGCCAATGCTGGCATTGCATCAACGTAAATATTTCCTCCCCATGTTTGCAATTTATTTGCTGCATTGTTTTATTGAGTATTTAATAATGATTGCGCACCCGCACGATCTCTTTACTTGTTAGAAAATATGTTAAAATCAGCTGTTTGCAAAGTATATTTGAAAATAAAAGAGAATGTATCGAAATGGCATTAGAGTAATCTAGCGTAATCAAGCTTCCATACTCATATAATCTTTAATTCGTAATAGTAAGGTATTTCTCTCGATGCTTTACTTGATCCACCATAAACTGATTAGTGGCGACTCTTAGATAAAAAATGATTTGCATGCTAAAAACTTAAACTAAGTTATGAATTTGTATGGGCTTGGGGGACCTGAGTTAAGTTTAGGCTTATTATTCTATTAGCCAAACCCTAGATGATTCACCCGAGATTGGGTCGCAACAAGTTTATGACTCCACTGGGGACAGTGAACCACCTAAGGGTTTGGCTAATGAATTACTAAATCTAGACTTAGCTTAGATTCTCTCAAACCCATACCAATTTGCAACTTAGGTTTAGTTTCTTAGCATGCAAATGATTTTCCTAGAAGTTGCCGCTAATTAAGTTATGGTAGATTGATTAGATTTCCAAGTAAAGCATCCAGATAAATACCTTATTTTTATGAATTAAAAATTAAATGAGTTGGAGAATTTGATTACGCAAGATTATTCTAACACCATTTCAGTACTTTTTTCTTTTATTTTCAAAAATATTTTACCGACGGCTTGAATTGATTTTAGGCTATATTTAACATTTAAGGTGGTCATAGGGGTGCACAACCTCTATTGAACACTCAATAAAAAGGCAACAAATAAATTGTAAGCATGGTGAGAAAATACTTATATTGATGCAATGCAAGCATATGCAAGGTTAGTTAGAAAACCACATTTATCAACCCAAATATGATTTCTAATTAACACTCAATCCACTCAAATCTCTTTTTGGGTTTCTTTTATTTAAATGAAAACTAAACTATATGTCATGCAATTTAACTAAATGGCCTAATTCTAATGATGAACAATTTCTAATTACATGAATCTAGCAACAACTACTAAATTGCATGCTCATGATATTTTTGTATTTTTTTTTATTAAAATTCGTAATTAAAAATTATTGAAAATAAAAATATACCGAAAGTGAGATATAACAATTTTAAGTTAAGAAATAGACTAACCTAAATCCTATCTTAACTTGGAGACTTATCTTAACAAGCAATTCAATTCAAAGATATCATCTTATATGCATTCTAATTTGATTAGAAAAGTATCTAAACTATTTTATTATGTAATTCTATCTCAAAGACCAATTCCAAACTACATGACATGCGATGTAATTTTTTTGCCTTTTTAGGATAAAGAAAGCAATAAGACTAAGATAATTACCAAATTATTCAAGATCATTAAAGATATCATCAAACCAATTCAAATAAGGAAAGAATATCTAATCAACTTGAAATTGATAAGTTAATCTTAAGCTTTAAAGATCAAAATAACAATTTTAAATATTCCCGTAAAATCGATCATTCCATCTAAAGTCTTATAGATAGAATCAAAGATTATATATAGTTACGAATTAGGAAATACATCCTAATTTAGGGATACACCTATCACTCATAGAAATTGATTAAATGGAATAATCAAATAAGGATATTCAATGGAATCAGATAATGGTTATTACTTAATTTGAAGAATTTTTTCCCAAATTTGAACTGTTGGACGGTGGATTGCACGATAATTGGTGATGGTGCATGGCGGCGGAGGAGCTCGCGGACTGGTGAGGTGTGGTGACCATGCTGTATTGTAGAAATTAATTGCTCTAATTTGATAAACTAGCAAAGGGAAAGTTAGGCGTGAGAGCAAGCATTTCTCCAGTGCTGTTAGAAGATCTCGGACACGTACCAAGAACACTTTTACTTTGACCGAGCCCCTTAACTAATTCCACATCACCACTTGGAGTCTACTAGACATTCTGAAAATTTTTCTTTTCTTTTTTCTTTATTTCTCAATCCACCATGACCAGCCCCCTCCCGAGCTGTACCCGACCCCAGGCCCTCCGGTATCCTGGGACACCATCAATTTTGTTAATGATGCTCGATGTCACACACGAGCCAAATGTCGGTGGAAATTGCGGATGGAGGTTGCACTTGTTGTGACGCCATGGACATTGGAAAACCAGAGAAAAGAGTTGTTGTGTTGATGAGTAGCCCTCAAGTGATCGTTGTTGAAAATTTGGCAATGGTGCAAGGAGCAGCATCTCATTGTCGGGGCTTTGCAGCTTGAGCACATGAGGGCGTTGCAGCTCAAATGGGGCAATGAGCATCAACATTGCGGTGGGACTTGGTGTCACCTTGGCATGTTGGGGAAAACAAGTTCACCAAGGGGCTTCACATCTTCATGGGCAGCGAACAGCAACGGCAACTGTAGCATGACCATGGGCTTGGGCAGCAAGATGAGCGTCTCGGCCAAGCATTGGCCGAAGGAGCTTCTGCTATCTTTCTTACTCTCTCACTTTCTTTTTCTGTGTGTCTCTTTTGTGTCTATCGAGTATGTTGGGAAACGGATTCCCAAGTTAATTCGATACTCAATCGAACCCCAAAAATGAACGCGGAAAAACGAGCCCGGAAAACATGTTACATCGATCAAAAGGTACATTACGAAATCGAACGTACCTTATCTTTCACAGATTAAAACACCGATGTCGCAGTTTAGAGAGGAATCTCGATACCGTTCTTCCGAGGAGAGTATTGTTCTATTTAGGGAGAAACTTTTGAGAGCGTAAAACTGAGAGAACGTAATTTCTCTTTCTCTAAAACGCTACTTCAAAATAACGTAACCGCTCAGATATCATAACCTCCTCCATGGGCCTTTCACTTATGAGCCGGGTTTTGGCCTAACATGAGCGGACGGACTTAAATGAGCCAATCAAAACATAAAACCTATCATCTCCCACCCGCACATGGTGGGTCGAACGAAATCTTCTTTACCTCTCTGCAACATTCATACTGGTGAATAATCCGTGTGACCAGCATACTTTAAGAGCTTGTTGCCATACATCTGTTAGGAATATATAGTAGCTCATAATGGGCATCACATTCTGAGTAGACTTAGTATGCAGTACCCTAGATCGATCGATCGATCATATTTGTATCCGTTAGGAAAATCCCTTATGATGTTTTGAAGATGACAAAATAAATCAAAGGCTACTAACATATTTAATGGTTAAGTAATAGACCATGCGGATAATAGAACATGTAAAGGATATTGTCAAAGTCGAAGACGGCGGAAAGACCAAACATAACATATGTCCAAAGTATATTATGAAGATTTACAGAGACTTCTATGTCAAAGTCTCGAAGACTCGGCGACTTTAGTGTCAAAGTCTGTTCTACATCGAAGTCTGTCAACTCGACTAATTCCAGATCTGAATGTGAATGCTTTGAACCCGAAAGACAGACTCTATCTTTGAAGCTGAACCGAAATATAGACTCTATTCGAAGTCAACCGGGTACAGACCTTAAAGCTAAATCTGTTCAGAAGCAGATATGTTCAGACCCAAATTGTAAAATCTATTGCACTCAGACTCAGATTGTAAAGTCTATTGCTCTCAGACTTTACATCCAGATTCGACAGAATGTAACTCAAGCCCAATCATATAACGGCTAGTGATCTGGTTTGGATTCCACATCAAGATTGATTTGATTGACTCAATCTATTTGATTGACGATTGGATCTTGAAGACAAGAACTTTCTATACGAAGAAACTTTACTTATGGAAATCAAGATTCCGTTTGTATGGGCGATCGGAATCAATTTGGGATTCTACCTTTGTCACTCAACGGCTACCAAATCTTCTAGATACGAGCTGTCCAATGGGTATATTGGAAGACGATTCTGCGGGATCTTGTCCAACAGGTAGTTTGGAAGTGGAGGAGTATTTAAGGAGATCATGGACCGATGAGCAAGTAAGAGATAGAGCGTAAAATTTATAATTCCAAAGTTTGAGCGACCTTCGATCATACACTTGTCTTTGGAGAGCTTAAACGTTTGTGATCGTGAGAGAAATACCAAAAGATTGACTTAGTGAGATAGTGTGATCTACTATTAAGTGTTTGCACTCAAAGTTGTAATCTCTTGTTGATTGCATAGTGGAATCCAGCCAAGAAGGCTATTAGCGTGGGAAAATGGACTTAGGCTTGGATTAAGCCAAACCACTATAAATCTTGTGTTCTTATTCTCTTCCTTAACTCCTTTATTTTACTCGAAATTTATTTTATTCCGCATATATTTGCTAAGGTTTATTTTATACACCTATTCACCCCCCCTCTAGGTGTTCATACTAGCTCTCTCAGTATCTTTCTTGATCTCTTTTTAAACAATGATATATTGTATTAACAATTATGATTATCCTAAAAAACGTCATAATTGGTCAACCGATAAATATAAAACTAGAATGTGATTCTCCAAATTCGATCTTCCTCATTCATTGAAACTCTCAATTTCAGTTCAACTTATTTTTCTAGAAATGTCCCATTATATCGAATCTATATGTGATCATTGAAAATATTCTAAGAAAGCAAACACTAAATAGAAATTTTAAGAATAAGTAAGAGTCATGAGGGCACTTAATTGAGGAACTCTTTTCCTTAAGAGTTTCACACAGCATAAAAGTTGAGATCAAAATTTTTGCCACTTTTGTTGGTTGTCTCATGCATACGTAGTATGAAATACGTATTACGATATTAACTCATTCCCATGGAGCATATGTCTACACCTTCAATACCATACATATGATAGTTTAGACATATCTAATGTCTAACTTGAGTTCACATATCAACTCATTCACTGAATTTATCAGAACTCACATCTGGCATCTTAGACATATAAAGTAAAATATGCGGGTTATTTTATTTTCGAACATAGTAAATATTATGTCATCATCTTAACACTCAGTTAAGGTGACAAATATATTTTAAGTTTGAGCTTTCGATTATCACCTAAATAATAAGCTTAAAAACCATCTCATCCCAATTTATCACATAGTAAATATAGGCAATTACCCGTGTGAGTAGGCTAATATTTCATCTGTCCGATATACTTTCTCAATTCTATATAATACACCAAGCATTAAGGTGCATAAACGTCAAATAAAGATTCATAGGCATTAATAATTAAAACATAAATTCATTAAATGTGAACATTTAAGGGTACATTAACCTCTACGTAGTCTTAGAGATTTTACATTGCCACAAAACACATATCTAGGTATTGGCTTCGTCATAGGATTTGTTACCATTCTATGCGTAGATATGTACTGTAAGTTCACATCTTTTCGTGCAACCATATCTTTGACAAAAATATTATTTGGTATATATATGTTTAGTTTTGCCATGATATTTTGGATCTTTGGTGTATGCTATTGCTGCTTGGCTATCATAGTTAACCAACAATGAGTTTGTAGCATTCTTAATAACACTTAAATGATCCAAAAATCTCTTAAGCCAAATACCTTTTTGTATCGTTGCTGATAATACCACGAACTCAGCTTGCATCGTGGACAAGGCTATATACATTTGTTTCTTACTGCCCCAAGATATGGTGCCATTATTAAGTAAGAAAACAAATCCATGTATATTTTCTTTCATTTAATTTTCCTCCCCAATCAGCATATGAATAGCCTTCAAGTCGCGGATCATTTCCTTGATAACTCAACGTATAATCAGCGGTTCCCTTTAGATACCTTAGTATTTTTTTAACGGCTTTCCAATGTGCTTGACTTGGATTGGATTGGTATCTACTCACCATTCCAACTGCAAAACATATGTCAGATCTTGTACACATCATAGTACACATTAAGCTTCCAACAACACTAGCATAAGGAACATGTTACATTTGTTCATTCTCTTGTGGAGTCATTAGATATATTTTATGACTCAATCCTTTACTTTTTGCAATAAGAGTATCTATAGGTTTACAATATTGCATACAAAATCGTTCAAGAACCATATTTATGTATGTTTCTTATGAAAGAGATAATTATATCTTCGAACGATCTCTTAAAATCTTAACTCCAAGAATGTATGCAGCATCACCCATGTCTTTCATTTCAAAGTTGGAAGATAACTAACTCTTGACAATATTAACAAACTCCATATTGCTTCCGGTAATCAGTATATCATTAACATATAATGATATGATCACAAATTGATTTTTGGATCTTCTGATATATACACAATGATCCTCATCAATCATTGTAAAATCATATGCCATTATGGCATTATAAAAACGTATATATCATTATCTCGACGACTGCTTAAGGCCATATATTGATCTTAAAAGTCGACATACATTTTCTTCTTGGTCTTTCATAATGAAACCAATAGGTTGTTCCATATATAATTCCTCTTTTAATTCTCCATTGAGAAAAACAATATTTACATTCATTTGATATAACTCAAGATCCATATTTGCCACTATTGTCGAATAATGCGAATCGAGATAAATCTTACATCGGAGAAAATGTTTTCTCATAATCAATTCATTCATGTTGATTATATCCCTTCGCTACAAGACGAGCTTTATGTTTTTCTATTGAGCCATCAGCTTTACATTTTATTTTGAGAACCCACTGATAACTCTATAAAAAATAGAGTTATTTTACCTATTTTAAGCAGTAATTAATGCATTATTTGTGAGAAAATATTTGAATTTCCTTCTGATTATTTGAATTTTCCTTGTTTATGCAGAATAATGAAATATGGAGAAGATAAGGAAAAGAAGGGCAATTATTAGGAATTCAAATAAAAGCAGCGATGGAAGATGGATATCAAATTAGGAAATTCTTGATTTTGTTCCCTAATGTTATCTACAAGTAGATATTTTAGATTTCCTATAAATAGGAAGAGAGAGCAGCTAGGTTTTTTTTTTAGCCAGATCGTTTTCCATTGTTCGAGAGTCTTTTGAAGTATTTTGAAGAGAAGACAAAAGTGGTGACAGAATTCTTGTTCTTTGATTCAAGATGCTGGGTTTGATTTATATTTATATTTATATTTCTTATTCTACTATGTTCTAATTTTCTTTTGTTAGAGCTACGATGTAGCCTAACCATGATGATGTGAATTTCATGATTTTTATGTTCTACAATTGATTTCATTCATGTGAGTTATTTATTATTGCGTTTAATACTTTTGAGTGACTGGCCACCACTTGAATGATCTGATGTGCATGTTTGAGACTGAGATGTGATAATATGCAATTGCTCATTATAATATATAACCATGAATTAAACGTGGATAGAAATATACTGCGTTATTTGTGTAGCTTTCGGTGATAAGGTGATCCAAAAGACTCATTGTAAACCGGGAATATTCATAGTTTTTAATGCACTCATGTTTATTTTAATTCACATAGAGATATAGTGGATTAATAAGCTGAGTAGGTTTGCTATATCTAGAGATAGGATAGTAAATAGATTAGGAAATTCCGCTATCACGTGTTTGATATCGTTCTTGTATTTATAACAATATGAAATTCATATCTAGTGGTTATTGTGAAATCGGATGCTCTAACATATTTTTCTGATTGATTTTACTACATTTAGTCTACAAATTTCGTTTTTAATTCATTCTTAATTATATTTTGATTTGTTAGATAAATTTTAGAATTAGTCTATTTTAGTATTTAATTGGTTTATTAATCATCGATCTCCGTGGGACGATACTTTATCTCATCATTATATTACTTGTTCGATACGTGCACTTGCGTTTAGAATTTTACGAACAAGTTTTTGGCGCGTTGCCGGGGATCGTTTGTTTAATACTAATTAATATTGATACCAGATAATTCTAAATTTAATCTAGCTTTCGTTTTGTTTTTATTTTTCAGGGTGTACATCGGTTTATGACACGTAGCCAACAAGGGGAACTTGTTGAGCTTGATCCAGAAATCGAGCGTACATTCAAAAGGCGACTAAGAGAACGAAGAATCACGCTAAGATGGCAGACGGTGATAATGAAAATCCACGTAGACTTTTAAGAGATTATGCTGCGCCAACAGTTCAAGGCACCACATCAAGTATCGAAGACCTGCAATTCAAGCAAACAACTTTGAGATAAAGCCGTCACTTATTCAGATGCTTCAACAATCGGTGCAATTCAGTGGGCTACCAAGCGATGATCCAAACGCTCATATCGATGCTTTTCTTGAAATCTGTGACACCATTAAATATAATGGAGTTACAGATGATGCTATTAAATTAAGATTATTTCCATTCTCTCTTAGAGATAAAGCTAAGAGTTGGCTTTCTTCTCTTCCCGCAGGATCAATTACTACATGGAATGATATGGCTCAGAAATTTCTTGGTAAGTTCTTTCCACTCGCAAAGTCTGCAAAGATGCGTAACGATATTACTAATTTTATGCAGATGGATAATGAATCATTATATGAAGCATGGGAAAGATTCAAAGAATTTCTTAGGAGATGCCCACATCACGGACTACCCGTATGGATGCGGTACAAACTTTTTATAATGGCTCGTGCAAATCTTCGTTCTATGATTGATGCAGCTGCGGGGGACTTTAAATAATAAAACACCAGAAGAAGCCTACAATTTATTAGAAGAGATGGCGTCCAATAGTTATCAAAGTGGCCTACGAGAGATTACCAATGCGAAAAGTTAGCGGAATTCATGAAGTGGATGCTTTTGCTGCAATTGCTGCACAATTTGAAACAATCAACAAAAAGCTTGATAATATGAGTGTTTCAGCCATGAAAATTCACAATTTGACATGTGATTTTTGTGGTGGAGGACATGTTAGCACGAGTGTCGGAGTAGGTAATACTTTCAAACAACCTAGTGAAAATTCTAACTTTGTTGGGAATTTTAACAGGTCGCAAAATAATCCCTACTCCAACACATACAATCCGGGATGGCGCAATCATCCAAATTTTTCATGGAACAATCGAAATGTGACGAGACCACAAGGATTCAAACAATCGAAGAAACAAAGTCAAATTTGGAAGACATAGTCACCAAACTTGCTAACACAACTCATAACTTCATCAAAAGCACGGATGTGAGATTTCAAAACCAAGAGGCTTCAATCGAAATCTGGAGATGCAAGTGGGTCGGTTAGCAAGTATGATGTCGAGAAGGCAACGGGGTTCTTTGCCAAGCAACACGGAGAAAAATCCAATTGAAAACATAAAGGCTATTACCCCGAGAAGTGGTAAACAAGTGGGAGAAGAAGAGATTATCGAGACAAAGAAGAGGTGATCAATAAACAATCGAAGGAGACAAGTAAGAGTAAACTTTTTCCAGATAATCCAAAGCCATATGTGCCGCCAATTCCATTCCCTCGCGACTCCGGCAAAGAAGACAAAATGGATAAGCAATTTTCTAAATTTCTTGATGTATTTAAAAAATTGCACATTGACATTCCTTTTGCAGATGCTTTAGCACAAATGCCTAGTTATGCAAAATTTTTGAAGGAGATTTTGGCAAACAAAAGGAAACTGGAGGATTATGAGACTGTGAAGTTAAACGAGGAGTGTTCAGCCATCCTACAAAACAAATTGCCTCCAAAATTAAAAGATCCAGGGAGTTTTACTATTCCTTGCACTATTGGGGATTCTTACTTTGAAAAAGCATTATGTGATTTAGGTGCAAGTATTAATCGATGCCTTATTCTATTTTCAAGAAATTAGGATTGGGCGAGGTAAAAACAACCACAGTGTCACTTCAACTGGCTCATCGATCAATTAAATATCCGAGAGGTATTGTGGAAGATGTTTTGGTAAAAGTTGACAAATTTATCTTTCCTGCAGATTTCATAGTTCTTGACATGGAGGAAGATTTTGAGGTACCACTTATTTTAGGTCGACCTTTTCTAGCAACAGGAAGAGCTCTTATTGATGTACAACGGGGAAGTTGATCCTTAGAGTTCAAGATGATCTTGTTTCATTTAATGTTTTTAAAGCAATGAAATATCCATCTGATGATAATTCTTGTTTTAGAGTTGAGACAATTGACAAGTTGGTGAATAAGGTTTTTCAGGAAAATATTTTTGAAGATCCACTTGAAGCATGTCTGATTCAACCAATGGACAAAGATATTCATAATGAGGAGATAAAGGAGTACGCAAATTTCATGGAGGCAATTCCACCATATTCAAGGCAAAAGGCAATTAAATTTGAGGAGTTGGGACAACACATTACAAAGCCTAAACCATCAATTGAAGAGCCTCCAATTCTTGAACTCAAACCCTTACCTTCTCATTTGAAATATGCTTATTTAGATTGAGTTTCTTCTTTACCGGTAATTATATCTTCTTCATTGACAGATTTGATGGAGGAGAAATTGCTCAGAGTATTAAGAGAGCATAAATATGCAATTGGATGGAAAATAGCTGATATCAAGGGAATTAGTCCTTCAATTTGCATGCACAAAATTTTGATGGAGGAGCAATATAAACCCACTATCCAACCTCAGAGGCGTTTGAACTCGAAGATGCAAGAAGTAGTGAAAGCCGAGGTAATTAAGCTACTTGATGCGGTATCATCTATCCTATCTCTCGATAGTTCTTGGGTAAGTCCTGTACAAGTTGTGCCAAAGAAAGGTGGTATGACTGTTCGAAAAAACGACAACAATGAATTGATTCCAACTAGAACGATTCTTTGGGTGGCGTGTGTGTATGGATTACAGAAAATTGAATGACGCCACTAGAAAAGATCACTTTCCTTTACCATTTATTGATCGAGATGTTAGAAAGACTTGCGGGGCATGAATTTTATTCCTTTTTGGATGGATATTCGGGGTATAATCAGATTCCTATTGCACCAGAAGATCAAGAGAAAACTACTTTCACTTGTCCCTATGGTACTTTTGCTTTTAGAAGAATGCCCTTTGGTCTTTGTAATGCACCAGCTACTTTTCAAAGATGCATGATGGCTATTTTCTCGATATGGTTGAAAAATATATTGAGATTTTCATGGATGATTTTTCCGTGTTTGGCCTATCATTTGATTCTTGTTTAAATAATTTGGCTTTGGTCTTACAAAGATGTGAGGAGACTAACCTTGTTTTGAATTGGGAGAAGTGTCACTTTATGGTGCAAGAAGGAATAGTGCTCGGGCATAAAATTTCTCAAAACGGAATAGAAGTCGATCGAGCCAAAGTGGAAGTCATTGCAAAATTACCTCCGCCAACATCTGTGAAACTTGTCAGAGGATTTTTGGGGCATGCAGGATTTTACAGGCGATTTATAAAAGATTTTTCAAAAATTGCTAAACCTCTTTCTAATCTTTTGGAAAAAGATGCTCATTTTAATTTTTCTGTTGAATGCATGCAGGCTTTTAACACTTTAAAGGAGAAGGTTGTTAGGTTGAGTATGTGTTATGTCTTACTTTTGCTCGAGGACTAGCAAAATGTTAAGTTTGGGGTTTGATAACTCTATAAAAAATAGAGTTATTTTACCTATTTTAAGCAGTAATTAATGCATTATTTGTGAGAAAATATTTGAATTTCCTTCGATTATTTGAATTTTCCTTGTTTATGCAGAATAATGAAATATGGAGAAGATAAGGAAAAGAAGGGCAATTATTAGGAATTCAAATAAAAGCAGCGATGGAAGATGGATATCAAATTAGGAAATTCTTGATTTTGTTCCCTAATGTTATCTACAAGTAGATATTTTAGATTTCCTATAAATAGGAAGAGAGAGCAGCTAGGTTTTTTTTTTTTAGCCAGATCGTTTTCCATTGTTCTGAGAGTCTTTTGAAGTATTTTGAAGAGAAGACAAAAGTGGTGACAGAATTCTTGTTCTTTGATTCAAGATGCTTTGGGTTTGATTTATATTTATATTTATATTTCTTATTCTACTATGTTCTAATTTTCTTTTGTTAGAGCTACGATGTAGCCTAACCATGATGATGTGAATTTCATGATTTTTATGTTCTACAATTGATTTCATTCATGTGAGTTATTTATTATTGCGTTTAATACTTTTGAGTGATTGGCCACCACTTGAATGATCTGATGTGCATGTTTGAGACTGAGAGGTGATAATATGCAATTGCTCATTATAATATATAACCATGAATTAAACGTGGATAGAAATATACTGCGTTATTTGTGTAGCTTTCGGTGATAAGGTGATCCAAAAGACTCATTGTAAACCGGGAATATTCATAGTTTTTAATGCACTCATGTTTATTTTAATTCACATAGAGATATAGTGGATTAATAAGCTGAGTAGGTTTGCTATATCTAGAGATAGGATAGTAAATAGATTAGGAAATTCCGCTATCACGTGTTTGATATCGTTCTTGTATTTATAACAATATGAAATTCATATCTAGTGGTTATTGTGAAATCGGATGCTCTAACATATTTTTCTGATTGATTTTACTACATTTAGTCTACAAATTTCGTTTTTAATTCATTCTTAATTATATTTTGATTTGTTAGATAAATTTTAGAATTAGTCTATTTTAGTATTTAATTGGTTTATTAATCATCGATCTCCGTGGGACGATACTTTATCTCATCATTATATTACTTGTTCGATACGTGCACTTGCGTTTAGAATTTTACGAACACCCACCTGTTCCCAATGGCTGTGCATCTTTTTGGAAGATCAACCAATTCTCAAATATGGTTTGATTTCATTAACTCTATCTCTTCTTCCATTGCATGCATCCATTTTTCCTTATTAGAGCAATTTAGAGTTTCAATTACATTTATTGGCTCATCTTTATCTTGTGAAGCAATAATAAAAGTTTCCCCTTCAATGTCAAAATGTCGATGGGGAATACTTTTGCGACTTGTGGAGATTGTACACTTTGCACATCATACTCAATGATACTCCCACTCGGATTAGATAATAATGACGATATCGTCTCATCATGTGGTTGTAATTGAGAGTGAGTTGAATTAAATTCATCACTTCTCATGTTACTCCCATTTGGACGAATTTCACTAAGTTCATTATCTTGATCCAAAGTTTCAAATATGGAGTAATCCTTACCTATTTTGCCATTATTAGGAAATTCATTATCTAAGAATGTGACATCCCGTGATTCAAATTCAGTTATACTCCAACTTTCCTACTCACCTATAAATATATACCATTTCGAGTGTTCTAAGTATCTCATGAAAATATTCTTATTTCCTCTTAGACCTAATTTTTTGAACTTGTAAAAGGACTCATGAGTATAGACAGTACAACCCCACGGTTTAAGAAAACTTAAGTCTAGTTTTCTACCTGTCCATAACTCATATGGAGTGGAAGTAACTGATTTGGAAGGCACGCGGTTAAGTATATAGGCAACAATTTTTTGGGTAAATGGTAAATATATATTAATTAAAGAACCAATGAGCTACACAAATGTACAGCAACAGGCCCTGGCACCAAGGCTTACACTCAGAAGACAACTAGTGAAGAGAGTGGAAGAGTGCCGGGGAAGGGGGGGAAAGGAGCTGCAGAAGGAGGAATGAAAGAACAGTAGCTAGAAGTAGGCTAAACAACAGCCAAAAAAGAATAGGAGGGGAAAGATGAAGGCACCCTTGCAGGGGAGAAGGAAAACAACAAGAAAACTGAAAAACAGCAAGCTAGGGACACCATGGAAGCATCCAAAGCTGAAGAGATCGGACGCCGCATCACGCAAGGGGAATATCTTGGAAGCACCGAAGATAGCCAGCAACCAGTGTCGAGCAGAAAGCGAACAACCAATGAATGGGAACCCTCCGGGGGAAAAACAGAGAAGGAGGGAGGGTGTCCTTAGAAAACTTGCTGAGATGAACTGTAAAGAAAGCCAACTAGAATCTTGGAGGCATTGACCAATAAAATGTAATGCCCTAGTCAAAGATCGAGGGATGGATACCCCAACTGAGTTGTAGTCTTTTATTACGGGTCGTATCCAGGACCTTCGAAAAAGTAAAGGCTCTATCCTTGATAGCCTTGCGAAGATGTTCCTTTAAAGCCGGGAGAAATAATGTTTGGTTGCGGAAGATGATGTTATTCCCCTCCTTCCAAATAAGGTAGCATAAGGTGGCAAAGCCAAACCGAGCCACCGATTGATAGAAGCTAGTGTCGGAGAGATGCTTGATAACCCAATCTAAGTTATCCTTCCACGTAGAATTCCGCCATGAGAGATTACATTTATTCACCCAAAATGCACCAAGACTACTCGTAACCGAGCATCCGAAGAACAAATGATCAATAGAGTCAAGTCTAGAGGAACAGAACACACAGGAGGAAACTGGAATTCTCCCATGAGCAAACAAAATTACCTAGGTCGGTAATCGGTTGCGAGTGATCAACCATAAGTGGGTTTGATAACGGGGGGGAAGAGAAGAATTCCAAATGAATCTCGACCAAGGCACAAGTTGGCCCCTCGCCCTTAGAAGCGTCCAAGTAGAAGCCATCATAAACACCCCTGAAGAATGGCCCAGCCATAGGAGTCGGTCATCATTGTCGTTGAGGTTTGGGAGAGGATCATCACAACCCATAATGGCTGCCGAGACTGCATAGGGAAGGGGGAGGGCAGTAATACCAGCAGCAACAGAAGTAAGCCAAGAGATGCCAGAACAGTATATGTTCCGATCTGTGAAAAGCTTATAGAGCGGCCCCCGATGATGCCAATGATCGAACCAAAAGGATGTAGATAATCCATTGCCTATGCGCCACATAAATTGATGCTGAATTAAGTCTCGAAGGCCTAGCAGTTTTTTCCAAGACCACGAGCATATAGTAGGCCTAGGGATGACCCAAAAATTATTATGCTTGATGAAGTTGGAATGGATCCATTTGCACCAAAGCGATTCTTTATCAATAAAGAGGAGCCACAAGTGTTTAATCATTGAAGCGATATTACTAACCCGAATGGATCGGATGCCCAAGCCACCTTCCTCCTTGGGTAGGCAGACTTTATCCCATTTGACCTTCGCCCCTCTTGAACCAAGGGTCGATCCTTTCCAAAAGAATTGGCGAAAGATTTTCTCAATTTGTCTTGTGACCGAGGAGGGGAGGATGAAAACACTAGACCAATAGACCTGAATCGAGTGCAAGACCGATCTGATCAGCTGCAATCTACCGGCCGGGGAGAGGAACCGGTTCGTCTAGGATTGGACTCTAGAGGTTATAGCATTCACCAAAGATATGCAATCCAATTTGCCCAGTCTACATGAAACAATAGGTACTCCAAGGTACCTAAAAGGGAGCGAACCCAATTGAAAGCCAGAGGTACCGACTATGGAATCTTTTAGAGCTTGAGAGCCACCCGAGATAAAGATTTCACTTTTGTTGAAGTTGGGCTTCAGCCCAGACCAATTAGCAAAAGATTGTATCCTATCCAATAGCAGGCACAAAGAAGACATATTACCTTTGGAGAACAATAATACATCGTTTGCAAAGAAAATGTGGGAGAGCCTAGTCGCTTTGCATCTCCAAAAGATTAGGGACCTTCAGGATTAGAGTCAAGATAATTGCATTGATCTCCTTCAGAAGCTGACCATTAATAAAGAAGTCCCGGATTGCCAACAGGATCGATGGTCCAATAATCTCTCACGCCCGCTTGAAGAATTCAACATTAAAGCCATCTAGGCCAGGGGATTTACTAGAAGCAAGGGAGAACAGAGTAGACCGAATTTCCTCATCCGAAACAGAGCGAGACAACTCTTGGATCTGTATATCATTAAGAGTGTGAATCAAATTCTCCTAGATCTCGGCAACCAAGGGAACCGAGGATGGTGGGGAGGCCGCCAAGAGATCCTAGAAATAAGAGAGAAAGAGCTGTTGTACCTCAAGCGGGCGAGAGACCAAACGATCTCCATCATGGATTGAAATGATTCTATTTCGCAGGTGGGATCGTTTGACGGATTGGTGGAAAAATTTTATATTTAGATCTCCTTCCTTAAGCCACCTCACTCTCGACTTTTGCCTATAAAACGATTCCTATTGGAGGCGAAGGTTAGAAAATACCCGTAACCTCTCCTGCTCTGTATCCGCCAGGACCTGGTTAAACGGATCAAGTTGAATGGCTTCCTGGGCCAAAGAAAGCTGAGCTCTAGCTTCATCAGTTCTCATAGATATGTCCGCATAGGCCATTCTATTCAGACGCTTGAGCCTCCATTTGAACGCACGAAGCTTGCAGCACAGGGAATACATAGACGTACCAGGAAACTAAGAATTCCAAACCAGCGAGACCATGTCAAAGAAGGAAGGATGGTTCATCCGTATATAGGCAGCAGTTAATAAAGCATCACTCCAAAAGTGATAGGTAAATTAACATGCGCCATCATTGACCTAACCATTTCAAGTAAGATTTTGTTTTTTTTTTCCACAACATCATTTTGTTGAAAAGTATATGAAATAGACAACTGTCTTTCTATTTCTTTTTTATCACATAAATTTCTGAACTCATCAGATAAATATTCTCGATCTCGATCGGATCTCAATATTTTTATTTTCTTATCTAATTGATTTGTTTACCAAGCTCATAAACTTTTTGAAACAATTCAATACTTCAGATTTATAATAAATCAAATAAACATATCCAATCGAGTATAATCATTTATAAATATGATGAATTAAACAGCCCCATGCCTTCCTCTCACATTCATTAGACTACAGATGTGAGAATGTATTAAATGTAAAGGAAATTAAGCTCTTTTACTTTTTCCAAATAGTTTCTTTATTGTTTTCCCTACTAGGCAATGCTCACATATGGGCAAATCGATTTTTTCAATATTTTCTAACAAGCCCTCTTTGCCTAGCCTATTCATATGTTGTTGGCCAATATGATCAAATCTAGCATACCACACATTCACATCATTATCATATGAATTAGAAGACGTGAAAATGGAATAACAAATATTGACATTACCATAATCAACATTTAATACAATAAAACAATTTAGAAAATAACCACAATCATAATAGTTTGTATTCAAATGCAAATCCGCACAACTATTATGGAAGTTCATACTAAAACCAAGTTTTACCAACACTAAAACATACACTAAATTTCAACGAATCTTCGGAGTATATAATACATCATGTAGAAACAAAGTGCATCAACTACGCATGTTCAATTGGCAGGTGCCAATCCCTTTTACTTCGGTTCTAGAGTTATTTCCTACATAGATCCATTTAGTTCCATACGGGACTCGTTGAAATTCCATGAAGGATTCTCTATCCTTCGCTACATGGTTTGTTGCTCCCGAATCTATAGTCCACAAAAGATTAGATTCAGTTAAGAATACAGAACTTGACATATAAACAAAGTTCTCAAAAGTACAATGGGTGTTTTCTTTCTTTGGCTCATAACAGTCGTGAGCATAGTGACTATTCTTATCACAATTGTAACACTTCACCTTTGACAGCTTTTTCATTCGAAGACGTTTTCTTCTTTCATGTTGGTTAACTTTTGGTTTTTTCCTTGAAGAACTTGCTCTTTTGCCTTTCCACCTTTTGAACCAATCAAGACATTTTCACTTGGAGCTCAAAACTCCATGTGAACTAGAATCAACATAATAAATGTCAGTTTCTGGCTTAGCCGCTAAGAGGTGGTCCTCTTCTAGCTCAAGGTGGGGCATAGCATCTTCAAAGGTTTTGATGTGCTCATTGTGGGTTAGGTGTACCTTTATATACTTCCAACTTTGAGGCAAGGAACGGATCACTGCTTGCACTTGCTGCTTATCAGTTAGGACATGGCCAGTATCCTTCAGCTCGTTAATCATGTTTGACATATTTTTCAGGTGTTGTTTCATGGTTTGACCTTGAGGCTTCTTGTAGGTGTCAAATCTTATAATGAGCTGTCTTAGTTTGGCCACCGATGTATGACCAAATCTTGTTGCCAACGCTTCTCACATTTCCTTGGCATTCTCAAAACGCCTGAACTCGCACATGACATCATTCTCCATGCTACTCAGTAACGTAATACGAGCAAGAGAGTTCTTTCTCTTCCATGCAGCAAATGTATCCTTATCTCTCTTATGTTGTGTGGTGTTCCCATTTTCAGGTTCTTCTATAGTTAGGTTAAGAGCTTTTAGTGTCTCTTGCTCTTCCAGCACATATTAGATTTTCATATGCCATATTTCATAATTATCGCCGTTCAGCTTCTCACCTTTGTTCAATTCAGCAACTATGCTCTTAGTGGCTGGAGCCATTGATCTGAACATATCAGACACATATACACGAATTATTAATGCCTATCATTTATGCATCCATTTTGCATAAAACTATCATATTAATGAATAATTTTAAATAATATTTCAAAATCAAAAGGTCACTAAGTTTCCAATCATTATCCAAAAATCCTAACTTGAAATTATCATTAATATAATCTTCTATGCAAAATAAGTTATTTGAAGTTACAAAAACTTCTATGAACTACCTACAAAAGTTAATAATAATAGAAGCAAATGATATTGGACATCCATTAATGATTCAAGAAAATGTTTCACATAATGTAACTAACACATCAGTTACTACACCGACATCTACGGGGTAGAAAATATTTACATATGATATCCATAAAGCATACTAAATAAAGACCACTCGAAACATCTAATGCCAAGTCAACCTATGAACTGGGAAATGTTCATTTTTGTTCAATTTCTTGAGCTTTCTTTTGTAAATTCTTCAAGCATTCTTGGAAGCCACGGAAAAATAGATGAATATCCCTTAGGATTTCTCCTTCGCACATTCATCCCCGCCGGATTGAAGTCATTCCTTGGGTTGCAATCTTTGTGGCTCCAACCCGATAATATTCATCTATAAAAGCCATTACAAGCCTCTTATACTTAGTAATTATGTTGACCTCCCATAGGCGATTCAACACTCCTTATCATTCTGGTGGAAGAATGTTCATGAAGAATCGCATCATCTTAGAATGTGGCATGGGATAACCCTTCCATATGACCTATTGTATTTTCTTGTTGACCTCGAGAACATGATCAATTAAATTGCCACTCTCCCATCGATAATAAATCAACTCAACTATACTTAATTAAAAAAGAAACACATTCTTTTCTTTCTTTTTTTGGTTAACGGTCAAAGTCAATGAGTCAACGAATCAACGGGTCATGAGTCAATGCAGATGGGTCAGGGTCAGTCGGGTCGAGTCGGTTCAAACAGATGACTCGGCACGTGCCTTGCGCATGCGCAGGCAACCGCCGGCTGACGTTAGTTGGCGTGTGTGCGCACGTGCCAATGATTGTCGCACGTGTGCCACGCGCTTGTGGTTTTTGCCGCTCGTGCATGCGTCGCACACACCTAGGAACCGCCTCAGCGCATGTTGCACGCACCAATGACGCCGAATCTTCTGGCCGCACATGGCGGCGCGTCTGACGGCCCTCGGTGGTGATCCACTAGTCAAGTTTCTTGTATCGATGAGAGCTACAATCTTACGCTATCATAAATGAACTTCGACTTACAAAAAATCATAAACGGGGGTGAACAGTACGCGGTGTCAGGATTTTCTCTCCCTGATCGACCGATGGCGGTGTTTTATGAAAAATTCAATCAAAAGCAATTTATAAACATGAAAAGTGATCAGGAAACATGAACAATGCTCTGATACCAACGTTGGGAAACGGATTCCCAAATTAATCCAATACTCAATTGAACCCCAAAAACAAATGCGAAAAAACAAGCCTCAAAAACATGTTACACCGATCAAAAGGTTTACGAAGTTGAACGTACATTGTCTTTCATAGATTAAAACACCGATATCGCAGTTTAGAGAGGAATCCCGATATTGTTCTTCCGAGGAGAGTACTGTTCTATTTAGGGATAAACTTTTAAGAGCGTAAAACTGAGAGAACGTAATTTCTCTTTCTCTAAAACACTACTTCAAAATAACATAACCACTTATATATCTTAACTGTTCATATATCATAACCTCCTCCATGGGCTCTTCACATACGGGCTGGGTTTTGGCCCAACATGGGGCAGACGGGCTTAAATAAGCCCATCAGAGTGCTTTTACTCTCTTCCCTTGTCTGCGAAAGGTTCCTGTCATAGGGAGGGGACTTAGGGCTCGTTTGGTTTAACTTTTGGGGAATGTATTTGCAAAAATGCAAATAAGGGGGTTTTCCGAAATACAAATAACGTTTGGTGAATTGTAATTCTAAAGTGTATTGAAAAAAAAAAAAATTGGCCAAAATACTGTTTGGTAAAATTTACATTTATAAAGGACTTTTATTAAATTAAAAAAATAATTTTTTTTAAAGTTTGGCCACCGGACCGTCGAATGGCCGATCTAATCCTTGGATGTCGTCGCTTGAGGTTGCACAACCTGAGGCGGTAGTCGACTAAGGTCGCCCAACCTAGGCAACCATCATGTGACCTCAAGCGACCGGTCACCTGGGTCGAGCAACCCTAGGCGACCCTAGGTGACGGCCGCCTAAGGTCATGTGATTCAGGCCATCAGTTGCTTGGGTCGCACGACCCAAGCATCGCCTGAGGTCCGACGACGGTCATCGAGGTCGGGCAACCCTTAGGTAGCGGTCGCCGGCGTGCCTTGCCGGCCTCCAATCGGCTTCCGTGCGGTGGTTTTGGAGAAGATGAACAGTATCGGGAATTTGTATTCCAAGATACAATTTTCCAAAGTACCTCTAGAGCTACATTGCTCTAAAGGCCATTAGAATCATTTGGATATGCAATTGCATCTTGCTAAAGTCGCACAAAAAATCGAACCAAACGCGTTTGCATTTGGCCAGGGACTTTAGAATCCTAAAGCCCCTTCCAAATGCCGAACCAAATGAGGCCTTAAACTATGAAGAAAAGAAAGGAAATTTTATTTCCTATTTTGGATGCTTAAGATATTATATTTTGTTCTTCTTCACTTTGGTTGTTTCTTCCTTCCTGCTCATCACGCCTACGGATGCTTGGAATCTTCCTTGACAACGCGCTTTTTCTTGTTTTCAAGACAAGAAATATATTACTCAATATATGACTTATGTCGACCAATCTTCTCCTTGTAATCTTTATATATCCTTTCTTTGTATAGAATTATTGAAAGAGACCAACTTGCATACCTTCCTTATGAACAGAAAATATTGTGAAAAAGATATATTGCTCAAATAATGAGATCAAATATATGTCCTCACGTGAGATATTACTCCATATTCAAAATCCTTTCTATTCCTCTCCGCACACTTGCATCCTTCTCGGTTCAAGCACGTGAATGTGTCCAAGATATCTCTTCCCATTTCATTTTATGGCCGAATTCTCATGATATTTGCATAATATTGATCTCCGATTTTCCAATTTTGATTATCCGTGTTCGGCACATGCAATTTTTGACCATGTGAGGAATTCACTAGGCTTGAATTTTATGCTTCCGCGGGCTCAGTCCAATTCTTCACCTTATGGGTTTTAAAGCTCATAATCATTTACCACTTTGTCACTGGTCCAATTAATGCAACATAAGAACTAAGCTATATGATAAATGCTTTTAAAAACAAGATGCAGTTTAATTTAATATTTTTGCTAGGGGCTAGAATTTAGTCCCTAATTTTCTATGCAATTAATAACTAACTAGGTTGTCAATATTCAAGTGTCAAAGATCAACCTTCCATATTGTGAATTTTAAACAAGTGGCACACTCTGCTAAGACCATCTTAAAATATTTTAATTAACTGAATTCTTACAAAAGTCTAGTTTTATCCAAATATAAATTGTAAAGTCTCCACTGACATTTTTATAATTAAATGAAAAATAAATTGGGATTACCAAATGCATTTACGTTCTTTTTCTATGTTAAGAATATAAATTTTATATAATTACCAAACACATTTTTTTGCTCATAAGCTCGTACAGAGAATAGATATAGAAAAAAAATGTGAATTGTAAAGTCTCCACTAACATTTTTACTATTCATGTTTGGATAAATTATGAAGATAAATTATTTTCAAGAACATAAATATTACCAAATGCACCCTAAATGAATTGGGGTATGTTCTAAATACGGAATTTGTTCTTCAAGATGTGGAGGAGGTACAAAAGAAACAATCATTACTTCAGCATAGTGAAAAAGTTACCTTGTTTTTGGCCTTATGAGCACCTCTAGTCCGACATTTATCAGAATTCGACCTGTGAAGTACACAAGGAGCGGCAATCCTCACACTCAAGATTTACATAGACAATAGCAACCGCAAGAAATCTAATCGAGAGGGCAATAGATAGGGTAGCAGACTCGAGACACAAGGGTGTTGTCGGATGTGGCAGATGGAAGCTGAAGTAGCTGGTGACTTCTAATTTCGCCTCGTCATATTCTATCCTAATTTGAATCCGGATGGCTAATAAACGCAGCCAAGTCTTTCGATTCGATGGGCTTTTTTTTCCGGCAAAGAATGTGGCTCTAATTAACGGAAGGCCGGATTGGATGAGGATTTCGGAGGCCCATATCCATGGCCCAGATCGAAGCCTCCGGCCTCGTCTCCTCGACATCTTTCCTCAGACCAGGCAAGAGCCATAAACCCTCGACAATTCTGAAGCTCGGGTCACTATGGCTTCACCCTGCTCTCACTGATCTCTCTTCCCTCTTCGGTCCGAGCTCGAAAATCCGACACAGGCTCGCCCCGGCCAGGTTTCAGCACTAGGATCGGCGAGGGGAGAAGCGATGGCGGAGGCCAACACCAACAGCGAAATCTCTCCCAACATGACCATCTACATCAACAACCTCAACGAGAAAATCAAAATCGACGGTACGTGCGGGCGAACGGAGCCTTAGGAGGGCCGTCTCGCGCCCTTGTTCATTCGGCATTTCGCTTTGGTGGATTGAGCGGGTTTTTTGTTCTCGTGGCGTTCTTTTTTTTTTTTTTGCAGAGCTGAAGAAGTCGCTGAGGGCGGTGTTCTCGCAATTCGGGGAGATTTTGGAGGTTCTGGCGTTCAAGACCCTGAAGCACAAGGGCCAAGCTTGGGTGATTTTCAAGGAAGTCCAATCCGCCACTAATGCCCTCAGGCAAATGCAGGATTTCCCCTTTTATGATAAGCCCATGGTAAGCCTTTGCTTTTGAGGGAAGACTCTTCCCAAAGTTATGTTCTTAGCACTGTGCGTCCCTCCTGTTTTATTTTCGTGCTTGCTATTATAAGGAGTAGCAAATTTGATTTGATTCGTGGGGGAAATATATCATACAATTACTTTGATCTTTGCTGGATCAATGAGAAATCTCCTCGGGCTTATTTGAATCTGGGTTGTTGTGGCCAAAGATGATGGACATGTCAATGCCGAGATAGTAGCAGGATTGGGATTGTCTCTTTGGATTGAGATATCCTACTCGTGTTTTGTCGTCCACAGGAACTCCGTGTTTCTGTCTAAAAACCCTACTGAAAAACTCTGGATGAGTCTAATTGCCGTTTTCCCTGACAAAGATGTTTCATACTGGAACATGTTATGAAATCAGCTGTGGAGGCGGTTGCTGTTGGTGACAATCAAGAACATCCACAGGAACTTGTTGTTTTGCTGCTTGTGCTCATGGAGCATGCAACTAAACTACAACATTAGGGCTTGACAAGATATCAGATGAATAGGCATGTAGGGCCTAATCATGATAATTTAGTCGCAATTCTCTGAACTTTCTTGCCCCACTGATGGATCAGATGACAGTTGCAAATGCCTAAGCGTTGGTTTTCTTTGAATTTTGGTGTGACTTTCGAGAGTCAGTTTTGCTGTATATCACCTTCATTGCAGTGGTTGCACTAGTAGCAACTTGCTGTCTATACTTCTTCATTTACAAGGATATCATAGTGCTTTACTGGTGGAATCCATTTTACTTCTCTTATAGAAATTATTGACAAGAAGAAAAAGGTGGCTTCATGTGCGGAAGTTACTAATTGCTGCCATTGCAGAACTCTAGTTTGCCACTTTAACTTTCATATAGTGCTGTTCTTGCTGTGAACCTTTCATGAATTTGAAGAATGCCGAAATATGACTGATGACTAGTTCTTATGCTTTTCTGCAACAGTGCAGCTGTAAGACAGGGGAGAGGAGAAAAACAAACTTCATTTCTTGATCAGATACAAAACCTGATAGCTTCGACCCTTTCATTTGGCTATTGCTTATATTTTTGCCTAAACAGATCCTACATGTATCTTCAGTATTGTAGGCAGCCATTTGGTTATTTAAGGGTGTGTTGAAATAGACATTAATTTTTTGCTTTTTGCTTAATCTAAATCTTGTGGTGGAGGCAGTTTGACTTTATCTTATATCAAAGCTTAAAACTTTAACAATATACAAATGTTGACATGGACATTTTCATATTAATTTTCATAATTATTTTTTTAAAACTTGTATAATATATCTTAGGCTTTTGCTTGAAACTATAAAGTTGCGATTTCCTTTCTGGAGAGCAAACATGTTGAAGATTATCCTTTTCTGTGATTATTGTTATTAATGAGCTATATCCATTTCCCCTCTAATGTACTATGTAGTTACTTTCCACTCTGATTCATTCCTTCCCCATTTTGGACATTACTGGCAATCACAATGGTACTAATCATGTTGCTCTTGTGGGAAACCATTGACAGTGGTCACTGTTTGGGTTTGTGGTTTCCTATTATTCTGTTTCGGTCTTGTACTTTCAAATTTGTGACCATTGACATTAGTTGCTTCTATGATGTTGAAGTTGTCTTAATATATGGAACTTCTGTGTTGGTTTAAGTCTACAGTGATGAATGTATTTTAATTGAACAGAGAATACAATATGCAAAGACGAAATCAGACATAGTTGCGAAGGCTGATGGTACTTTTGTTCCTCGTGAAAAGCGAAAGAGACATGAGGAGAAAGGTATGTAACTTTTGCACGTATGCATGATGTGATTATCTGAAGGGAGCCTTGGGCAATTGAGATTTCGGAGTGCAACTTATTGTGCCTTGTTTGTTGCTACCTGTACGGTGCCTGCTATATCTTATGTTTGTGATTTGATTTCTTTCCTACTGCTTGAAACTTCGGTACAGGAAAAAAACGGAAGGATCAACATGATGCTAACCAAGCTGGAGTTGGTGTCAATCCTGCTTATCCCGGTGCTTATGGTGCTATGCCTCCTGTAAGCAATTTTTCTGTTTCATAAGGATCTTATGCTGTTTTTTCTGTGAAATTTATTTGAGCAGGATGATTAAAACGGTGAAGCATTCAGCTTTTTTCCCTGGAACTTGCTTTCATTGTACATAAATTTTCAAACCAGAACAGTTTGAGTGATAGGACGAGATTGGGAATTCTGCTGCATGTCTAAACTCTAGCAAGCTGAGATGATGTTGGCTCTCTTTCAGTTGTTTTAGTTCTGGTTGATCGGGATAAGTGCATATCTAAATTTATTTGGAAACCTTTTCCTTCTGCTTAATCCTTTATTATAGGAAACTTTAATGCTAACACTATCATTAATTTTTCAAGCTCTATGTATATGTTTTCCTTTATAAATTTCTAAATTACAGACATGAAATGAAAATCTATAGAAATTACATGAAATGAAAATCTAGAGAAATTATCACATGCATATTCCACCCAGTGGGAGTTACATCCTTCCCCTTCAAGTACTGCACTGTCCAATTGGGCTCATGGTTCTACTTCTAGCTTTATGCTAATTTATGGATTATGCTTGTTTATGGATGTAATGCGTCTCTGGGATAACTGAAGAGTAATTGAGCCCTGCTTTGCTTGATATTTTTGGCTCAAAATGCTCTCTTAAAGCTATTTTCTCTACCACGTAAGAACAGCAAAATGGCCAGTCATAATTTATAAACCTGTTGAGTAGTGGCACGAAAACACCTAACTTTTGTTTTTTACTTCTTTTTGGTACAATGCTGAACCTTTAAAAGTAAAATTGTAAAATTACACTTACCTTATCATATTGAAATCAGCTAAAAGTCAACTTTAATGAGATTTTTTACTACTTCAGCTGTTTAGATTATCATTTATTTATTAATGGAATTTGTCTTGAAAGCTAAAATTAGGTGGCGTCCATTCAGTTGCTTAACCTCCAGTGGAGTCCTAACCAACAATTCTATCTGTTTAATGATGCAGCTATCACAAGTACCGTATCTGGGAGGTGCAAAAGTTCCAGAAGCTCCAGCTCCGCCAAATAACATACTTTTTGTCCAGAATCTTCCTCACGAGACAACTCCGATGATGTTGCAAATGCTCTTTCTTCAATACCCTGGTTTTAAGGAAGTAAGGATGGTGGAAACAAAGCCGGGGATCGCATTCGTTGAGTACAGTGACGAGATGCAATCGACAGTTGCAATGCAGGCGCTTCAAGGTTTCAAGTTAACCCCGCAAAACCCAATGTTGATCACTTATGCGAAGAAATAGAGGGCCGACTTCTCACTGCTTTTTGCGATAATGCATCTTGTAAGAAGAACCCTTAATATAGTTCGGCTAATCTATCTTTAGGGTTTGTGAAATACTGTTTGATAGGATGTCTAGCATTCTTGTACCATTGTAGTTTTTCTCTTCTTTTCTTTCCATTAGTGCATGATCATTATGAGGGAAATTGGATTCAAGTTATTCGGTTCAATCGTTTTGAGCTATCATCCGGCTTGGAACTCATACGATATACCTGCTCTGAATTGCCTAGATTGGATTTTAAGTATATCAAGTTGCCCATTCTGCCTTTCGTGTCTTATATCATCATGGGCAGGTCGGCTTTGCGTGCCTTAGCCTCTTTATGTTTTCAGGGTCTGTTCTGATTACAACCGTACCGAAAAATGTGTGAGGGTTATATTTTAGGCACTTCTACGATGCAAGTATATCTGCCCTTTGCCAAAGAGAGCGGAGAGAAGCTTCTATTTCTGGGCCTTGGGATGCGCCGCAGTTGCCAATTTCTTGATATACCCGTACTGTCGGGATTTAGAAATTTAGAAATTTTGCGCACATGCAGCCGAGGATCGGAAAAAAAAATGCGCAACGAATGGAGCATGAGGATTATGGTTTTGCGAAGAATAGAGAGATCTATCTTATGAATTATATGTGTAGTGGCGTGCGAAGATGAATATGTGTAGTGTTGTCTGACGTTGGTTGTCCCACATAACTAATATGTAGTGTTCGAGGCAAAACTCTTAGGTTCACAGGAAGTTGTTTTTAGCACTGATTTTTAAGCCTGCCCATTTGAGATTTTTTTAATTTAAAGAAAAAAAAGGAATTTAGCTGGAAGAAAGAAAATTTTTGTTAACGAGTGTTTTAGGAACTTATCGACGATGCAATTAGCTTTTATCTATTTCTTATATTGAAAAGATAGCATTTAAGGAATTTTTCACTGTTTTCAATAAGCAACTAACCTATAATTAGTCTTCTGAAAATCAAATCATTTATACTAAGAAACGTCCTGATAAGCAGTCTCTTTTCTTTTTGGCCGAAGATAAGCAGTCGATTATTAATTGCGAATTGCTATTGGTTAGGTTCCCTAAACTAAGGAGTCCTCTTTGTGGAGGCTAGCTGTTTGGCTCGCCTCAAACAGTTGGTTTGAAGCATAATTAAACCAACCCTTCACAATTCCAATAAAATGTAATTGGATCTAATATGAATTATCGATCAAAATATATATGTGGATAGAACTTATAATGGGGTCTCGAAAAATAAATAATTTGTGCTAGGCCTTTATCGTTTTTTTAGGTTAATAGTTGGATCTTCCAACTATCTTAATAAGAATTTGATATCTTTAGTTCCGTTTCAACAATTCTTTTTGTTTTATTTTTTTTCACAAGGAATCATGATATCTTTTTACAATATCACAAGTCTCCTTATTAGTAGTAAATTCATATTCTATAATGTTGCGAATAAAATTCATGATATGATAAATTTATCATATCTTGTGTTTTAATGCCATTAAAATGATAAAGTCGATATAAATATGATATAAATTGGATAAAATTATCTCAAGATGTGGGGTAATTTTAAATAAAAAAATTCTTAAATTAAAAAATTTAAAATCATATTTCAATCAAATAATAGTTGAATTCTAATATAAAAGTTTTGAAATAACAAAAAATAATTTTTTAAAATTTAATCTTATTTTTATTTATATATTTAAATTTAATTCTATCTTATAATATAAAATTCAATATATATATATATATATATATTTATATTTATTACGTATTTTAGGTATTCTAGTATTTTAGATATATCAATACAGTTTTCTATTTAATTACTAGTAAATAGGATATCGGATTTCACTGTTCAGTACTATAGGCTAAAAATCTAGGCGAGCAAATGTAGCTCAAAGAGAACAGAGGAAAGTTCGCCGCCAAATCACACGCCCAGAGCAGAGCCGCTCTCCTCGCCTCCGCCGCTGCGCTTCGCTGCGAACCCTCTCCATCATGGTGGAGAAGAAGATGAAGAGCCGCGGCTCGGAGAAACCCAGCAAGAACCGCAAGCAGTCCACGTCCAAAACCCTACCGAATGGCAAGAACCGCAGGAAGCAGCACGTGAACCAGAGGAAGAGGACCGGACCTCGCCTGCCGAGCGCGCTGAGGAAGGAGCTCGAGCGGCTGAACCCTAGCCGCCCGTCGGACAGCGAAGGCGAGGAGATTGATTCCGACGAGGCGGAGTTCGGCAGCGGCCGCGACGTGTACGAGTACGAGGAGGAGGCGCCTCAGGAAGAGGCCGGGAAGAACCGCAGGTTTGATCCGGTCGACAATTTGGAGTACGAGCTGCCTGATGAGTTCGAGGTGATTGGAATTTGTTCGCTCTCGGTTTTTTCTTAGAAAGGAAGCGAATTGGCCATCCTTGAGTTGATGCGGCTCCTGCTTGGCGTTATTGGTTTTTGGGGTCAACTTGTTTTTCTTGATGTGAACTGTTGAGATTTCTGTTAGTTTGGAAATGAATTGGTCGTTCCTTTTGCCTTTTGTTGGTTTAGAAGTAAACTTAGGTGGCTACGCTTGGACCTTTGAGGAGTTTAGGGTTAGCCTGAGGTTTTGGTTTGCTCTAGAACATGATATATTTGAGAGCTGATGTTGAGACTGTTCCGTTAGGTGTTTTGGTCATTGCTAAAGAAGGATTTTTTTTTTTTTCTCTTCGAACTGTTTTGGCCTGCAGGATGAGAATGTTTCATCTGATGACGATGAGGACCTTGGCCGCAGTGATGGGCAAGATCCATCCGATGCGGAGGCTGAAGATGAAGATGAAGGAAGGCACGTCAAAATGTTGCAGGAGATCACTGGAATGCCGAGTGAGACATTTCAGGGTAATGGCAGTGACATGGATCTCCCATGACTGAAAATTTAAATGTGCATGGCTGTGTGATTAGTTGGTTACAATAATGGCATTCTCATGGCTCAGTCAATATGCTTGCATCTTGTATACTCTTCAGTGTTGGATCTTCCACAGTTAAAAGTTTTGTGATGATGAAGCTGATGTGCAGTGAATGTTATTTCTCAGGCAAGAAGAGGAAAAAGGGTGATTTTGTTGTGTCAGAGGCATATCCGGAGTCCGAATTCAATCCTAGCCATGACGTGGGGGATGATGATGGACGCATTACCATTCAAGATCTTCTTGACCCTCTTCATGGAAAAGCTGGTTATAGTAAGCTTAGGAAGAGGACATCTCAGATGGAAAAAAAACCTATGTCTATTCAAGCTCCACTTCCCAAGCCATATAGAGAGAAGTTAGAGAGGAAGGCCGCATACGAACAGTCAAAGAAAGACATAACAAAGTGGGAACCTTTGGTAAAGAGGAACAGAGAGGCACCCACTATATATTTTGATCAGGACTTAGACTTGGGGTTTTCAACTGTTGGGGCAATAGCTTCTGAATTTGAACCAAGAACTGAGTTTGAGAAAAAAATCGCTTCATTAGTTCATGATGACAAGGTTAAAGAAGCACATGAAAAAGATGGTGCCAGGCTTCTTGAATTAAACAAGGTATTGTTTTTGTGAAGGTTTCCTATTTTGTTGTAATCTTGAATTTTATTTACTTTTATTCTGCAGTTTGATTACTGTAGTCCCTCCGATGATATATGATTTACTTTTATTCTGCAGTTTGATTACTGTAGTCCCTCCGATGATATATGATTTTCCACTGTATTTACAAGTCTTGGACTCGTGAGTTTTCTTCGAGAATGGCTGTTTGTTTAGCAAGTTGATGCCATGCCATTATGCAGTCTTCCGGAAGAGACTTCTTGGGTAGCAAATCCTAGTTTTTAATATATGTTGGAATCATCGGTAAAGACTAGTTTTGTCCCAAACTAGGCTCCCAAAGAAACCATCATCTGATTCAGGAGCAAGGGGTGATAAGTTGTGAAAAGTTTCTGTATGCACTGTTCGCACTGTTCATTAGCAAACAATTCGGTTGTTAAAATGTTGTGATGGTGCCGTTTCCCTTACCTAGAACTAGATTGCTTCTATAACAGACTTATTTGGATGTAATTTTCCAGTCAGTAGGTTGTCTGCGATTTGGTTTATGTATGTGCTTTCATATACCAATGGTCATGCTTGCAGGATATGACAAACTCTGTATGCTTTCCATCTTTTACTTCTTAGAATTAACTTTATGAGGTGCTCTCAAGTAGTGATTTATTCATTTGGTTGCATCATTAACATTACATTTAATTGAAATTTTCTCTCCCTAAATATTGTTTTCCAGACATCAATTGAAGATGAAAAGGAACGAAGGGATCGTATTGCTAAAATGCGCAGCCTTCTTTTTCGCCATGAGATAAAGCAAAAGCATATAAAGAAGATTAAATCAAAAACTTATCATCGATTAATGAAGAAGGATAGACTGAAAGCTACTTCTGCGCAAATTGAAATGGATCCAGAAGCTGCTAAAGAGCAGGCAATGAAGCAAGAGTTCAAACGGGCAGAGGTAATTTAATCACAAACATGCAGAAAGAGATTTTCCCAAGTAAACTAAAGAACTATTTGACTTATGTGAGCTGTGGCATCTGCTAATTTGGTACAGGAACGTATGACTTTAAAGCATAAAAACAGCTCAAAGTGGGCTAAGCGCATTTTGCAGCGGGGTTTGACTACCCAAGATGAGGGTACTCGTGGAGCAATTGCTGAACAGCTTCACCAACATGCCTTGTTGACCAGGAAAATGAACTCCATGAAGGACAGTAGCAGTAGTGAGGAGAGTAGTGATGAGGATGATGATGATGAAGAAAATTCTGCGGGCTCAGACCAAGATAAAGACTCCAATTTGCTAGCCAAAGCAAAGGAGAAGACACTCAAAGTATTTGAGGAAGATGATGAAATCCCCAACACTGGAGTTCTTTCTTTACCTTTTATGGTAATATCTTAATCATTCCTTTTTCTATTTGAAGAATAAGAAGCATGAACATTTTCAGCTGCATGCATAGAAGAGAAATGTAATAGATCTGTTATTTTTTTTATCATCTCTTGAAGCGTGCAATTGTTATTAGCTTTCTATGCTAATACAAGATGCTGAGAAGAGTCTGCTGCCCCTTTACATTATGATTACGTGGTTTTGATGTGGAAATAATTTTTCCCCAAATATCCAAAAGTGATGCTATTTGCATGTATTGTTCTTGAGAGGAGTCTGATGCTCTCGAATCATCTTCATTGTCCTAGGCACGTGGACTAAAGAAAAAAAGAGATGCAGCTGTAGAAGAAGCTAGACTTGTTCTTGAAGAGTATGGACAGATGGAGGATTCACAGGGAGTAGAAGATACAAAAGCAAATTCTGTGAAAGGTAGAATGGTATTTGGTGCAGTTAAGCAGCAAGCCCCAGGAGCAAACAATGTTAGAAAATCAGAAAGAACTTATGATGATAGTGATAGTGAAGACGACATGGAGACCAGAGAAAACATCGATGATGGGAGCCACTCTGGGAATGACATGCAGGATGAACTTCAAAATAGTTCTACTGTGCTTCACCCTGACTCTGAGACACATGATCATTCTGTCTTCAAGGTGGATTTAAACTTCTTTCTTCCTGCTTAAAGTTGCTCCTCTTTTCTGTATATCTGATGTGTTCCAGAAATTCATATTCTCAGAGCTTTGATGATATTGTAAAGAACCCTGGTGCCAAGACAACATATGAAGTTGCTATGTTTGCATCAGATGGGTGGAGAAAGGTTATGTAGTAGCTGAAATTTTTTTGTTGAGCTATTCTTTGGAGTGGACGAAATTTCATGCTAACCCTTTTTGCGTGATATGTGCAGATGAAAGGCAGCAATAAATTAGACTCTGCTATGGAAAAGAAGCAAGATTTATTGGAACCTGATTTGCAGAAGAAAGATCTGGAGGTTTGTGGAAGGGCCCTCACCCCTTTCTCTACCTGCTCTCTCTCTCTCTCTCTCTCTAGAATAATTGATGAGCTTATGTAAATCTCTGTACAGGAAGCGAGTGGGGATAGTGATACTGAGAGTGAAGGACAGATGGTAGATGGAATATTATCTTCTGGCCCAACACAATCGTTTGAACTTCCTTCACAAGCGGAGCTTATTCGCCGTGCTTTTGCTGGGGATGATGTGGAAGAAGATTTTGAGAAAGACAAAATGGAGATTCTGAACAAGGAAAATCCTGAACCCGAGAAACCCATTTTACTTCCAGGTTGGGGCCAGTGGACCAATATCCAGCAAAAGAAAGGGTTGCCTTCTTGGATGTTGAGAGAACATGAAAATGCCAAGAAAAAGAGGGAAGATGCCCTTAAGAAGAGAAAGGATGCACATCTAAAGAACGTTATTATATCTGAAAAAGTAGATAAAAAGGTTGGTTTCTTTAGTGTTTACCTCATACCCATTTGTTTACTTCCAGGTCAATTTTTTGTTTGCTATAATATAATAGCCAGCAGGCAGCAACAGAATGTGGCATAGAATCTAATGGATGTAATTGAAGTGTTTTCTGGTTTTGAAATTAATGTGTGCTTCGTGTGAGACTCATTTTAAGTGGATGTGTTCTTTGTTTGTTTGGCAGGCTGAGAAGCTACATACAAAATCATTGCCTTTTCCTTTTACCTCTAAGGATGTTTTTGAGCAGAGTATTCGCATGCCCATCGGCCCTGAATTTAACCCAGCAACAGCAATTGGAGCTCTTAATCGTCCTGAGGTCTGTGTTTAGCTTCACCTTCTGTACGGTTTATTTTCTTCAGAGAATTTTTCCTCTCTTAAGTGAGTAGTTGAGCTTAAATCGAGTGAAAAAGGACCAAATTAAATACGTAGCGTCACAAAAAGGTTGACGTGCTCATTTGGCGGAGTGGACTGGTTTTTTCTTATTTCCAACTGTGAACATGCGCATGTAATGGGAACTCGTTCTTTCTCTCTCACACTCTCACACTGTCAGTTGTTGACTGCTTGTGCAGGTGGTGAAGAAATCAGGGACGATCATAAAGCCCATCAAGTTTGAGGAGGTGAATCCTCATGAAAAAGCAGAGTACGAGAATGAACGGAAGCATTCGAGCAAGAGGCAAAAAGTTGGCAAGAGTAACAAAAAGAACAGAGCTAAGGCAAAAAATCGATAGGAGATGCTGTTTAATTTCTTCCTCCCTTGATTTTAGGATTTATTGGTTCACCCATTTTTGATGTATTTCCAGTTTTGAGAGCAGGAGAGGCTCAACTAAGCCTTTACAGAGGGAAAGCTAAGTTTAGTTTTCCACTGAGAAGCGATAATGATTTTTTTACAGCCATTGGGCATCCTTGTTTGTTCTGTATCTTATGATATCTTCTACATGGGCATAACAGCGAGCATCTTTTAAATTCTGTACTCGTTCCCCATTAAATCCATTGTCCTCTTGAGTAGAGGTTGCGAAGTATGGATGAAATTCATATTTGACCAATTTTAATTGAACTAAGCACATAATTTGTCCGGCAATAGAAAAAGATACAGAGCAAGAGGGAGGCTGTGGCGATGGCTGTTGCAGCTGTTGGCGAGCCCCTCTTCTATCTCTCTCCTCGTGACCCGTCGTTCTCCCTCCTCCTCCTTCTCCTCCATCTCTCTCTATGACCCTCTTGTGGTGGTCGCGGTCCTCTATACTCCAGCAAAGGTACGCCAACCACGTCTACACGGTCGCAGCTGCCATTACCACGAGTTGGTCCTCGACTAGTGTGGCGGTGACTTTTCCCTCTCAATTTTCGTTTTAGGGAAGAGTTTTGATATTCTCGCATTTCTTTCTAATATCGGCGTACACTTGAGTTTCGAAAGTCTACGATTAATATCCTAACTTATAATAACATTCTATTCTATTTACGAATATACTCAACTCCTGTCGCAGTCTGGCCATAGATGAGCTGCGATTTGTGGAGCTGTGCCTATTGCTCTTAACTTATATGTTTTGAGCTCTCTTGACTTCAAGCTCGAATTAGAAGTTGAGCTCCGCCGGTGTCAGGCTTAACTCCAATCAGTCGAGTTTTACCCAAATCCGAGCCAAACACAATGCAATGCCAATGGAGCTCGACTAAAATTCAATGTTGGCCATGGTTGAGAAGAGAGAGATGTAGATAACATAGTGAGAGAGAGATAAACACACATAAAGGGCTCAGTCGGGATTGGCGACGGCAATACCTGGTGGTGAGAGCACAAGAGAGAATTAGAGCTGAGAGAGAGAGGGTAAAAGGTTGGAACGATATAGAGTATAAACAAGCTTGAAATGTAGATTGGTCTTTTTGAATTTAGAGATTTTGATTTAAGATACAGATTATAAATTTTTAAAATTTAGAATACAAATTAATATTGAAATTCAGGATATAAATTAATATAGGAATAATAGTGGAGATAGTTTTTGAAACTTCTCCATTTGTTACGCAGAATTCTTAATTCAGATTGTCTTTTTTGCAGTCAATGACTCAACCATGTAAAGAAAACAAAGAGTGAAGAGAACTAAAATCAAGCGAGCAGGCAATTTTTTCTCCCCCGCCCTCCTCGTTGGTTGGGCTTCATGCATTCAAAAAACCGGGCTTCGTCTTTCCTCCTCTCCCTCTCTCTCTCTCTCTCTCTCTCTAGACTCTCTCTCTTGGTGAGGAGGAGCTCCGACGCCATGAGTTCCTGCAATTCTCTCTCATCAAGCGCTCGTCAGGCCATCGCTCACCTCCGTTAACCCTCGCAGTTCCGCGCCGGTCGCCGCCGAAGAAAAGAGGCGCGAGCAAAACGATGCTGCACGAGCTCCTCCTCGCGCTCCTCGGCTACACCGGAGATCTCATCGTCGACGAGCGAGAGCACCGGCAGTCTCTCGGTCTCCCTCTCCCTCCCGACGCTCCCATTTCCGATGAGCGCGCCTTCAAGCTCGCGCCCGATGTCTCCTTCATCGAGCCTAGCGAGAGGTTACTCTGATTCTGCTGTCCTTTTTCGCTGACCTTTTTGGCTTTCAAAGAGCGGGACTGTCTCGGTTTCGATGTGATCGCGTGTTGATCTCGCGGTAATGAGATGCAAGTTCCTGCTGACGTTTCGCATGGAAATTTTAGGAAATGCTATGGTTTAGTGTGCCCGGGCGTAAGGATGTTCCTGTTCGATCGCTATAGTGATAAGGAATGTGGTCACGAATGGAGAATTTTTTTAGATTATGTCTCGGGCTGAGAAGGGAAGGTCACGGTGATGTAGACGGGAAGAGAATTCGTGTGATTCCGAAATGCTGCTTACGTATCTGATTTAGGTCATGCGCGTCTGTGCTAATTTACTTAATTTAAGTTTTGATCTTCATCAGTCTTCGCTAAACATTCTGATGTTGCAGGGATCTCATTGAGAGGCTCATCACATTAGGATTCTATTATCGAGAGTTGGATAGGTTTGCCACAAAATCTCGAAATTTGAGTTGGATAAGGTCTCCCAACTTGTCTCCCTTGGAGAGAATTTCCGAGTTGTCAAAGAAGAAAGAAGAAAAACCGAGTGTTTACCGTAGGGCCATTGCTAATGGCATTGTTGAGATACTGTCAGTCTACAGGTCTGCTGTTCTACACATTGAGCAAAAGTTGTTGTCAGAAACTTTGCCCATTTTGGCCACTGTCACTCAAGGCCTCAACAAGGTTCTATTGCTTGCTGAGCTTTGTGTCCTTGATATTAGTTTGTGTGATGCTTAAATCAACAACAAAACTCTTCCTCTTTTTTCTCAATTGTTTTCTGTATAATGGTTTCTTTTCCCAGTTTTATGTGCTCTTGCCACCCCTATATGAGCTCATACTTGAGATTGAACGCAATGATATTCGTGGAGGACAACTTCTTAATCTTTTACATAAACGATGCCATTGTGGGGTACCTGAACTGCAGACATGCATTCAGAGGTATGTTTTCGGATGACTATGTGATGCATGATTTCTACTTGAGATGTTTCTTGGTTGCATTTATATATAGCTTAGTGGATGCCCTTGCGGCATTGCTATAGATTTTTTGAAGAATGACGTGTTCCTTCATTCTTGGTGAATTATTTGGATAAAAGTAAGATATTTGATTGTGGATTTGGTTGAAGGCTTGTAAGCTCAATTAGATGTTCCTTAGATATGCTGATAATGGTTAAGTGCTTGTTCTATGACATATGCAGTTGGCAATCCTGCTATGATGTAGCAATCTCACCATCCAGTCGCATGGCCTTGTCCGCCGTCAATGAACCGAAGCTAATGGTGACCTAAAAAGAAACTAAAGCTAATGAGTGCCTTTCTTTTTTCAAATGTTACAGGCTTCTGTGGCATGGACACCAAGTCATGTACAACCAACTTGCATCTTGGATGGTCTATGGCATCCTTCAGGACCAATATGGAGAATTTTTTATTAGAAGGTACATACATGTACTGACTATTAACCGAATTGCTTGGAAATGAACTTCTTTAGGCAGCTGCCATTGTTAATGTTGAAGTTCATGGAACAATGCTGGCTCAGATGGTCTATGGTTAAAATAGAGTTTTCTTTATAGGATCAAATTTTGCTACCATGTTGTTTTGCCTAACTGACCCATCTAAACAGAATGATGGTGTTTTGTATTATCATCACAATTTAAACAAGTTTGTGAGGGTACTTTTTAAGGGAAGATGATGTCGACAACTTAAATGTGACTTATTAAAGAACGATATAAATATGCCTGGATATCTATTATAATGAGCTTGTCTCTCATGGAATTTTAATTAATTTATTTTTCTTATATTGAATCACAGGCAGGAAGAGAGGGATGTAGATCATGGCTCAAGCCATGCAGATCTATCCAGAAGATTGTCTCGTTTGTCAACTGATGATACTTCTTTGACAGATTGGCACCTGGGATTTCATATTTGTTTGGTATGATGATGATATTTTAGATGTTTGTATTAGTTGTTGTGGTTTTTGTTTGTTTCCTCAGTCTGCTCAATGTGGAGTTTCTTATTTTCTTCAATATCCCTACCCCTTGGTGTTCATCAACAAACTCATATTCAAAAAGGGAAAAAAGAATAGAAATTAATATGGCTTTCGTTACTGAAGTGTGGCTTGCAAACTTGGATAGTTTTTAGGCAGATCTTTGTTGCTTTGAAGTTTGATGGATGAGAAGCGCTATTTTTCATATATAGCGTCATGATTGGTTTTTTTTTCCCTGTTTATATCTAGTATCATCAAAATATTGTTCATTATTCAGGCTTGTTCCTTTCTTTTATGCTTGTTTGCATTTTCTTTCCTCAGAGCGTTTGAAGTTGTCTTGCAGTTCTCTTACTTTTGCTGTAAAGTGAGATAACTTTTATGATTCCAACTTTCAGAACTTTCTGGCTCTGTTTCCTTTAATTTCTTTTATGTTATTTTGTAGGATATGCTTCCTGAGTATATACATATGCGTGTCGCAGAGTCAGTGTTATTTGCTGGTAAAGCAATCAGGGTTCTCCGCAATCCGAGTACTTCCTTTCGGTTTCATGATGCTGCAAGTCATCAACAAATGCAGAGAGGTCCTCACAAAATTCAAGGGTTTGTTGGACGATTCCCCTTCCTGAAGGAGCCCCTTGTGGACTCAAAGCTCAGTGGAGAGGAATTATTTCCGCAGTCTGAGGCTGATAAGATTGAAGCAATGCTTAGAGACTTAAAGGTCTGTACTGCCCATACTCTTGTTGCCAAGACTCAAGAACAGCATTAGACTCCATGTTCTCTTAACACGACTATAGTGCCTAAGCTTCCCCTACATCTACTTTTTACTTGGATTGATGTTTATAGGAGTCATCTGAGTTTCACAAGAGATCATTTGAATGTGCCGTGGACTCCATTCGAGCAATTGCTGCCAGTCATCTTTGGCAGGTGATGGATGCTTGTATCTTTACTCTGCATTTTTTTTCAAATTTCATTACTCATTCTTCTTTTTCTTCAGCTCGTGGTAGTTCGTGCTGACTTGAATGGCCATCTGAAGGCTTTAAAAGACTATTTTCTTTTAGCAAAAGGAGATTTCTTCCAGGTATGGAAGAGGGGTAAATTATATATTTGCGGATATTTTCTTAGATGTTGAACTCAATCCATATGTTTGCTCTGTGGAATCGTTTGCAGTTAAGTTAAACTTGTAGTTGTACTTTCCTTTCACTGTGTGAATCCTTTGGCCATCAAGGAGTTTGATTAAGTGGCTGATAATTTTTTTCCAGTGTTTTCTGGAGGAAAGTCGGCAACTGATGCGCTTGCCACCTCGTCAGTCGACTGCTGAAGCTGATCTTATGGTCCCCTTCCAGCTGGTAAGCTGTAGTTTTCACATATCTGAATTTATGCCCTATAGAATTTTAAGGCACAGCAGTTTATTTGTCTCCAATTTCCTTCTTCAGGCTGCGCTAAAGACAATCAGTGAGGAAGACAAGTACTACTCTAGAGTGACCTTGCGGTAAGTGCTTATGTTGACTTTCTGCAGCGTTACATTCAAGACTGACTGAATCTGTAAATTTACCTTAAAGGCATGTTGCTAATGGCAAACTAAATTTGGGGATGTGTTAGGATGCCTTCATTTGGGATTCCAGTCAAATCTTCCCAAGTAGATTTGATAAAGGGGAAACTTAATGCTGCTCATCCAAATGTGTTCTCAGAGATGTCCCTCGATGGATGGGATGGTATTTACCTTGATTATTCTATTGATTGGCCCCTCGAATTGTTCTTCACTCAGGAAGTTCTCTCTAAGTAAGATTCCTTTCCAGCAGTTCTTTATGTTGATTTACTGGGAGAAGGGCACTCTGAACAAGAGTAGTACCATTTTGGAAAGGAATTAGCATGCTAAACAATTGACTGTGTTTTGACATCATGAATTTTCCAGGTACTGTAGGGTCTTCCAGTATTTGCTACGGCTAAAGCGAACACAAATGGAGTTGGATAAATCATGGGCGTCTATGATGCATCAAGATCATGTAGAATTTTCCAAACATGTTAATGATAGTGTAAACAGCTCAAGGCCTCAGAAAAGACGTCAATACCTCAAACCTGCCTGGCGGGTTAGAGAGCACATGGCATTCTTGATCAGGAATCTTCAGTTTTATATCCAGGTTTGTATGTTCACCACCAAATTCTATTGGAAAAAAAGCTGCATGAGGTGCTGTGTCCACTGAAAGAAAGATGGTAGAAAACAGGGAGGGAAATCATGAAAAGATAGGGCAGCTTACGTAAGGGAGGAGAAGAACAATGTAGGAAGTTTTGTAAAAGTTGGGTATTAAAGGTCTACATCTTGGATTGGACCTATTATTAATTGCATTCGGTAATCAGTATAAGCTTTGGAAGGTTAGAGTATACTCTAAAGCAATCTCCATAATTTCATCTGGACATGTGTATCTTTATGATATCTTTCTGTACTGGAGAAGTCAACTGATCTTTTTACTTACCTTCATCCATAAAGTATGCTATTCTTAGTGTATGGATCCTTCTGCAGGTGGATGTGATAGAATCTCAGTGGAATGTCTTACAAGCACGCATCCAAAATTCTAATGACTTCACTGAACTTGTTGGGTACCATCAAGAGTAAGTAAAATATTTTTATTGGCTTATGATTTATTCATTGCTTAAAGGTAATGATTTTGGATTATTATAGTATTGATAGCATTACAAAAGCACATATAACATCAGCAACCATATGGAAAAATGTGATAGATATCCTTCAAGAAAATATATGTTGTTTCGGTACATATGTGAACAAAATTTTATCTCCAGGGTGCACCGTCCGGTTCGTGATTATAGCAATATAGCATCTTCAAAATCAGGACACGAAAAAATAAATGAAATTACCTGTTATATTGATACATAAACTTGCCTAACGAGTGTGGAGAAATGCAATATCCAACAACCTACCCCCCTTTCTGGGGAGCCAACTTTGTGGATGAATTACAGAGATGGCCATGGAAAAATCTGATGGCAGTATCCATTCTTGGAAGCTTTTATTAATGGCGGAAATTATTTCATGAGGGCTACCAGAATAAACAATTTCACCACAAGATTCACTATTTCACTAGTGATCTGCGGTTTGAAATGCATATTCCAGATGTTTATTCTTTCACATAATATATTCTTCATGTTTTTATTTTGTTGTAGAAAATGTACTCAAACATAAGAATATCTGTTTTTCCATGCTACTTGGTGTGTTGGCTAAGTTTAAGTATAATGAGTTATCTATCTAATCTCAAATAATCATGTCTTCTTGGTACTGCATGCTCGAAAGAATCTTTCCTCTATCCTACCACATTTTGATAGGGGAATTTTTCGTCCCCCTTTTTGTTCCACATACCAAAGTTTACCATGCTCCATGTACTGAAATGTTCTGGGGATCATGTTTTGCTGTCATATGGCCAATTTCTATTATGGGGAAAGTATGTGATTAAGGAAGCTTTATTTTTTACTTGTCTTGTTAGATGCTGACATTGAATATAAGCGGGCTACATTTCTGTTTGTGGAATACCAAGGATTAATTATTTATGCAAGTCATCTCAGGCGATTGCTTTTCTTCTGAAGTTGGTGGGAGGATTCCTGTGGAATAACTATTTTCTCCGAGCGTCATTGTCATCATCTGACATTTATAGTTAATTTTTTCTTGATGCATTCCCTTTCGGAGTAGCTTGGATTAGCTTCATTCGATTCATTGAATACAATTGCCTCTCTGCTTAATTCAAGTTTATTGTGGGACAATAATGGTTCCTAACCATCAATGTTGCTCTTCAGACATTTTTCTCTTTGGCACTTCATTTTCAGATGGCACTCCCTTAGACTTCAGTTCTCATGTTTTGTGGTGGATCATTGTTGCTCTGATTGTTTATGCTTGCATCACGATGCTTACATCTCAATTCCATCAAGTGCAGGTACTTATCAGCTTTGATTTCTCAGTCTTTCTTAGATATTGGTTCAGTGTCAAGGATACTGGATAGCATAATGAAACTTTGCCTCCAGTTTTGCTGGACTGTTGAGAATCAAGATGGTTTTGCAAATACAGCTGAGCTGGAACAAATTACAGAGGTAGTTTATGAGTTCATTTTCATTTGTTCAGTTTGTGTTTGTCCAAGATCTACATGATTGACTTACAGCCTCACTATCGAGTGACAAAACAGTCATTTCTCCGACCTTTGACAGCTCTGTCAAGAATGTGTTGGTACATTGAGAATTGCTACTTGTTAAAGCCAATATGTAAAATAACAAAATTTGATCAGTGGCTTGATATAACTTTATTCTCATCTTAGCAGAGGAGAGTCAACCTTATTGGCAACAATATAAGAAGTAAAACATCAATGAAGAAAATACTGCGTGTTGAGGCTGGCAATCCAGTGCCGTTATTTTTGTTGTGACACGTGAAACTTCTAGCCTCGCAATGCTTTCCTGTGGACTAGCTGTGTAACATGCATTGGCTGATATACCTTTATAATAAGCATTGAAAATACTGCTGTGGGAGGTCTCTTGAAGGCACTCGTTCTCTATTATAACCTCACCTATTTTATGTCTTCCAGGAATTCAACAAGAAATCCAACTCCTTGTATACTATATTGCGTAGCAGTAGGCTTGCTGGAAGTCAACGGGCTCCATTTCTCAGGCGTTTCCTTTTGCGTCTGAATTTCAATTCCTTCTTTGAGGTAATATTTTCATGAGAAAAACCCAACAATTTTGGTCCTAGGATGTTCGCAGGAGCTTTAACTACTCCCTTTTGTGACAGGCAACTGCAAAGGGTGTGCTGAATATAGTCAGATCGCATCCCGCCCTTCCTGTCCTGAACCAGCCATAGATCTCTCTTTGCTTTAAGCTCGGGTATCTACTCTGGTTATCCATCAGCCTTGATTTTGTTTTTCCTGAGGTGTTTTGCTGCATATTATCTTTAGTGATGCCAAGTCAGTGAGTGAATTCCGGCCACCGCTCTCTCAACTCAAGTACGAGCTGAATGCCTTGGTTTGCTAACTGGACAGTGCTTGTTGAATGAGGGATGCCCAATCTGTCCCACGAGCAAGCCCAGTTAAATGTGGCATTCATTGATTGGCTGGAGATCGTGGAGTGTCTGCAACTGACGGCCAAAAAACCAGTGAAAATCGGATCACCTTTTTGCAAGTCGATCTGGAGTCGTGTCTTTCTTTCTCCATGGATGCACAAATCACAGCTACACAGATGAATGCGCTTCATGTTTCATTCTGGTTGTTGACTCGAATCTGCTTTTGACCCTATCCTCACCACTAAATTTCAGAGCATGAGCAGGGCAGTGAATTGACAGGGTCTCAAGGTCACTTGGATCTCTAATGCTCTGTTTCTGGGTAACGAAATAGTTGTTTGCCTGTAGTTTATTCCCATGTCTGGGTTTGTAAAGTGTGGTTTTATGGTGTGTAGGTATGTAGGAGAATTTCTTTTTAGAATGCTTTGTGATGAGTTCAAAGGGTCTTTGTAGTTTCTTGGAAACATGATATAAAAAATCTATGGCCTGAGTGATTCTGGCTGTCCATTTAATTACAAATTTTGTGGGCATGATGTAGCCCTGTGACTGTATAATTAGAGACCTGAAAACTGTTGATATACTTTGCCATCCTGCAGGAAATAAATCATGGTACGACATCCGCTCGTAGACAAAAAGGGTGTTCATTTTCATTTATCTGCACGTTTCTAAATGTGCATGTGCTATACCATTAATCTCACAACATACATCCTTTTTAAATGCTGGAGCAAGTGGTGCCGGCAATAATAGGCTGGCAGGCATGCCTATAACATTTGGCACTCGAGACTTTGTACATCGAATGACATAGCAACAAGCATGGGATTCTTTCAATACATGGGACTTTGGGGGGAAAAAAGGGAAAAAAAAAGTTGAATGTATCTGCTCTTAATGCTTGGCATGTAAAGATCTTTCTAATAAATATCAGTATATGCTTCTTCTTCTTCATCAAATGTAGCTCATATCCATGCCAATTTGGTACATCTCTCTATAAAAAAATCTGACTTGAGAGTACCTGCGATAAGAGAAGGCTTTTGAGGATCTGCCTCAACAATGGAAGTGTCCATGTCCGAGGCCCAGGGCAAACCACCTGATGGTGACGGGTTGTGAGGGCCAGAATGAAATCCAAGGTTCGATCACCTGCGGTGTCTGGGCCTTCGAATACTACACGTCATCTAGCAAAAAAGTGTATAGACGTAAGATTGGTGTTTTCAAACGACAGTTTCCTGTCGCAGGATAAAAAGAGATACGACAATCAACAAAATTCAAAAAGGTGCTCTTGCTTGAAGAGATATATTTGTTACTTTACTATGCTCCAAAAAAAAATACCTTCCGAAAAGGTTATTAGAAGCAAAACAAGAATAAAGAAAGGAAAAAAGAAACAACAAAGAGTGATGATTATATAGGAAACCAACCTGAATAAATGCTTTCTATATGATGCCAGAAACTTTGAGAGAGGAAAGCATCACAAAGATGATCCAGAGCAACATGAAAAAAATGCTGGTTAACCAAGCCCAAGGCTTTGGCCCCCCCAATTCCGCACCCAACGTGAGACGCCGAAGCACGAGAACTGATATACACCCCACAGATGTAGCAAAGAACACGATCAACGAGAAGCTAAGTCCGGCTGCATTTTGGATCCTCAAAGGTTCCCGATATGCAATGAAGTTGTATGCGGTGTCAATTAGCCACGGGACTCCTATGCCCACATATATGTTCACTGAATTACTACAAAACACAGCAAGAAAAAGAAAAGGGTCAGTTCAAAGATTTCAGTATACTCGTGGTAGTGCTGGATCATTTCTTTAAAAACCAGATGAACTCTGTGGATATGGTGCTGCAAGCAAGCTCAATAAAAGAAGCCACAAAACATGGCCTTAACACATCAGACAAGGTTGACATCAGACAAAGAATATTAATTGTTCAGTGGTCACTGTTGAATTATCTTTCATTTCATGAATAGCTATGAGAGAGACAGTCAAAGAAAGTCACTTGTTCTCATATTTCCGAGTAAAATTTTCACATGGAAACTAGAAGAAACAAGTAAGGAGAGAAGGGCCCCTGTATTTATTTATTTATTTATTTATTTATTTATTTTTGGTTAGCTATGGTACAATGGAGATTTAATAATCAGATTTGGTGAGTTTCTTTCAGTCAGCAGAATTATAATTTCTACATGCAATACTGTCCTGCAAATACCCCAGGATTATTGCTTGCCAACCATATGAAATGAATATTTTGGTCGCAATAGGCTACAGAAAATTTTCCAAAGTTCAATCTCACAAGCAGCAGAGCAGGGCTTCATGATAAAAGTAGAACTGACAACTAAATGGTTTGAGAGAAACAACATCTATAATCGTGCACATGAGTGAATGCAAGTTTAGAAGGCAATGATATTTGACTAAGTAAACCTGCAAGTGATGTTTGCAATGGCAGAGTCAGCCGTCGTCTGCCTTTCGGCAGCAATCTTACTGGCAACTAAGTCTGGCCATGACGTTCCACTAGCCAGCGCCGTAAATGCTATGACATAAGCATTTATCCCTGCACAAACGATAAGAACATAGATGATTACCTCAGACAAAGAAAATTTGTGGCTGACCTCAAATTGCCACCCATTCTAAATTAAAGCAAAGATTGCTAACACTAACAGTAGCAAGGATTAGGTACCTGTCACGCAGCTAATTAGATCTGTGAGTTTGGTCACCACATAAGCTATTCCACTGATAAAGGTTAAACAGCAAACGAAAGCAATCCAACCATGAGCAATTTGGCACGGAGGAACTAAAGCAAACATAACCCTCCAAGGTGCAAGAAGTAACCGCCACAACATTTGCAAAGCCCGCACATATATGTTGCCCAACTTCTTCGTCTGAGCACTCTCTAACTGTTTAAAAAACCAGGAAGACTCAAAAAATAGAAATGCAGGAGATTGAAAAAAGACAAGGATATCATCATCACACAATGATGGTATAAATCATGAAGTTCCTCCAACACTGAATGATTGAATTTCATTGCTGATGACAACTAAATTATTCAAACTAATTAAAAATATGTTAAGTTTTAGTCCATCTTTTTATGGATACATCAAGCCAGGCCAAGAGAAAACAAATGGAAAAATTGAAAGATAGATGACAACTAAAAATTTATGTTCGGGCCCTAGCATGTAAATAAATTGGAAATGACTCCCACTTTTTTGTCATGTTTGCATGGCTAAAACAAAAGGAGAATATGCATTCCCAGCAAATCAAAGGAACTGGACCAATGCCCATTACAATAAGGTTCTTCTTCATAATCTTCAAATAGGAAAAACTACAGAACCATCCTCAAGTTTCCCCAGTTGCACTTTGCATCCCCCAGTTTCAAAACCAAAACTTTACCACCTCAAGTTTCAAATCCAACTTTTTGCACCATGAAATTTTGAAAGGACCACACTTTGTGCCATCCATTTTCAATGGTCTCTTCAAATCCAACTTTTTGCACCATGAAATTTTTAAAGGACCACACTTTGCGCCATCCATTTTCAATGGTCTCTTTAACTCCAAGGTAAAAAGGATTCCGTTTTTGAAAAATCAGGGGGCAAATCTATAATCTTAAGCAGAGCATGCAAACTGTAGAATAAGAAAATGTTGGGATAGTTTACATTTTTTTCACTAAGCATGCAACCTGTAGCATAAGAGAAGTCGAGATTGTTTATGTAATTTTCCTCAAAGGATAATTTTGACTCTCTACTAGAGGTTGAATAGTTGAACCAAAATTTAAAGATGCTATTGCTATGCGGAAAAGAGGGAAGTTGCATTCAATTCACTCATTCTATTAAGACTTGATTGTAATCCTTCATAGCACTTTCCTCCAATGGGAACACCATCAACTGATAGCCATGTTACACCATTTCATAAGCTCAAATAGATGTAATTCTAACCATAGCAAAGCAGAGTACAGATCAAGCGAACCATATTAGGGGGCATAAAAGTAAAACAATTCAAAACAGTGTCTCCCATATCAAATGAATGATTGATGTCTCCCATGTCAAATGAATGATCTTGCAAGTTGCAAAAACAGACACCCACTATGTACACGAAGAAGCATGCATATGAAATTCGAAATGAAGAAGAAAAAAAAAAAAAAAGAAAGAAAGGAAAGATGGGTGATGTAAGTAACTTCCTAAGTAATGACTTTTTCCTTGAAGTTGGACTTTTTGAAACAAGAAGTTGTTCAACATGATCAGTGGTGTCATTTGCGCTTTAAAGAGAGACATAAAAACCTGACCATACCATAAGAATGTTGTCATCCAAAAAGGTGAGAAAAATTTGAAGATTGCCCTTCATTTTTAGGTGGTTAGTCCAATAGAACCAATGCAGATAGCATAACTTACCATCAGTGCATCAACAAACTGTTCCTTCCAAAGTGAAAGCACATGAAGTTCATTAGAGGATTCGGCTAAATCACTGGCAGGTACGTTGTGATACATTGGACCTAAAAGAATGATCCCCCTTAAATTAAAAGGTTCATGTACAATCAGAGTAGAAGCTGAACAGGTGGAATAAAGAAGCCTACCAAAAGCATACAGAACTACCAGTACTCAAATAAAAAATGTTACTCTAAGCATACAAATATTAATTGGTGTAAGAACTTCTTATAGACATTATTTTTTGCAAGCCAGGTCATTTACCACATGCACATTATATTGTCACATGAACCTGTTAGATCCCACGTGCTGAATGTGAATGTAACCAAGAGCAGCTGGACAGAGAATAAAATCTAAAGGGGAAAAATATGTTGGTGCAGACCAGAAAATAGATGTCAATTATTTACACGACACAAAATCTAATTAACAATAGCTACAGCATGTCGCGTGTTTGCTCACATGGACATGGAAGCAGTGTGTATACATCTGTGCCACTGGCAAAAGAACTTGTCAGCCAAGCAGGCACGAACAGTAAGTGAAGAATGTGGTTTAACATTTCATGTGCAGCATAATACCAATAAAGCAAATAAGTGCAGGAAAGATCTGCAAGCAACAGCTTCAGAGATTGACCTGTTCTGCTTCCTGAATGGATGGAAAAGATGTCCACAATACCCCTTTCATAATTTTCATCAATTTGAATTATCCCGGAGTGCTCATCATCAACATTGTCCACATGTTTATATGAAGTAGCCTCTTCTGGTACCCAGTCCTCTGGCCTCTCGCCCCTTGCTCTTTGGACAAGCAGGAAAAGCATTGTCAGTATGATGCATTATGAGACGGTCAACTCAATTAACAGATATAATCTCATGAATCCTTAGTTGAAACAAAGGGTATGAGGGAGATTATTTAGACATACAAAGGAAGAGATAAGTAGGGCCAGCGCTTGTCTTGAGCATATGCATGTACCAGTAGTAACCCGAACTGTAACACAGTTAAAAGTGCCTCCCAAAGTGTCACAATGTCAGGAGTCCAAACCTGCATCGATGTCAAACATCCCTGAGTAACAGGTTTGGCAGCTAATGTCTCCTTTAACAAGTTCAAGTAATTTCTCTGATAACTGCATCAGATTGCAAAGCTCAATAATCTTAATAGTCAATCTAACCATCTATGGCAGGAAATTTTTTTTTTTGGTAAAGTTAAAATTTTTTTTGGTAAAGACATCTATGGCAGGAATTTGTCACTATTTTCTTCGAAAAAACAGAATGTCACTCGGAAACACTTTCTCATATCTGTAACAGAAAGAAGCAAAGCGAGAAACTCTAATGTTATTGCATCCTGTCAGAAAATTCAATCATTTAAATTTTTGGCAATATCACCTTCAAAATTATGTACAGCCAAAAATAAGCCCAGAAAGACCAAAAGAGCTCCACTATCCATACGCCAAGATCAGATATCTTTTTCAATTCACCAGCTTTAGGAACCACGACACAGACAGCATGAATAGGAAATAGGTCGAATGCAGCAGAGCCTACAAGCGTTCCAGGACCCAAACCTAGGATAAAAAGATTCTGCAAAATTTTAGCAAAGCATGATTTATCTATTTGCTTCCACAAAATTAAGCATGAATCAATGTAAATTATAGATCAAGCATTATGGCTGGAAATATCATAGAAGCTATAATGATCATATAACGTCCACAAGAGTTGAAGGAAAGGGAAAAGTTCAATCCATCTTCAAAATGAGCATAAAACAGAATATCTTTGTACAGTGTGTCATTTACTGGAAATAATTATATAATTTGCCAAAGATATCACAAGGAGAAATACTCAGATTGAAATTCTAAGCACAATCATTCATTATCTTCATAATGCCAAATGACAAAGAAAAGCGCAACCTTTTATTACTATGGCATGTTTAACATGACGATATCTGGTCTCTTTGACATAAATAGCATAGGTTACTATTCCGTCCATAGCCAAGTGGTTTGGATCTTCCTATTCTGAAGAAAATATAAAGTATCTTTTTAGAGAGAGAATTTTTTTTTTAAGCTTGTTTAGAGGAAATAATGTGATTTCACTGTTGAGGAGATGCCATAAAATCGATATTAAGATGAAAGTAAACTGTATTTGGGGGGTTGCAAATAGGGATGAATGGTTCTAGGTTTCGTATAAGTTCCATAGGGAACCTGGAGCCTACCAGTTGGAACAAGTTCCTCAAATTTTGGAACCTAGAATCTACCTTGTATATCCTAGAACTTGGAACCTATGTTTCATGATCGGTTTTAGAATCTATTCAGTTTCCACCTATATTATTAATTGAACGATTACAGTGAATTAAAATCATTAATGATTACCACTTGTTGCTATAATTTACTAACCATAAAGACACACGACAAATATGAAAATTAATAAAGTAAAAATCTTAGTCATAAAATGAAAGCTCAAACTAGTACTTCTAAATTATACACTTATCATACACTTATCATCAAAGAGTATGAACTATTGTAAGATTTTGCAAAGACATGAACCAAGAAAAACATTAAAACTTATTCTAGGTTCTAGGTTACAAGTTCCAAATTTCAGGTTTCTCTAACTTAGAACTTAAAACCTACCCGTCAAAACATGTTACTCATTTTTTGAAACCTCCAACTTAGCTTGCATACCTTGAAACTTAGAACCTGCAAGTTCTCATCGGTCTGTTTCTCAGGTTCCAGGTTCTACCTTGGAACCATGCTCATCCTTAGTTGTGAAGATATTGCTACTAGCTATTACTAGTTGCCAATGCAGTAAGAATTAGGTGAGCTGACATGTGCACAAGATAACATCTAGAATAGATGGAATACTAGAAGATTCTTTTATTTTTATAGTGGTAAAAGGTTAGATATTTTCTTGGTACATTTGAAAGGCCGTCTTTATTTTTAGTGTTGATATGCTTTGCTTTTTATACCTTTGAGAGGTTGTGTTAGATTTGTCATGGTGGTGAAAGGCTGTGTCTTATTTGTGGTATTTGGCCCAGAAAAGATCACGGAGTCTTTTATAGAATCACAATAACCAGCATTTTTGGGTCATTGTTTCTTCAATAAAACTTCTCAAACCATTTTAGAGATAGATCGATTCCCTAAATCCAAAATAAATAGAATGTATCAATGCTAGCTGCACTCCATTTTGTTTGAGCAAAGAGTATCTCACAAACTTACAAGCAATTTAACACAAAAAGTCACAGCATTGAACATAAATGGTATTGGCAAAGTAAGATTTCATTACTACAGAATGACAAATTGGAGATGCCTTTGTTAATAAACTTGCTTCCATTTCCTGCAATTGGTAAAATTTAGAAGTTGTCCAGGTAAATGACACTCTCAGACAAACAAGTACGAGAGTCCAAGACTTACCTCCAGCATAGAGGTCCCCCAAGTTTTTTAGAGCATCGATTGTAGCTAAAGATATTTGAGGGAAGCTAGTTCCGAACGCCAGTAGAGTAATGTCTGCAATAGTGTAATTCCAGACCTTTTCTCGTCTAACTACCGTTGAATTCGTATGAGGATCTATCTCTACCACCTCACGAGTCTGCTTCACAACATTCTCCATAGAACGGAAAAACCTTTCAGTGATAGCTGATAATCCAATAAAGCAGTAAGCAAGACCAAGGAAATAGAGGAAGGTTCGCAAGGCATCTCCAAGGGCTGTTTCACCAGGAAAAAGCAAGTAGCTCTCACATACTTCATGGCCCAAAATGCTGGAAACACCGAGTGTGCTATTACTCAGTGGCTTATGAACTGAGTTCATATTTATCAAGCCCAAGGTACAGATCAACAGTGTGGATGTATATGTCAAAGTTCACATCTCCTGCATCACATTGATCAACATAAACCTAATCACACTAGGCATCGGAGCGAAAGAGCACAAGCTTAAAAACCAGTTTAACAAAGCATATCCCACTCAAATAGAAAGAGGAATTCAGCTACATATTCCTATTAAAATGTCAGTCTTAGGAACAAGGACAATTTTATTAATTCGACTACATATTCCTATCAAAACCTCAGTCTTCAATGCACAGTGAAAAATCTATTTCCCTAGGACTCGTTGACAAATTCAAATCACAACAACCACAAATAAAGCGTCGCAATATATATCTTGAGGACTTAAGGGGATTTAAATATCTGTAGTTCTGATGATATACTTTCAGAAGCAAGGGATACCCTCAATTCCAGCAGAAAGAGAATAGTTCCATCCCTCCAGTGATTTCCATCACCTAATCATCTGTGTCTCATCAAAATGAGAGAGAGAGAGATTTCAATCTCACCACGATGCTTGTTCACACACCACATAAGCTCCAAGGTTGCTGGAAAATTCACAGTAGACCCTACTCCTTCGGCCAATAAGCTCTCCCGAACTTAACTATCAGATTGCGGAACCTGAGACTAAACTCGCGAAAAAACGCAGCTCCAAGTGCACGATCCATCTCTACTAGCCATTGATAATGCACAAATAGGCCGCCCCACGCGATTTCACCGCGCAACTAACTATCATCCACCACATATTCAACCTCACTATAACAGAGAACACACACAGAGCACAGACTCAAAGCAGGAGATCAAATTGCGACGATCAGTTACCGAATCACAGATCGATCGAGGCAAAGAAGGTCCAAACAGAAGAGACTGCGAACCGAAGGGAGCAGCCGACAGAGGAACGCAACACATCCGAACCGCGCGCGCGCGGAATCTCTCGGTATGAAACCAAAAACGCACCGATCGACACACGGGAAGTTCGCACACGCAGCGCCGCGGACGACGACGCGAATGCGAACCGAACGGCAGAGAAGAAGATAAGGAACGGACGGATGCACAAGCCACGAGCCCAACTTACGCGAGGAAAACCGCCGGGTGACGCCGCGAAACGAAGCGGAGAGGAGCGGCAGAGAGCGGAGAAGAGGGACGGGGGGGAGTTTCAGACGGCGTGGAGAGACGCATTGAGGCGAAGCATTTGTGCATGGCTGGGGGCGTGGCTTGTCTTTTCAAGATAATGAGAAAATTTTAAATAAGGTCCTAACAGTGCCATCATTTTCTCAAAAGAGGACTTGAAGTGAAAGTTTATCTCAAAAAAAGATCCAAAGTACCTTCATTTTCTCAAAAGAGGACTTGATGTGGAATCTATCTTAAATAAAAATCCAAAGTGATCATTTAGTCTCAAAAAATGATCTCATTTGCCGGCGGTGAATAAATGCATCTCCGATGCATATTTCGGTAGTCTAATCAGGGATATTGTTGTCCAATTTTTTTTTTTTAATTTTCAGTTGTCTTGTTCTTTATTATTATTATTATTATTATTATTATTATTTTGGGTCAATGGTGACATTGTTCATCATCTTCTTCGTCCCTTGTTCATTTTCTTCTCAAGAACATCGGACTTAGAAAGGGCCAATGAGCGCTGGCCGTTGGTGAGGGTCGACGAGGGTTGGACGTCCATCGCTAGCCATAGGTGAGGGCCACCAAGCCCTAGCCGGCCATGGGTGAGGGCTTGTAGGCTGACCCTCTCCAAATTCAGTGAGGGTGGCCTCGATTGTGGCTGGTGAGGGCCATTGAGCCCTCATTGGCTGCTGGTGAGGGCTCGCAGGCCCTCGCCGACCCTTATTAGTGGCCGGTGAGGTAGGCAAGCCCTCACCTAGGGCTGGCGAAGGGTGACCTCGCTAATGGCTGTGATGGGCAACCTCCCCACCTTCGCCCGCTACTCCACCAACAACCTCGTCTTCTGCTAGGATGACTGGGATGCTCGCATTGCTTTCTTCATCCCTTCCTCTCACTACCACTCCCAAATTGATGACTTCTTCGGCTACCCTTTTGCCCTTGAGGACTTTCTTGTAGGGCCTCGATTTGGCGAGGGCTTGATGGCCCTCATCCGTTGTCAGCGATGGGCGTCGAGCCCTCGCTCACTACCGGCAATGGGCATTGAGCCCTCATTGGCCCTTATTAGTGGTTGGCGCTCGTTGGCCTTTTCCCAAGTCCAGTGTTTTTGATCTAGGCAAGAAGAAGTGAACAGAGGACGAAGAAGACGATGAATAGAGCAACCAAAATGAAAAAAAAAAAAAAAAATGGACGAAAATATTGTAATCAAGCTACCGAAATATACATTGAAGATGCATCTATTCACCGGCCGGTGAGTGAGGTCCTTCTTTGAGACTAAATGACTATTTTGGGTCATTCTTTGAGACAAACTTCACTTCGTATCATTTTTTGAGAAAATGATGGCATTTTTTGAGTTTTATTTGAGACAAATTTCACTTTCGGTTAAATGCTTTTTTGAGAAAATGATGGCACTTTGATCCTTATTTGAAAATTTCCCCAAGATAATTGAACTAATCACCTTTCAACTTTTGACTTACAATATGATGATTTAGTTTTTAATTTGTTGAATATAATCGTTTAACATGATCATAAACTTTTGATTCACTCGATTGTGATTCTTAATTTTTTTTTTTGACTTATTCAACTTAATTTTTTAATTAAACAAAAGTATTTTATATTTTTTCATAATTCAATGATTAAGTTTGATACGTATCTAAATTTAAGGATTAAATTACACATTAAAATTTTTATTAAATAAATTAAAATTTTAAAAATTACATTTAGGTAAATGTTAAATTGTGTCATTTTCCCGTTCCGTTTTGTTAGATTACTGGCAAAGAGCACCATTCCCTCTTTTCTTCTTACTTTTTTGCTACCATAATTAAATAAAGAAGTGAGGTGCACATGTGACTAAACTCGACCACGTATTGCAGTTTTCAGGTCATTCGCGAACCTTCCACCGTCACATGTGGTGCTTGACAGCTATTGTCTTTTCGTTTTCGAATTTTTATCAGGAAAAATTAATTGTAGGAAAATTCATTCAATTAATTTTCTTAGAAAGCAACACAAATAATTGATTAAAGGGATAAATACATTAGAAGTTCTAAAATTTGTCATGAAAATAAAATTAAGTTTTAAAATTTTAAAAAGTACAGTTAAATCCCAAAACTTACTAAAATCCTAAAATTTGTCATGAAACGTAATTAAATTTTAAAACTTTTAAAAAATGCAATTAAGTTCTAAAATTTGTCAAAGTGTTTCAATTTACAGTTATAATCCTGAAAAACTCCAAATTGGTAATCTCATGACAAATTTATCCAAAACTATTTTTTTGATCACTTGATATGCATTTGGCAAATTTACCTCAAACCTGGTATACTTGCAATAAATTTACCTTATCTTAGTTTTCGTTCAATTTTACTGTTAAATTATTAAGTTAAATGATACGGGACAATTGACTAATATACCAATTTGGGATTTTATACTCCCTTTATTACATTTTACAATTTTTGTGATTTTTTTGTGGTATTAATTCAATTTAGCGAATGGTATATTTGTCACAAATTTACCAATTTTGGGTTTTTTGCGGTCGAATAAACTGGTTTGGGATAAATTTGTTATAAATGTTACAAGTTTAGGGTTTTTTTATGATTAGTCGTAAACTAGTGTATTAGTTTGGGGTTTTTATGATAAAAAAAATAGTTTGTACATGTATACCAGTTTCGGATTTTTCAAGATATTAACCTTTCAATTTAAGTCATTCTATTAATTTCATTTTTTTAAAGTTTTAGGATTCGATTGTACTTTCGAGATAAGTTGTAGAATTTTATTAAACTTTTTTTTTTAAGATTTTATTAAACTTTTTTAAAGTTTTAAGATTTTATTAAACTTTTGTGATAAGTTTTAAGACGTAATTACATTTTTTGAAAGTTTTAGGATTTAATTGCATTTTCATGATAAGTTTTAGAACTTTTAATGCACTTATCACTTGATTATATGAATTTTCCCGCCTTCCTATATGGTGTATTAGAGGACCGGGCAATTATTGACGATAGGACAAAATCATTTAAAAGGCAAGCTCAGGAATGCAATCATACAAAATGATGTAATATTATCATATGGGGATCCCACGTTACCGACGCGAGATCCATTTTAAGATTATAAAAAATGAAGGAGACAGAAGACAATCATGGATAATATGCAAAATCATATTGAAGGCGAGCGCGGAATACAATAATACAAAAAGGATGTGATAATTACTATATGGGGCTCCTACATCACCGATACGAGATCCATTATAAAATTATAAAAAAATGAAGAAGACATAACACAATCATGGAAAATGTAGGAAAACTAAACACGGTCCCCCGCAATGAGGACAGAGACAGGAACGTTTCGAAAAATGGGTAGCAAGAAGTGAGAAAATATTGGCTGGGTCTTACACTTATGGGCAAACACGGACCAAGAGGATAACTTCCAAATCTCTGTTTTCCAACAACTACTAAATAAATAAATAAAAATTCAAATTCTTTTTCTATTTTAACAACTATGTTTCTATTTATCAAACCATGATAAAAAATGACCTTCTTTAAATATTTATGTTTTTAAATTCTCTTTATTTTTTTATCATCTCGATAAGAATTTTTGTGAAGTTAACTATCAATAAATTGAATAAAATAAGCAAATATTCTCAGAATTCATTGTCATGGAGCCCTCGGTAGTTGTGACAATGTCTATCTAGAGATGTCTAATAAAATTGCGTGATAGCGTGATAATACCATGTAATTCTACGATGTAATGTTATGTATTAGATCAAATTAAGGCAGGATCTATAGGGTATCCAGTGGAATGCTACAACACCAGTGCGGCAATTCATCATTTTTCCAAATGTGTTGATTTGGAATACCTTTCCGTAGTCGAGTTTAGTAAAACAATATCGTTTTGATCCATATTTGATTTTCAATGTAAATTTTATTTTAAAATAATTTTAGAAATAGCTAAATTTAAAATAAATAAATAAATAAAGGAAAAGAAACCGGTCGACGAGGACTACAAGCCCTTGTTGTTGTTGCCCTATCATCATCGGAAGTGCCGGTGCCGGCAAGGATCGCAGCCCTCCCCTAGATCAAGGGAGGGTTGTCGGCCTTGCCTAGACTTGGTCGACGACTACCATCGGTGAGAGTTGGGCGGGTCTGGGTGAGGGTTGCGAGCCTCAACTAGATTTGGGCGAGGGCCGGCAACCACTGCCGGCCATCCCCACCCTTGCAAGTCCTTTTCATAATGGTGGGGTGGCGGTGGCTATGGTGTGGACTTGCAGCCCTCCCCACTTGATTTCTCCTCCTTCCTTTATTATTATATAAAATTTTTAATTTAGGTTATTTTTTAAAATTAAATAACACTTGTGTTAAAAATCAAATTTAGATCAAAATGATGCTGCTTTAACATTATGTTTCATGATTTAGCCATGTCATTACCACATAGGAGAGAGAAAATATTCAAAAAAGCCACATCAGCATTTTCCATTTGTTAAATTGAACGTAGTCAACAAAAATACTCTCTTGTGGTTGGTGAGGGTGGCCGACCCCTAGCTAGGGCCCAACGACCGCTGTTGGCCATCTCACACCCTTGTTGGCCCTTTTAGCAATGGTGGGATGGCAACAACGAGGGCTTGCAACCCTCAGTTTCTTTTCCTTTCTTTATTATTATAATTGTTTTAATTTAACTTATTTTTAAATTTAATTTAAATAAAATTTGTTTAAACATCAAATTTGGACCAAAACGATACTGTTTTAGCTCTATGTTTCATGATTTAGCCACGTCATTGTCACGTAGGAAAGAAAATATATTTTAAAAAGCCACATTAATATTTTCCACTAGTTAAATTAGACGGAGTTAGCAAAAGACTTAATTGCACCACTTTGACAAGTTTTGCAACTTAATTGAACTTTTTGTAAGTCTCAAGACTCAATTGCACTATTACGACAAGTTTTATAACTTCCATTGCACATAATAAAAAAATGACAAGTTATGGCCATATCAACAATGTTAATTCTTCAACGGACCACATTGAACAAATATTAACAAGTTCATAGACAACATTAAAAAGAACAGTTTTGGGATGATTTCGAATAACGAGGAAAAATTCAAAGAATACTACATATCATTAGCCACAATTAGAATATGTCAAAATATAGTTGCTGCCAACAACAGGAAAGTGCACAAACACTAACCAACCAGAAGCCTTTTAACAGGTATCTGTTACCAACTATTAATAGTCACGGTTCAGCCAGGGGCGATGCTTCCTCTCATCTCAAGGAAGGTCTTCAAATAAAACCTGCACAAATATCCAAAGTTTAATAATTTTTGAAGTAATTATGTGGGTTAGAGCTTGGAACCGTACAGATCATCATCATGTCAATTCTCCATGCACTGTAATTGTGAAGGGGAAAAATATCTTCATGATCACAATATTCGGGAGAATAATATGAACTTACAATTTCAAAGACCTGACAGGATTTTCAAGTTGATGTCCTCTTGGTGGATGACCATATTTTTAGGGCTCTTGTGGTTCAGACAACTCAATATAATGCATAGTTCAAACTGAATCTTGACAACCCGGCATCTGCCTTTCCAGAGTATTTGACTACCATAATTTCTTTGAATGATCTATTGTTTCAGTCAATGTTATGTCCAAATTTCTATTGCCTCAATCACCTATGAAAATTATCGGGACCCCCATAGTTTCACGAAATTAAGCCAGAATTTTTTACATCTACCAGAAATCTTTGCAAGAGCAAACTCCGTCATTGAAGTGGCGAAACCGATTGCAGTCCCTGATCATGATCTCACATCTATAGACTTTGGATACCATCTTTATGGCAACATGACAATCACCACATATTCTAAGGTTCTTAATGATTCGTATGGGAGTACCGGCACTTGTTTTTAAAGAGATCGACGGGTCTGGAGGGTCACTTGGATCTCTAGGTAAGGAAATAGTTGTTTGCCTGTAGATTATTCGCCTGTCTGGGTTTGGAAGTCTGGTTTTATGGTGGGTAGGGTAACGTAGGAGAATTTTTTTTAAGGATGCTTTGTGATGAGTTCAAAGGGTCTTCCTAGTTTCTCGGAAACATAATATGATAGATCTGTGGCCCGAGCGATTCTGGCTCTGTCCATTTAATTTGTGTATAAATTACAAATTTTGTGCGCATGATGCCCATGACTGTATACTTAGAGACATGAAAACTGTTGATATACTTTGCCACACAGTAGGAAACATCCACTTGTCGACAAAAGGGCTTCGTTTTCATTTATTAGCCGTGTCTAAAGCCGCATGTGCCATATCATTAATCTCATGATATACATCTGTTTTAGAGGCTGGAATGGTAAAAGGTGGTACCGATAACAATAGGTGGCAGACATGCATGTGCTACGGTCCAAGTGATACAATCAAGAGATTTTTTAAACTAAGGATCGTGAGTGTCCACGAACAAGCAACTCTCGAATATTTCTCGAATATTTCTCTAAGTCTTAGGGTTTTCTCGAGTATACCCTTAAAATTGTGTAATATTGTAATTATATACTTATGAAATAAATGCAAATAAATAGATAGATTAGGACATGTAATATTTATTGTTATATTGAGGAGAGATCTACGGTTACGGTTGAGTTTTATTTATACATATAGGAATTTCCTTCCTTTATCCATCTCATAAATGAAATACATTTTAGAGTTTTTTTTTTAAAGAGTTTCTCTTTCTACCATTCTTATTAGTGTGAGAGTAGCACGAACAAGGGAACAGGCACAAAACATTCCAAACTCGAGAACTTGTGCATCGAATGATATAAGTACATGAAACTTTGGAAAAAAAGGAAGAAGAAATCAATATGTCTGAGCACTTAATGTTCGATCATGTAAAGATATTTCTAATAAATATATCGGTATATGCTTCTTCCCGTAAATATCAGTACACGCTTCTTCTTCATCAGATGTGGTTCATCTCCATGCCAAATGCCAATTTGGTACATCTCTAGATAAGAAATCTGACATGAGCACTGAGAGTAACTACGATAGGAGAGGGCTCTGAGCATCTGCCTAAACAATGGAAGTGTCCATGTCCAAAGCCCGGGCCAAACAACCTGATCGTGAGGGTTTGAGAGGGCAATAATGAAATCCACAGTTCGATCGCCTGCGGTGCCTGGACCTTTGAATACTACACGTCAGCTAGCAAAACAGTTTATAAACGTAAAATGTCAACAGAAGCATGGTATATTTTCTTTTCTGTCTTCTGATTGGCTATAGTAGAATGGACTTAATATAAATAAGAGATCTCAAATGTTCGAGCAGAGGAAACATTTGTATTTTGAAAAGACAGTTTCCTATCCGGGGATAAAAAGAGGTAAGATAATCAACAGAATTCATAAAGGAAAGTGCCCTTGCTTGAAGAGATTTATGTGGGACTTACTGTGCTCCACAAAATCCCTTCCAAAGTGCGTATAAGAAGCAAAACAAGAATAAAGAAAGAAAAAATAAATAAAGAGCAATGATAATATAGGAAACTGATCTGAATAAATCCTTCCTATATGATGCCAGAAACTTTGAGAGAGGAAAGCACCACAAAGATGACCCAGAGCAACATGAAGTAAACGCTGGTTAACCAAGCCCAAGGCTTTGGCCCTCCCAATTCCGCACCCAATGTGAGACGCCGAAGCACAAGAACTGATATACACCCCACAGACGTAGAAAAGAACACGATCAACGAGAAGCTAAGTCCGGCTGCATTTTGAATCCTCAAAGGTTCCCGATACATGATGAAGTTGTATGTGGTGTCAATTAGCCACGGGACTCCAATGCCCACATATATGTTCACTGAATTGCTACAAAGCACAGCAAGAAAAAGAAAAGAGTCACTTCAAAGATTTCAGTAAACTTATGGTAGTGCTGGATCCATTTTTAAGAACCAGATGAACTATGTGGATATGGTGCTGCAAGCAAGCTCAACAAAGGAGCCACAAAACATGGCCTTAACACATCAGACAAGACAAGGCTGACATCAGACGAAGAATATTAATTGTTCAGTGCTCCTCCTGTTGAAATATCTTCATTTCATAAGTGACTGAGAGAGACAGTCAAAGATGGTGCAACTAAAATTGTTTGCATATTTCCGAGTAAAATTTTCACTTGGAAACTAGAGAAAAGAAGTAAAGCAAGGAGCCCCTGTATTTAAAGGAAATACTTTGTTAGCTATAATATAATGGAGATTTAATAATCAAATCTGGTGAGTTTCCTCCAATCAGCAGAATTACAGTTAGTGCATGCAATACTGGTTCGCAAATGCCCCAGAATTATTGGTTGCTGACCATACCAAATGAATATTTCAGTTGCGATTGGCTACAGGAAGTTTTCCAAATCCTGATCTTGATTTGCGAATTATTATAGATTATTTATTGGTAAATGGAAGGAATTAGGAGAAGAAAGACCCGCGGGTAATGAATGGGAAAATCGCAAAATTGCAATCTCACAGGCGGCAGAGGGAAGGCTTTAAGACAAAAGTAGAACTAATAACTAAATGGTTCGAGAGAAACAGCATTTATAATCATGCCCATGAGTGAATGCAAGTTTAGGAGGCAATGATATTAAATTAAGTAAACCTGCAAGTGATGTTTGCAATGGCAGAGTCAGCTGTTGTCTGCCTTTCAGCGGCAATCTTACTAGCAACTAAGTCTGGCCAAGACGTTCCAGTAGCCAGCGCTGTAAATGCTATGACATAAGCATTTATCCCTGCACAAACACTGAGAACATAAATGACTACCTTAGACTAAGAAAATTTGTGGCTGACCTCAAATTGCCACCCATTCTAAATTGAAGCAAAGATTGGTGACACTAACAGTAACAAGGATTAGGTACCTGTCACGCAGCTGATTAGATCAGTGAGTTTGGTCACCACATAAGCTATTCCACTGATAAAGGTTAAAGAGCAAATGAAAGCAAACCAGCCATGAGCAATTTGGCAAGGAGGAACTAAAGCAAACATGAGCCTCCAAGGTGCAAGAAGTGATTGCCACAATATTCGCAATGCCCGCACATATATGCTGTACAACTTCTTTGTCTCAGCACTTTCCAACTGTTTAAAAAACCAGGGAGACTCAAAAAACAAAAACGCAGGAAAGCGAAAAAGGACAATGATATCATTGTCAGACAATGTTGATATAAATAATGAAGTTCCTTCAAAACTGAATGATTGAATTTCATTGCTGATGACAACTAAATTATACAAAGTGTAATACTAATTTGTGAAGTTTTAGTCCATCTTTTCATGGAGACATCGAGCCTGGCTAAAAGAAAACGAAAGGAAAAATTGAAAGATAGATGAGAACTAAGAACTCACATTCGGACCCTAGCATGTAAACGGAATGGAAATGTCTCCCACATTGTTGTCAGGTTTACATGCCTAAAACAAAAAGAGAATATGCATTCCCAGCAAATCAAAGGAACTGGGCAAATGCCCATTACAATAAGGTTCTTCTTCATATACTTCAAATAGGAAAAACTACAGAACCGTCCTCAAGTTCCCCCAGTTACAATTTGCATCCCCCAGTTTCAAAACCAATACTTTACAACCTCAATTTTCAAAATCCAACTTTTTGCACCTTGAAATTTTGAAAGGACCACACTTTGCGCCATCCATTTTCAGTGGTCTCTTTAATTCCAACGTAAAAAGGATTCGTTTTTTTAAACCTTAGGGGGTGAATGTATATTCTTAAAGTAGAGCAAGAAAACTGCAGAACAAGAAAATGTTGGGATAGTTTATGTTATTTTCACTGAGCATGCAACCCATAGCATAAGAAAAGTTGAGATGTTCATGTAATTTTCCTTAAAGGATAATTTTGACTCTCTACTAGAGTAGTCGAACCAAAATTAAAGATGCTATCTCTACGCGGAAAGAAGGAAGTTGCGTTAAATTCACTCATTCTATTGTATCTTGATCATAATCCTTCATACCACTTTCCTCCAATAAGAATGCCATCAACTGATACCCAAGTTACACCATTTCATAAGCTCAAATAGTTGTAGTTATAACCATAATAAAGCAGAGTATAGATCAAGCGAACCATATTAGGGAGCGTGAAAGTAAAACAACCCAAAATAGTGTCTCCCACATCAAATGAATGATTGATCTGGCAAGTCACAAGAGCAGACACCCAATATGTACATGAAGAAGCATGCATATGAAATTCGAAATGAAGTAAAAAAAGGAAAGAAAAAGGAAAGATGGGCGACGTTAGTAACCCTATAGGCAATGACTTCTGCCTTGAAGTCAGACTTTTCAAAACAAGCAGTTGTTCAACATGATCAGTGGCGTCATTTGCACTCTAGAGAGAGACATATGAACCTGAGCATTCCATTGTCATCCAAACAGGTGAGAGAAATTTGAAGGTTGCCCTTCATTTTTAGGTGGGGAGTCCAAAAAAACTAATGCAGATAGTGTGACTTACCATCAGCGCATCAACAAACTGTTCCTTCCAAAGTGAAAGCACATGAAGTTCAATAGAGGATTCGGCTAAATCACTGGCAGGTACATTGTGATACATTGGACCTAAAAAAATTATCCTCCTTAAATTAAAAGGTTCATGTAAAATCAGAGTAGAAGCTGAAACTGGTGGAATAAAGAGGCCTACCAAAAACCGTATGGAACTACCAGAACTCAAATAAATAATGTTACTCTAAGCATACAAATAGTTCCTCGGTGTAAGAACTTCTTATTGACATTATTTTTAGCAAGCCAGGTCATCTACACATGCACATTACATTGTGACACACACCTATTAGATCCCGTGTGCCGAATGTCAACGTAACCAAGAGCATCTGGACAGAGAATAAAAGCTGAAAGGGAAACATATGGTGGTGCCAGCCAGAAAATGGATGTCAACTATTTACATGACACAAAGAATCTAACCATAGCTACGGCATGTCACACATTTGCTCACATGGACAGGGAAGAAGCGTGGATATGTCTGTGCCACTGGCAAAAGAACTTATCAGCCAAGCAGGGACAAACAATAAGCGGAGAACGTGGTTGCTTAGCATGTAATGTGCAGCATAACTACCGATAAAGCAAATAAGTGCAGGAAAGATGGCACAGCAGCAACTTCAGAGATTGAACTATTCCACGTCCGGAATGGATGGAAAAGATGTTCACAATAGTCCTTTCATAATTTTCACCAATTTGAATTATCTTGGAGCACTCACCATCAACATTGTCCACATGTTTATATGAAGCAGCCTCTTCTGGCACCCATTCCTCTGGCCTCTCGCCCCTTGCTCTTTGGACAGGCAGAAAAAGCATTGTCAATATAAAAATTTATGAGACGGTCAACTCAATTAACAGATATAATCTGACAAATCCTTAGTTGAAACAAAAGGCATCAGGGAGATTATTCAGACATACAGAGGAAGAGATAAGTAGGGCCAGCGCTTGTCTTGAGCATATGCATGTAGCAGTAGTAACCCAAACTGCAACACAGTTAAAAGTGCCTCCCAAATTGTCACAATGTCAGGAGTCCAAACCTGCATCAATGCCAAATCCCTGAGTAACAGTTTTGGCAGCTAATGTATCCTTCAACAAGTTCAAGCAATTTCTCTGATTCTCTGATAACTGCATCGGATTACAGAGCTCGATAATCTTAATAATCAAAAGAAACTTCTATGGCAGGAAATTGTCACTAATTTCTTTAAAAAAACATGTCACTTGGAAATACTTTCTCACATCTGTAAAAAAAAGAAGCAAGTCGAGAAACTATAATATTATCGCATCCTGTCAGAAAGCTCAATCATTTGAATTTTCGGCAATATTACCTTCAAAATTATGTACAGCCAAATATAAGCCCAGAAAGACCAAAAGAGCTCCACTGCCCAAACGGCAAGATCAGATATCTTCTTCAATTCACCAGATTTAGGAACCATGACACAGACAGCATGAATAGGAAATAGGTCAAATGCAGCAGAGCCTACAAGCGTTCCAGGACCCAAACCTAGGATAAAAAGATTCTGCAACATGTCAGCGAAGCATGATTTATCTATTTGCTTGCACAAAATTAAGCATGAATCAATGTTAACTATATATAAGCACTAAGGCTGATTACATTATAGCAGAAGCTATGACAATCAAATTGGTATAACGTCCACAAGAGTTGAAGCAAAGGGAAGAGTTCCAGGACCATGTTCAAAATGAGCCTAAAACAGAATATCGTTGTGGGGTGTGTCATATACTGTAAAAAAGTATATAATTCGACAAAGATATCACAAGGAGGAACACTCAGATTGAAATTTTAAAACACAATCATCCACTGTCTTCAGAAAATAGGCCAAATAACAAAGAAAAGCACAACCTTTTACTACTATGACATGCTTAACATGACCTTTCGAACTTATGGGAAAATTCACAATATCTGGCCTGTTTGAAAAAAATAGCATAGGTTACTATTTCGTCCATAGCCAAATGGTTTGGATATTCATCCGAAAGGTCTATTTTGAAGAAAATAGCGGGTATCTTTTTAGAGAGAGAAAATCTTTTTACGCTTATTTAGAGAAAATAGGGTGATTTCCCTGTTAAGGAGACGCCATAAAATCAATATTAAGATGAAAATGAGCTGTATTTGGGGGGTTGTGAATGTATTGCTGCTAGCCATTACTAGTTGTCAACGCAGTAAGAATGAGCTGACATGAGCACAAGATCACGCCTAGGCTAGACAGAATACTAGAAAATGATATTTTTGTCATAGTGGTAGAAGGTTATGTATTTTTTTGGTACATTTGAAAGGCCTTACTTAATTTGGCGGATACCTTTGATAGGTTGTGTTAGATTTGTCACAGTAGAGAAAGGCTGTGTCTTTTTTGTGGTATTTGGCCCAGAAAAGATCGGAGTCTTTTATAGAGAATCACAATAACCAGCATTTTTGGGTCATCATTTCTTCAATAAAACTTCTCAAACCATTTTAGAGATAGATCGATTCCCTAAATACAAAATCAATGGAATATATTAATGCTAGCCGCACTCAGTTTTGTTTGGGCAAAGAGTATCTCGCAAAATTACAAGCAATTTAACACAAAAAGCTGCAGCCTTAAATGTAAATGGCATTGGCAAAGTAAGATTTCATTACTATAGAATGATAAATCAGAGACGCCTTTGATAACGAACTTGCTTCCATTTCCCGTGAGAATGATACAATCAGTAAATTTAAGAAGTTTTCCAGGTAAATAACACTCTTTAGACAAAACAAGTACGAGAGTCCAAGACTTACCTCCGGCATAGAGTTCCCCGAGGTTTCTTAGAGCATCAATAGTAGCTAAAGATATTTGAGGGAAGCTAGTTCCAAAAGCCAGTAGAGTAATGTCCGCTATAGTGTAATTCCACACCTTTTCTTGTCTGACAACCTTCGAATTCGTTTGAGGATCTATCTCTACCACCTCACGTGTCTGCTTCACAACATTCTCCATAGAAGAGAAAAACCTCGCAGTGATAGCTGATAATCCAATAAAGCAGTAAGCAAGACCAAGGAAATAGAGGAAGGTTCGGAAAGCATCTCCAAGGGCTGTTTCACCAGGAAAAAGCAAGTAGCTCTCACATACTCCATGGCCCATCATATCTATCAACAATGTGGATGTCTATGTCAAAGTTCACATTTCCTGCATCACATTGATCAACATAAACCCAACTGCACTGGGCATTGGAGCAAAAGGTTGCAAGCTTAAAAACCAGCTTGACAAAGGATATCCCACTCAAATAGAAAGAGGAATTCAGCTACATATTCATATTAAAATCACAGTCTTAGTAAAAGGTCGAGAATTTTTATTAATTCTCGACTACATAATCCTATCGAAATCTCAGTCTTACATGCACAGTGAAAAATGTACTCCCCTCGGTCTCATAGACAAATCCAACTCACGACAACTACAAATAAACCATAGTAATGAATATCTTGAGGACTTAAGGGGATTTCAATATCTGAAATTCTAATGATATACATCTAGGACATTTAAAGACGAGGGACGCCCTCAATTCCAGTAGAAGAAAGAGAATAGAGTCACCCCTCCGGTTAACTCCATCGCCTAATTTGTGTCTCATCAAAATGGGAGAGAGGGAGAGAGACTTGAATCTCATCACGATGATTGTTCGCATGAGTTCCACGGTTGCTGGAAAATTCACAGTAGACCCCCTACTTCTTCAGCCATTAAGCTCCCCCAAACTCAACTATCAGACTGCAGAACATGAGACTAAACTCACAAGAACGCAACTCTGAGCGTACGATCCACATCTACTGTAGCTCACCAGACATCCAACGGTCACTATAACAGAGAACGCACGCGAAAGAAGAGAAAAAGCAGCGCATATCCAAAGCAGGACATCACATTGCGACGATCCGTTACCGAATCGCGGATTGATCGAGGCGAAGAAGATCCAAAACAGGACAGACCGCGGACCGAAAGGAGCACCGAACCGACAGAGGAACGCAACACGTCCGAACTCGGTATTTAAAAAAAAAAAAAAACAAGCACCGATCGGTTTGGCACACCCGGGAATTCGGACACGATCGCCGCGACGACGGCGCGAATGCGAACCGAGCGGCGAAAAAGAGAGGCAAAAAGAGAAGAGAAATGGAGGAATGCACGGACGGCGAGCCGAACTTACGCGAGGAAAATCGCCGGGCGTGCCCGCGCGGCGAAACGAAACAGAGAAGATTGGAAGAGAGTCGAGAGAGAGAGAGAGAGAGAGAGAGAGAGGCGCACTGAGGCGAAGCAAGCCTGCATGGCTTGGGCGTCACCTTTTCCCCTTTTAAAAGATTTTTTACTGGGAAAGAGAGCGCCATTTCCCCCCCTTCCCTTTTCCTTTTCCTTTTTGTTTTATATGGCTGCCTTTAATTAAATGAAGGAGCGGGGTCCACATTCGACCGAGGGGTCGAGCACGTATCTGCAGTTTTCAGGTCATTCACGAACCTTCCCCCGTCCCGCTCCCATTCGTTGTTAACAGCCCCGGTACTTTGCGTCGCGGTGGGTAGAGACGAGTTCGTTCTCGAATTTTTATAAGGAAAGATTCTTTGTAGGAAAATTCGTTCACTTAATTCTTTTCAGAAAGAGGTACGGATAATCCTTGAACTTTGATTGCCGTCCTTCAATTTTTTTTTTAAATTATTTAATTTGATCTTTGAAATTTGACTCATAAGCTTCTTAAACCATCGATAGAAGTCCAATTTAATCCGTAAATTATATAAAAATGATGCAAACGGAAAGATTAAATTGAATTCTTACTAATTATTTCGGGAACTACGTTGCACAATTAAAAATACAGCGATAATATTACACATTAAATTAAAATTTAGATGCTGTTTTAATACCAAAACGAAAGGGATTTTTCAATTCAATTAAAACACAAAAGAACTAGAGAAATAAACGGACACTAGAGATATACATAGTTCGATCTGAATATCGATATTTACATTCATGATGAGAGGTTTAATTTATTATAAGCGGAGAATTGGAGTTACAATTGTTCACATGCACATGCATTTTCCATAGTTAAATTATACCAAAACTTAAAAGTGTTTACAAATAAGATAATTCAATTGGTTATAAAATTCACACCACAAAATTAGTGTGAGTTTGTTCGAGCCCAGAGCAAAAAGCCCGGCAAAAAGTCAAAAAGAGCTCCAGCGCGTTCGTCCTTTTATCTTCGTACACCGCCGCTCCTTCGCGCGGCTGCTCGCTTTTACTTTGCGGGTTCTTTTGGCTCCGGGAAAACCCCCCACTGGCCGCCATTTTCAACCCTCTGGACCCCAGCGTGCCCTTCCTTCTGTACAGCCTGCTTCGTTTCGACCGTTTCCCGCAACTTCGTTTGATCAGGACATATTTTTTCAAGGTGTGGAACTTTAACTTTAATCCCAACACAAACTATATTTATTAGATATGTTATGACGTTAATAAATGGATTATATAGCACAAAACAGTTAAGGTACCGAATTCTTTTGCATAAAAATGTTTACTTGCATTTACATATTGTTAGGACTTCTAACCATATCTAAGCATTCAAGTTGCTTCACTATACAAGTCCAATTATGTCGAAAACAAGTAAATGAATCAATTCTTCGTGGCACGTTTATTATCCATTACCATTGAGCTTATATAAATACACTAGCCCGTGTAGTCTGTATATCTTGTCAATTGTTGTCAATTGCTTGAGTGAAAAAGAAAGTTTAAAGACAAAATTGAATAAACAAACAAAATTCAAGCGCGAAATTGAGCCAAAATGTAAATTGACAAGTCAGTCACTTTTAACTGCCATATCAGCAAAGTTTGTTAGATCTTTAATAGACCATGTTGAACAAACATTAACAAGTTTAGGGACAATATTAAAAAGAAAAGTTGGGGATAATATCAAATGACGTGGAAAAATTCAAGGACTACTAATATCATTAGCCTTGATTGGAATATGTCAGAATACAGCAATGCCAACAACAGGAAAGTGTACAAACTCCAACTAGAGGCCTTTAACAGGTACCTGTCACCAACTATAAACAGCCAGAGGCCTTCAACAGATACTTGTTACCAACCAAAAACAGCCACAGTTCAGCCAAGGGCGATGCTTCTTCTCACCTCAAGGAAGGGCTTCAAATAAAACCTGCACAAAGATTCAAAGTTTAATAATTTCTGAAGTAATTATGTGTGTTAGAGCTTGGAACCACACAGATCATCATCATGTCAATTCTCCATGCACTGTAATTTTGAAGGGCAAAAATTTCTTCATGGTCACAATATTCGGGAGAATAGTATGAACTTACAATTTCACACAGGCCTTACAGGATTTATAAGTTGATGTCCTCTTGGTAGATGACCATACTCCCAGGGCTCTGTGTTCAGACCACTCAATATAATGCATAGTTCAAATTGAATCTTGACTACCCGACATCTGCCTTTCCAGAGTATTTGACTACCAGAATTTCTGTGAATGATCTATTGTTTCACTCAATGTCATGTCCAAATTTTTGTGGCCACACGCACCTATGAAAATTGACAGGACCCCCATGGTTTCATGGCATTAACCCAGAATTTTTTTCATCTACCAGAAATCTTTGCAAGAGCAAACTCCATCACTGAAGTGGTGAAACCGATTGCAGTCCCTAATCACGATCTTGCGTCCGTAGACTTTGGATATCATCTTTATGGCAACATGACAATCGCCACATATTCTAAGGTTCTTAATGATTCGTATGGGAGTACCAGCACTTGTTTTTAAAATGCAAAAGGCTATAGCCAGTTTTTCACTATGAAGGGATAGAGCAAGCTCTTTTGTTTCCTCATCCAAATCAAGCAATATTTCTTTTGTGTTTCCCACATAACCCGCCTTCTTCAATTTCGCCATGATCTCATCAAGCATCATATAAATCTCCTTAGTTTCTGGATGGGAATCATCTCCCACAAAAAACTCATGAAGTGCCCCGTCAAGCTCTACTAAGCTACACCCAGGGACTTTATAAATGCCCTTTGCTTCCATTAGGTTTCTGACTTGCCTCACTTCATTCCATCTACCCAATTTCGCATAAACATTTGATAGAAGCACATAGGCACCACTATTGTCAGGATCCAGCTGGATTAGCTTTTTGAGCGCAATCTCACATGTCTCAGTGTCACCATGTGTCCTGGATCCACTCAGTAGAGCACCCCATATCAGCACATCAGGCTCCATAGGCATAGACTTCACCACAGTCCATGCCTCCTTTAGTAGACCTGCTCTCCCAAAAAGATCCACTAGACAACCATAGTGTTGAATCATCGGAATTATTCCATGCTCCTCACTCATTTGCCTGAAAAATTCCTTCCCTTGACTCACCAAACTTCCATGAACACAAGCGCAAAGAATACCCAAGTATGTCACACTATTAGGTTTCGCACCTTGCTGTATCATGTCAGAGAACAAGTCGAGACACTCCCCAGCATGACCATGCATTGCCAAGCCTGATATCATGGCACTCCAAGCCATGACATCCTTATTAGGGCCCAAATTGCGGAAAACCAATCTCGCCCTCTCAATACTGCCACATTTAGCATACATGTCTATGAGACAAGTCCCCAACACAACATCAACTCCTATCCCACATTTGTCAATATAAGCATGAGCCCACTTCCCATGTTCCAGCGCACCCAACCGCCCACACGCCGAAAGCACTCCGGACATGGTAAACTCATTAGGCCTAACCAAAGCGCCTTCCGCGAGTTGCATCTCCCTGAACAAAGCGAGCGCTTCCTTAAACTCCCCACACCTAACGTACCCATTAATCATGGAACTCCAAGATATCACGTTCCTCTCAGGCATTTCGTCGAACAGCGCACGGGCAGTGTCACTCCGACCCAATTTCAAGTACGCATTGACGACCGAATTCCAAGACGGCAAATCCGGTTCGGCAATCTCGTCGAACACGCGACGTGCGAGCGGAGGGTCGCCGCACGAAGAGTACATGTTGATGAGACAAGTCTGGACGAAGGTATCCCGGTCAAGCCCAAAGACGAAAACTTGGGCGTGGGTCTGTCGACCCGACTGGAGGTGGGGAACGGAATCGAAGGACTGGAGGAGGAAAGGGAAGGTGTGGAAGTCGGGTTTGACGCCATGGGAGCGCATGCGAGCGAAGACCGATAAAGGTGGGTGAAGAGAGGCAGGGGATTGGGCATGGGCTCGAATGATGTTGTTCCAGACGAAGGATTCGAAGGTGCGGTGAGCGAAGTTGAGAGTCGGGTGCGTCAACGAAATGAGCTTCGCGCTTGTGGAAGGTCGCATCTGGAGAAGCTAGCGAGACGCATGGAATTTCAGCAGGGGGCGAGTTTCTCTTCATTATAGCCAGCAGAGGAGAGCTGCAAAGCTTGCGGCAATGATATGCATGTGGACAAAGATCAAACTGAAAAAAAAAAAGCGATGACCTCGTTCTAAATAAATAGATCTAGTTTTGGATTGAAAAAGCGAAAAAAAAAGCCAAAAGCCAAAAGGCAATTTTTATTTTTATTTTTATCATTCGCTAATATTCAAAGACTAATGAAAAATTATAAATGAGAATCCTCCTATGTCACGTCGGTATAAATATATTTTAAGAGTTTCAAGCATTTTAGATTGCAGCATTAAAATTGAAAAACGAGATTTAGAAACATAAAGAAAAATATAAGAATCACCGCAGAGAATAAATTTATATAGTATGCCGCGAAATTTCTAGTGGATGGTTGAATATGCCAATAAATTCATGTAGTAAATATAGAATTTTTCCTGCACTTTTAACTTATGTCTCCCAACCACTGGGGTTCGCCTCAGTGGCCACCCTTCCAACATGGAAGGGGGAGGTGAGGGGTTCAAATCCCCACCTTCTCAGGGGGGGTTGGGGGTAGGGACGCGTAAGTTTCGATAGTGGGTTGCGACTCCCACGCCGGCAAGGCACAAGTCTGCGAGTGAGTGTAGAGTATGAATAGAGTAGGACTAATAAAAAAAAAAACTTATGTCTCCCATTATTTATATAGTTCTCAGATCCTCCAAAAGGCAGATATTATATTATTCAATCCTATTGTTTGCATGGTCCGCTCGAGCCAATAAGACCAATGCATAAATCGGATGAGCTTGCACAAGTAATTTTCCTTCTTAGGTTCCGTTCATTTCGCGGAAAATATCATGTTTTCGGAAAACATTTTTCCTGGAAGTTTTTCCAAGAAAATGACTCTATTTTCCGTTGTTCGGCCAAAATCTAAAATTTGAGTGGAAAATATTTTCCACTGTTCGTTAGCTCATTTAATTGTTTGGAACAAATTATCAAAAATTGAATTTTAATATTTTTAATTGACCAAAAAATTTATTTATTTTATTTATATATTTTTTTAAAATGATTTTTTAAAATTATTTATATTTTTAAAATAAAATTTATTATTATTTATTATTTCTTTTTCTTTTCCTTCCTCCTTCCTCCTCCTTCTTCCTCCTCCTTTGTTCGACGTTGCCTCCTTCCTCCTCCTTCCGCCGCCGCCACCTCCTTCTTGCCTGACGATGGCCGGCTGCCCAGCGGCCGACCAAGACCCGGTGGCTAGATCCGGCGAGCTCGAGGCTCGGCCGATCTCACCCGAGCTCGCCGGATCTGGCGATAGAGCTCGAGCTCGCCCGGATCGGGAGCCGCGAGCTCGAGGCTCGGCCAATCTCACCCGAGCGCGCCGGATCTGGCGACAAAGCTCAAGCTCGCTCAGATCGGGAGCCCGAGCTCTGCCGCTAGATTCGGCGAGCCGCGAGCTCCGCCGCCAGATCCGACGAGCTCACGGCTCGCGGCCGCACGATGAGCAGCCGGACGGCGGGCTCCCCACGAGCCTCCCGGCGCCGCCGCGGTGCTCCCTCTTGAGCCGGATCCTCCCGAGCGGCTTCGAGCCGCCGGGGAAGCAAAGCGCGGTGGCCGTGGCGGCGCCTCGGCCGGAGCAAGCGGGCAGGAGCGGCCGGGGAGGGCGGAGGCTGATCCCGGAGAAGGACGTCGTTGAAGCCATTGCAGCAGGAAGAGCAAGAAAGAGAGAGAGAACGAGAACTGATGAGGGAAGGAAAATGCAGCGGGAGCGCGAGCTCGTGCGAGAGGTGCGGAAAATGACTTCCTCTCTTGAAAAGAGGAAGTCATTTTCCGCGAATTCAAGAGGAATTTTCCGTTGACCGTGTATTTTCCGCCGTCCGAACACCGGAAATTTCAGAAAATATTTTCCTTGAAGTTATTTTCCGCGAAACGAACGGAGCCTTAGATGCAAACCTGCTTACGTACGTCTGTTTGGCCCACCTATGCAAAATAACGGAGAGTGGCAAAATCGCTCAGCGGCGCAGTGGGGGAACAAAAATGTTGTTCCATTCTCCTTTTACTTTAATCTTTTTTATTTTTTGCTTGGGTATGTTCAAATTTATTTATCCATAAAATTCGGACAACTTATCATGTCTTTTAGCTGGATATATCCGAATTTGTTCTATCCGACACGCGTCAAATAGGATGAATTTGCTTTGTGTCGTAAGCAGGTGTTTTGCTTATTTAGCTTTTATCTCTTATAAGAACTGTCCGATATTATCCTAAGGTGCATCATGCATGTGTATCAGCTTAAGTCGGAAGGTATGCGCTTCTTGGGGAAAAAAAAAAGGAACGGAAAGAAGGTAATTCACAAGACATGATAATACAATCGGCCCAAAATATAAATGTCGGATTAGCGTGAGCACAATACTATTAGATTCAGTTTCTTTGTCAAACCGAACCGAACCTTATAAACATAGTTCAAACATAATGGGACCAAACCAAACCAATTGTAGACTAGTTTGGAATCGAACCAAACCAACTATTTTTTACGATTTGGTTTGATATCGTTTTTTCTTCTTTTACTTTTTTTCTCTTTAATTATTTGTAATTTGCTGAGTTTAAATCAACTCAAAAGTAAGTTAGACAGATTATTTATTTCATAAAAACCAATTTCTACGCTCGTGACAATTCATAATTTCATACAAAAATGAAATCTAAGCTACTTCACATTTAAAAAACAGAGACTATTTCCAAGTATAAATGATAAATATAATAAGAAAATTAGTAGGTGCGTTTTCGCAATTTGGTTTGGCTTCGATTTATGAACAGGTTTTTCCCCCAAGAAAGTACTCTTGAACCATGGATTTAAAACTTTATAGGCTCACCACCAGTTAGAATTATACAAATTTTTCCTAGGGATGTGCAATTCTTAGGCTGTCTCCTTCCATAAAGGGAAAGAAGCGTCCCGTCAAATCAAATTGAAATGATTTGAGCTCTTTGATCAAACTCAAAGACAGCTACATTCGGAATTAGAAAACAGCGACCCGAGGGATTAACGTTATGACGCTAAGATGCTCCTTTTTGTCTCAAGTCACTCCAAATTTAGAGTGTCCATGGCAGCTTCAGTATCAAACGTCTTAAACAAGACTCTCCTGAGCATTGAGTTATTTTTGCCAAGGTCGAAAAAAGAGCCAAAACTCTAATCACTGGATAGAAGAAGAGCTGCTAATGGCCCAGAAGACCTCGTTGTGTTTGTGTTACTCAAGTATTTTGAACCAAACTAAACACTTTGCAAAAGAAGCAATGCCACAACGGGCAAGGACTGTCAATAGTTCAACTACATACAATACAATACACTGACCATCTTGTCATCTGTCTAATGTAACACGGCAAAACTTATGACCAATTAATGACCTTTTGATCCATTATGCCACTGAAAGTCACTGAACATCATGCAGACATTTTTGAATCGCGGCTTGGAAATCATCGGACTCGATGTCTGCGGGAGGGTACATGCGAAAAACATACGAGATGGGCTTGGATACCTCCATCAGTTTCTGGGTGGGAATGACATGCGCCAATTCCCCAAAGCTCTGCTCGGCGAAAGGAAATGACTCGGTGAGGAAGAAGAAGCAGCTCCTTCCCAGCTTCTCCACCTGGAACAATAATCACAAAGTTGTCAAAACAACACGAGGGGCTAACGACGGGTATCTACAAAAGATGTCTTGAACACACCATTAGGAACTTTAGCAAAAGAGTTTAAAGATACCACTCCAAACCGAGCTGAAAGGTTCATCAGCGTAACTACCAATTAGCAAAGTTACATCCGCGAGCACCAACCAAAAAAAAAAAATCTAGTTTACTGGCCATGCATGGAAATGGCGAGCTCTCTGCAGAGCACATCCAATTGCTGATCGGTCAATCACATGTTCCTTACAGGATCCCATGATCAAGCAAACGCAGCAATGACAAAAAATTGTCACCATCTTTCAGAAACCGTAATTACCTGCAGGTTTGAGAACCTAAGGTTGTTCATGGTAAGAATGACCGGCATTTCACATAAAGCATCAGCAAGTAGCCGAATTGCCAGATACTCGAAGAAATTCTTCATGAAACTTCTCTGTCCCTCCAAATTTTTCCCATATCCGCAAATTTCAAAATCAGGAAACCACAAGACGCATTTCACTGACTTCCACAGAATTCGACTCTCCGCAGATTTCCCTATGATGGTTTGGTATGGGTGATGGAGTCCCCACATAATCTTGACATTAGTCAATGACGGGTCAGATATGGAGGACTCTATAAGACGTGTGGTGGCAACCATTCTTAAAGGATCATAACTCCGGGCAATGTTGGAGGTAAAATGGAAGTTGGTGTCATCCAAGATAAGAATATTCCCCTCATCGGCAAAAGGAAATAACCGAATAAGTAGTGCTGGGTCAGCATCGCCATTTTCTGGGATGCACGAACTTGGCTTAGTGACTGATGAAAATGGTGTGCCCAGATCATGAGAGAAGAAACATGAATCACCATTTCGACAACCCTGCAAGTCCAATTACACAATTAATTAATGAATTACTTTCACTTTGCATTGGGGAATTAAGTAGCAGTAGAGATAAAAACAAGACTTAAGAGCATATGAGGAGAGTGTGGCATGACGTGGACATAATCAGCTAGAGGTTCATGTACACACAAGCAATCCCAATACCAGCTTTTTGAAACTCTTGCTTCAGACAAGGAGCTATTTAAGCTCAGAAGCCTCTAATCTCTAAGGAGGACTATATGCAAATCAATCCCAATACCAGCTTTTGGAACTCTTGCTTGTGACAAGGAGAGGCCAATTTAAGCTCAGAAGCCTCTAATCTCTCAGGGGGACTATATGTGCGAAATCCAGAAGTTTATTTGCTTCTATGACCTTTCAACATACATGAAGCATCAACGGAATTCTTTTTATGAGTACCCTATCAAGGTTTGTTTAGCTTTGCAGTAACTTCTGCTATAACCTCTAGTGCTGTAGCCTGTAGTTGTGTCATACCTGTGGCTTTAAAATGAGCATAACAGAGCATGTTCTAAAAGTGCTATAAACCTTCAAATGTAAAGTAGGTAATACAAACTCTCCAGATCAGAGAAACTTCTCCAGAAGCTGCTGAAGAATGAACACCATTAAAGGTTCTAACTGCACCAGCTTTTGAGTGCTTGCCAAGCATCTAAAAAGAATCGAAGCACTCCAAGAAAGCTAGAGCAGGTGCCAAGCAGTGCTCCTAGGCACATGTTCTAAGGCAACTTTCAATGTGAGGCCTCCGAATGACAGAATCGTAAGAATTGAAATTCTTGAGAAAAAGAATAAATTCTCTCAAAAAATGTAAGAACATCAGGAACTGGACAAGGTGTTTGTGGTGGTCTTAGTTTGATTAAATTTAATACATTACTAGATACAAAGAAACTTAGTGAAGCATGTACCACTGAGCATGAACAACAAAGCAATGGAATCTGATATGCCGACAACTAAGCACAAGCAGATAAATTTACAATCACATATGGAGGGGTTACATCGCCCTATGATCAGCACGACCATTCCTTTAAAAGTGGGGAAGAGTCTCAAGTATGTGTCATATGCATTATGTGAACAGAGTCTAATGAATTGCAGTAGTAGGCAATTTAAGAAGTTAACTATGAGATATAAAGCATGCCACCGACCTACCAACTTGTCAAAGTTATCTACTGCTTTATTTGCTTCTATCAAGCGGAAAAATAATTCTTCAATCACATTCATGATAAAGCATAACACGTCACCAAACATTCACTTGGTAAGTGGGCACAAACTCTGAGAAAGGAAATTTATATGCTGATAACACATGCATTCATATTTTGTACGGTGAAAATAAAAGTCAGAGGGAAGTATAAACCTTTAAAGAGGTGAAGAATTTGCATTTTGCTTGGAATGAATGAGAAAACGAGCAATTACTGCCCCTGTTGCAAGATCTTTTTAGAAAATGTTTACATAATTTACGGCCATTCTTAACAGAGAAACGACTCCTAGAAGAACTCTTGGGCTGATCACCGGGTGCCAATCCAACGTAATGAGCTTTTATCTATAAAAACATTACAGACAAAGGAAACTTAATTCAATAGTTATCTGCAAAAGGGCACGTAAAGTATGATACAGTACCTCTTTAACAACAGCTGTCAATGTGCCAGCCACATTTTTTGTTTGGAAGTCATTTGGGGCAACAAATGGCATAGCAACACATTCCCTAGTGTCGGCAGAAGAATTAAGTTCTTCGTCATCTAGGCCAGCTGCATCTTCATTTTCATCTTCATCTTCATCTTCATTTGGCGGACACACAAGGAGGCATTTGTGTTGGGAGTCACAAGGATAGTAATAAGAAGGAAAACCTTCAGATTTACCAAGGAAGTTGGGTCGAAATCGATGCAATGAACTCAGGACATCTTCATCTGAGGAAAAGCAAATTCAAAATCAAAAGTCCAACCAAGTGAAGAAAGAAAAGGGGAAGAGAAGTGACTGGAGAGAACTCTAAGGACAAAGTTGCAACTGTACATATTTCAGCGACATGATTAAGTGATGGCTGACTGAGATTATGAAAGAAGCACCAGTCTTCTTCAGTCTCCAGCACCATCTTCTCCGTAGCTTTCATGTCATCAAATTGTAGAACTTGATTTAAATGCTTAGTGCGATACTTGTCCTTCAGAAGAATGCAACATACTATGAGAATAAATACCTCAAAGATCTTCAAGAATAAATCATGGGAGTACCTTGAAAATGCACTGCCAAAACTTAAAGGCACACAAGTTCGCCATTAAGATCACCTCCGTCAAAGGGCCGGATGGAGGTTTTCTATTATCTCTGCTAAAGTAGCTGCGAAGGTACTTTGCCAACTGGAAAGAGAAGGGGAATAGCCAATGAGACTACTGTCTTTCACTAGTTGATCGATCTTAAAAAGAAATTGGCATTTGCTTGATAGGAAGTACCAAGTCATCCTCCCCCAAAAAATGGATGATGGGTCGAGGTTGCATGTCCATCAATACACCAAGAAGAATGCCCTCATGCAGCAATCCAACCTCCCCAAACTTAATTATGAGAAGAGATGCATCAAAAGACAGAGAGAAACTGGCAAGCAGACGTCCATAGAATGTTGGCTCAAGCCTCCCTCTATGAGATGTCTGGAGTGCACCCATATGAACTAGCAAATCTAATGCATCCTGAACAACATCAGGATCAGGGGGGTCTAAAGCCTTCTGCAACAGCACTAAAATTATTTTTCAAGGATTAGCATTTCTATTAATCAAATAATACTGAATATATGAATGCAGAATATCAGGGAATGTCAAAAACATAATCATGGAAATCTGTATCATGTATCTTAGAGTTCTGGAATAGATGCGAGTTCCCTCTTAAAACCATCCAATGTCAATTTTTGCACAATCAAATAGTGATAAATGCAGTAAGGATGTGTCAGTAATACGGCTTCATAATATTTTCTGTGTGAAGTTTTCCCAGCAGTCTTAGCTAAGCACAAAAAGGAAAAGATCCAAAGACAATACTTCTTAATATAGATAAGCGATGACGATCCCCCTTTCAGTATCTTCTGAATAGCTTTAAACAGCATGCCTTTCCATTCATTTCAAGACTTCCATAATTTCTTCATGAACTATATTTACATGAAAGTGTATAAAGTATCTCTTTCTTGATTAGTCAATTGAAGGGTGACGAAGGACGGTTAAATTCCTTAATGCTTTGTGAATATTGAAAATGGGGTGTCTCGAGGTGTTCCTTGAGCTGAAGAATTTCCCCCTTGTCGAAGAGATTCGCTTCCTCATCACTTCTTGTTGGCTGCATAGGGTTACAATATGGAGGGAGTTGATCGAACAAGAAAAATTTTGCAAGGCAGAATGTCCTGACCAATGTACTCATTGATCTTAAAAATGCAACACATAATGGGAATAGATGCTGTATGGGCAAGTCCACTGGGATAAAACGGAGGTCATCAGTTTTGGATTTCAGTGGTAGTGGAAGGAAGGCCACTAATGCTCTAGAAAGGTATGGCTATGCTAAAAGGAGGAGGAAACAAAAGGACTTCTCAGTTTTGGTTTTGCCCTCGTCCCTACATTTTTTTTTTTTTTCGCATCCTTTTGCATGATTTTTTACGCATAGGTTGGAGTCCCATTTTGCACTTCCAGTTCTAAGAGAAGATTGATGGATCTGGGCAAGTTTGTAGATGACGAAGGTGAAACAGGAAGAGAGGACATTTCAACAGCGCCCTTGTCGTTTTATAGACAGAAGGAACATACCTCTGGGATCATTAATGGCCTCTAGTTCAGCACAACAGATAAGAAGTATTTGCCGTTGCAGCCGTAATCTCAGCATAGTTGGACAATCGTAATCCTCTAGATCACTGAAAAATGATCGAGTTACCAATCTATAGATCTCTCCATCACAGGTCCGACCGGTTCTTCCTATTCGTTGCTCAGCCTACATGTAACTTTGAATCTCATGAACATAACATAGAAACTAAGACTAAGTTACTGGGCTTTATATGATACCTGAGATTTGGATACCCACGTGAGCCCTGAGAATTCGCATTTCCTGTTACCGTCCCAGGAAACTTGTACTGTTCGACAAGAATCAATTATAAAAGCTACTTCCGGAATTGTCACTGATGACTCGGCAGCCAATATTATCTGGTCAGAAAGAACTTTCAAATCAGAAGGAACTCAAATATGTGGTATGTTTCTTTAACTGGCTAATGAAAAGAGATTTAACTTAATAATAAACCCATATCATTAGGGGAAAAGTTGTACTTTACTCTAACTACGTTCATTTCATCAAGTAACCACCCATTTCATACCATTCTCCACTATCACGAGTTCTTCGACATCTCAAGTGTCAAAATTTGGCACACGGAGATATTAAGTGCCAAAAGTTAGGAAAGTAACACCTTGCTAAAATCAGAGCAAAATGGATCAGTTAAGTACCAATGACAAGAAAATTTGGCCAAAATACATATATGGTGTTTTTCCGGTGAGACAAGTGTAAACTGACGTCGTTTTGAATGCTGACGTGATTAGACAAGTGCAAAAACAATATCGTTTTGCTAACATGGCTAGATAATTAATATAAATATTAATTAAATTAAAGTTAAAACTAAATTTATTCATTTATTTAAGAAAAAAAGGAAGAAGATGAGTAGGCAACTGAAGGCTCAGCCCTCACTTTGTCGTCAGCTCCTTATTGTCGCTAGCCCTCGTCGTCTCTTGCAACCCTAGCCGACCGGCAGCGAGGGCTTGCGAGAACTTGCCCAAATTTGGGGTGAGTCACGGTTCTCCCCCAGATTCGGCAAGGGTTGCCGGCTCTAGCCTAATGGGGCAAACACTGGGCTAGGGTTGTCGGCTCTTACAGGTCCTTGTTGCCGGTTGGCTAGGGTTGATGGCCCCTGACCAAGGCTCAATGATCTCGGCCGATCCTTCCTCCACAGTCGCCAGCCCTTCCTAGTGACGACGGGGAGGCGATAGCAAGGGCTGAGTTCTCGCCGTTCTGCAACTTTTTTTTTTTATTTAAAAATTTTGATTTTAAATTTAATTTAATTAATATTTATATTAAAATTCAAATCTACACCAAAATGATGTCATTTTGGCGCTTCTATGCTGAGCTAGCTCTCCAGTGAGTTGCGTAGGCAAGCAATGTTAATAAAAAATTGTCACGTAGAATTTCCGATAGGGTTCACCAAACTTGACACTCATGTATCTCATTTTTTTTTTTTTTTAAAAAGTGATATTTAAGTGTCACTTTCTTAATTTTTGATATTCAAGCATCCTTTGCGTCAAGTTTTAGCACTTAGGCTATTTTTTAACCCCACTATCACCATGTCTACCCCATTAAATAATCACCCAATTTCTCTCAATTTCTTTTTTTTTCCTTTTGTCATTCATAACCTCCCACAATCATGCACGCACTTCAACACTAATAATGGCATAAGAAATGGTACGGTTCCACAACAAATACTATAATGGTCTCATACTAATTTCACATTGATAAGTACACATAATTTCACAACCGTTCCTAACAAAAGCAGAGACAAACTAATCCATAGCCTCCTTGAAGAACGCAACATGAGGAAAAGCACATGGAGAAACATGCCTAAAAGATCTGCACCTATGCAGTGACATAAATAGGGTCATTGGCTTCCCTTTTCTGCATCAGTTTATTGACATAAATGCTGCCGAAGATTAGAAGTCAATACAAGCGAGGTTTTTCATGTAAAATCTATTGATACAGTTTTCCATTGTGATAACTTTTCAGAAGAAGACAATCTTCATGTTTTATTGCTTCCTCAAATACTTCTACAAACTAAACAACATTTTAAACAGGGGAAAAAAAAAGAGAGAGGCTAAAGGCCATTTGATAACGTGCTAAATAGTGTCCGATTGTATTCTTTTATTTTTTGGAACTAAAAAAAAAAAAAAACTGTCTAGTGACTTTTTTGTTTCTGGAAATAGATTTAGAACATAATAAAAAAGTAGAAAAAAGTTATTTTTTTGTTTCCAAGAACAATTCTAAAATCAAGCCAAATCGTTTTCTTTTTTTCTCTTTTCTTTTCTTCTTTCCCTTTTCTTTCCTTTTCTCTTCTTCTTCCTTTAACTGGACGCCAGCCACCACTGTGGCTGGCAATTGATTAGAGGAAGAAGAAGAGGAGAAAAAAAAAAAAACAGAAAAATATAATATAATTATTAAAAATTAAAAGAATTAAAGGGTAACCCACCCCGCGGTGGACATGCTGGTTCGCACTCTGCTCCCCCATCCAGGAGGGGAGGGGTTCAAAACTTTATGCCCCCATTGCACGACTCACTTGCGGCCCGTGGGAGGTGGGTCCCTGCGGGTCGCCTTGGGTTTATGCCGCCGGCTGCCGATTGTACGACAGTTCCCAGGTCACCAAAAAAAAAAAAAAAAGGGTTGTACGAAACGCATTTCTATTCTAGAAATAGAAATTTTGAGCAATTACCAAATGTACCCTAAATGATATGATGCCTTTGGATAGAGCACATTAATCTTAACTTAGTTACCAATATTCAGATCATGCAAGAAGCTAACATGCAAATTAAGAGAACTCCAATGCCGAAACATGAGAAGTTTATTTGAGCTTCCCAAAAGCGCATCTTACCTTACGGTGGGACTTCCAGATCTTCGTATGCCACAAAGCTTGTTCTGTGTCTATACTGTCATGGAAAATGACTTTGAACGATGAACTTGAGGACTTCAAAAGACGCCATTGCTGCCCCCGTGAACGGTTTGTTGGCAGAAAAATTAATATGCTCTTTTCAATGTCTGGCTCATTTTCATGTATATGCATTACCAAATCATGAATGAGTGTTTGGACTTCAGCTTCAATCTCTGCGTTGGCTGTTGAAGGGCTTTCCCCATTGCAATATTTCACTGACAATGACTCTGAACTAATTCCAAGCAATTTGGTTACCTGTTTCAGCAAATTTTAATAAATAACAGTATGCCTGTCAAGCTATATTTGAAAAAACCTCGAAGATACTCCTCTTCATGAGGAACATAGTAATTAACCTTTCTATAGAAAAGAGAAAAAACGACTGTCAGGAATTATCATATACTATATCGATGGCTTTTGCTTTTGTGAAAAATTGATCTTAAAGATTCATAGTCACTCACAATATCACAACCCAAAAAAAAAAAAAAAAAAAAAAAAATACCATGATTCTGACATCACTTTTTCCCACAGTTTTTGACAAACATGAGGATTTCATCTTCTGGACCAACTCTGCTCCACCGTCAAAAAAGTTTTCCCCACCATTGTATGATCGTTTTGGGTTTTACGGGGTTGAGGGAATAGGGGCCTGGTATTGGATTGAATATGACTAGACACATGTTAACACAGGAGTAAACTACTTCTGGACATGAGCAGGAAAAGAACTAACAGGGAACTTTATAACCCATGGTAATAAAAAGGACAGCGTTGATATGGCATATGTAATGAATTTGATGCAATATGTGGAAGACATATTTAGGAAAATGCACATGGACTATGATGTCAGGAGGTATTGAACGTGTACTGAGATACGATATGCCACTTGTCAAGCTAGGGGACAAATGGATATGCAGGCCATACTTTGTTTTTTTATTTTTTTGGTCAGAAGCCCCACTTTGTTAGTAGCCTTGGGTCATGGCGCACTTTGAAGCCCCGAATCATCTATTATATTGTGCATGGACATTAGCCGGTAGTCAAGATATTCAAGGATTTCTCACTAGCGAAACAGACGCTTCTTTACCAACACCTGATCCAGAAAATGGGCAGCAGATTGCAAATCCTGATTACAAATCAACTATTATACGGGGTTCTGCGTCTCTGAAGAAGCTCTCGGACTTGCAGTGGCAATTAAAACAGCTTCATGGGTATAGAACGCTCCAACAGAACAGTATACTGAGAGCTCTATCGCCCGGGAATTCGACCTCAATTGCAACATATTCAAAGAGGGACTAAACCCTTAGTTGTCTATCTTAGAAATTTCAAGGCCATCTATAATATTAAATGCTACCATTAGTCAACTTGTTCCGGACGCAAATAAAGTTTTCAGGTTGCTGGAAGGCCTTGGTGACAATTCCGAGATTTTCAAGACCACTGTGCTTTGACCACCCCTTCCATCATATGCAGAAATTATCCCACAACTTCAAAGCTATGAATTACCTAACAAAAGAAGCATGACTGCTGCGTCAAACGCCTCAATGGCGTTTGTTTCTCAGCGTAACCCCAGTGGGAATCGTGAGGCAGCATGGCTCATTTAGCTTTAATTCAAGAGGTCATGGTTGTTTGCAATCAAATCAGGGAAGTCCCACTACATCTTCCCAGTCTGCTCGCTCAAATTTGAACATCTCTTATGGCGAGGTCCAGCAAGCTCGCCTAGCCAAGGCGAGCCTTGACCTCACTACATCTGGGTGAGGCTTGACCTCGCCCAGGCAACGCGAGGTTGGCCTCGCCCTGGCCTCCAGGGGCTGGCAATGCTTAGGCGAGGTTGCCGACCCTTGTCTGGTCAGTCGCCAGCTATAGCTAAGGCTAATGACTAGCCAAAAAAAAGAAGAAAGGGGAAGAGAAGAAGAGAAAAGAGGAGGAGAAAAAAAAAAAAACAGAAATTGATTATAGGAATTGTTCTCAGGAGCTTGAAGCTACTTTTTTGTACTTCTTGATTTGGTTCCAAATCTATTCCCAAGAAAAAAAAAAATAGATTTTTTTTTCCGGAACAAAAATTTTACCAAATGAATTTATGTTCTTTTTTCGTTTCGTTTCGAGGAACAAAATAACAAAAATAGTTATTTCGGAAATAGTTACCAAACATGACCTAAATAGCCGTCGACAAAACTTGGAACTTGATCAAAAGGACTAGAGTTAGAGCAGTTTTTGCCTGTTTCCTTTTTTTTTTTTTTGTTCAGTCCTACTCTATTCCTACTCTACACTCACTTGCAGACTTGTGCCCTGCCTCTTGCAGGGCGTGGGAGTCGCAACCCACGCTCGAAACTTACGCGTCCCTACCCCCATCCCCCATAAGGAGGTGGGGATTTGAACCCCTCACCTCTCCCTTCCATGTTGGAAGGGTGGCCATTGGGGCGAACCCCCAGTGGTTTGTCTGTTTCCTTCAAACACCCAGAAAAGTAGACTTTTGATAGGGGCAACGTACTCTACTTAGGGAAAACTTTTTGCCAAGAAAATCAGATTCTATGAGCGGCCAGATTTCCAAGTGTCTCTCGACCCACCCCAAAGGCTCTTTGACTTTCCTGAAGACTCTCCAATGGCTAAATTGAAGACTGAAGTTCCATCTAAGATATTAAAATCGAGCTGAAAGGGTTGGCGAAAAATTGAGAAAGTTATAACTCTGATATTGTCTTGTTCTCTCTCTTATTGTAATTGTGCTCCAACTCATTTGTGATATTGTGCTAGTACTCATTTGTGATACTATATTTAGAGTCTTTGTTGCTTGTGATCTGTGAATAGAGAAGTGTACTAGTGTAATAGTCGTACTTGTTTATTGATAGGGGGATTAATCAACTTTGCGTAAAAGTAGCACTTGTTATATTATAACATCATTTGAAATTACTAGTGGATTCCACCCTTATTGATGGTTGATAGAGTAGACATAAGCTTCATATAAGCTCAACCACTATAAAATCTGTATGTAAAATTTTCAATCCCCTTATCCATCTTTATATCTATCTGAAAAAAGTATTTGCATATGATATTATCAAACTATTTATGTATCGATCAAAATTGAGCTTAGAATATTCCGCAAAGATTTTCAAGTTATAAATCAACCTATTGAATCCTTTTAGGTTGCATTGTTAGCCTCAACAATATTATAGTTACAGCTTCTTTTGAGACATCTGGTGTCGCAATCAATTCCCTAGCTACTGTTCCTTCGCATCCCATGATCACCAAGTCCAAGTCAGGTACTTTAAAGCGTAATCCCAAGCATGCTAACATTGTTGTCTCATCCATTCACACTGGGCCCCGTGCCAATGCCTTGCTCCTAAACATTCTGAGTGGAAAGCGGTAATGGTTGATCAAATATATGCTCTTGCCACAAATAAAGGTGTCAAAATCCCATATATGAGCCTTAAATCATAAATTGATTATATATGGGTCACTTACCTTTTGAAGAGATTAGTTAGATGAGTTTGAAAATTGAAAGTTTAAAATAAATAGGTTTGCGCTTGATTATATTTTTGGGGTAAGTCTTTAGAAAAATGTAAATGGCTTTAAATTAAAGGAGTTTTTCAAAATGCAAATTGCGTTTAGTAAATTGTAATTTAAAAATTCATTATGAAGTACTTTTAATAAAATAGTATTTGGAGAAATTATATTTACAAAAACCTTTATTATTAAAAAAAGAAAAGAAAAAAAAAAGCTTGTTGGTAAAAGGCAGCGACCTGCAGCAATCCAATTCTATCACTGACGGCCGTCATCTAAGGTTGTTGGACCTTAGGCGGCCCTCGGAGACAACTAGCGAGGGCTGCCTAGGATCACATGACCGCCGATGGGGGCAACCACCGGCGAGGGTAGTGCGACCCAAGCGAAACCCTCGCCTAAGGTTGTGTAACCCCATTGAGGGTCGCCCGGGGCTGCACGACCCTCAGCCCAAGCGGCCCTCGCCAAGGCCGCACAACCCTGGCGACCATTGCTTGGGTCGCGGCAACCCAAATTGCATGGCCCCTTGTGGAGGTCGCTACGACCTAGATAGCGCGGAGGTTGTGTGACCCCCTGACGACGGCTACCAAGGTTGTCATGATCGTCGTTGGCCTCTCTCTAGCTCATCGCCTGCCTCTCGTAGCCCTGTGAAACGCCGCTGGCCACCCTCAACGGAGAAGATGAACGGTCAAGTAACAAGGGAAAAATAAAAAAATAATAAAAAAAAAGAAGTTAGTTGAGGATAGCTTTGGAAGAAATTTTTTCACTAGCCCTACCCGAATTTTCATGTCAAGAATGCCGAAAGTCCAAGGTATCTCTTGGCCTTTAAGTCTTCAGAAGGCCAACTTTCCCCTAATGGGGTTTGTAAAAAATTTCCTAAACATCCACATATTAACCAAAGGGGCTTTGGATGTCCAAAACTCATTCCCAAGGCCATTCCCAAATGTAGCTAGGTTGGACTTAGAACACATTTCCAACCCAAATCTCACACTCTCTCTTCTCCTTTTTAACTTTATAATTTTCCTTTATAAAATTCGAAATGATTTTTTATATTTATTTTTTCTTTTCTTTCTTTTTCCTCCTTCGTTAGCTAGTGGCCAGCACGGTGACGGCCAACAATCGGCCAGGTGAGGCTTGAGCTCACCGGCTTTAGTCAAGCTTGAAGTTGCTAACCTCACCGACTTTTTTCTGGCAAGGCCCAAGCTTGCCGGATTTGGTGAGAAAAAGAAAAAGAAATAAGCTTTATAAAAATTATATTTAAAAAAATAAAAAAAATCAAAATTTTAAAATAATTTTTTTAAACATTTATAAAAATTGTCTATTAAATTTGTATTGCATGAAAGTGCTTTAGCAATACCATTTGTTTTAAAAATATTGAAAGAAATAAGCTTTCTTAGATTTAGATAAAGATTTCACATTTTTTTTATTTTATTTACTAATTTTTATTATTTAATTTACTTTTAAAATTTGCCATGCAGTTTTTATTCAAGTAACATATATGTGAAGAGCTAAAAGTGAATTAAATGGGTAGGAGTGGATTAACTTAAATTGAGTTAGATATTAATGTTTTTCGATAATATGGAGTGAGTCAAGTATGGATCGAGTTAAGTATGAGTTATCAAATTTATATTATATGAAAATGGATCAAAACGAATTAAATAAGTCAATATGAGTCGAACCATTTTTAACCCGATCCACTCGGCCACAAAGAATACTTGGGATCTTGTTCCTCAACTACAAAAAATGAATTTTGTTCGTTGCATGTGGGTCTTCAAAACCAAGCTCCATGCCGATTTTACTTTCGATCATCTCAAGTAGTATAATTGGCCCCTTTGGCAACTACTCGATGCCAAAAATACATTCCTTCACGGAGATCTTGATATTCCAATATACATGAGGCAGCCCCTTGGATGCCACAATCAATCTCGGCCTGATCATGTGTTTGCTTCGACGAGCACTATATAACATAAAACAAGCCCCACGTACATGGCTAGACAAGTCAGCTATGGATTTTTCTACAGTGTCAATGACCTCTCCCGCATCGCTCGCCGTGGTGATTCCAGCCATAGGCTTCGACACAGTCCACATCACCATCTCAGCTGAAGCCGTGATCTCTGTACTGACTTCCGAAATCATCTCCCAGATTATCCCAATCCGAATCAAATTCCTCTAGGTAAGCCAGTCATAACTATTGTTCCGAACCACCAGACTCCTTTGGACAGCTGGAGCTGGGGACGAGGATTACTCGTCCGCAGCGCTACTTCGTCACCCCTTTCCGGGTTTTCCCCCGGACCGAGCCGCTCAACTATCGTGTCTAAGAGTTAATCGAAGATTCTGCTCTATGCCCTGTTGAGATGCCTTCAGAGTTCAGACGACGAGCAGCCGTCCACAAGGCCTGCGCCCCCTGATCTTCATCAGTGGGACGGTTGCTTCCATTGCCATCGTAACCAGACATGGCTCCGCTCACCAGCAATTTTACCGGCTTTGATACCAATTGAAGCAGCAGAAATGGGATAAACACGGATAAATGAATCCGCAAAACATGCACAAGATACAACACGCTCACAGATGAGCGGCTTTACATCAAAATAAAGAGCATATTTATGAAAACCTAAACTAGGAGGAAAAAGAAAATTAAAAAAAAAAAAGGAAAATGTAACCAATTGATAAATAGAGACTAATTTGAATAAAATCAACTAAGATTATACTACGGATAAAGAAATAAAAGTAAAATCCTATTCACATTCTAATTAAAAAATCATCAACCATTAGGGTAATAAATCCACAACATATCTCGACATTATCTTGATGGACCCCCGCATCATGATTACAAAAGTATAAAGAAACTTTACAAGTATTCTCTAACATTTACAATAAAAGGTTTGGGCAAAAGAACAGCCCAAGTGCTATAAGTTAGCACGGAGGGACATTAAGTGCCATAACTTCGAAATGTATATTTAAGTGCCAGTTTCATAGTAAAGTGGAACACTTAAGTACCACTCCGGCTAAAATTCGGCCAAATGGTTGATGTGGCAATTTTCCAGCGAGTTTGGTACAAAACGACATCGTTTTGCACACTGACGTGGTAAGAAAATGCAAAAACGATATCGTTTTGTTCTGATGTGTAAATAATCAATATAAATAATTGCCGGAGAATTGTCACGTCAACCATTTGGCCGGATTTTGGCCGGAGTGGCACTTTGTTCCACTTTACTCCGAATTGGCACTTAAGTGTACATTTCCAAAGTTATGACACTTAAGTGTTCCTCCATGCCAAATTATGGCACTTCAGGTGTCCCAAACTCAAAAAGTTTAAATGGCCAAAGCAACAAAATCAGCCCTGGATTGCATCTGAAAATCTGGTTACAAGCTGTTTCAAGCAGACTTCTAAAAGCATAAGCAAGTACTTGCAAGCAGTGCCCCGAAGGCATTATGCTTCACCACTAAGAATCACCACAAGAGCTACTTGCTAATAATGACACCCGAACCTCTAGAGTGCCAAAAGTTGGCACAAAGGGACATATAAGGGTCATAAGTTACGAAAATGATACTAAAGTACCAAAATCGGAGCAAAATGGATCACTTAAGTGTCAATTCGGCCAAAATTCGACCAAAATGCTGACGTGACGATTTTTCGACGAAACAAGTGCAAAACAGTGTCGTTTTGATGCGACGTGATAAAAAATTAATATAAAAATTAATTAACTGAAATTTAAAACTATATTTAAAACATTTAAAAATAAAAATACAAAAGTTTAAAAAAGAAAAAGAAAAAGAGGGAGGTGGTTGAGGGCTGAGCCCTTGCCGCCACCCCTTCTTGGAAAGGGCCGGCGACGGAGGGGGAGGGCCGGCCGGGGTCGTCGGCCCCTAACCAAGGCCCGGCGACCCTGGTTGACCCTCCCTCTCCATCGTCGGTGAGGGCTCAACCCTCGCCACCTCATTTTTATTTATTTATATATATATATATATTTTTAATTTTTTTAATTTTTATATTTGTATTTTTAAATGTTTTAAATAAATTTAGTTTTAAATTAAATTTAATTAATTTTAATATTAATTTTTTTACCACGTTAGCACCAAAACGACGTTATTTTTGCATTGTCTAGCCACGTCAGCATGCAAAACGGTGTCGTTTTGCACTGACTTCGCCGGAAGATTTTGGCTTGATTGACACTTAAGTGATCCATTTTGCTCGATTTTGACATTTAAGTGTTACTTTCGTAACTTTTTGTACTTAAATATCCTTTTGTACCAACTTTTGGCATTTAAAGCGATCTTTTGCCTCTACTAATAACTTTTCTAGCATTTGGTAAGTGCAAAAACATGGGTGGCTTGATAAGGTGAAAAGGCGGTAGGAGATTCCAGTCATCGTTTACTACATGATAATTTCAAGGACTAAGTTCAGTTCAGGATCTGTTTGTTTGGCTTCTTAATCTACTTATGACTTTATATACATATATATATGACGTTCCGACCAAATATTTAAAAATAATTATTTTGAAAATAAAAAAATCAGGAAAAAAGATTTTACGTCTTTAAATGACTCAAATTGCTAATGATTAATGCTTTCAAAAATTCAAGGTGTTACGTAGTAAATAAAAGTCAAATATAGATACTAAAAGCAGAAAGTAAAGTCTATTTCTACAAGCAAAAAATTACGCCGACAGACCTTGAAATTCCATGTGAAACAAGAATGCCAAATGATCAACCATTAAGCGGGTACTCTGGAAAATTAATGCTGCAAATTTAGGCCTATCTGGACTAATAATTGAGCTTTTACCTGCTTGAGATATAAAAATCTTCTTTTATAAATGGTTTGCTGGTTGGAGTTAGAAATGGCAACGACCTCTACTCTTTCACTCCTAGCAATATCTCCAAAGTAGTCCCTGTATTTTGCAATATCGGCTGTTGCAGACATTAATACCACCCTGTAAATTATCAAACAGGAGTTAAGTTTCTAAGGCCACGAAGTAACCGCTATCCATGAAACATTAAATCAAAGATGCGGTTTTCTGTATATATTGCCAGTGTAATTGAATCTTTCCACTTGGTTATTAAATCAAATGCATCCACCTTCTATTTGCACTACTACCTGATAAAAGCATGTTATTGATAAACCGCCTGTTAAGATTTTTATTTTCACAAGTGATGCATATTATAAAATGCCTGAAGATAAAGAGAATATTTCACTTCATCTTAAGAACAAACTCCCCAAGTATCACCAGCAATGATTATTGATAAGCTACTCGAAAAAATTTATATCACCCCATTTTGTGCAGACTAAGTTATAATCTTCGAATGACATCAATACAGGAAAAGATTAATAACCTGACCTGAGGTTGTTGTTCTCTAGGAGAAACTGCTTCACGTAGATAAGAAGGAGATCAGACTCTACAGATCTTTCATGCACTTCATCTAGTATGATAGCCTTGAAATCAAGTGCATTCAGACCATTCTCACGTATTTCATCTAACAAAACTCCCGCAGTTTTAAAAGCAATCTTTGAGCTGTAGGTAGAAAGGAATAAGGACTTTAGTTTAGGATAGACACGACACAGATGCCTAGAGGCACTTCCAAATGGTGAATCAATGTAGAATTTGCATAAGCCACTGAAAAGAAAAATGGCTTAACCAATATATACATAGATAACAAATCAATGGAAGTGTCTCTTGCATTTACGTGTTTTACCATTTAAGACACGGTGTTTTACTTTCTTGAACATGCATTAATGACATAGATATATGAAATCGGAGAAAATAAAATGATTAATGAAATCTTAGATCACATTTGTGTGGAAAAATTCAATTACAATGCTGAAAATGGACCTATTTGGTCCAACTTATAACTTCTATTTTATGACTTTCCCTCCAATAATTTCAAAATAAATAAATAAATAGAGATTTTAAGTTGGGAAAATTGTGAACAAATTATATAGGATTTTACATTTTGACATTTATATAATTTGAAGTGTCCAAGTGTTTCACATTTGATAAAAATTCAGACGCTATAACAACTTCACATGCACAAGCTCGACGAATTACATAGTACACTTCACATGTTGTAACTATTTCATAATATGGTATGGTAATGACAGAAAGGTTCATCAGTTGTGTGGATGTTGAAGTCACCATGCTCATGGACATTTTTCTCACTACTTACGATGATCATAGAATTTAGAAACTCTTCACACACAAAATATAGGTGGGAAAGGAGTTCATATTTCTGTAATGGTATGGCTGAATATGTTGGGCCAACTTAAAAAACTGTCCACCTGTATTATTTATTAGTTCAGTAGAGTAAAAAAAATACCAATCTGCAAATAAGTTCACTAAAGATTAGCTCAAAAGTACTGGAGGATAGATAAAAGAAGGCAAAAAATCCAAACCTGCTGAAGGATATAAAGGACAGTAGATATTAAAAAAAATGCGTGACTTTGAGTAGTGCCAGCCGACATGTCCAGAAGCCCAAAGAAATAGACAGCATATTAACCATCATGGACCATCTCATTCTCGATATTAAGGAAATGGTGATAATAGATGCATGTGTTTCTTTCTATTAAATTTTTTCCCACACGTGGGAGAGAGAGAGAGAGAGAGAGCATGCATGGCTACCTGGATGATGTAATCTTTAAATGACCAACATGATATCCAACTTCCTCTCCCAACTCACAATTACGGGCTTTTGCAACAATTTTAGCCATGGCTATTACTGCAAATCTGCTAGGTTGTGTGCATATTACAGGATAGATATTTCTCTCTAGCAGAAACTGAGGTACTTGAGAGCTCTTCCCTGACATTTAGAATAGACAATCAGATCAATCCCCAGCAGCAAACTGTGGAGAACTAACAAATACAGGTCAGAGCATCAGTCAGATGCAGAGAAGTAGATAACACGGGTTCAAATGAAATTCGATTCCCAATCCACATTTGTAACTTCAGGGCAAGCACAAATACAATCATCCTAGTATTGGATTACACGGTTGAATTGGTTTAAAATCAACATTCAGCCAATGAAAACTTCTCATGATACAGATCTTGAAGGCCCCATCCTTAGTTTCTATTGAAAGCTTCCTTTAAATTGAAGGACAATCAAATATAGGACTAGACAAACCAAACTATTAAGATCCTGAATAATCTTTTTCACCCCTCAAAAGCTAGATAATGAAAGACTGTATTCAGCTTTGAAACAACAACGACGACAACAACAAAAAATGAATTACATCCTGACATCAAGCCAAATCTCCATATTCTAGATGCATCTTAAGTGTTAAGATTACTGTTTTGATTCTTTTTCTGATTCTCGGACAGAGAATCATATTTTTTATGATTCTCAAATTTTGTCCAAAAATGTTCGCGGGAACAAATTAGTTCTTGGGAACAAAAATTTTACCAAACGCGATTCTCGTCCCAAACTGATTCTGGGAAAAAAAATCAAATCATGCACTGTTTGGATGGTTACCAAATAGTGCCTAAATGTACAATCTGCCGGCTTCCTTCTCCTATAAGTTTTTAGCAGCTTCCTTCTCCTATAAGTTTTTAGCAATCAGAATCAGTGAATACAAAGTGCTTAAATGAAAAAAATACATGGTCTATAAGTTAACCAGCTATATGAGTTCATAACTTTCCAAATTTCCATTAAATAATCAAATCAACGAGATTAAGAATTCTTTAGACAGACATTTCATGCGTTGGCGATATTGCAGAGATAAACGAAGAAACTGAGTACGAAATGTTCATTCATCGGAATAAAACAAAAACGTTGACGCGAGCACATTCCCACGGTTTTGTGGGCATCAGTACAAGCTACATGAGACCAAATAACACAGAGCTACACTAAAGTGAACTCTTCCTCATTCATGAACACTTAGCTCCTTCGGTTTAGTTTCCGAAGCCGTGAAACACCATGAAATACAACAACAGAGCCCACGAACTAGCGATGGAAAGAAAAGGCGCGTGATGGATAATCGCAAACCAAAAGGCCAGGGAGAGAAAAAGGAATCTCATGCGCTCGATTCACATCACACGAGTTCGAAAGCTTCTAAAAGGAGCGATGAAACACTCCTTCGCCTAAAGTCTCCCCATAACGACCCCGATCATCCAAAATCGCTGTGCCAAATTCAGCGTTTCAAGTTCATCGCTCACCGCTCATACTTAAACGCAACAAAAATGGAATGCAGCAGAGCACTCTGCACACACACGCGCAAACACACAGAGAGCAGAGTACCGCATCCGGTTTCGCCGACGATGAAGGTGACGCGATTCTCGAGGATCTTCTCAACGATTTTCTCGCGGAAGGCCATGATGGGGAGGGCAGGGAACCTGGAGGAGGATGACGAAGAAGATGGAAACTGAGACGAATCCGAGGAGCCACACGACGACGTCGGAGAAGAAGGCCTCGCCATCGTCGACGTCCCTTCGCAGTGCTCCTTCTCTCTGTCTCTCTGTTCGCCGATCGCAAAGGATGCTCGTTCTCACCTTTTCCAACAAAAGTAACAAACTTTTGTAACTCAGTGCTCTTCCATGGAAGGGGAAGTAGGAAGTTCGAATCTTCACTTCACATTTTCAGAAGGAATTGAGATGGAATCGATTTAATTTCAAGCTCCCTGTAAAAAAAAAAGTTTGTAAAGACGACGGAGCGGTTGCTCCCACACAGTCTATAATCCCCTGCTCGTAGTCGTATCGAGAACTACACGTGTCGGCCTGTGGATAGATTCTATGGGAGGACCCTTTAGCCTTTGACTTGGATGTCGTCGGTTGACCTGCTCGGGGAAGAGCGGCGTACGCTGGTCGCGGGAGCAGGCGATGGTAAGGGTCGTTATCTTCATCCGGAAGGAGAGGGAGGGTGGGGCCCGATGTCATTTTATGGGCATCTTCGCTTTTTATCGGAAGCGAGGAAGAAAAAAAGTTGATCACGGCTGGGACCAGAGAGGACTTGTTAGACCGGGTTTGAATTACGCGAGATAACGGTCACGATCTCCCCGAACGAGCTCACGGCCTCCGTATCATGGAAAAATTGTTCAAACAAATCTTAAATTTAATATATTTTTATCAATTCAATCCTTAATCATTCGATTATGCCGATCTAATTATAACATTTTTTTTATATTTTGCTAATTGAATTTATTGACACGGTTAATATCGACATGACAATTAACAATAATATTTTTTCATTAATTTTTTAATTTTCTTTTAAATTTTTTTGTTTACCACAGTGACCTTGGGTGAAGGCAGCTATGGCCTTGTAGCTACGGACGAGGTCAACTTCCCCTGTAGTCGGCTAGTTTCATCGTGTGGCCACACATTCAATTCACCTATGAAAATTAATAGAACCTAGAAACTATTTCATCTACCAGAAATCTATGGAAGAGCAAACTCCGTCATTAAAGTGATCAAACCCGGTGGCAATCCTCGATCACAATCTCGTAGGTATAGACTTTGGATATCATTTTTATGGTAACGGGACTATCACACGCCAAAACCATCATAAATGAAGGATAACATGACCGTCCTTTCATTCGAATGGCACAGCCTCAAAGCTCTCAAACATCCAACTCCTAAATGTCCCATCGTCGCTATCGCTCTTGTATTACTTATTGTTAGCTGAAAAACTTGAAAAGAATGGGGAAAATAGAGGGGTGAACAACCATAGCTCAATGAGTAACACATCTCTTCTAAGCGAATCGAGCACTCGCTATACATATTTATAAACCAAATCACAATTCTTTTAACCCAAATCTAGAATATAACGAACATATGATAAGAAAACAAGTTACATATGCTTCAATATAGTTATATTTATAGCAAAAATATTAATTTCACAATAATATCAAAACGAACACCAATAGTCCAATCTATTGATCAATTTCATTAATTCATATGTCAATAGTCCATTCCATTGGTTAATCTCATGCCACGCATCAATAGTTTATTCTATTGATCTATCTCATATGATATCACATGTCGATGGTCCATCTGAACGACTAACTTTAAATCGCACGCCGATAGTCCATTCCATCGACTAAACTCAAATCACATATCAATAATCTACTTCATTGACCAAACTCATATCACATGTCAATGGTCAACTCCATTGACCAATTTATTACTCAATATCAAACTATGATCATGATACAATAACTAATGACAATGTGATCAAAATTCCCCTTTTAGCAAGATCTCTACCTATTATTAGCTAGTGGCTCGACACATAAAAACATCCTAGACTAGTATGCACATACCCATAAGTCCCTCACTAGGCTTACAGCGATGTTGAACATCAATACCAATCCACAACATCATCTAATACCATAAATCCAATCCATAAACAATCTCATTTATCAAAATAAATTTCACAAAACAATCACCAACAACTTTTGTAACTCAACTCACCCATCAGAAATACTTTTCATAAAACATTTTCAATCATTTCAAGACTCATCTTATAAACTGGTTTTATAAACCGAATCAAATCAAATGCATGTCATAAGACATTTTACTAATCGATATATATATATATATATATTGTATGTATGTATGTATGTATGTATGTATGTATGTATGCATGTATGTATGTACGTATGTACGTATGCATGTATGTATGTATGTATGTATGTATGTATGTATGTATTTTATAAGTCGTTTCCAGCTGTTGTTCCCCTCCTAAGGGCAGAATCTTACTCGTGAAATGCCATTCAAATCCAGAGCTAGCTGGTTCTTCCCAAAATGTGATGTTGTTCCCCTCCCAAGGACAAGTTCTTACGCGTGAAATGCCACTTGAACCCAGAGCTAGCGGGTTCTCCTCGAAATGTGTTGAGGTGTAGCAGTTGACTGGACATCTAAGGGTAAAACACTATTTCGGTGTGGGCTACCGTATGCAATGCGCAAAAGATGCCTGTATGGTTGCTCAATTCTATCTTTTATTATTATTATTATTATTATTATTATTATTATTATTATTATTATTATTATTATTATTCTTGATCTATTCTCCTCACCTCATCATTCGAGATAGAGGAACCATTTGTTATATTATCAGGCGAAGAAAGCCTACTTCTAGGGGGGCCTGAGCCATTAGTGAGATATTATTCTGGAAGAGCTAGAATTCTATAGCAATTTCTCTTGGATTTATTAGTCTAAGTAGGAGACAATATATTATGATATTATTGATCATTCTTTGATTTAAAGAATCATCCCACCTCAATTGAAAACGTAAATACCTTTTTAGGAAAAAATCAAGCTCTGCTTCCGTGTTGCTCTAATATTGTTTTTTCTTTCTATGTTTTTTCATATCGGAACTTGCATAATCTTCTCCAATATCTTATATATATATATATATATAACATTCCATAACTAAGGTTTCACAAATCTAAAATATATAATATTTCTCAACTTCATTTATCAAAGAGAATGTATATTTTCACCAAACAATTCTCACACCATTCATAAATACCAGATTGTAGTAAATGTCAAATCCAAATTTTATGCATCAAATATGCTTATTCATAACTCATGATATATCAATCTTTATCATTTTGAAGATATGAGCTTATAAATTCTTAGAAATATAGCATCACTCACATCGGAACACCTACGTTCAAATGACAAAGATTACTTGAACAATTGAACTCGCATTTTTATCAAATAAGTGAGAAATAACATTAAAATTTGAGTAACACACTACCTCAATTACAAAATGGCTATACTACACCTAAATACTAACAAAAAGACTCTTACACTCTAACAAACGCATACCTAAAGCGATTATTCAAGCTGTTCGCAACACAAAGTTCGAGCTTGAAACTTGGTCATGCCATAACTCTCTTCACCAAATCTTGTTTCAAACGGACCTATAGTTTACAAAAAGCCCTTTTAACATATTACAAGAATCCTAACTTGATTGTCCAAAAATTAAGCCAAAAACCGACGAAACATGGCCTCAAAATCCTAGACAAGCATTGTTCATCACACGCGGGAAAATTCAAAATTTTGTTTCAAACAAATCGTAAGCTCAACTCAAAATCTGTCAAATCCTACAGCTTCATAACACTCTAAACTACCATATATATAAGCAGAGATCCCACTGATATGTGTAAACAATAATTAAAATAACAATGTGATCCCATGCACGGGTGGTAGTCCATACTTGAGTAGAGATCCCACCGATATGCATGATAAAATAAAATGTGACATTCTACAAGGGCGGTAGTCTGCCCACGGGTAGAGATCCCACTTAAAACAAAAGTAAAAGAATGCTAATAATATGAAGTGATAATGCCAACCAAAACTTGGTTGGTTATATTATTGAGTGATAAGAAAACTTACAGATAATTGATACAAGTGTTTGGAGATGATTACAAGTGATCGGAGATATCTTAAAGAAGTGATTACAAGTGATCGGGAGTGATTAAAGTGTTTGGGAAAAGATACAAATGAAGGATATATGAAAATGAAAGGATGTGACCAAAGGAGGCTTTTAGAATAGAGGAAGGTAATAGCACAAAACCGCAAGTGAGCTAAAGGCAAGTGGTGATCCCCCCCTTCTTCTGCTCTTCCTTTTATACGCAAAGCTTGGACGATTTTTTTTTTTTTTTTTTGGTTGCTTTTGGACGAATATGCAGCAGCATCTTCAGTCCATCGGTAGCATGTTGAGATTCTTCAAATGGAAGATGATGATGTGCTTTGAAAATTCCTTTTTTGTCTTCATCGATTTTTGTCCGTTTTGGTTATCAATAATTTCCTCTACCGTATCCATCATCGTCTGACAGGTTGATGCCGTAGCAATCACCTTTATTGGTATTGCCACTGTGATGGGATTGATCATCATAAGAGAAACTTAGAGATTTTGGAGGTGGTTTAGTGATTGGAAATTCTGACATGAGTTTTGCCAATGCACATCTATATTCTTCCGGTGACTGCATGGTAGCCGAATGAGCTTGGGTTGCTGATTCTCATTGAAAAAATTCAGTAATTTTGTGATCAAATGATTTGTGAGTTCGCCGATTTAGTCAATTTAGAACTACTTTCTCAAAAAGATTTTTTGTGAATTTAAAATTGTCCACCAATTAGTCTTGAATCTCCTAAGTAGATGGAGGGGTATAAAGGATGAGAAGGCTGGTTATAATCGAATTATCAAATAATTACTCAAGAAACTCGGAAATTGATGAAAAATGCACGAAATTTGAAAATTGTTATTCATAATTGGTTGGTTTGAAATGAGTGTAAAGATTTTCAAGTTGGTTTTAAACTGTAAAGATAATGTTTCAATGACGAGGCCAAAGTGACTCTACCACTTTTGTAATTGGGCATGACGGTTGGGTTTCCACATCTCTAGAGCTATGACTTCGGAGATTGTGACTATTGAATGAGTGATGTGATTCGCTTTTCAGATGATGCAGAATGTTTAATTGTGACAGATTTGGTTTCAATAAGAATTTGTTCATAATAAGCTTGCCGTTTTGACAGATCAATTGGTGGCTAATGCTAATTTTCTAAAAAGACATGTTTTGCATAAACTTTTGGATTTTCATAGTGGAAATCTCTTTCAACTATTTGAGGTCTTTTTGGTGATGAATTGTGATTTGGCTGAAGATTGTGATATGGTTATAGAAATAGTAGAGGTAGAGGGCTTTGCTATCACAAAGAAATGATATAGTTTTATGACAATTTCATTGTTTATCATTTTAAGTAATTGTGATTCTTTTGGATTGTGAGAAGCTTATAATGATGGATTTAATGTGATTTCAATTTGTTTTGATGGATTTTCTTAAACAATGTCTACCCAAGTTTTGATTGGAGCGGATAATGACGGTGATTTTTGGGTTTGTGATCTAGTTTGAGATTTATGTGGTTGTGATGAAGCAATTTCTGGTTTTGCTTGGGAGAGTAATAAAGACAAATATGGAGTAAGATCAAAAGATATTGATTGTGGTAATGGCGTCTATTGGGTTTTGATTATATCTAACCATATCTGCAACTACTAAGGTGATTGTGATGATGGTGGTAATGATGGTGGTGATTGTTGGACTTTAGGTGATTGTTGAGCTTTCATTATATCTAACCAAGCTTGGAGCTGGTCTATTATTGGTGACTGGGATTGTGATCCTGAGGTATCAGTAATGGCTTTGCTTTTAGCTTTTTTTGGAACTTTGGCATTGTTTTTCTTGCAAAAATTCTCTTATCAGAAAACCAGGCAAAGAATTTGATGATCCATTAATGAATTCAATATCAAAATCAAAGACAGATAGTATGACTTAAAATTTGTTTTGAAGCAATATTGAATACATGCTTTTGTAATACTTCTTTTGCTGATTTAAATCAATACGTAATAAGAACTTTTGATTTAAAATATTACCTTGGAATTTAATTATTGCCAAAACAATAGCTAATATTTCTTTTTTTGATAGTTGAGTAATTTTGTTGAGTTTGGTTCCAATGTTTAAAAACAAATTATATTATTTGTTCTTTATTATATCTTTACTTATTTTAGAATGCCTTCATAACCTATATCTAAAACATTTGTTTCAACTATTCTGAAAGCAGGAGGATCAACAAGATAAAGGCAAGGTATTTCTTTAACATGGATTTTGGTTTGTTTAATAATATTAGTGTGAGCTGATGTCCATGGTGAAGGGTTTTTCTATAACCTTTGATGTAAAGGTTATCATAAATATTAAGTTAACCAACATATGTACGTAGCACCAAAACTAAAAAAAATCGGAATTTGCTGCACAAATCTCCACTAATTCCTAATTTAGAGTCCTAAATCCGAAATTACTCTAATTGATTGAATGAGAGGTGAGAGTGCTTACCAAGCGTTGCGATACACAGTGAAATCGACTTGATGAGGCTCCCATGGCGAGAATGTGCGAAGCCCTTTTTCTTGTTCCCTTCTCCCCCTTTCTTCTTTCTCCTTTCCCTTCTCTCTTATTTCCCTTGCACAAGCTCTCTGATCATGCCTCTATCTCCTTTCCTTCTTTTCCCTTCTTTCTTATCTCCTCCTTTTTTTCTTTTTCTTTCTTCCTCTTCTTTCATTTTCTCTCTCTTTCTTCTTTTTCTTTCTCTCTCTTGAACTCGGTCTCTTCTCCTCCTTCTTTCTCTTCTTTTCTTCTTCTTTTGACCATTCAACTTTTTTTTTTACTTGGTCAAAACCCATATTTTACGGGGAAAGTGACTAAATATTTTAAGGTTCTTAATAATTTGTGTGGAAGTACTGGCACTTGTTTTTAATAAGCAAAAGGCTATAGCCAGCTTTTCACTTTGAAGGGATGAAGCAAAAGCCAATTTGCTTTTTCATCCGAATTGAGCTATGCATCTTTTGTGTTTCCCACATAACATGGCTTCTTCAATTTTCTCATGATCTCATCAATGGAAAAAGTGTCAAAAAAATCTTAAATCTATTATATTTATGCTAGTTTAATCCTAAATATTTATTAGTGTCAATTCAATCATAAATCTTTTAATCCGTACCAATTAAGTCTTTCCGGCTAATTTTAGTTGTATATTACTGACATAGACACTAGTTAACTTAGGTGGCATGGTCAGCACTAGCCAGTGCAATGGATTTAGAACTGTTTTAATGCTTTTCCCAATTGCAAACTAGTGTGAAATCAAACCTAACCAAATATTTTTTCCAAGTTGGTTCGATATCGTTTTTTCTTCTTCTACTTGTTTTCTCTTAATTATTGTAATTTGGTGAGTTTAAATCAACTCACAAGTAACTTAGACAGAGTATTAATTTCATAAAACCAAACTATACACTCTTGACAATTCATAGTTTCATACAAAATGAAAATCCAAGCTACTTCACATTTAAAAAAGAGAGACTATTTCCGAGTATAAATGATAAATATATAAATAAAAAAATTAGTAGGTCGCATAATGTGTTTTCAAAACCAAATCAGACCACAGAAAATGGTTTTGTTCGATTTGTGAACCAGTTTTATTTTATTTATTTTCTTTTTTTTTTCAAGAAAGTACTCTTAAACCATAGATTTGGCTCACCCCTAGTTAGAATTATACAATTTTTGCCTAGGAATGTGTAATTTTTAGGCTGTCTCCTTCCACAAAGGGAAAGAAGCGACCCGCCAAACCAAATTGAAATGATTTGGACTCTTTATCAAAGACAGCTATATTCAAAATTAGAAAACAGCGATGCAAGGGATTAATGTTATGACGCAAACATGCTATCTCAAGTCACTCCACATTTAGATTGTCCACGGCAACTTCAATGTCAAACATCTTAAACAAGACTCTCCTGAGCATTGGGTTATGTTTTGCTAAGGTCGAAAAATGAGTCGGATGCAAAGGACTAGATTGAAAAAGAGCTTCCAAAGGCCAAGTTGACCTCATCGTGTTTGCGTTACTTCAGTATTTTGAACCAAACTACACACTATGTAAAATATTCAAAATCTCGGGCAAGGACTGTCGATAGTTCAAAGAGCTCCAAATACATCTTCATCCGTCCGCCTCTCTCCTAAACCTTTTTCTCTATTCCTTCTACCAAGATCATCAACTCGCACAATACAATGAACATCTTGTCATCTGTCTTGACGTAACACGGCAATACAACCCATGGTTGTTCGGGGCATTCACTTGCTCAAAGGATGTGGAAAAATATAAACGAAATGTACGAACATTAAAACAGGGAATATGATGCCACAGCTTGTTTTAACAAGCTCTCATCCATATGGAACGAACGTGCAGACATTTTTGAATTGCCACGGAGAGGGAAGGAGAGGCGGATTAGGGTTCTCCGGGCGGAGAAGATCTCGCTCGCCCCTTTAAAAGGGATGGGATCGACGGCGTGTCCGCGTGGAAATCATCGGACTCAAAGGGTAAAATGTTTTGCGATTATTGCAAACGTTCTAACCATATGATTGACGATGTTGAAATTACATGGAAGGCCCGAGAGAAGGAGAAAAAAATATCGATCGCCTATCGGGCCAATATCAACAATTAATGCATGCTCTTCAGAAATTGGAAACCTCCAACAAAGGAGGAAGTTTTTCGGTATCTCGCATTGCCTTATTAATTCAATTTCAAGAAAGGCATGGATTATTGATCATGGTGCTACGAAAAACATGTGAATGTGATCGAAAAACTCAGCCCTCAAATTACACTTGAGAATGTCCTTTAGATGACAAAGAAGCAATATCGCAACGGGCAAGGACTGTCGATAGTTCAACTACATACAATACAATGAACATCTTGTCATCTGTCTTGACGTAACACGGCAATACCTAAGAGCATTCACTGAAGAACCTCACAAAAGGAGGAATCCTCGAAGCTACTTATGACCAATTAATGACCTTTTGATCCCATATGCCACAGAATGTCACTGAACATCGTGCAGACATTTTTGAATTGCGGCTTGGAAATCATCGGACTCGATGTCTACGGATCCCATATGCCACAGAGGGTACATGCGAAGGCTTGGATACCTCCATCAGTTTCTCGGTGGGTATGACATCCGCCAATTCCCCAAAGCTCTGCTCGGCGAAAGGAAATGACTGGGTGAGAAAGAAGAAGCAGCTCCTTCCCAGCTTCTCTGCCTGGAACAATAATCACAAAGGTGTCAAAACAACACTGGGGGCTAACCAGGAATGTCTATAAAAAGATGTCTTGAACACACTCTTATGAACTTCAGCAAAAGAGTTCAACGATGCTACAGAAAACTGAGCTGAAAGGTTCGTCAGTGCAACTACCAATTAGCAAAGATACACTCGAGAACCAAAAAAAAAAGAAAATCTAGTTTACTGGCCATGCATGGAAATGGCGAGCTCTCTGCCAAGCACATGCAATGGCTGATCGATCGATCACATGTTCCTTACAGGATCCCATGATCAAGCAAACGCAGCAATGACAAAAAATTGTCGCCATCTTTCAGAAATCGTAATTACCTGCAGGTTTGAGAACCTAAGGTTATTCATGGTAAGAATGACGGGTACTTCACATAAAGCGTCAGCAAGTAGCCGAATTGCCAGATACTCGAAGAAATTCTTTATGAAACTTCTCTGTCCCTCCAAAATTTTTCCACATCCGCAAATTTCAAAATCAGGAAACCACAAGACACATTTCACTGACTTCCACAGAACTTGACTCTCTGGAGCTTTCCCTATGATGGTTTGGTATGGGTGATGGAGTCCCCACATAATCTTGACATCAGTCAATGATGGTTCGGATATGGAGGATTCCAGAAGACGTGTGGTGGCAACCATTCTTAAGGGATCATATATCCGGGCAATGTTGGAGGTAAAATGGAAGTTGATGTCATCCAAGATAAGAATATTCCCATCATCAGCAAAAGGAAATAACCGAATAAGCAGCGCCGGGTCAGCATTGCCATTTTCTGGGATGCATGAACTTGGCTTAGTGACTGATGAAAATGATGTGCCCAGATCATGAGAGAAGGAACATGAATCACCATTTCGACAACCCTGCAAGTCCAATTACACAATCAATTAATGAATTACTTTCACTTTGCCTTGGGGAATAAAGCAACAGCAGAGATGAAAACAAGACTTAAGAGCATATGAGGAGAGTGTGGCATGACGTGGACACAATCAGCTACAGGTTCACGTGCACACAAGCAATCCCAATACCAGCTTTTTGAAACTCTTGCTTCAGACAAGGAGCGACCTATTTAAGCTCAGAAGCCTCTAATCTCTTAGGAGGACTATATGCAAGCAATCCCAATACCAGCTTTTGGAACTCTTGCTTGTGACAAGGAGCGGCCAGTTTAAGCTCAGAAGCCTCTAATCTCTTAGGAGGACTATACACAAAATCCAGAAGAATATTTGCTTATGACTTTTCAACATCCATGAAGCATCAACGGAATTCTTTTCATAGGTACCCTATCAAGGTTTGTTTAGCTTTGCAGTAACTTCTGCTATAATCTTAAGTGCTGTAGCCTGTAGTTGTGTTATGACTGTGGCTTCAAAATGAGCATAACAGTACGTGTTCTCAAAGTGCTATAGACCTTCAAATTACAAACTCTCCAGATTAGAGCAACTTCCCCAGAAGCTGCTGAAGAATGAACACCATTCAAGGTTCTACTGCACCAGTTTTTGAGTGCTTCCCAAGCATTTAAAAAGAACTGAAGCACTCCAAAGAAACTAGTGCAGGTGCCAAGCAGTGCTCCTAGTAGTGTGTTACCTGGCAACTTTCAATATGAGGCCTCCAAATGAAAGAATCATAAGATTTGAAATTTTTGAGAAAAAGAATAAATTCTCTCAAAAAATTTGAAAACATCAGGAGCTGGAGAAGGTGTTCGTGGTCTTAGCTTGATTAAATTTAATACAAAACTAGATACGGGGAAACTTAGGGAAACATGTACCATTGGGCATGAACAACAAAGCAATGAATCTGATATGCTGACAACTAAGCACGAGCTGATCAGTTTACAATTATACATGGAGGGGTTCCATCGCCCTTCGGATCAACACGACCATGCCTTCAAAATGGGGAAGAATCTCAAGCATGTGTCATATGCATTCTGTGAACATAGCCTCGTGAATTGCAATAGTATGCAATTTGCAAAGTTAACAATAAGATATAAAGCATGCCCCAACTTGCCAATGTTTTCTACTGCTTTATTTGCTTCAATCAAGCAGTAAAAGAATTCTTCAATCACATTCACGATAAAGCATAACACGTCACCAAACATTCACTTGGTAAGTGGGTACAACCTCTGAGAAAGGAATTTATATGCTGATAACACGTGCATGCATATTATATACGGTGAAAATAAAAGGCAAAGTCAAGTATAAACCTGTAAAGTGCCGAAGAATTTGCACATAGGTCGTTTTGCTCGGAATGAATGAGAAAACGAGCAATTACTGCCCCTGTTGCTAGATCCTTTTAGAAAATGTCTACATAACTTACCCCCATTGTTAAAAGCAAAACAACTCTCACAAGAACTCTTGGGCTGATCACCGGGTGCCAATCCAAAGTAATGAGCTTTCATCTATAAAAAGATTACAGACAAAGGAAACTCAATTCTATAGGTATCTGCAAAAGGGCACGTAAAGTATGATAAAGTACCTCTTTCACAACAGCTGTCAATTTGTCAGCCACATTTTTTGTCTTGAAGTCATTTGGGGCAACAAATGGCCTAGCAACACATTCCCTGGTGTAGACAGATACATCAAGTTCTTCGTCATCTAGGCCAGCTGCATCATCTTCATCTTCATCTTCATTTTCATTTGGCGGACACTCAAGAAGGCATTTGTGTTGGAAGTCACGAGGACAGTAATACGAAGGAAAACCATCAGATGCACAAAGGAAATTGGGCCGAAATCGATGTAATGAACTCAGGACATCTTCATCTGAGGAAAAGCAAATTCAAAATCAAAAGTCCAACTAATTGAAGAAAGAAAGGGGAAGAGAGGTGACAGGAGAGAACTCAAAGGACTAAGTTGCAACTGTACATTTTTCAGCGACATGATTAAGTGATGGCTGCTCAAGATCATGAAAGAAGCACCATTCTTCTTCAGCCTCCAGCACCATCTTTTCTGTAGCCTTCATGTCATCAGATTGTAGAACTTGATTTAAATGCTTCATGCGATACTTGTCCTTCAGAAGAATACAACATACATGTCAGAACAAATATCTTAAAGATCTTCAAGAATAAATCCTGAGAATACCTTGAAAATGCGCTGCCAAAATTTAAAGGCACCCAAGTTTGCCATCAAGATCACCTCCTTCAGAGGACCGATAGGGGGTTTGTTAGTATCTCTGCTGAAATAGCTGTCAAGGTTCTTTGTGAACTGGAAAGAAAAGGGGAATAGACAATGAGAGTACTGTTTTTCACCTGTTAATGGATCTTAAAAAGAAATTGGCGTTTGCCTGATAGGAAGTACCAAATCATCCTCCCCAAAAAAATGGATGATGGGTCGAGGTTGCGTATCCATCAATACACCAAGAAGAATGCCCTCATGCAGCAATCCAACCTCCCCAAACTTAACTATGAGCAGAGATGCATCAAAAGACAGAGAGAAACTGGCAAGCAGATGTCCATAGAATGTTGGCTCAAGCCTCCCTCTATGAGATGTCTGGAGTGCACCCATATGAACTAGTAAATCTAATGCATCCTGAACAACATCAGGATCAGGAGGGTCTAAAGCCTTCTGCAACAACACTAACATTATGTTTCAAGGATTAGCATTTCTATTAATCAAATAATACTGAATGTATGAATGCAGGATATCAGGGAATGCTAAAAACATAATCATGGAAATGTGTGTCATGTAACTTGAGAGTTCTGGAATAGATGCGAGTTCCCTCTTATAATCATCCAATGTCGAACTTTGCACAATCAAATAGTGATAAATGCAGCAGGGAGTGTCAGTAACATGGCTTCAGAATATTTTCTGTGTGAAGTTTTTGCAGCAGTCCTAGCGAAGCACAAAAAGGAAAAGATCCAAAGAAAATACTTCTTAATTTTGATCAGTACTGACAATCCCCCTTTCGATATCTTCTGAATAGCTGTACAACAGCATGCCTTTCCATTTATTTCAAGACTTCCATAGTTGCTTCACAGAGTATATTTGCGTGGAAGTGTATAAGGTATCTATTTCTTGATTAGTCAATTGAAGGGTGACAAAGGACAGTTAAATTCCTTAATGCTTTGTGAATATTGAAAATGGGATGTCTCATGGTGTTTACTTGAGCTGAAGAATTTCCACCTTGTTGAAGAGATTCACTTTCTTGTCACTTCTTGTTAGCTGCATAGGGTTCCAATATTGAGGGAGTTGATCGAACAAGAAAAATTTTGCAGGGAAAAATGTCCAAACCAGCATACTCAATTGATCTTAAAAAACGCAACACATAATGGGAACAGAAGTTGTATGGGCAACTCCACTGGGATAAAACAGAGTTCATCAGTTTTGGATTTCAGTGGCAGGGGAAGGAAGGCCCATAATGCTCTAGAAAGGTAAGGCTAGGTTAAAAGAGGGAGGAAAGAAAAGGACTTCTCAGTTTTGATTTTTCCCTCTTCCCTACATTTGTTTATTTCCCATCCTTTTGCATGATTTTTTATGCGTAGGTTGGAGTCCCATTTTGCACTTCCAGTTCTAAGAGAAGATTGATGCATCTGGGCAAGTTTGTAGATGAGGAGGGTGAAACAGGAAGAGAGGACATGTCAACAGCACACTTTAACGTTTTATAGACAGAAGGAACATACCTCTGGGATCATTAATAGCCTCTTGTTCAGCGCAACAGATTAGAAATATTTCCTGTTGCAGTGGTAATCTCAGTATAGTTGGACCCTCGTAATCCTTTAGATCACTGAAAAATGATCGAGTTACCAATCTATAAATCTCTCCATCACAGGTCCGACCAGTTCTTCCTCTTCGTTGCTCAGCCTACATGTAACTTTGAATCTCATGAACATAACACAGAAATTGAGACTAAGTTGCTGAGCTTTATATGATACCTGAGATTTCGATACCCACACCAACCCCGAGAATTCACATTTCCTATTAACGTCCCAGTAAACTTGTAGTGATCGACACGAGTCAATTATAAAAGCTACTTCCGGAATTGTCACTGATGACTCAGCACTTTGTACAGCTAGTATTATCTGGTCAAAAAGAACTTTCAATATCAGAAGAAACTCAAATATGTGATATGTTTCTCTAACTGGCTAATGAAAAGAGATCCAACTTTATCATAAATCCATATTATTAGAGGAAAAGTGTACTTGTCTCACTTTTTTGACATTTCAATATCACCCTTATGACTATCTACGTTCATTTCATCAAGTAGCCACTCGTTTCATACATTTCTCCTTTATCACTACATCCACCCTATTAAATAATCACCCAATTCCTCTAATTTTTTTTCCTTTTTTTGGTTCATAACCTCCCACAATCATGCACGCGCTTCAACACTAATAATGGCATAAGAAAAGGTACAATCCCACAGCAAATACTATAATGGTCCGATACTAATATCACATTGATAAGTACACATAATTTCAAAACCGTTCCCAACAAAAGCAGAGGCAAACTAATCCATAGCCTTCATGAAGAATGCAACTTGAGGAGAAGCACATGGAGGAACATGCCTAAAAGATCTGCACCTGTGCAATGATATCAATAGGGTAAGCAATATCCTTGGCTTCCCTTTTCTGCATCAGTTTATTGACATAAATGCTGCCGAAGATTCAGAAGTCAATACAAGCAAAGTTTTTCCTGTAAAATCTATTGATACAGTTTTCTATTGTGATAGCTTTTCAGAATAACACAATCTTCATGTTTTATTGCTCCCTCAAATACTTCTACCAACTAGACAAGATTTTAACCCAAATAAAAATAAAAATAAAAATGAGAGACTAAATGGTATGATGCCTTTAGATGGGGCACATTAATCTTGATTTAGTTACCAATACTCTGATCATGCAAGAGCTAATATGCAAAATAAGAGAACTCCAATGCTTGAAACATGAGAAGTTTATTTGAGCTTCCCAAAAGCGCATCTTACCTTACGGTGGGACTTCCAGATCTTCATATCCAACAAAGCTTGTTCTGTGTCTATAATGTCATGCAAAATGACTTTGAACAATGAATTTAAGGACTTCAAAAGGTGCCATTGCTGCACCCGTGCACCATATGTTGGCAGAAAAATTAATATGCTTTTTTCAATGTCTGGCTCGTTTTCATGTATATGCATTATCAGATCATGAATGAGTCCGTGGACTTGAGGTTCAATTTCTGCCTTGGCTGTTGAAGGGCTTTCCCCACTGCAATATTTCACTGACAATGACTCTGAACTAATTCCAAGCAATTCGGTTACCTGTTCAGCAAAATTTAATAAATAACAGTGTGCCTCTCAAGCTATATTCGAAAATACTCATCTCTTCATGGGAAACATAGAAATTAGAGAAAAAACAACCGTCAGGAATTATCATGCTTCATCGATGGCTTTTGCTTGTGAAAAATGTTGATCTTAAAGATTCAGCGTCACTCACATTATCAATAATGCCATCGAAAGAAAAATAAAAGTACCACGATTCTGCCATCTCTTTTTCCCAAATTTTTTTGACAAGCATGCGGATCTCATCATCTAAACCAACTCTGCTCCACTGTCAAAAAAAGTTCCCCCCATTATTGTATGATCGTTCTGGGTTTTGCGGGGTTGAGGAAGTAAGGGACCGGTGTTGGATTGAACAGCACTGGACACATATATTGAAATAGGAGTACTACATCTGGACATGAGCAGGAAACGCACTAAGAGGGAACTTCATACGCCATGGTCATGATAAGGACAGCCTTAATATAGCATATGTAATAATTTTGCTGCAACACGTGGAACGCGTTTTTAAGAAAATGCGCCTGGAGTATGATGTCAGGAGGTATTGAACGTACACTGAGATAAGACATGCCACTTGTCAACCTAGGGCGCAAATGGATACGCACGCCTTACTTTGTTTGTAACATTCCGGGTCCCACTGTGTAATATTGTCCGCTTTGGGTCACCCGCCCTGACGCAGACGAACCGCCATCCCAGCCACCTTACTTTGTTTGTAACATTCCGGTCCCATTGTATAATATTGTCCGTTTTGGTCACCCGCCCTGGCGCAGACGAACCGCCATCCCAGCAACAGCCACGGTCTCTTCCCTCACGGCTTTAAAACGCGTTACACATCTTCCCAACCAAGACCTCCCTCCCTAGGCGATGTAGGATAAAAGAGGAGGTTGTTACACTCTCCACGCCAGCCACGGGACGGTCTCCGCCCTGGCACAGACGAACCGCCATCCCAGCCACAGCCACGGTCTCTTCCCTCACGGCTTTAAAACGCGTTACACATCTTCCCAACCAAGACCTCCCTCCCTAGGCGATGTAGGACAAGAGAGGAGGTTGTTACACTCTCCACGCCAGCCACGGGACGGTCTCTTCCCTCACGGCTTTAAAACGCGTTACGTAGACCCGCCATCCCAGCCTAACCAAGACCTCACGGTCTCTTCCCTCACGGCTTTAAAACGCGTTACACATCTTCCCAACCAAGACCTCCTTCCGGCGATGTAGGACAAGAGACCCAAGCCTTGTTACAACCAAGACCTCCACGCCCTAGGCGATGTGGGACAAGAGAAGAGGTCTTCCCTCACGCCACCCAAACCTTATAAAACGACCTCCCTCCCTAGGCGATGTGGGACAAGAGAGGAGGTTGTTACACTCTCCACGCCAAAGACCTCCCTCCCTAGACGATGTGGGACAAGAGAGGAGGTCTTCCTCTCCACGGCTTTAAAACCTCCCTCCCTAGACGATGTGGGACAAGAGAGGAGGTTGTTACACTCTCCACGCCAAAGACCTCCCTCCCTAGACGATGTGGGACGAGGTTGTTACACTCTCCACGCCAAAGACCTCCCTCCCTAGACGATGTGGGACCCAAGAGAGATAAGCTAACCAAGACCACATCTTCCCAACCAAGACCTCCCTCCCTAGGCGATGTAGGACAAGAGAGGAGGTTGTTACACTCTCCACGCCAGCCACGGGACGGTCTCTTCCCTCACGGCTTTAAAATGCTCCCTAGGCGATGTAGGACAAGAGAGGAGGTTGTTACACTCTCCACGCCAGCCACGGGACGGTCTCTTCCCTCACGGCTTTAAAACGCGTTACACAGAGGGACCCAAGCCTTATAAGCTAACCAAGACCTCTCTTCACGGCTTTAAAACGCGTTACACAGAGGGACCCAAGCCTTATAAGCTAACCAAGACCTCCCTCCCTAGGCGATGTGGGACAAGAGAGGAGGTTGTTACACTCTCCACGCCAACCACGGTCTCTTCCCTAGACGATGTGGGACAAGAGAGGAGGTTGTTACACTCTCCACGCATGGCCACGGTACCACTTCCCATCACGGCTTTAAAACGGAGGTTGTTACACTCTCCACGCTATGGCCCCACATACCACTTGTAACATCCCGCCTTATAAGCCAAGACCTCCCTCCCTAGGCGATGTGGGAGTAACCAAGACCTCCCTCCCTAGGCGATGGCCCCAGTCCACTTCCCTCACGGCGATTACAAACGAGGAGGTTGTTACACTCTCCACGCTATGGCCCCACATACCACTTGTAACATCCCGCTAACCAAGACCTCCCTCCCTAGGCGATGTGGGACAAGAGAGGAGGTTGTTACACTCTCCACGCTATGGCCCCACATACCACTTGTAACATCCCGGGGCCCCACCGTGTAATATTGTCCGCTTTGGGTCACCCGCCCTGACGCGAACGAACCGCCATCCCAGCCACGGTCTCTTCCCTCACGGCTTTAAAACGCGTTACACAGGTGAGGGGGACCCAAGCCTTATAAGCTAACCAAGACCTCTTTCCCTAAGCGATGTGGGACAAGAGAAGAGGTTGTTACACTGAATTTGAACGGGCAATGATCCATTGGTATCGCCAAGCAAATGAATTAACTAGTAGTTGGATCGTCTGAGTTTTAAACGTATATCTCTTTTCTCTTTTGGTGGATTATAGAAACTCTGATGTTGCAACCAATTTGTTGGTTTATCTGATATATATGGTTTGAGATATATATAAGTTAATATCAGTTTTTTGGTTGTGTTTGAGGCTGCGTCCTTTGTAAAGAAGGACGGCCGTGTCATTCCCATTCTTTGTGATTTTGGGGTGTGACATTGTTAGTAGTGCTCGATCATCTATTTGTTGAGCGGTTTTGAACTCTCTCATCCCAAAAGCTACTTTAAAGGATGAAGTTTTCCTTCACACTTATAAACCAATTACCAGCCTCTTCCACAGTTGATATAGAACAAATTTAAACACTACTATATTGTGCACGAAAGAAAGAGGTTTAAAGTACTCGACTTCTTCCCACAAGCGGATGCGCAAAGAAGGTCCAATTGCATCCGTTTTCAAATGCTTACATAAAGTCCGTTAAGGGAGGATGTAGGTTTATTGTTTGTTGTGGCTGTTCTCATTACAACATGCATATTTGCCGAAGATATTCTGATGTGTAGCAGAGGTAATAAAAATAATTTTAATAAATAATATGAATGGAAACATCCAAACGCAAATCTCCTCTTTTTTTTCTTTCGTTTTTTTCATTCTAGCTCAAATTCTTAGGTAACCATATTAGTGTTTTTGCAAAGGTTGAGCACCAGACCGTGGGTTCCTTAGTAAAAGAAAAAAGAAAAAAAAAATTGAGGAACTAGCCTTGACCGTGTCGTTAAAATAGGCTCCGCTCTTGAGTCGACTATGGAACTGACAAGTTCGATTCCATACCAGTTTCTAAAAGAACCAGTTCCAAAACTAGAAACCAGCTCTAGATAGGTTCTAGGTACTTGGTTTTAAATCTACCTACATCAGAACCTATTACTCCTAATATTTTTTGGAATTAGAGGTTACTTTCATTTTTTTTTCCTCCATAGAAAGATCAAATCAGAGATTGTATATTGTGAAGTATACAATTAAAGGAGGAGCGTCAATTAGAAGGCAAAACACTAATTACCACATGGTCAAAGACGCTAACGCTGTGAAAGAGTCGATTTTTGCCTAGGGACGATGAAAACTATTTATGTGATCGTCACAATCAAACGTTTATGCAAGGCACCCAGACCTCTTCCCTACATGCTACAACAATGGCTGCCGCTCCCCAATTTCATTTCCCTCAATTCTCTAAGCGGCTTAATTTGTCACCTTCAAATCTACTTAAGTTAAAAGTCAAGATATTGAAGGATTTCTGACTGGCGAAACAGCCGCTTCTCCACCAACACTTGATCGAGAAAATGGGCAGCAGATTGCAACCCCTGATTGCATATCATGGGTTGGGACAGATCTGACTCATCAAATCTTGGGACATTGGTATCGTCTCTGAAGAAGCTCTCGGATTTGCAGTAGGGCTTAAAACAGCCTCTCGGATTTGCAACCTCCATGGCCCGTTGAGATGCCTTGAGACAACGAGAATCCGTCCACAAGGCCTGCACCCCCTGATTTTTGTCAGCGGGACGGTGGCTTCCATTACCAACGTTACCAGACCTGGCTCTGCTCACCCGCAATTTTACCGGCTCCGATACCAATTGACCTAGCAGAAATGGGATAAACACGGAGGGAGAATTACCAAAAAAAGTTCTAAACCTATTGTAATTGTGCCAATTCAGTCATAAACTTTTTTTTTTTGCCAATTTAGTCTTAAATCTTTTACAATTGTGTCAATTCAGTTCATTTGACCAAAATTAGCCGGCCGGCGAATGATTTTTTACTTAATTTTTTTTTTTGAATTTTTTTTCCATATCTTCTTCTTTCTCGGTTGACGCCCGGCCGGCCAGCCAGAGTTAAGGGCCGACGAGGTCGGTCTCACCAGATCCGGCAACGGCGGCCTCGCCTGTTCATCGGGCGAGGCTCACCTTCGCCGGTGGCCGGCGGGGCGAGCCTCGCCCGCGACGGCGAGCATGCGGTCACCCAGCCATGGCAAGGTGCGTGGGCGAGCCTTGCCCAGTGATGGCGAGGCCACCGTCACCCGATCTGGCGAGGCTCGACCTCGCCATGGCTGGGCAAGGCTAAGCCTCGCCTTGGCTGGGCGACAGCAGCCTCGCCGTCGCTAGGCGAGGCTCACCTTCACCAATGGCCAGCGGGGGTGAGCCTCACCAGCAAGAGGAAGAAGAAAATAGGAAAAAGAAAAAATTAAAAAATTCAAAAAAATTATTAAAAAATCATTCGCCGGCCAGCCGGCGTCCACGTCAGCACCAACTGGCCAATTTTGGCCGGATAGATTGGATTTGCACAATTATAAAATGTTTAGGACTAAATTGGCCCCAAAAAAAAGTTTAGAACTGAATTAGCACAATTGCAATAGATTTATGACTTTTTTTGTAATTCTCCCTAAACACGGATACATGAATCCGCAAAACACACACAAGGCACAATACGCTCACAGCTGAGCTGCTTTACATCAATATAAAAAGCATATTCGTGAAAACCTAAACTAGGAAAAAGAAAATTATTAAACTAAACTAGGAAAATGTAACCAATTGATAAATAGTGCCTTATTCGGTCAACTAAGATTATACTACTTTAAAAGCGAAATCCTATTCACATTCTAATTAAAAAATTCATCAACCATTAGGGTAATAAATCCGCAACAAATCTCGACATTATCTTGATGGACCCCCGCATAATGATTCGAGTATTCTCCAACATTTACAATTAAAAGTTTGAACGGCCACAGCTACAAAATGAGCCCTGGATTGCTTCTCGAAAATCTGCTTTCAAACCGTTTCAAGCAGACTTCTAAAAGCAGAAGCAAGTACTCACAAGCATTGCTGAAAAGGCATTATGCTCCGCCGCTAAGAATTGCGACAAGAACTACTTTCTACTAACTTTTCTAGCATTTGATAAGTGCAAAAGCATGGAGCCCTGGCTCGAATAAGCGAAAAGGCAGTAAGAGATTCCAGTCTTCTTTAACTACATGAAAATTTCAAGGACTACTAAGTTCAGTTCAGGATCTGTTTGTTTTGACTTCTTAACTACTTATGACTTTACGGCATATATATATATATATGACTTTCCCAACAAATGTTTAAAAATAATTACTTTGAAAATTAAAAAATCAGGAAAAAAGTTAAAATGTCTTTAAATGATTCAAATTGTTAATAATTACTAATAATTACATGCTTTCAAAATTTCAAGGTGTTACGTATTAAATAAAAGTCGAATCTAAATGCTAAAAGCAGAAAGTAAAGTCTATTTTGATAAGCAAAAATTAGGCCAACTCACCTTGAAATTCCATGTGAAAACAAGAATGCCAAATGATCAACCATAGAGCGGGTACTATTGAAAATTAATGCTGCAAATTTAGGCCTATCTGGACTAATAACCGAGCTTTTACCTGCTCAAGATATAAAACTCTTCTTTGATAAATGGTTTGCTGGTTGGAGTTAGGAATGGCAACCACCTCTACTCTTTCATTCCTAGCAATATCTCCAAAATAGTCCCTGTATTTTGCAATATCGGCTGTTGCAGACATTAATACCACCCTGTAAAATATCAAACAGGAACTAAGTTTCTAAGGCCACAAAGCGACCGCTATCCATGAAACATCAAATCAAAGATATGGTTTTCTGTATATATTGCCAGTGTGATTGATTCTTTCCACTTCGTTATTGAATTAACTGCATTCACATTCTATTTGCACTACCACATGATATAAGCATGTTATTGATAAACCGCCTGTTGAGATTTACATTTTCACAAGTGATGCAAATTATAAAATGCCTGAAGATAAAAAATAAAGATTTCACTGCATCATAACCACAGACTCTCCAAGTATCACCAGCAATGATTATCAATAAAGCTACTAAAAATAGCTTATATGACCCCATACTAAGTAATACACTTCGAATGACATCAAGTACAGGGAAAAATTAATAACCGGACCTAAGGTTGTTGTTCTCCAGGAGAAACTGCTTCACGTAGATAAGAAGGAGATCAGACTCTACAGATCTTTCATGCACTTCATCTAGTATGATAGCCTTGCAATCAAGCGCATTCAGACCCTTCTCGCGTAATTCTTCTAACAAAATTTCCACAGTTTTGAAAGCAATCTTTGAGCTGTAAAAGAAGACAGGTAGAAAGGAATAAGGACTTTAGTTTAAAATATACACAACACAGATGCCTAAAGGCCCTTCCATATGGTGAATCAATGTAAATTAGTATGAACCACTGAAAAAAAAGTCTTAACCAATATATACATAGATAATAAATGAATGGAAGTGACTCTTGCATTTACGTGTTTGAGCATTTAAGACACTGTTTTACTTGCTGGACATGCATTAATGACATAGATATGAATAAGAAAAACTTTATCATATGAAATCGAGGAAAATAAAATGATTAATGAAATCTAAGATCACATTTGTGTGGAAAAATTCACTTACAAGGTTGAACATGGACCTATTTGGTCCCACTTATTATTTCTATTTATGACTTACGAGAAAATAAAGATTTTAGATTTTGGAAGATTGTGAACAAATTATATAGGATGTACATTTCAATATTTGTATATTTTGAAATGTTTCAAGTGTTTCACATTAAATAAAGATTCAAAGCCTATAACACTTTACACACGAAAGCTTGATGAATAACATAGTACATTTCACAAGTTGTAACTATTTCATACTAATATTGTATAGAAATTACAGAAAGGTTCGTCAGTTGTGTGGATATTGGAGTCATCATGCTCATGGACATTTTTCTCAATACTTAAGATGATTATAGAATTTGGAAACTCTTCACACATAAAATATAGATGGGAAAAGAGTTCATATTTCTGTAATGGTATGGCTGAATGTTAGGCCAACTTAATTTAAAAGACTGTCCCCCTGTATTATTTAGTAGTTCAGTAGAGTGGCAAACAATACCTATCTGCATATAAGTTCACTAAAATTAGCTCAAAAGTACTGGAGGACAGATAAAGAAGGCAAAAAATCCAAAAATTCTAACCTGCTGAAGGATATAAAGGACAGTAGATATAAAAAACAATGCGTGACTATTGGTAGCGCCAGCCAACAGCTCCAGAAGCCCAAAGAAATAGACAGCATATCAAACATCGTGGACCATCTAATTCTTGATATTAAGGAAATGGCGATAATAGACGCATGTGTTTCTTTCTTTTAGGGCGTTTGGGGGGGGGGGGGAGGAGTGAAGAGTATTGATCACTACCTGGATGATATATTCTTTAAATGACCAACATGATATCCAACTTCCTCTCCCAACTCACAATTACGGGCTTTTGCAACCATTGTAGCCATGGCTAATACTGCAGATCTGCTAGTTTGGGCACATATTACAGGATAGATGTTTCTCTCTAGCAGAAACTGAGGTACTTGAGAGCTCTTCCCTGACATTTAGAATAGACAATCAGATCGATCCCAAGCAGCAAACTGTGGAGAACTAACAAAAATAGGTCAGAGCACCAATCAGATGCAGAGAAGTAGATAACACGGGTTCCATTGAAATTCGATTCTGAATCCACATTTGTAACTTCAGGGCAAGCACAGATATAATCATCCCGGTAATGGATTACACAGTTGAATCGGTTTAAAATCAACATTCAGCCAATAAAATATTCTCATGATGCAGATCTTGAAGGCCCCATCTTTAGTTTCTACTGAAAGCTTCCTTTAAATTGAAGGACAATCAATTATAGGACTAGAAAAAACAAACTATCAGGATCATGAATAATCTTTTTCACTCCTCTTAAAAGCTAGATAACGGAAGACTATATTCAGCTTCAAAACAGCAACAACAACAACAATAATAAATCAATTACATCCTGACAGCAAGCCAAATCTCCATATTCCAGATGCGACTTTTTTTTTTTTTTTTTTTTTTTTTTTTTTTGGGGTAAGAAGAACACAAAATGTATAGTCTACCGGCTTCCTTCTCCAGTAAGTTTTTAGCAATCAGAATCAGCGAATACAAACTGCTTAACTGAATAAAATACATGGTCTATAAGGTTACCAGCTAAATGACTCCATATAATCAAATCAACGAGATTAAGAATTCTTTAAACAGACATTTCATGTGTTGGCGCTGTTGCAGAGATTAACCGAGAAACTGAGTACGGAATTTTCATTCATCGGAATAAAACAAGCGATCGCATTCCCACAGTTTTGTGATTATCAGTACGTGCTGCATGATGAGACCAAATAAAACAGAGATACACTAAAGTGACTTCTTCATCATTCATGAACACTTTAGTTCCTTCGGTTTAGTCTCCGAAGCCGCGAAACATCAAGAAATACAACAACATAGTCCACGAACTTAAAACGCAGCAAAAATGGAATGCAGCAGAGCACTCTGCACCCACCCACACACACACACACACACACAGAGGAGAGTACCGCATCCGGTTTCGCCGACAATGAGGGTGACGCGATTCTCGAGGATCTTCTCGACGATCTTCTCGCGGAGGGCCATGATGGGGAGAGGAGGGAACCTGGAGGAGGACGACGACGAAGCAGGAGGAAACTGAGAGGAATCCAAGGAGCTACACGACGACGACGCCGGAGAAGGAGGCCTCGCCATTGCCGAAGTCCCTGCCGAGTGCTCCATCTCTCTCTCTCTCTCTCTCTCTCTCTCTCTCTGTGTTCCCCGATCGCGAAGGAATCGCTTGCGGTCGCTGCAAAGCAAAAGCGTGCTCGTTCTCCCCTTTTTTAACAGAAGTTTGTAAGGACGAAGGAGGAGGTCGCTCCCGCGCAGTCGCTGATCCCCTGCTCGGCGTCGCGGTGGGGACCTACACGTGTCTTCCTATGGATGGGGTACTGGGGGAGGACTTTTGCCTTTGACTTGGACTGTCGTCGCTTGAGTTCGTTCTGGGGAAGCGGCGTACGCTGGTCGCGGGAGTAGGCGATCGTAAGGGTCGTTACCTTCTCCCGGAAGGAGAGGAGAGGGAGGGTGGGTCCCGATGTTATTTTATTTTGTGGGCATCTTCGCTCTTTATCGGAAACGAGGAAGAAAAGAGTGGATCGTGGCTGGACTAGAGAGGACTTGTTAGAGAAACCGGGTTTGAATTACGCGAGATCAACGGTCACGATCTCCCTAGACGAGCTCACGTCCTCTATATCACGGAAAAATTGTCTTAAGGAATCTTACATTTTTCTTTTTTGGTAAAAGGAATCTTATATTTTTATCAATTCAATTCTCAATAATTCAATTGTATCAATTTAATTATAAATTTTTTCATATTTTACCAATTGAATCTATTGATACAATTAATATTCACGTGAACAATTATTAATAATATTTTTTTTCAATTTTTCTATTAATTTTTTTCTTTTATTTTTCTTATCTTTTCTTTTCTTCTTTTCTTTTTTTGTTTACCACAATGGCCGACGTGTTGAAACTAGTCGGCGGCTAGGCAAGGCCAACCTCGTTGGCCGTGGGCGAAGGTGACCTCATCTACAGCTACAAGGCCATTGTCACCTTCACCCACGGCCGATGAGGCCTTATCAAGGCTAGACTTGCCCAAACCATTGCAAGGCATGGCTGAGAGCGAGGCCAAACTATATCCGAGAGAATAAAAGTATGAATTATAATAATTCTAACTAGAAATTGATTTCTAGAGAGAAATAGAAAATTTTATTTCTATTCTTGAATGAGTTTTTAAGCAAAAATACGTACCTGATAACAATGCAAAATTTCCATTTCCGAATATAATTTCGCTTGATAACAACATAAAATTTCTTTATCCCAAGCAGCAGTGAATGGTGGCGTAGTACAACAGCGAGCAATGGGGGCCAATGACTGGGCAAGGGGCGAGCGGCAGGCAATGAGCGGCAGCAAGCAACTAGCGATGGCAACGAGTGGGTGGATGGTCGATTAGTAGTGAGGATGAGTGATAAAAAGAATTTTTAAATTTCATTTTTGTTACAAACTTATTTCTGGACTAAAAATTTATTTTGGAAATAAAATAATGAAATTGCATCACTAAACAAGTTTCTACACTAGAAATAAGTTTAGAATAGAAAAATAGTTCTTGAACAAAAATAGAATAATTGTCATATGTGTCCTAAATGTACACTTACAATTATGGTAGTCATGCGTGCCCTAAGTGTGCACTACAATTTCACACACCCTTCACAAGATTTTTCGATTCAGTAGCTCTCAATAGAAGAATATGCTAAGGGTTATTGTGGTTCATACCAGTTAAAATGATGCGGATTACAAATTGAACTCGGTATCTAACAATCTACCTTTTAGTGTATTTGACTATTAGAATTTGTCTAGATGATTTATGTTTCCGTCAACATGTCCAAATTTCTGTGGCCACACACATTCAATTTACCTATGAAAATTGACAGGACACAGAAACTATTTCATCTGCCAGAAATCTAGAAAAGCAAACTCCGTCATTAAAGTGATCAACCACGGTGGCAATCCCTGATCACAATCTCGTGGGTACAGACTTTGGATATCATCTTTATGGCAACGGGACAGTCACTACATATTTTAAGGCTCTTAATAATTCGCGTGGAAGCACCGGCACATGTTTTAGAAAAGCAAAAGGCTATAACCAGTTCTTCACAATGAAGAGATGGAGCAGGCTGATTTGCTTTTTCATCCAAATCGAGCTAAACGTCTTTTGTGTTTCCCACATAACATGCCTTCTTCAATTTCGTCATGATCTCATCAAGGAGAAAAGTATTAGAAAAATCTTAAACTTATTGCATTTATGCTAATATAATCATAAATGTCTATTAGTACTAATTCAATCCTAAACATTTTAATCCGGTGCCAATTCAATCATTCCGGCTAATTTTACTAATGTATATGCTAATCAACCTATGTGGCATGGCTAGCACCAGCCAATGCAGTAAGTTTATTACTTTTTGATACTTTTCCCAATTGTAAACTGGTGTCGAATCAAACCTAACCAACCAATTTTTAAGATTTGGTTTGATGTACTTTTTCTTCTTCTAGTTTTTTCTCTTTAATTATTTGTAATTTGGTGAGTTTAAATCAACTAAAAAGTAACTTAGACAGAGTATTAATTTCATAAAACAAAACTCCACGCTCGTGAGAATTCATAATTTCATACAAAATGAAAATCCAAGCTATTTCACATTTAAAAAAAGAGAGACTATTTCCAAGTATAGATAATAAAAAAAAAAGGCTAAGAAGATGGTTCCGTCACTTCCCGGAATCTGACGGGGACACGCTCTCCATACATCCCTATTGTGGGATTATGGCAACAAGAATTTAGAGCTTCCACAATTAATTGCCAAAAATGACCTTTAAATTGTAAAATCATAAAAACTAGAACCAATAAGGGAAACAATACACATAATCTAAATTTAGCACAACGCTAAATACCAAAAGGAAACCAAAGCCTAGCTTGAGATTTGTCAAATTGGAATTCCCAACATTTGTGTCTCATTTTGTATTATTACTAAAAAAAATTAATATATAAAATATAACATCATCGTATACGTGACTACTGCAATTCACTTTGTGTGTAAATAGCATCACTTGAGCTTGTCACTAGCACAAAATTATTTACTCTAGTCATATCAGCTATGTCTACACAATTTTAAAATATGTGCTTTTAGTTTGAGATTTGGGCTAGCAAAGCAACAACTCAAACATGAGCAACAAGAAATTAGAGAGATGATGTGGTATCAAAACATATATTACTACCTACAGGGAAAATTACCAAAAAAGTCTTAAACATATTGCAATTATACCAATTCAGTCATAAACTTATTTTTTAACCAATTGAATCCTAAACATTTTTACAATTATTCCCGATCAGTCTATCCGGCCAAAAATGGCCGGCCGACACGCCGACATGGCAACCGCCGATGCCAATGACATTTTTTTAATAATATTTTATTTTTTGAAATATTTTATTAATTTTATTATCTTTTTTTTTTTCCTTCTCCCTCTCCCTCCCTGGCCCATCGCTGAAGGCAAGGGAAGAAGGAGGGACGAGGAAGGAGGGAGAACAAGAAAAAAAAAAAAAAAGATTTAAAAAATAATAAATTATTTCAAAAAAATAAAATATTATTAAAAAAAATGTTGCCGACTAGCCATTTTTGACCGAATGGACTGATTAGGGAATAATTGTAAAAGGTTTATGACTTCATTGGTCAAAAAAATAAGTTCATGACTAAATTGGTATAATTGCAATAGATTTATGACTTTTTTAGTAATTTTCCTTTCCTACATTCTACAATTTTAGTTGAATAAAAATTATCTTTTGCTAAGTTTCGTCAAATTTTCTCATATTTTACTCCAAAAACTAAAATTTACGGAATATTTTGTCTCACTTTTTAGGCTGTGATTCCTCATTTGTCATTGTGAAGTACTTTCCCTGTCCATTTGAAGTCATTACTTGGCTAACATTAAATTCATATAATTTCTTACTCCTTATATTCAATTAAATTTTCATTTCCTTTTGGAAATTGTGTGTGACATTTTACAAATTAATCTTGGTGCAAGGCATGAAATTTAAAATTGATATGAAAGGTTGGTTTTGAGTTAACTTTCGCTTTCGATAGGTGTTTAATATAGCGCTACCTAATTAGATTTTGTATATCATTATTCTTTTAATGGCCTTCGTTCTCGTGGTTTATTATAAGGGGCATTCTTGGCAATTGATTTTGGAAGGTTCATACTTGGGAAAAGTGCCAAAAAAGTCCTAAACATTTTTTTGGTGCCGATTTAGTCCTAAACATTTTTAAGTTGTGCCAATTCAGTCCTTTCCGGCCAATTTGGCCGGATTTTACTTGACCAGTCACCGGCCGGTGACGTGGACAACTTTTTACTAATATTTTAATTTTTTTGAATTTTTTTGAATTTTTTTTTTTTTGCTCTTCTTCCTCCAGCCAGTCGCCACGGCCGGCGAGATCGACTTCGACCTCGCCGGCCACCTCGCCAGTGGCCGCGGGGGCGGCCTCGTGCGAGGCGGCGAGGCCGCCCTCGAGGCCAGGCGGAGGGCGAGCCACACCAGCTCACCGGATATGGCGACGGGTCGGTGAGCGGCGGTGGACGGCATCGGGCGCGGCATTGCGGCGGTGGTCTCTCTCTTTCTTTCTCAATCTCTCTCTCTCTCTCTATCTCTCTCGAGTCCCGCCCGGATCGAACGCCCTTAGATCTTGAACCGAATCCTTGAAGACCGCGAGCTCCGGCCCGGTCCGACCAACGCAAGGCACAAAAAAAGACCAAGCTTTACCCGAGCTTCGGCGCTTGAAACCGATCGCGGCCGTAGGCCGACGGCCACGGCTTAGGTGCGTGCGGTGGCCGGCGGTCTACCCCTCCGACTCTCTCCCCCGCTCGAACCCCCTCACTCGCCGGATCCGGCAGCCGGGGGCTCGCCCTCGCCGGCCATGGGCGAGGCTCGACCCTTGCCAGATCCGACAAGGGCGAGTCTCGCCGCCCAGGCCTCAAGGGCGGCCTCGCGCGGGCGAGCGAGCCTCGCCCTTGCCGAATGCGGCGAGGTCGAGCCTCGCCGACCATGGGCGAGGCTCAACCCTCGCCGCCCCACGCAAGGTCGACCTCAACCTCGCCGGCCGTCGCCTGCGGCGGTCGCCAAGGTCCGCGACCGGCCGGAGGAAGAAGAGCGAATAAAAAAATAAAAATTCAAAATTCAAAAATATTAAAATATTAGTAAAAAGTTGTTCACATCGGCCGGCGGCGTCCAGTCAGCAAAATCCGGCCAAATTGGTCGGAAATGACCAATCGGCACAACTTAAAAAGATTTAGGACTAAATCGGCACAAAAAAAAAGGGTTTAGGACTTTTTTGGCATTTTTCCCGTTGATACTCTGATTGCAAAATCGCATGCTGGAAATGTGTTGTCACCAAGTCTCTTTCACTTTTGACAAAAAAAGGATTAAAAAAAGTGTCCATTACTTGACGGCAACGTCTTCTTGGGAAGGCTCAATGATAAATATATAAAAATAAAAATAAAAATTAGTAGGTTGCATCATGTGTTTTCGAAACCAAATCAGACCACAGAAAATGGCTTTGTTCGATTTGTGAACCATTTTTTCTTTTTTTCAAGAAAGTACACTTAAACCACAGATTTGGCTCACCCCTAGTTAGAATTGTACAATTTTTTCCTAGGAATGTGTAATTTGTAGGCTGCCTCCTTCCATAAAGGGAAAGAAGCGTCCCTATTGAAATGATTCGACCTCTTTGTCAAAGACAGCTATATTCGGGATTAGAAAACAGCCATCCAAGGGATTACGTTATGACGCGAACATGCTATCTCAAGTCACTCCACATTTAGATTGTCCATGGCAACTTCAATATCAAACATCTTAAACAAGACTCCCCTGACCGTTGGGCTATATTATGCTAAGGTCGAAAAATGACTCGAACTCGAAGGACTGGATTGAAAAAGAGCTTCCAGAGGCCCAGTTGACCTCGTCGTGTTTGTGTTACTCAAGTATTACACACTATGCAAAGAAGCAATACCGCAACAGGCGAGGATTGTCGATAGTTCAACCACATACAATACAATGAACATCTTGTCATCCATCCGACGTAACATGGCAATACCTAAGCGCATTCACTGAAGAACCTCGCGAAAGGAGGAATCCTCGAAGCTACTTTTGACCAATTAATGACCTTTCAATCCTATTCACCACAGAAAGTCACTGAACATCATGCAGACATTTTCGAATCGCGGCTTGGAAATCATTGGACTCGATGTCTGCGGGAGGGTACATGCGAAAAACATATGAGATGGGCTTGGATACCTCCATCAGTTTCTCGGTGGGAACGACATCCGCGAATTCCCCGAAGCTCTGCTCGGCAAAAGGAAATGACTCGGTGAGGAAGAAGAAGCAGCTCCTTCCCAGCTTCTCCACCTGGAACAATAATCACAAAGGTGTTAAAACAACACGAGGGGCTAACGACGGATATCTACAAAAGATGTCTTGAACACACTATTAGGAACTTTGGCAAAAGAGATGCCTCTCCAAACCGAGCTGAAAGGTTCATCAGCCTAACTACCAATTAGCAAAGATACACTCGAGAAAAAAAAAAAAAAAAAATCTAGTTTACTGGCCATGCATGGAAATGGCGAGCTCTCTACCGAGCACATGTAATTGCTGACGCAGCAATGACAAAAAATCGTCACCATCTTTCAAAAACAGTAATTACCTGCAATTTTGAGAACCTAAGGTTATTCATGGTAAGAATGACCGGCACTTCACATAAAGCGTCAGCAAGTAGCCGAATTGCCAGATACTTAAAGAAGTTCTTCAGGAAATTTCTCTGTCCCTCCAAATTTTCTCCATATCCGCAAATTTCAAAATCAGGAAACCACAAGATGCATTTCACTGACTTCCACAGAACTTGACTCTCTGCAGATTTCCCTATGATGGTTTGGTACGGGTGATGGAGTCCCCACATGATCTTGACATCAGTCAATGACGGATCGGATATGGAGGATTCCAGGAGACGTGTGGTGGCAACCATTCTTAAGGGATCATAAATCCGGGCAATGTTGGAGGTAAAATGGAAGTTGGTGTCATCCAAGATAAGAATATTCCCATCATCAGAAAAAGGAAATAACCGAATAAGTAGGGCCGGATCAGCATTGCCATTTTCTGGCATGCATGAACTTGGCTTAGTGACTGATGAAAATGATGTGCCCAGATCATGAGAGAAGGAACATGAATCGCCATTTCGACAACCCTGCAAGTCCAATTACACAATCAATCAATGCATTACTTTCACTTTGCATTGGGGAATAAAGTAGCAGCAGAGATGAAAACAAGACTTAAGAGTATATAAGAGAGTGTGGCATGACGTGGACCTAATCAGCTACAGGTTCACGTGCACACGAGCAATCCCAATACCAGCTTTTTGAAACTCTTGCTTCAGACAAGGAGCGACCTATTTGAGCTCAGAAGCCTCTAATCTATTAGGAGGACTACATGCAAAGCAATCCAATACCAGCTTTTGGAACTCTTGCTTGTGACAAGGAGCGGCTAATTTAAGCTCAGAAGCCTCTAATCTCTCGGGAGGACTATATCCGCAAAATCCAGAAGTTTATTTGCTTATATGACCTTTTCAACATCCATGAAGCATCAACGGAATTCTTTTTATAAGTACTCAATCTAGGTTTCTTTAGCTTTGCAGTAACTTCTGCTATAACCTTTAGTGCTGTAGCCTGTAGTTGTGTTATACCTGTGGTTTTAAAATGAGCATAACAGAGCATGTGCTAAAAGTGCTATAGACCTTCAAATCGAAAGTAACTAATGCATGTTGAGGAAATTTCTCAAATTGATTTTGAAGATTGACAAAACATTTCCATAAGTGTTCAATAATTCTGATGAAAGAATTTCCGGGTGATATTCTTGGAGCAATTTGGTTGATCAAGAAGTTCTAATGGAGATGTTACTCAGAGAACCAGACTCAAAAGACTTATCAAGACGTTATTGCCTATGATTAAGATTGTGTTATGTTATGCTAATCAAGGATAAGGGTTGAAAGTCTGATGGGATGTGATCAAACGTTATCAATCAGAACCAGTTGTGGTTTAATTATTTCCTTCCTTATGTGTTCTGTCAAACGGCTAGGACGAAAATAATATCCTCGTGCAACGGCTAATAGCAATTGGTTGGATTTCCTGCCTTCTATATAAAGAGTTTATGTGTTCTGTCAAACGGCTAGGAAAAAAATAATATCATCGTGCAACGGCTAATAGTAATTGGTTGAATTTCCTGCCTTATATATAAGGAGTTCCAAAGGAGAGTGTCTCTTGAAAATTTGGATTTCCCGAAACGACTTATTTGAGGCGAAACATTATTTCCATTCGGAAGCACTTGACTTATGGAAACCCATACTACCGTATGGGCGGCAGTTATTATGAGAAGTATCGACCTCAACAAACTTGAAGCCATCAGATTTCTCAACTAGATCTAGGCCAATGAGTAGATTGGCTGGATAAGTCCTAGAGATATGTCCAACGGTCAGCTTGAACTAAGAGGAGTATAAGAGAAGATCTCAAAGCTAAAGGAATCAGAATTAGCATTCACGAAAATTGAAGCTTTTAATTCCAAAGTTTGAAGAGTGTCTTGATTATACATTCGTCTCTGTGAGCATCATTGTGTAACCATTTAGAGGTTGAGAGGGTGTGAGGAGTTTTACACACGAGCCTGAGTGTTCAGTGCTCAAATCTTGTAACCTCTTATCAATTCTTATCAGTGGATTCCAGCCAATTGGCTGTAACGTGGGAGAGTGGACGTAGGCTTGCAAAAACCAAACCACTATAAACTTTTGTGTACAATTCTCTATCCCATTACTTTCTTTATTAATTATGATAGAATTGTACACTGGTAAGATCTGACCACTTTATCAAAAGTTATCTCGCTCGTTTAAATTCTTTCATTTCCGCACAATCATCTATTCACCCCCTCTAGGTGATAGATCTAGCCATCACAATGCCAACTCTCCAGATTAGAGCAACTTCTCCAGAAGCTGCTAAAGAATGAACACCATTGAAGGTTCTAACTGCACCAGCTTTTGAGTGCTTGCCAAGCACCTGACAAGAATCGAACCACTCCAAGAAAACTAGAGCACATGCCAAGCAGTGCCACTAGGCGCATGTTCCAAGGCAACTTTCAATATGAGGCCTCCAAATGACAGAATCATAAGATTTGAAATTCTTGAGAAAAAGAATAAATTCTCTTAAAAAGCATAAGAAAATCAGGAGCTGGAGAAGGTGTTCGTGGTGGTCTTAGTTTGATTAAATTAAATACATAACTAGATACAAAGAAACTTAGGGAAGCATGTGCCACTGAGAATGAACAACAAAGCAATGGAATCTAACATGCCGACAACTAAGCACAAGCAGATCAATTTTCAATCACATATGGAGGGGTTCCATTGCCCATGATCAACACAATCAGTCCTTTAAAAATGAGGAAGAATCTCAAGTATGTGTGATATGCTTTCTGTGAACAGTCTTGTGAATTGTAGTAGTAGGTAATTTAAGAACTATAAGATATAAAGCATGCCACCAACTTGTCAATGTTATCTATCACTTTATTTGCTTCAATCAAGTGCTAAATTAATTCTTTAATCACATTCATGATAAAGCATAACATGTCACCAAATATTCACTTGGTAAGTGGGTACAAACTCTGAGAAAGGAAATTTGTATGCTGATAACACATGCATGCATATTATATACGGTGAAAATAATAGTCAAGAGTGAAGTATAAACCTTTAAAGAGATGAAGAATTTGCACATTGGTTTTTTTGCTTGGAATGAATGAGAAAACGAGCAATTGCTGCCCCTGTTGCAAGATCCTTTTAGAAAATGTCTACATAATTTTCCCCATTTGTCAACAGACAAACGACTCTCAGAAGAACTCTGGCGTTGATCACTGGGTGCCAATCCAAAGTAATGAACTTTTATCTATAAAAACATTACAGACAAAGGAAACGTAATTCAATAGGTATCTGCAAAAGGGCACGTAAAGTATGATAAAGTACCTCTTTCACAACAGCTGTCAATTTGTCAGCCACATTTTTTGTCTTGAAGTCATTTGGGGCAACAAATGGCCTAGCAACACATTCCCTGGTGTCAACAGATATATTGAGGTCTTCGTCATCTAGGCCAGCTGCATCTGCATCTTCATCTTCATCTTCATCTTCATTTGGCAGACACTCAAGAAGGCATTTGTGTTGGAAGTCACGAGGACAGTAATAAGAAGGAAAACCATCAGATGTACCAAGGAAGTTGGGCCGAAATCGATGCAATGAACTCAGGACATCTTCATCTGAGGAAAAGCAAATTCAAAATCAAAAGTCCTACTAATTGAAGAAAGAAAGGAGAACAGAGGTGACAGGAGAGAACTCAAAGGACAAAGTAGCAACCGCACATTTTATAGCAACATGATTTAGTGATGGCCGAGCAAGATTATGAAAGATGCACCATTCTTCTTCGGTCTCCAGCACCGTCTTCTCTGTAGCTTTCATTTCATCAAATTGTAGAACTCGATTTAAATGCTCAGTGCGAGACTTGTCCTTCAGAAGAATATAACATACATATCAGAATAAATACCTTAAAGATCTTCAAGAATAAATAATGGGAATACCTTGAAAATGCGCTGCCAAAACTTAAAGGCACACAAGTTCGCCATTAAGATCACCTCCTTTAGAGGACCGATTGGGGGTCTGTTAGTATCTCTGCTAAAGTAGCTGCCAATGTCGTTTGAAAACTGGAAAGAAAAGGGGAATAGCCAATGAGTAATGTCTTTCACCTGTTAATGGATCTTAAAAAGAAATTGGCATTTGCTTGATAGAAAGTACCAAATCATCCTCCCCAAAAAAATGGATGATTGGTAGAGGTTGCGTATCCAGCAATACACCAAGAAGAATGCCCTCATGCAGCAATCCAACCTCCCCAAACTTAATTATGAGCAGAGATGCATCAAAAGACAGAGAGAAACTGACAAGCAGACGTCCGTAGAATGTTGGCTCAAGCCTCCCTCTATGAGATGGCTGGAGTGCACCAATATGAACTAACAAATCTAATGCATCCTGAACAGCATCAGGATCAGGAGGGTCTAAAGCCTTCTGCAACAACACTAACATTATATTTTAAGGATTAGCATTCCATTAATCAAATAATATTGAATACATGAATGCAGAATATCAGGGAATGCTAAAATCATAATCGTGGAAATGGTCATCATGCATCTTAGAGCTCTGGAATAGATGTGAGTTCCCTTTTTAAATTTTGTGCAATTGAACAGTGATAAATGTGGCGGGGATGTGTCAGTAATATGGCTTCAGAATAATTTCTGCGTTAAGTTTTTCCAGTAGTCCTAGCTAAGAACAAAAAGGAAAAGATCCAAAGACAATACTTCTTAATTCGGATCAGTACTGACAATCCCCCTTTCAGTATCTTCTGAATAGCTTTAAAACAGCGTGCCTTTCCATTCATTTCAATACTCCCATAGTTGCTTCACTAACTATATATGCCTGAAAGTGTATAAGGCATTCTGATTAGTCAACTGAACAGCAACAAAGGACAGTTAAATTCCGTAAGGCTTTGCGAAGGATGTCTCATGGTGTTTCCTTGAGCTGAAAAATTTCCACCTTGTTGAAGAGATTCACTTTCTCGTCACTTCTTGTTAGCCAAATAGGGTTCCAATATAAAGGGAGTTGATCAAACAAGAAAATTTTGCAAGGCAAAATGTCCTAACCAATGTACTTGTTGATCTTAAAATTGCAACACATAATGGGAACAGATGTTGTATGGGCAAGTCCACTGGGATAAAAAGGAGGTCATCAGTTATTGGATTTCAGTGGCAGCGGTAGGGAGGCCCTCAATGCTCTAGAAAGGTAAGGCTATGTTAAAAGAGGAAGGAAAGAAAAGGACTTCTCAGTTTTTATTTTGCCCTCTTCCCTACATTTGTTTATTTCCCATCCTTTGGCATGATTTTTTACATGTAGGTTGGATTCCCATTTTGCACTTCCAGTTCTAGATGCATCTGGGCAAGTTTGTGGAAGACAAAGGTGAAACAAGAAGAGAGGACATTTCATCAGCACATTCATTGTTTTATAGACAGAAGGAACATACCTCTAGGATCATTAATGGCCTCTTGTTCAGCACAACACATTAGAAGTATTTGCTGTTGCAGTGGTAATCTCAGAATAGACGGACACTCATAATCCTCTAGATCACTGAAAAATGATTGAGTTACCAATCTATAAATCTCTCCATCACAGGTCCGACCGGTTCTTCCTCTTCGTTGCTCAGCCTACATGTAACTTTGAATCTCATGAACATAACATAGAAACTGAGACTAAGTTGCTGAGCTTTATATGATACCTGAGATTTGGATACCCACAGGAGCCCCAAGATTTCACATTTCCTATTACTGTCCCAGTAAACTTGTAATGATCGACACGAATCGATTATAAAAGCTACTTCCGGAATTGTCACTGATGACTCGGCACCTTGTACAGCTAAAATTATCTGGTTAAAAAGAACTTTTAAAATCAGAAGGACTCAAATATGAGGTATGTTTCTCTAACTGGCTAATAAAAAGATATCCAACTTTATCATAAATCCATATTATTAGGGAAAGGGTTGCACTTGTCTCACTTTTTTGACATTTCATTATCACCCTTACTACGTTCATTTCATCGAGTAGCCACTCATTTCATACATGTCTCAATCCACCCTATTATAATCACCCAATTCCTCTCGATTTCTTTTTTCTTTTTTTGGTTCATACCCTCTCACAATCATGCACACGCTTCAACACTGATAATGGCATAAGAAAAGGTACATTCCCACAGCAAGTACTATAGTTGTTTCATACTAATTTCACATTGATAAGTACACATAATTTCGTAAGCTTTCCTAAAAAAGCAGAGGCAAACTAATCCATAGCCTTCTTGAAGAAAGCAACTTGAGGAGCAGCACAGGGAGAAACATGCCTAAAAGATCTGCACCCATGCAATGATATCAACAGGGCAAGCAAGATCTTTGGCTTCCCATCTCTGCATCAGTTTATTGACATAAATGCTGCCAAAGATTCAGAAATCAACACAAGTAAAGTTTTCCCTGTAAAATATATTGATACAGTTTTCCATTGTGAAATCTTTTCAGAACACGATCTTCATGTTTTATTGCTTCCTCAAATACTTCTACCAACTAAACAACGTTTTAACCCAAAAAAAAAAAAGAGACTAGATGATTTGATGCCTTTAGATGGAGCACGTTAATCTTGATTTAGTTACCGATAAGATCATGCAACAAGCTAACATGCAAATTAATAGAACTCCAATGCTAAAACATGAGAAGTTTATTCGAGCTTCCCAAAAGCGCATCTTACCTTACGGCGGGACTTCCAGATCTTCATATCCAACAAAGCTTGTTCTGTGTCTATACTGTTATGCAAAATGACTTTGAACAATGAACTTAAGGACTTCAAAAGATGCCATTGCTGCACCCGTGAACGGTATGATGGCAGAAAAATTAAGATGCTTTTTTCAATGTCTGGCTCGTTTTCATGTATATACGTTATCAGATCATGAATGAGTCCGTGGACTTCAGGTTCAATATCTGCCTTGGCTGTTGAAGGGCTTTCCCCATTGCAATATTTCACTGACAATGATTCTGAGTCTGAACTTATTCCAAGCAATTTGGTTACCTGTTCAGCAAAATTTAATAAATAACAGGGTGCCTCTCAAGCTATAATTGAAAAAACCTCGAAGATACTCATCTCTTCATAAGAAACATAGTAATTAACCTTTCTACAGAAAAGAGAGAAAAAAACAACTGTCAGGAATTATCATGCTTCATCAATGGCTTTTGCTTGCGTAAAATGTTGACCATAAAGATTCATTGTTATTCACAACATCAATTATGCCATCGCAAGAAAATAAAGTACCACGATTCTGCCATCTCTTTTTCCCACATTTTTCTAAAAACATGAGGATTTCATCTTCTGAACCAACTCTGCTCCACTGTCAAAAGAGTTTTCCCCATAATTGGGTTTTAAGGGGTCCAGGGAATAGAGACCCTGAATTGGATTGAACAGGACTAGACACATATACTGACACAGGAGTACTGCATCCGGACATGAGCAGGAAAAGCACTAACAAGGAACTTTATATGCCATGGTCATAAAGAGGACAGCCTTAGTATAGCATATGTAATGAATTTGGTGTGATATGCGGAAGACATATTTAGGAAAATGCATACGGAGTATGATGTCCGGAGCTATTGAATATATACCGAGATAATATATGCCCCTTGTCAAGCTAGGAGGCAAATGGATATGCAGGCCTTACTTTGTTAGTAGTTGCCTTGGGTCATGGTGTACTTTGAAGCCTTGAATCATCTATTATCTTGTGCATGAACGAAAGAGGTTTAAAGTACTCGAGTTCTTCCCACAGGCGGATGCGCAAATGAAGGTCCAATTGCATCAAATGCTTACATGAAGTCCGTTAAGGGAGGATGTAGCTCTATTGTTTGTTGGAGGTGTTATCATTACAACATGCATTTTCACTAGAGATATTCTAGTGTGTAGCAGAGGTAATAAAGAAACATTATTATATCATATAAATGGAGACATTCAAACGCAAATCTCCATTTTTTTCATTCTAGCTTAAATTCTTAGGCATCCATATTAGTGTTTTGGCAAGGGGTGAGCACCAGCCAGGTTTAACCCGAGAATTGATCCAAACTGGCCTTACATGACCAGTTCACACGGGGACTAGGTGGCTTCCTGAGTCAAAAAAAAAAAAAAGAAGAAGAAGAAGAAGGAGAGGGGAACTAGCCTTGACTGATTCGTTTTAAAATAGGCTCAGCTCTCCAGTTGACCCTGGAACTGGCCGCTTCAGTTCCATGGTTTCAATAGGAACCGGTTCCAAAAACTAGAAACCAACTCTAATAGGATAGGTTCTAGGCTATTGGTCTAAAATCTACTTACACTGGAACCTATTACCGTTAGTTTTAGTGGAATCAGAGGTTGCTTTCATATTTTTTCCTCCAGAATTAGAGATTGTATATTGTTTCCTAGGGTTCTTTTAAGAAACAAAATCTGAAAAACAAGTCAAGCATCGTAGATTCCAGAAACAAATCAACATAAAAACAACCCGACATCAAATCGTCACACTTGGTTGTTACCGAAACCTTCCTAATTTAGCTTTGGTTTAGCCATAGATTGAATGTGTGGATCAATTGTTATGACTACACGGATGGGCAGTGGTGTCTTGGTTGCAATTACGGTGTTGATCAGCGGGATCGTGGTGGCGATGACCTGGCCACTGGTGGGAGGAGGAATTCAAGAGGGAAGTGGAGAGTCCTACCTTTGATGGGAGTTTAAATATCGAAGACTTCACAAATTGGGTAGATGAGTTGGATTGGTTCTTCGAATAGATGGAGATTCAGTTAGAAGGCAAAAACACTAGTTCCAACATGGTCAAAGATGCAAACGCTGTTAAAGAGGCGATTTTTGCCTAGGGACAATGAAAGCTATTTATGTGATCGGCACAATCAAACACTAGCTACATCAATGGCTGCTGCCCCCAAATATTCATTTCCCTCAAATCTCAAAGTGGCTAAATTCGTCACCTTTAAAGCTAAATTAGTTAGAAAGTCAAGATATTCTAGGATTTCTTAGTGGCGAAACAGCCGCTTCTCCACCAACACTTGATCGAGAAATGGGCAGCAGATTGCAACTCCTGATTGTAAATCATGGATTGGACAGATCTCACCCATCAAATCTTGGGTCATTGGTTGGTACCGTCACTGAAGAAGCTCTAGGACTTGCAGTAGGGCTTAAAACAGCCTCACTGGTATGGAACGCTCTAACAGAACAGGATACTGAGAGCACTCTCACTCGGGATTTCGACCTCCTTGCACAATTGCAACATATTCAAAAAGGGACTAAACCCTCAGTTGTCTATTTTATAGAGAATTCAAGGCCATCTGTGATCAATTGAATGCTGCTATTTGTCAAGAAGGCAGCAATAGAGGCCGTGGTAGCTCATTTAGATTTATTTCAAGAGGTCATGCTTTCTGGCAATCAAATCAAGGATGTCCCCTACATTTTCCCAGTCTGCTGGCTCAAATTCAAACGTTTCTTAAGGCATCTTTGCCTACTTGTCAAATTTGCAAAACGAAGGGCCGTGACAAACTCTAGTGTTGGCATCGATTTGACAACAGTTATCCAAGCGATGACATTGACCACAGCCTAAACTGCATTGCATAATTCTGATCAGCATGAAGATGAATGGCATCCAGACAGGTGCTGATGCTCATATCACAGATAAACCGGGTAAACTTACAAACTTGCTACCTTATCAAGGCAATGATGGTGTGACGGTGGCCACAGGCGAATCACTTCCAAATACTCATATTGGTACTGGTCTTATTGGCAATGCATCTAGCACACTTGCACATTGAAACATTTTGGTGGTTACTCAAATAAAGGAGAATCTTCTCTCTGTTTCTCGACTCATGCAGGATTATCGTTGTTATTTTGAGTTTAATGGATCTAGTTTTTGTATCAAGGACTAAAAGACACATCAAGCCTGGATATCAGGCAGGAATCATTGCTGATTGTATGCCGTCAGAGATCCACAAATTTCAGCATTTTTCTCTTAAGAGGCAAAAGTCTGCAAATGAGCAAGTTTAGCATCAAAAAATGGGACACCCAAATAGTCAAAGGGTTTTGTTAGCATAATAGTCTTTTGACTACTGTGAGAATAACAACCTGTTATAATTGAAGAAGTGGACTCCACAACAATTTATAATTAGTGGACTTTGCAATATTTGAAAAGGAATAATTTTACATCTAAACCAACTAGTGGACTCTGCACTAGTTATCAAATTAGTAGAAGTGGTAAATGGCCATTTCATTCTCAGATTTTTCATGTTCCCATGTTTTGGACAAGATACACTGTGATATATGGGGACCAACCCCTGTGTCTTCGTTACCACAGTTTCAGTACTACGTGGTGTTTATTGATGATTTTTCACAATATTGTTGGTCATATCCATTGAAGAGGAAATCTGAATCTTCTAATTTGAGTTTACATGATCATTTAAATCAATGCGAGATTCAACACCAGGTCAAATGTCTCAATAAACCATGACACTATGTGTTGGGAAAACCTCTATGATATATTGGGCAAAATTGTCCAAAAAGTATTAAACATATTGTACTTTTACCAATTTTGTCATAAATTTTTCAATTTTACCAATTAAGTCTTAAATTGTTTCACGTTTTACTAATTAAGTTCATCCGGCTAATTTTAACTAGCGCTAGCATAGACACTGTCCATCTTGCATGAACAGTCAGCACTAACATCAACAATTCCTAATAATTTTTTTTTTTTTTATTTTTTATATTCTTCTATTTTCCTTCTTTCCTTCTTTTCCTTTTTTTTTTTTTACTCTTTCTCTTCATTTCTTTTTTTTAATTTTCTTTTTCTTCTTTCTTTTTCCATTTTTCCCTCTACCAGCCTCAAGCAAGGGCCACACTTGCCAACCTTGGGCAAGTGTTGCCCTCACCTAGGAGTGAGTGTTGGACACCATCGATGAGACTCGATGGAGGGAGAAAGGGAAAAAGAAAAAAGAAAAGAAAAGAAATAAGGAAAATAAGGCAAAGAGAAGAAAATGAAAAAAAAATATAAAAGAAAAATAAAATTTCAAAAAAAATATTAAATATTATTAAAAATTGTCAATATTAACGTTAGGGGTATCGAAACATGCCGAAAAATTTGGTTTTTTTCGGTTCGGTTTTCATTAAAAACCGAAATTTTTCGGTTCGGTTCGGTTTTATCGGTTAACCGAACCGAATCAACCAACAAATAAAAGTGGAGAAATCTGAGTTTAACAAAAAAAAAAAAAAACGAAAACCCAAAACCCAAAACCAAAGGTTAAAAGCCAAAAACTGAAAAAATCGAACCAAACCGAAATTTCGGTTCGGTTCGAAAATTTTTCTAATAGTTTGGTTCGGTTCGGTTTGAAAAACCGAACCGTTGACACCCCTACAGATTTTACGATGGTCGATGTCCATGTTAGTGATTTTAGCCAAAAATTGGCCCAAAAAACTCAACTGGTAAAACATGAAAATGTTTATGGCTCAATTGGCAAAATTGTAAAATTTAAAACTGAATTGGTAAAAGTACAATAACTTTAAGACTTTTTGAACAATTTTTATATGATATTTTGAAGTTGATAAAATTATCTATTTCTTATTATTATTTTTAGACAAAATAAAGTAATGTTGATATAAAAGATATTTATCACCATTGACGGAATTCGAAGTACAAAGTGAAAGAATTGATAAAGTTGTATCTACCTTGATAAAGGGTGAAAAACTTTGAAGAAAAGAGGGGGGGGGGAATTTGTGAATTCGTGAACATTGGAGATGCTGTGATAAAGTGAACAATTAAGTAAAGTCTTGAACACTAACGTATTCACGAAGACCAATAAATGGAAATAAAACATAAGTGAACTACGTGCGTGAAGTTTGGATAGACTCACCTGTTCACTATATATTTGAATAAAAGCGGGATTTTGAGTAGAAGCAAGAATCCTAATGAAAGCATGGCCCGCTAGAAAATTGCATTGACTCAAGGTAAGTTACCATTGAACCTCTTTTTAACAATGGACTCTCTCACTCTCTATTTTGACTATTCTAATATTTACAGTGTCATAGCTACTGCTATTAATTGCCGGTATTTTCATATTATCTATATCAGAAATTACTATTTTATCATTAGAAGTAAAATATTTAAGGATAAGTGTATTGAAAATCTTTAAAATAATTACGAAAAATACAATTAAATTTTAAAACTTTCAAAAAGTGCAATCAAATCCAATTTATCAAATTAATGTAATCAATCATTCTAATTACTCCATCCAATTTGGCTCGCGTGAAATGTTTACTGAAATTTTTTTATTATTATTTTCTCTCTTCTGCACAGCTCTAACATGGCTATAGCAAAAAGGAGAAGGTTAAAAAAAGTCATTTTTGTCTAAATCTAATTTTTTAACTCAAAATTTATTTAAATTAAATTTTAAAAAATAAGCTATATTTAAAAAGTTTGAAAAAATGAATTATGGAAAACCAAGCTATTGGCGCCGCCGTCCCACCATTGTGGGAAAGGGCTGGCAATAGTGGGGTTATGGTCGACAGGGCGCTAGGTGCCAACTAGTGGCTGGCAACCCTGAACAGCCGCAGGGGAGGGCGAGATCTAGGGGAGGGCTGAGTAGATCTCCCTCAGATTGGGCGATAGTCACATTTATTAAAATTTGTTTGCTTTAGTGCTATTAGCAGAAATTCCAACGTGGCTTAAATTTATTGTATATCATCCGACATGGCTCATCGGTAAGATGAAGTCAGGAGGTGAGAAGGCAAACGGCTTTAGAAATCTGATTGAAGAACCCTAATCCAATTTAAACAAACTGGGGCAAAATTTAATTTCGTTCATGAACCAACAAATACGTAAAGATAGCTTGATTTCCATTTTGACGAGCACAAACCAAAAGATGCCTCCTTTGAAGCTCGTACGCACTCCTTTACGGTGAAGTCATCAATCAGTCCCAATCCCAAGGCCGCCGTGAAAGCCCCCTCTCCAAAGGCGCTGGCGACGAAGGAGAAAGCGAGAATGGAGTCAGAGAAAGACCGGGAATAAGATTAAGAGGACAACAAGAACGTGTCCAAATCAAGAAACCCACTCCTCTTCCTTCCCGCCGGAGAGCTCATCAATGATGACATTCTTGCATTTTTATGGAGTTTACGGGTTTTGGAGAGGAAACATTTAGAAAGAGGTATCTTCTCGTTTGTTGAGGCAATTAGAGAAGCATTTAGAAGACGCCGTCGTTTTTTTGGAGAAGAAACACTTGGAGAGAGAGAGAAACACGACGACATTTTTGTTCCTATTGACGTGTTGGACAAAGAATTTCCGCGTTGGACTTCAATTTCCTTTTAAAAATCCACGTCATAAGGAAAATTTAAGTTAAAATACCATAAGGAAGGATTGCCGGAATCTACTCAAATGAACGTTTTTACAACGGTATAACACCCCATATAATTTTTTTTGATATTTACGATGGTTTTACCAACTTGTACTTGTGTGACACATTTACCTTTCAGTCAAAACTGTTAAAAATCTAATGTTTGAAAGTAAAAAAATGTCGACATGGCTTAGATGAAATAAACACGACGTTGTTTTGATTGAAAAATCATCTAAAACAACCTTGACAAAGAGTAAATGTTTCACAAACGTACAAATTTAAGATTCTTTGTCACAATAGAAAGTTTATGGTAAACATGATTTTTGATTTTACCAAAAAAGTTCAAGATAAATGTGTCACTATAAGTATAATTTAAGATCTTTTTTTCTTTGACTTTTCCCTTCATAATTATTAGCTTTTGCGATTGCTCTTATAAATCATATATCCATTTGTTTCACGAAAAAATAATGATTTTGGAACATATTTTCTTTAAAATGATCATTTCTATAATGGAAATATAAACCATGCGATAAAACTATGGTTTTTTGGAAAACATTTTCTTTAAAATATTTATTAAAATAAATTTTCACTTACCAAAATGAGTAAATCAAAAATATTTTCATTATTCACAGAAATGTTTAAACATAAATAGTTGTTGATAATGAAAATACTTTTTGTTAACTAATTATTTTAATCATCTACAAAAATATTTAAATATAATTTTTGTCAATCCTGAAAACATTTTTCATTGGCTAGTTATGTCAAGCGATATAAGTAATTTATATCAGAAAAACATTTTTCCAATCATTCATTTTCCAAAAAAAAAAAAAAACAGATTTATAAAACCATCTCTTAATAAAAGCTAGAGTAAATTTAAACTTCCAATTACAAACTCTGGTGCTTCTATCATTTGTCTCGTTATATTCCTTAATCATATAAATGTTTTGAGACTCCATCAATTGCTAATGTATGCTCAAGTTTTTAACTATTATATTTTCAAAGCCTAATAAGCAAGTCAAATCCTATTTAATCACAATCTTAATCCGCAAATTGCTCATTTGTGCATCTCAAATCTGCATATTTCTAGATGGTTTTATCATCATAAAAAAAAAATGGTGATTAATGGAAAACCCCCCTATGATATTTTGAAAGTAACAAAACCATGTATTTTGACTATAATTTGATACATTCATATGGTATCATAATATAGCGAAGTTTATATGAGGAATGCTTCACCAAATCAATGGTGTCAAAAATATAGAATGGAAAGACCCTTACAAGATAGATGGATCTTGACAAAAGGGGAACAAGTTTGGTAGAACGAGATGTTCGTTAGAACTAAGAAAAATTATGAGAAGGTGAACATCTGGATAGAGTCTTGATCGCTAATATACTTAAGGGTAGCTCAGATAAACCCATCGAATCACAAGTAAAGATAGCTCCTTATATCAATTTAGTAGGAAACGATTATCGTGCCTCTGTTACCTACTCAGGAAGACCTCAACTTCTTTTCAATTGATTTTGATGTCAAATAAAAAGTAAATTACTGTTGACAAGGCTTGGAACTTGTGCAGAAGGACTAGAGTTAGAGCAGTTTTTGCTTGTTTTGTTCAAACAGTCAGAGAAACAAACTTTTGATTGAGCATACTCTATCTAGAGAAAACTTACTTTTCTTAGGAAACTCAGATTAGCTGGGCGGCCAGATTTCCAGCAACGGGGAGCCCCAACGGCCTTTGACTTTCTTGAAGACTCTCCAATGGCTACATTGGAGACTAGAATTCTATAAAGGAGATTCAAATCAAGTTGAAAAGGCTGATGAAAAATTGAGAAATTTACAACTTTGATGTTGTCTTGTTCTCTCTCTTCTTGCAATTGTGCTGCTGCACATTTGTGATACTTTAGAATTCTTTTTGCTTGTAATCTATGTATAGAGAAGTATACCAGTATAATAGCAACGCTTGTTTTTTCATAGTGGGATTAATCAACTTCATATAGAAGTAACACTTGCTATATTGTATCCTCTCTTGAGATTACCAGTGGATTCCAGCCTTATTAATTGTTGTTAATCTAATAGAGGGGAATAAGCTTAATGTAAGTTCAACCACTATGAAATTTCCATTTACTAAAAGTATATGCAAATGATATTATGAAACTACTTAAATATCTATCAAACTTAAAAAATTCTGTGAAAATTTTCAAATTATAAATCAATTTATTCACCCCTTAGGTTGCATTGTTAGCCTCGATGATACCATAGTTATGGCTTCTTATGACACATCTGGTGTCACAATCAATTTCATATCATAGCTACTGTTCCTTAACATTCCACAATCACTAGGTCTAAATCAGGTACTTCTAAGCACGATCCCTAGTATGGTAACATTGTTGTCTCATCCATTCACTCTAAGCCTCGCGGCACTGCCTCTGCTCTTAAACATTCTTAGGATAAAGCGGTAATGGTTGGTTAAATATATGCTCTTGCCACAAATAATACTTGGGATCTCGTTACTCAACAAGAAAACATGAACTATGTTTGCTGCTTGTGGGTCTTCAAAACCAGATTTTGATGATACTTTGGATCATCTCAAAGCTCGACTAGTCAGCAACGGAGGGTGTTGACTTTTTAGAAACCTTCAATCCGTTCGTTAAGCCTAGAACCCTCGAATCACTCTTGATGTTGCAGTTGTTCATAATTGGCTCATTCGCCAACTCGATGTCGAAAATGCCTTCCCCCAAGGAGATCTTGAAATTCCAGAATACGTGGAGCAGCCCCTTGGACACCACGATCCATCTCGGCCTGATCATGTGTTTACTTCCACGAGCACCGTATGGCTTAAAACGGGCCCCTCAGGCATGGTTAGACAAGTTCAGCAATTTTCCAATTAGCTATGTATTTAGTGTCAATGACCTCTCCCGCATAGCCTGCCGTGGTGATTCTGGCCGTAGGCTTCAACACAGTCCACATCCCCGTCTCAGCTGAAGCCGTGATCTCCATATTGACTTGCGAAGTCATCTCCCAGCTTATCCCAATCCGAATCAAATTCCTCTAATAGGAACCACCGGACTCCTTGGAACAGTTGGCCGTGAGCACTCTTTGTCCGCGGCCCTGACCTCGTCGGCCTGTTCCGGATTTTCCCGCAGACCAAACCACTACACTCGTGTCTAGAGTTAATTGAAGATTGTGGACAATGGCCTGTCAAGATACCTTGAGTCAACAAGCAGCCGTCCACAAGGCTTGTGCCCCCTGATCTTCGTCAGCAGGACGTAGGGGTGTGGAAAGAAACCGGGAACCGCCCGAACTGCCCGAAACTGAACCAAACTGCCCAAGAACCAATGATTCTTAAGGGAATCGGTCTGGTTCTAAGTTCCAATTTATTGGAAACCAGTGGGTATCGGTCCGATTCCTAGTTTCAAGTGTGGAACCGCCCACCTAAATCAAACCGATGATACATATAATATATATTTAATTTTTAATTAAAAAATGAAAAATTCTAAATCCCTAGGCTACTTACTAGTATTTATGACTACTTTTGCCTACTCACAACAAGTCCTATGAGTGTGCTCTTTTGTTTTCACACTTCCTAACATATTAATATTGTTAATTCATTGGCTCTAATGGGAGTGTCTTTAATGAGGTGATTCTATTGTATAATTCTTTATTGCATACATGAAGTTTGATGGGACTGGTTCTATGGACCCACTCAAGAACCAAACTAGACTAACGATCTAGTTTTCAAGTGGATCCATGGAATTAATAGGCTGTTAGTGGTTCCAATTTTTTGGAACCGGTCTTTAGTGGACAGTTCTTGGTTTTAGGATGGGAATCGCCCACCTGAACCATGCTCACTCTTAGCGAGACGGTTGCCTCCACTGCCATAGTTACCAGACATGGCTCTGCTCTCCAGCAAATTTGCCGACTCTGATATTAACGGAGGCAGTAGAAATGGGATAAACACGGATAAACGAATCCGCAAAACACGCACAAGGCGCAACACGCTCACAGATGAGCTGCTTCACACCAAAATAAAGCGCATACTTAAAAGCGTGAAAACCTAAACTAGAAAAAAAAAATTATAAAAAAAAAAGTGTAACCAATTGATAAATATCACCTTATTCGAATAAAATCAACTATGATTATACTGTGGATAAAGAAATAAAAGTAAAATTCTATTCACATTCTAATTAAAAAATCATCGACCATTAGGTAATAAATCCGCAACAAATCTCGACATTATCTTGATGGACCCCACGTCATGATTTCAAGAGTAAAAACAAAGTTTACGAGTATTCTCCAACATTTGCAATAAAAAGTTTGAACGGCCACAGCTGCAAAATCAGCCCTGGATTAGTTCTAGAAAATCTGCTTTCAAACCGTTTCAAGCAGACTTCTTAAAGCAGAAGCAAGTACTCGCAAGCATTGCCCCGACGGCATTAAGCTTTCACCGCTAAGAATTGCGACAAGAATACTTCCTACCAAGTTTTCTAGCATTTGGTAAGTGCAAAAACATGCGTGGCCGTGGCTCGAATAAGTAAAAAAGCAGTAGGAGATTCCAGTCTTCTTTTACTACATCATAATATCAAGGAAGTTCAGTTCAGGATCTGTTTGTTTTGACTTCTTAAACTACTCATGACTATATGGCAAATATAAATATATATATATGACTTTACCATCAGATATTTAAAAATAATTATTTTGCAAATTAAAGAATCAGGAAAAAAACTTTACATGTCTTTAAATGACTCAAATTGCTAATAATTGCATGCTTTCAAAAATTCAAGGTGTTACGTATTAAATAATAGTAAAATCTGAACACTAAGCAGAAAGTAAAGTCTATTGTTAAAAGCAAAAATTACGCCAACACACCTTGAAATTCCATGTGAAACAAAAATGCCAAATGATCAACCATTGAGTGGCTACTCTTGAAAATTAATGCTGCAAATTTAGGCCTATCTGGACTAATAACTGAGCTTTTACCTGCTCAAGATATAAAACTCTTCTTTGATAAATGGTTTGCTGGTTGGAGTTAGGAATGGCAACCACCTCTACTTTTTCATCCCTAGCAATATCTCCAAAGTAGTCCCTATATTTTGCAATATCGGCTGTTGCGGACATTAATACCACCCTGTAAAATATCAAACAGGAACTAAGTTTCTAAGGCCACAAAGCGACTGCTATCCATGAAACATCAATTCAAAGATATGGTTTTCTGTATATATTGCCAGTGTGATATATTCTTTCCACTTCATTAATTCATCAAATGCATCCTCATTCTATTTGCACTACTACCTGATAAAAGCATGTATTGATAAACCGCCTGTTGAAATTTTAATTTTCACAAGTGATAGATATTATAAAATGCCTGAAGATAAAGATAAGAAATTTCACTGCATCATAACCACAGACTCCCCAAGTATCACCAGCAATGATTATCGATAAAGCTACTCAAAAAAGATTATATGACACCATCATTTTGTGCAGACTAAGTAATAAATTTCAAATGACATCAAATACAGGGAAAAATTAATAAACTGACCTGAGGTTGTTGTTCTCTAGGAGAAACTGCTTCACATAGATAAGAAGGAGATCGGACTCTACAGATCTTTCATGCACTTCATCTAGTATGATAGCCTTGTAATCAAGCGCATTCAGACCCTTCTCACGTATTTCATTTAACAAAACTCCCACAGTTTTGAAGGCAATCTTTGAGCTGTAAAAGAAGACAGGTAGAAAGGAATAAGGACTTTAGTTTAAGATAGACCCAACACGGATGCCTAAAGGCAATTCCAAATGGTGAATCAATATAAAATAAGCATGAGCCACTGAAAAAAAAAAGTCTTAACCAATATATATATAGATAAAAAAATCAAAGGAAGCGACTCTTGCATATACGTGTTTGACCGTTTAAGACAGTGTTTACTTTGTGAACATGCATTAATGACATAGATATGACAAAAATAAAATACCATATGAAATTGAAGAAAATAAAATGATTAATGAAATCTAAGATCACATTTGTGTGGAAAAATTCACTTGCAAGGTTGAATTTGGACCTATTTGGTTCAGCTTATTACTTCTATTTATGATTTCCCCTCCAGAATTTCGAAAATGAAGATAAAGATTTTCAGTTTTGGAAAATTGTGAACAAATCATATTCCCTTTTTTTTTTCAGTTTTGGAAAATTGCAAATCAAAATGGGAAATGCAGCCTAAACCATGAAAACAGGGTTTGTCGATTTCAGGTACAAGTACCCTTTTGTTGAAGGTCATTCAAGCTTTTCCTCGGAGTATGGCATGGGTTACTTCAGCACCGTAAAAATTATTCAACAAGCTCTGGAAGGAATTCCAAGGGGGCCCTATGAGAATTTAGAAACTCAATGCTTTGCTAGAGAAAGGGATCCGGAATGGAATGATTTTGAATATCGATTCATTAGTAAAAAACCTTCTCCTACTTTTGAATTGCCGAAGCTATAACGACTTTACATGCAAAAGCTTGACAAATAACATAGTACATTTCACATGTTGTAACTATTTCATACTAATATGGTATACAGAAAGGTTCATCAGTTGTGTGGGTGTTCAAGTCACGATGCTCATGGACATTTTTCTCTCTACTTACGATGATCATGGAATTTGGAAACTCTTCACACATAAATTATAGATGGGAAAAGAGTTCATATTTCTGTAATGGTATGGCTGAATATGGTCGGCCAACTTAACTTTTAAGAATGTCCACCTGTATAATTTATTAGTTCTATGGAGTGGAAAACAATACCTATCTGCGAATAAGTTCACTAAAGATTAGCTCAAAAGTACTGGGGGACAGATAAAGAAGGCACAAAATCCAAAAATCCAAACCTGCTGAAGGATATAAAGGACAGTAGATATTAAAAGCAATGCGTGACTATTGGTAGTGCCAGTCAACAGCTCCAGAAGCCCAAAGAAATAGACAGCATATCAAAAATCTTGGACCATCCAATTCTTGATACTAAGGAAATGGTGATAATAGACGCATGCGTTTCTTCTTTCAATCAACATTTTTCCTGAGCGTGGAGGGGCGGGTAGGGGGGAGAGGAGGGAGGGGGAGAGAGCATCACTACCTGGATGATATATTCTTTAAATGATCGACATGATATGCAACTTCCTCGCCCAACTCACAATTACGGGCTTTTGCAACCATTCTAGCCATGGCTACTACTGCAAATCTGCTAGGTTGTGCACATATTACAGGATATATGTTTCTCTCTAGCAGAAACTGAGGCACTTGAGAGCTCTTCCCTGACATTTAGAACAGACAATCAGATCAACAAGCAGCATACTGTGGAGAACTAACAAAACAGGTCAGAGCATCAATCAGATGCAGAGAAGTAGACAGCACCAGTTTTAATGAAATTCGATTCTGAATCCACATTTGTAACTTCAGGGCAAGCACAAATATAATCATCCCAGTATTGCATTACACAGTTGAATCAGTTTAAAATCAACATTCAGCCAATAAAAGCTTCTCATGATACAGATTTTGAAGGCCCCATCTTTAGTTTCTATTGAAAGCTTCCTTTATTTTGAAGGACAATCAATTATAGGACTAGAAAAACCAAACTGTTAGGATCCTGAATAATCTTTTTCACTCCTCTTAAAAGCTAGATGATGGAAGACTATATTCAGCTTTAAAACAACAACAACAGCAACAATAACAAACCAATTAGATCCTGACATCAAGCCAAATCTCCACATTCCAGATGCGACATTTTTTTTTTGGGTAAGAAGTACACAAAATGAACAATCTGCCGGCTTCCTTCTCTAGTAAGTTTTTAGCAATCAGAATCAGTGAATACGAAGTGCTTAACTGAATAAAATACACGGTCTATAAGGTTACCAGCTAAATGAGTTCGTATCTTCCCAAATTTCCATTAAATAATCAAATTAACGAGATTAAGAATCCTTTAGATGGACATTCCATGTGTTGGAACTATTGCAGAGATTAACTAAGAAACTGAGTACCAAATTTCCATTCATTGGAATATAACAAGCGATCACATTCCCGCAGTTTTGTGATAATCAGTACATGCTGCATGAGACCAGATAACATAGAGCTACACTAAAGTGACCTCTTCATCATTCACGAACACTTTAGTTCCTTCGGTTTAGTTCCCGAAGCCGCGAAACACCATGAAATACAACAACGGAGTCCACGAACTAGCGATGGAAAGGAATCGCATGCGCTCGATTCGCATCACGTGAGTTCGAATACCTCAAAAGGAGAAATGAAGGACTTCTTCACATATAATCTCCCAATAACGACCCCGATCATCCAAAATCGCAGCTCAGCCTTTTGAATTCATCGTTCACCGCTCAAAAATTGACGCGACCACAACGCAATGCATCAGAGCACTCTACACAGAGAGAGAGAGAGAGAGAGAGTACCGCATCCGGTTTCACCGACGATGAGTGTGACGCGATTCTCGAGGATCTTCTCGACGATTGTCTCGCGGAGGGCCATGATGGGGAGGGGAGGGAACCTGGAGGAGGACGACGAAGCAGGAGGGAACTGAGAGGAATGCGAGGAGCTACACGACGACGCCGGAGAAGGAGGACTCGCCATTGTCGAAGTCCCTTCCGAGTGCTCCATCTCTCTCTCTCTCTCTCTCTCTCTCTCTCTGTGTTTCCCGATCGCGAAGGAATCGCTCGCTGTCGCTGCCAGCGAGCGATACGAAGTCGGAAGCAAAGCACGCTCGTCCTCTTCTTTTTCAACAAAAGTTTGAAAGGACGGAGTAGGCAGGTCAGTCCTCCCGCGCAGTCGATGGTCCCCTGCTCGGCGTCGTATCGGAAACTACACGTGTCGGCCTGTGGATGGGTTCTGGGGGAGGACCCTTGCCCTTTGACTTGGACTGTCGTCGGTTGACTTTGTTCGGGGAGGAGCGGCGTACGCTGGTCGCGGGAGTAGGCGATCTTGAGGGCCGTTACCTTCCCCTGGAAGGAGAGGGAGGGTGGGTCCCGACGTTATTTTCTAGGCATCTTCGCTTTTTCTCGGAAACGAGGAAGGAAGAAGTTGATCATGATTATGGCTGGATTACTAGAAAGGACTTGTTAGACTGGGCTTGAATTACGCGAGATCAACGGTCACGATCTCCCTGGACGAGCTCACGTCCTCTAATCTTAAACCTCATGCACTTTTATCGATTTAATTATCAATAATTCAATTATATAGATTTAATTATAAATATTTTTATATTTTACTAATTAATCCATTGACACAATTAATATTACGTGGACATTATTAATAATATCTTTTTTATTTTTTCATTAATTTTTTTTTCTTTTTTATATTTACTACAGTGATCGACGAGGGCCGCTGAAACTAGCAAGGCCAACCTTATTGGCTATGGTCGAAGGTGACCTCTTCCGCTATGAGGCCATGGCTGCCATCACCCACGACCATGAGGCCTTGGCCAGGCCATCCTAGACCATTGGCGTGGCCACGAGTGAGGCCAAACTATATACAAGAGAATATGTGTGCACTTACAATTTCACACGGACCTCACAAGGTTTTTTAGTCGAGTGGCTCTTGATGGAAGAATATACATAGGGTTCTTGTGGTTCATGCCAATTAAAATGATGCCGTTGACACTTGATATCTAACAATCTGCCTTTAGGTGTATTTTACTGTTAGAATTTGACTAGATGATTTATTGTTTCGGTCAACAACGTGTCCAAATTTCGGGGGCCGCACACATTTAATGCACCTATGAAAATTGACAGGACCAGAAACCATTTTATCTCCCATAAATTTAATAAATCGGTGAACAACATGTCCAAATTTCTGGGGCCACACACATTCAATGCACCTATGAAAATTGACAGGACCAGAAACCATTTTATCTCCCATAAATTTTTGGAAAAGCAAACTCCGTCGTTAAAGTGATCAAATCCGATCGCAATCCCTGATCACAATTTAATGTGTATAGACTTTGGATATCATATTTAAGACAACAGGACAGTCGCCACATATTTTAAGGTCCTTAATAATTTGTGTGGAAGTACCGGCACTTGTATTTTGAAAAGCAAAAGGCTATAGCCAGTTTTTCACTATGAAGGGATGGAGCAAGCTGATTTGCTTCCCCCATCCAAATCGAGCAATAAGTCTTTTGTGTTTCCCACATAACATACCTTCTTCAATTTCATCATGATCCCATCAAGAGGAAAAGTGTCTAAAAATTCTTAATCTTATTACATTGATACCAATTTAATCATAAACATTTATCGGTGTCAATCCAATCTTAAACATTATAATTTGGTATTAGTTCAATCATTTCGATTAATTTTGGCTTTATATTACTGACGTGGACACAAGTTAGCCTAAGTGGCATGGTCAGTTCCTGCCAATACAATAAGTTTAGAACTTTTTTGACACTTATCTCAATTGTAGACTAGTATGAAATCAAATCTAACTAATTATTTTTTACGATTAGATTTGATATCATTTTTTCTTATTCTATCTTTTTCTTTAATTATTTGTAATTTGGTGAGTTTAAATCAACTCATAAGTAACTTAGATGGAGTATTAATTTCATAAATACCAAACTCTACGCTCGTGACAATTCATAATTTTATACAAAATGAAAATCCAAGCTACTTCACATTTAAAAGGAGAGTCTATTTCCAAGTATAAATGATAAATATAATATAAAAAAATTAGTAGGCTGCATAATGCGTTTTCGAAACCAAATCAGACCCAGAAAATGGTTTTGTTCGATTTGTGAACCAGTTTTTTTTTTCAAGAAAGTACCCTTAAACCACAGATTTGAACCTTTTTTTGCTCACTTCTAGTTAGAATTATACAATTTTTTCCTAGAATGTGCAAAGTTTTAGGCTGTCCCCTTCCATAAAGGGAAAGAAGCGTTCCGCCAAACCAAATTGAAATGATTTGATCTCTTTGTCAAAGACAGATTCGTAATTAGAAAACAGCGGTCCAAGGGATTGACGTTATGACGCAAATATGCCATCTCAAATCACTCCACATTTAGATCATCCATGGCAACTTTTCAATATCAAACATCTCAAAAAGACTCTCCTGAGCGATGGGTTATTTTTGCTAAGGTCGAAAAATGAGTCGAACTCGAAGGACTGGATTGAAAAAGAGCTTCCAAAGGCCTAGATGACCTCGTCGTGTTTGCGTTACTCGAGTATTTTGGACCAAACTACATTGCAAAGAAGCAATGCTGCGATGGGCAAGGATCGTCAATAGTTGAACTACACACAATACAATGAAATTCTGTCATCTGTCTGACGTAACACGGTAAAACCTAAACGCATTCGCTGAAGAACCTCACAAAAGGAGGAATTTTCGGAGCTACTTATGAGTTATGACCAATTAATGACCTTTTGATCCCCTACGCCACCGAAAGTCACTGAACATCATGCAGACATTTTCGAATGTCGGCTTGGAAATCATCAGACTCGATGTCTGCAGGAGGGTACATGCGAAAAACATACGAGATGGGCTTGGAGACCTCCATCTGTTTCTGGGCGGGTATAACATCCGCCAATTCCCCAAAGCTATGCTCGGCGAAAGGAAATGACTTGGTAAGGAAGAAGAAGCTGCTCCTTCCCAGCTTCTCCACCTGGAACAATAATCACAAAGGAGTCAAAACAACACTGGGGGCTAACCACGGATATCTACAAAAAGATGTCTTGAACCCACTGTTATGAACTTCAGCAAAAGAGTTCAAAGATGCTACTCAAATCCGAGCTGAAAGGTTCATCAGTGTAACTACAGATTGGCAAAGATACACTCGAGAACCGAAAAAACAATCTAGTTTAATGGCATGCATGGAAATGGCGAGCTCTCTGCTGAGCACATGCAATTGCTGATCGGTCAATGACCTGTTCCTTACAGGATTCCGTGATCAAGTAAACGCAGCAATGACAAAAAATTGTTACCATCTTTTAAAAAGAGCAATTACCTGCAGTTTTGAGAACCTAAGGTTATTCATGGTAAGAATGACCGGCACTTCACATAAAGCGTCAGCAAGTAGCCGAATTGCCAGATACTTGAAGAAATTTTTCATGAAACTTTTCTGTCCCTCCAAATTTTCTCCATATCCACAAATTTCAAAATCAGGAAACCACAAGACGCATTTCACTGACTTCCACAGAAATTGACTCTCTGCAGATTTCCCTATGATGGTTTGGTATGGGTGATGGAGTCCCCACATAATCTTGACATCAGTCAATGACGGGTCCAACATGGAGGATTCCAGAAGACGTGTGGTGGCAACCATTCTTAAGGGATCATAAATCCGGGCAATGTTGGAGGTAAAATGGAAGTTGGTGTCATCCAAGATAAGAATATTCCCATCATCAGCATAAGGAAATAACCGAATAAGTAGTGCTGGGTCAGCATCACCATTTTCTGGGATGCATGAACTTGGCTTAGTGACTGATGAAAATGACGCGCCCAGATCATGAGAGAAGGAACATGAATCACCATTTCGACAACCCTGCAAGTCCAATTACACAATCACTTAATGAATTACTTTCACTTTGCATTGGGGAATAAAGTAGCAGCAGAGATAAAGACAAGACTTAAGAGCATATGAGGAGAGTGTGGCATGATGTGGACACAATCAGCTACAGGTTCACATACACACGAGCAATCCCAATACCAGCTTTTTTGAAACTCTTGCTTCAGACAAGGAGCAACCTATTTAAGCTCAGAAGCCTCTAATCTCTTAGGAGGACTATATGCAAAGCAACCCCAATACCAGATTTTGAAACTCCTGCTTGTGACAAGGAGCAGCTGATTTATGTTCAGAGGCCTCTAATCTCTCAGGAGGACTATATACACGAAATCCAGAAGTTTATTTGCTTATATGACCTTTTCAACATCCATGAAGCATCAACGGAATTCTTTTTATAAGTACCCTATCAAGGTTTGTTTAGCTTTGCGGAAACTTCTGCTATAAACTTTAGTGCTGTAGCCTGTAATTGTGTTATACCTGTGGTTTTAAAATGAGCATAACAGAGCATGTGCTAAAAGTGCTATAGACCTTCAAATAGAAAGTAATTAATGTGAACTCTCCAGAGCAGAGCGACTTCTCCAGAAGCTGCTGAAGAGTGAACACCATTGAAGGTTCTAACTGCACCAGCTTTTGAGTGCTTGCCAAGCATCTAACAATAATCGAAGCACTCCAAGAAAACAAGAGCAGGTGCCAAGCAGTGCCGTTAGGCACATGTTCCAAGGCAACTTTCAATATGAGGCCTCCAAATGATAGAATCTTAAGATTTGAAATTCTTGAGAAAAAGAATAAATTCTCTCAAAAAACATAAGAACATCAGGAGCTGGAGAAGGTGTTCGTGGTGGTCTTAGTTTGATTAAATTAAATACATAACTAGATACAACTAAACTTAGGGAAGCATGTACCACTGAGCATGAACAACAAAGCAGTGGAATCTGATATGCTGACAACTAAGCACGAGCAGATCAATTTACAATCACATATGGAGAGGTTCCATCGCCTTATGATCAAGACTACCATTCCTTTAAAAATGGAGAAGAATCTCAAGTATGTGTCAGATGCATTCAGTGAACAGTCTTGTGAATTGCAGTAGTAGGCAATACAAGAAATTAACTATAAGATATAAAGCATGCCACCAACTTGCCAATGTCATCTACCGCTTTATTTGCTTCAATCAAGTGCTAAATTAATTCTTCCATCACATTCATGATAAAGCATAATACATCACCAAACATTCACTTGGTAAGTGGGTACAAACTCTGAAAAAGGAAATTTATATGCTGATAACACATGCATGCATATTATATATGTTGAAAATAAAAGCCAAGAATGAAGTACAAACCTTTAAAGAAGTGAAGAATTTGCACGTAGGTTTTTTTGCTTGGAATGAATGAGAAAACGAGCAATTGCTGCCCCTGTTGCAAGATCCTTCTAGAAAATATCTACATAATTTACCCCATTTGTTAACAGAGAAACGACTCTCAGAGGAACTCTTGGGCTGATTGCCGGGGGCCAATCCAAGGTAATGAGCTTTTATCTATAAAAACATTAGAGACAAAGGAAATGTAATTCAATAGGTATCTGCAAAAGCGAATGTAAAGTATGATAAAGTACCTCTTTCACAACAGCTGTCAATTTGTCAGCCACAGTTTTTGTCTTGAAGTCACTTGGGGCAACAAATGGCCTAGCAACACATTCCCTTGTGTCGACAGATATATTAAGTTCTTCATCATCTAGGCCAGCTGCATCTTCATCTTCATCTTCATTTGGCGGACACTCAAGAAGGCATTTGTGTCGGAAGTCACGAGGACAGTAATAAGAAGGAAAACCATCAGATTTACCAAGGAAGTTGGGCCGAAATCGATGCAATGAACTCAGGACATCTTCATCTGGGGAAAAGCAAATTCAAAATCAGAAATCCAACTAATTGAAGAAAGAAAGGGGAAGAGAAGTGACAGGAGATAAAGGACAAAGTTGCAACTGTACATTTTTCAGCAACATGATTAAGTGATGGCCGCGCAAGATTATGAAAGAAGCACCATTCTTCTTCAGCCTCCAGCACTGTCTTCTCCGTAGCTTTCATGTCATCAAATTGTAGAACTTGATTTAAATGCTTAGTGCGATACTTGTCCTTCAGAAGAATACGACATACATATCAGAATAAATACCTTAAAGATCTTCAAGAATAATTAATGAGAATACCTTGAAAATGCGCTGCCAAAACATAAAGGCACACAAGTTCGCCATTAAGATCACCTCCTTTAGAGGACCGATTGGGGGTCTGTTAGTATCTCTGCTAAAGTAGCTGCCAATGTCGTTTGAAAACTGGAAAGAAAAGGGGAATAGCCAATGAGAGTAATGTCTTTCACCTGTTGATGGATCCTAAAAAGAAAGTGGCATTTGCTTGATAGAAAGTACCAAATCATCCTCCCCAAAAAAATGGATGATGGGTAGAGGTTGCGTATCCAGCAATACACCAAGAAGAATGCCCTCATGCAGCAATCCAACCTCCCCAAACTTAATTATGAGCAGAGATGCATCAAAAGACAGAGAGAAACTGACAAGCAGACGTCCATAGAATGTTGGCTCAAGCCTCCCTCTATGAGATGGCTGGAGTGCACCAATATGAACTAGCAAATCTAATGCAACCTGAACAGCATCAGGATCAGGAGGGTCTAAAGCCTTCTGCAACAACACTAACATTATATTTTAAGGATTAGCATTTCTATTAATCAAATAATACTGAACATATGAATGCAGAACATCAGGGAATGCTAAAATCATAATCATGGAAATGGGTGTCATGCATCTTAGAGCTGGAATAGATGCAAGTTCCCTTTTAAAATCATCCGATGTCAAATTTTGCACAATCAAATTGTGATAAATGCTGCAGGGACATGTCAGTAATATGGTTCAGAATAATTTCTGCGTGAAGTTTTTCCACTAGTCCTAGCTAAGCACAAAAAGAAAAAATCCAAAGACAATACTTCTTAATTTAGATCAGTACCAACGATCCCCCTTTCAGTATCTTCTGAATAGCTTTAAAACAGCATGCCTTCTTATTCATTTCAAGACTTCCATAGTTGCTTCACAAACTATATTTGCGTGAAACTGTATTAGGTATCTATCTCTTGATTAGTCAATTGAAGGGTGACAAAGGACAGTCAAATTCCATAAGGCTTTGCGAAGGATGTCTCAAGGTGTTTCCTTGAGCTGAAGAATTTTTACCTTGTTGAAGAGATTCACTTTCTTGTCACTTCTTGTTAGCTGCATAGGGTTCCAATATGGAGGGAGTTGATCGAACAAGAAAAATTTTGCAAGGCAAAATGTCCTAACCAATGTACTCATTGATCTTTAAAATGCAACACATAATGGGAACGGATGTTGTATGGGCAACTCCACTGGGATAAAACGGAGGTCATCAGTTTTGATTTCAGTGGCAGTGGAAGGGAGGCCCTTGATGCTCTAGAAAGGTAAGGCTATGTTAAAACAGGGAGGAAAGAACAGGACTTCCCAGTTTTGATTTTGCCCTCTTCCCTACATTTGTTTATTTCCCATCCTTTTGCATGATTTTCTACACGCAGTAGGTTGGATTCCCATTTTTCACTTCCAGTTCTAAGAGAAGATTGATGCATCTGGGCAAGTTTGTGGATGACAAAGGTGAAACAGGAAGAGAGGACATTTCATCAGCACACTTATTGTTTTATAGACAGAAGGAACATACCTCGGGGATCATTAATGGCCTCTTGTTCGGCACAACAGATTAGAAGTATTTGCTGTTGCAGTGACAATCTCAGTATAGATGGACACTCGTAATCCTCTAGATCACTGAAAAATGATTGAGTTACCAATCTATAAATCTCTCCATCACAGGTCCGACCGGTTCTTCCTCTTTGTTGCTCAGCCTACATGAAACTTTGAATCTCGTGAACATAACATAGAAACTGAGACTAAGTTGCTGAGCTTTATATGATACCTGAGATTTGGATACCCACATAAGCCTCAAGAATTCACATTTCCTACTACTGTCCCAGTAAACTTGTAATGATCGACACGAATCGATTATAAATGCTACTTCCGGAATTGTCACTGATGACTCGGCACTTTGTACAGCTAATATTATCTGGTTGAAAAGAACTGTCAATATCAGAAACTCAAATATGAGATATGTTTCTCTAACTGGCTAATGAAAAGACATCCAACTTTACCATAAATCCATATTATTAGGGAAAAGGTTGTACTTGTCTCAATTTTTTGACATTTCAATATCACCCTTACTACTAACTACGTTCATTTCATCAAGTGGCCACTCATTTCATGCATGTCTCCACCATCACTGAATCCACCCTATTATGTAATCCCCCCAATTCCTTTCAATTTTTTTGTTTTTTTGGTTCATAACCTCCCACAATCATGCATGCGCTTCAACACTAATAATGACATAAGAAAAGGTACATTCCCACAGTAAATACTTTAATGGTTTCATGCTAATTTCACATTACTAAGTACACTTAGTTTCGTAACCGTTCCTAACAAAAGCAGAGGCAAACTAATCCCTAGCCTTCTTGAAGAACGCAACTTGAGGAGAAACATGCCTAAAAGATCAGCACCTATGCAATAATATCAACAGGGCAAGCAAGATCCTTGGCTTCCCATTTTTGCATCAGTTTATTGACATAAATGCTGCCAAAGATTCAGAAGTCAATACAAGCAAAGTTTTTCCTGTAAAATCTATCAATACAGTTTTCCATTGTGATAGCTTTTCAGAAGAACACAATCTTCATGTTTTATTGCTTCCTCAAATACTTCTACCAACTAAACAACATTTTAACCCAAAAAAGAATAAAATAAAAAATTGAGAGACTAAATGATTCGATGCCTTTAGATGGAGCACATTAATCCTGATTTAGTTACCAATAAGATCATGCAAGAAGCTAACATGCAAATTAACAGAAGTCCAATGCTGAAACATGAGAAGTTTATTCGAGCTTCCCAAAAGCGCATCGTACCTTACGGCGGGACTTCCAGATCTTCATATCCAACAAAGCTTGTTCTGTGTCTATACTGTTATGCAAAATGACTTTGAACAATGAACTTAAGGACTTCAAAAGACGCCACTGCTGCACCCTTGAACGGTATGATGGCAGAAAAATTAATATGCTTTTCTCAATGTCTGGCTCGTTTTCATGTATATGCATTATCAGATCATGAATGAGTCCGTGGACTTCAGGTTCAATATCTGCCTTGGCTGTTGAAGGGCTTTCCCCATTGCAATATTTCACTGACAATGACTCTGTGTCTGAACTCATTCCAAGCAATTTGGTTACCTGTTCAGCAAAATTTAATAAATAACAGGTTGCCTCTCAAGCTATATTTGAAAAAATCTCCAAGATACTCATCTCTTCATGAGAAACATAGTAATTAACCTTTCAACAAAAGAGAAGAAAAAAAGAACTGTCAGGAATTATCATGCTTCATCAATGGCTTTTGCTTGTGTAAAATGTTGATCGTTTCGGGTATCATGCGGTCCAGGGAATAGAGGCCTTGTATTGGATTGAACAGGACTAGACACATATATTGACACGGGTACTCCGTCCAGACATGAGCAGGAAAAGCACTAAAAGGGGACCTCATACGCCGTTGTCATAAAAGGTACAGCCTTAGTATAGCATATGTAATGAATTTGGTGCGACGTGCGGAAGACATATTTAGCAAAATGCACATAGAGTTTGATGTCCGGAGGTATTGAACGTATACTGAGATGAGATATGCCACTTGTCAAGCTTGGGGGCAACTGGATATGCAGGCCTTAATTTGTTAGTAGTTGCCTTGGATCATGGCGCACTCTAGAGCCCTGAATCATGTATTATCTTGTGCATGAACGAAAGAGGTTTAAAGTACTCGAGTTCTTCCCACAAGCGGATGCGCGAATGAAGGTCCAATTGCATCAAATGCTTACATAAAGTCCGTTAAGGGAGGATGTAGCTCCGTTGTTTGTTGCGGGTGTTATCATTACAACATGCATTTTTGCTAGAGATATTCTAATGTGTAGCAGAGGTAACAATTTTTTTTTATTAAATCATATAAATGGAGATATCTAAACACAAATCTCCATTTTTTTCGTTCTAGCTCAAATCTTTAAGCATCCATATTAGTGTTTTGGCGAGCGGTGAGCATCGGCCCGTTCAATCCAAGGATTGATCTGAACTGGCCTTACATGACCGATTCACACGGGGAATGGGTGGGTTCCTGAGTTAAAGAAAAAAAAATTGGGGAACTAGTCTTGACCGATTCATTTTAAAATAGGCTCGGCTCTCCGGTCGACAATGAAACCGGCTGGTTCGATCCCATGGTTTCTAAAGGAACTGGTTCTAAAAATTGAAAACCGACTCTAATAGAATAGGTTCCAGGTTCCTGGTCTAAAATCTACCTAGGCTGGAACCTATTACCCTAATTTTTGTGGAATCAGAGGTTACATTCATATTATTTCCTCAATAATTACAGATTGTCTATTGTTTCTTGTGATTTTTTTTAAGAAACAAAATCTGAAAAACAAGTCAAACAACTTAGGTTCCAGAAACAAATCAAAATAAAAACAAACCAACAACAAATCGTCGTGCGCGGTTCTTACCGAAATCTTCATAATTTGGCTTTCGTTTAGCCCTTGATTGAATGTGCAGATCAATAGTTATGACCAGCCCCACTTTCTTCATTACCACAATTTCAGTACCATGTAGTGTTTATTGATGATTTTTCACGATATTGTTGGTCATATCCATTGAAGAGGAAATCTTAATTTTCTAATCTGAGTTTACATGATCATTTTAATCAATGCGGGTTTTAACACCAGGCCAAATGTCTTAGTAAATCATAACAGTATGTGTTCGGAAAACCTCTATGATATTTTGGGCAAAATTGCCCAAAAATACTTACCTTGTTGCGCTTTTACCAATTTAGTTATAAATCTTTCAATTTTGTCAATTAAGTCATAAACTTTTTCATGTTTTACCAATTTAATTCATCCGGTCAATTTTGGTCAGAAATCGCTGAAGTAGACATCGTTTATCCTACGTGACATAGTCAATACCGACATAAACAATTTTTAATAATATTTTTTCTTTTCTTTCTTTTCTTTTTTTACTTTTCTCTTCATTTATTTTTTTCCTTCTTTCTTTTTCCAATTTTCCCTCCACTAGCCTCAAGCGAGAGCCACCCTTGCTAGCCTTGGGCAACTATCACCCTTGCCTAGGAGCAAACATTGGACACCATCGAGGCCCACTGGAGGGAAAAAGAAAAGAAAAGGAACAAAAAAAAATATTAAAATATTATTATAATTTATCGATATCAGTATTGGTCATGCCACATAAGACCGTTGGTGTCCAAATCAGCAATTTCCACTCAAAATTGCTTGAAAAGACTCAATTGCCAAAATTAAAAGATATAAACTGAATTGGCACAACATTTTGAATAATTTTTATCTAATATTTTGAAGTTGATAAAACTATCTATTTCTCATTATTACTTAGCTAAGACAGAGATAAGGTAATGTTGATATAAAAGATATTTATCACCATTGACGGAATCCGAAGTACAAAGCGAAAGGATTGATAAAAGATAAAAGGGTAAACAACTTTGCAAAAAAAAGGGGGAAATTCGTGAAGATATTGTGATAAAGTGAACAGTTAAGTCAAGTCTTGAACAATAATGTACTCACGAAGACCAATAGATGGAAATATATATGTAAGTGAACTAGAAGAGATAAGCTTGGATAGACTCACCGGTTCACTATATATCTGAATAAATACAGGATTTTGAGTAGAAGCAAGAATCCTAATGAAAGCAGGGCCCACTAGAAAATTGCACGGACTCAAGGTAAGTTACCATTGAACCTCTTTTTAACATTGGACTCTCTCACTCTCTATTTTGATTGTTCCAATATTTACAGTGTCATAGCTACTGCTATCAACTGTTAGTTTTTTCATTCTTTCTATATCAAAAATCACTATTTCATCACTAGTAGTAAAATATTTAAGGATATGTGTATTAAAAGTCTTAAAACTCATCACAAAAATGTAATTGAATTTTTAAACTTCCAAAAAGTACAAATAAATCCAACAACTTGTCAAATTGATGCAATTAATCGTTTTGTTTACTCTGTCTAACTTGGCTCACAAAAATACTAACTTGACTTTAGTACTATTTTCTCTCTCCTACACAGCGCCAACGTGGCTATAGCATAAAGGAGAAGGTTAAAAAAAAACGTCATTTTCATCTAAATCTAATTTTTTAACTTAAAATTATTTAAATTATTTTTTTTTTGAAAGCTAAATTTAAAAATATTAAAAAAAATGAATGATGGAAAATCAAGCTCTAGCTACCACTTAAGTAATATCGACACCAACACGCAACATGTTACATGACATGATATGATACACTTGACACATTTTTCAAAAAATAAAGAATTTCAACATGCTTGGATCGTTATATATTAAATATATATTTTTTTATATATATGTAATAAATTATCATCCTTAAATTATTTGGTTCAAATTCATAAATAAATAAATAATAAAAAAGAGCCTATAATGAATTTACATGAATCCACTATTTGTTAATATCATTCATTATTTCGATTTGAACAAATTCAACTTTATTCAATAATCCATAAAATTTGGAAGAAAAAAAACGAGCAATCCATGTTCTAAACTCACATATCGAGTGTGTCGCAAGAGAAGAGAAAAAACTTGAGAATGATTGTGTGTCATTGGAAATGAGAGTTAGACAAGAAAAAAAGATAAGGTTTTTCTTATTTCTCTATTAATTTTTATTTTTTATTTTTCACATATTTACATTTTAACCCATTATTTATTAAAAATTTTAAAGTGGACCCATGCATATCAGAATTCCCGATTTATGTATCGGAGAGTGTCGGGAGAATTGATCAAGTGTCAAATTTTTTCGATAATTATTGACCAAGTATCGGAGAATGTTGAACAAGTGTTGAAATGTCCGACACGAAACTCTCAAAGAGTGTCGACGTTTCATAGGCCACCACCCGACCATTGCTAAAAAGGGCCAGTGATAGTGAGGTTATGGTTAGCAAGGTTCAATGGGTCCCAACTAGTGGCTTGCCTGCTGGCTAGATCTCCCATAATAGATTGGACGAGTGTCACATTTATTAAAAATCATTTACTTTAGTACTCTTAGCAGAAATTTCAAGTGGCTTAAATTTATTGTATATCATCCAATGTGGCTCACCGGTAAGATGAAATTAGGAAGTAAGAAGGAAAATGGCATCATTTAGAGTTTTGATTAAAGAACCCTAATCTAGTTTATGCAAACTGGGGCAAAATTCAATTTCGTTCATGAAGAACCCTAAATTGGGGCAACTCACCTTATCAAATTTGCAAAAGAGACCAGATTGGATGGTCAAAATTCTTTAGCCCCGAATCATTCATTTCCTTTTTCCAAGTGAAAGGAAAACCCAATGTCGAAAGACTCTTCCTAAGAACAAATCTCACCGACAAATACGAAAGGATGGCTTCGATTTCCATTTTGACGAGCACAAACCAAAAGATGCCTCCTTTTAAGCTCGTACGCTCTCCTTTTCGGTGAAGTCATCAGTCTGTCCCAATCCCAAGGCCCCCGTGAAAGCTGCCTCTCCAAAGGCGCCGGCGACGAAGGAGAAAGCGAGAATGAAGTCAGAGAAAGACCCGGAACAAGATTAAGAGCGACAACAAGAACGTCTCCAAGTCAAGAACCCCACTCCTCTTCCTTCCCACCGACGAGCTCAATCAATGATCACATTCTTGCATTTCTATGGAGTTCACGAGTTTTAGAGAGGAACCATTTAGAAAGAGAGATCTTCTCGTTTGTGGAGGCAATTAGAGAAGCATTTAGAGAACGCTGTCGTTTTTGTAGAGGAAACATTTAGAGAAAGAAAAAGAAAAACGACCATGTTTTTGTTACTATTGCCATGTTGGACAAAGAATTTCCACATTAGACTTCAATTTCTTTTTAGAAAGCCACATCAGAAAAGAAAATTTTAGTTAAAACGTCATATAAGACAAATTGCCAAAATAGGCATTCAAATGAATGTTTCTACAACAGAATAGCACTCAAATGAGCGAAAAAAAAATAATTATGACACTTAAATGAGTACCGTACAAAAATTATAATATTTATGGTGTTTTTATCCTCAAAAACCCCGTCCAAGTGCTATGTAACATAATTACCCTTATTCAAAGTTCTGTCAATGGAAACCATTAAAAATTTGACTATAAGGACATTAGAAAACAAATGATATTGACATGGCTTAGGTGAGTTTTGGCTAAAAAATCATCTAAAGAAACATTGATGGAAGCTAACCGTCACAAACATACAAGTTTGAGATTTTTTATATTATAATAAAAAAAGATTTAGGGCAAATGTGGATTTTTGATTGCATAAAAAAAAATCAAGATAAATGCGTCACAATGAATATACTTTGAAGTTTTTTGTGTTTTTCCCTAATAATTATTAGCTTTTGTGCTTGCTCTTATAAATCGTATCTCTGTTTGTTTCACAGAAAATTAAGGATTTTGGAATATAATTTCTTTAAAATAATCATTTATGAATGAATGAAAATATTTTTCCACATTCACAAAAATGTTTTAACATAAATTGCTGTCAATAATGAAAATATTTTCTTTGATTAATTATTTCAAATGACACAAGCAACCATAAAATAAGCCTTATTTTTCCAAAAATGAATGATTTAGAAAACATTTTATAAAAATAATCATTTATATTATTTACAAAAATGAATGAACGAAAGATATTTTAATTGTCGATAAAAATATTTAAATATAATTTTTTGTCGATAATGAAAACATTTTTCATTAGCTAGTTATATCAATCAATATAAGTAATCATTACTAGAAAAATATTTTTTTATATCATTTTTTCCACGAAACAAATATAATTTAAGTTATTTTTCATGAAACAAATGGAATTATGGAACCATCTCTTAATAAAAGCTAGAGTAAATTCAAACTTCCAATTCCAAACTCTTGTGCTTCTATTGCTTGTCTCGTTATATTCCTTGATCATATCCATGTTTGGAGACTATCAATTGCTAATGTATGCTCAAGTTTTTAACTATTACATTTTCAAAGCCTAATAAGCAAGTCAAATCTTATTTAATCACAATCTTAATCTGCAAATTGCTCGTTTGTGTATCTCAAATCTACATAATTCTAGATCATATTATCATCATTATATAAAATGGATATTATAGGGGAAGCCTCATTATGATATTTTGAAAGTGACAAAACCATCTATTTTGATTATGATATGATACATTCATATGGTGTCATAATCAGGTGAAGTTTATCTGAGGAATGCTTCGCCAAATCAATGGTGTCCAAAGTATTTAATGGAAAGATCCCTACAAGATAAATGGATCTTGATAGAAGGGAAATAAGTTTGGTAGAATGAGAAATTCATGAGAACTAAGAAAAATTATGAGAAGGTGAACATCTGGATAGAGTCTTGATTGTTAATATACTCAGGAGGGTAGCTCAGATAAACTCATCGGATCATAAGTATAGGTAGCTCCTTATATCATTTAAATAGGAAACGATTATCGTGCCTTTATCACCAACTCAAGAAGACCTCAAATTCTTTCATTTGATTTTGAAGTCAGACATGAAGTAAAATAACCGATGACGAGGGTTGGAACTTGTGTGGAAGGATTAGAGTCAGAGCAGTTTTTGCTTGTTTTGTTCAAACAGTCAGAGAAACAAACTTTTGATAGAGGCAGCATACTCTATCTAGAGAAAGCTTACTTTTGTAAGGAAACTCAGATTATATGGGTGCCCAGATTTCCAGCAAAGGGGTCTCTAAACCCAATGGCACTTTGACTTTCTGGACGACTCTCCAATGGCTAAATTGGAGACCAAAGTTCTTTCAAATCAAGTCGAAATTATTGACGAAAAATTCAGAAATTTACAACTTTGATGTTGTCTTGTTCTCTCTCTTATTGCAATTGTGCTACCGCTCATTTGTGATATTTTATTCGGAGTTCTGGTTACTTGTAATCTATGTATAGAGAAGTGTACCAGTATAATAGCAACACTAGTTTGTTGATAGTGGAATTAATCAACTTCACATAGTAGTAGTATATTATATCCTCTCTTATGATTACCAACAGATTCCAACCTTATTAATGGTTGTTAATCTGGTAGAGCAAACTAAGCTTAATATAAGCTCAACCACTATGAAATCTGTCCATAAAATTCTCCATTATCTATCTTTATATCCATTTCTAGAGGCATTTGCATATGATATTATCAAACTACTTAAATATCTATCAAAGTTATACTTAAAATATTCCGCAAATTTTTTCAAATTATAAATCAATCTATTCACCCCCTTAATTCACATTATTAGCCCCAACGATACCATTGTTATGGCTTCTTTTGACACATATGGTATCACAGTCAATTTCATAGCTTCTGTTTCCTTCGCATCCCACGATCACTAGGTCTAATTAGGGTACTTCGAAGCGTAATCCCAACTATGTTAACATTGTTGTCTCATCCATTCATTCTGAGCCTCGCAGCACTGCCTCTGCTCTTAAACATTCTAAATTTCTAAGGGTAAAGCCGCAATGGCTGGTGAAATATATGCTACTGCCACAAATAATACTTGGGATTGTGTTCCTCAACAACAAAACATGAACTTTCTTTGTTGCATGTGGGTCTTCAAAACCAAACTTCTATGGAACTTTGGACCATCTCAAAAGCTCGACCAGTCACCAAGTGGTTTCATCAAGAAGAGGGTGTTGATTGAAACCCTCAATCCGTTCTTTAAGCTTAGAACCCTCGAATCACTCTTAATGCTGCAGTTGTTCATAATTGGCCCATTTGTCAACTCTAAGTCAAAATTACTTTCCTTCATCAAAATCTTGATATTCAAGAATACATGGAGCAGCCCCTTGGATACCACGATCCATCTCGGCCAGGTCATCTCTTTACTTCCAGGAGCACCATATGACTTAAAACAGGCCCCTGAGGCATGGTTAGATAGGTTTAGCAAATTTCTAATTAGCTATGTGTTGAGTGTCAATGACCTCTCCCACATTGCCCGCCACGGTGATTCCGGTGTAGGCTTCAACACAGTCCACATCCCCGTCTCAGCTGAAGCCATGATCTTTGTACCGACTTGCCAGATCATATCCCAACTTATCCCAATCCAAATCAAATTCCTCTAGTAGGAACCACCGGACTCCTTGGAACAGTTGGCCATGAGGACTATTCATCTGCGGCTCTACCTCGTCAGCCCTTTCCAGGTTTTCCCGCTGCTACACTAACGCGTCTAGAGTCAAAATTGAAGATTATGGACAATGGCCCGTCGAGATACCTTGAGTCGACAAGTAGCCGTCCACAAGGCCTGTGCCCCCTGATATTCATCAGCGGGACGGTGGCCTCCATTGCCATAGCTACCAGACATGGCTTTGCTCTCCAGCAAATTTTGCCGACTCCAACATTAACGGACGCAGTAGAAATGGGATAAACACGGATAAATGAATCCGCAAAACACGCACAAGGCGCAACACGCTCACAGATGAGCTGCTTTACATCGAAGTAAAGCGCATACCTATATGCGTGAAAACCTAAACTAGAAAAAAAATTATTAACAAAAGGAAAATGTAACCAATTGATAAATAGCGCCTTATTCGAATAAAATCACCTATAATTATAATACGGATAAAGAAATAAAAGTAAGATTATATTCACATTCTAATTATAAAATTATCGATCATTAAGGTAATAAATCCACAACAAATCTCGACATTGTCTTGAAGGGGTAAGATTATATTCACATTCTAATTATAAAATTGTCGATCATTAAGGTAATAAATCCACAACAAATCTCGGCACTGTCTTGATGGACCTCGCATCATGATTTCAAGAGTTAAAAAAAAGTTTAAGAGTATTCTCCAACATATACAATTAAAAGTTTGAACGGCCACTGCAGCAAAATCAGCCCTGAATTGCTTCTTGAAAATCTGCTTTCAAATCGTTTCAAGCAGAACTTTTTAAAGCAGAAGCAAGTACTCGCAAGAATTGCCCTGAAGGCATTATGCTTTGCCGCTGAGAATTACAACAAGAACTACTTCCTACTAACTTTTCTAGCATTTGATAAGTGCAAAAAGTGAAAAAGTAAAAAGGCAGTGGGAGATTCCAGTCTTCTTTTACTTCATGATAATTTCAAGGAAGTTCATGTGAGGATCTGCTTGTTTTGACTTCTTAAACTACTCAATGACTTACCGACCAAAAAAAAAAAAAAAAACTACTCAATGACTTTATGGTAAATATAAATATATATATGAAAATAATTATTTTGCAATTAAGAAAAGGAAAAAAAATTTACATGTCTTTAAATGAATCAAATTGCTAATAACTACATGCTTTCAAAAATTCAAGTTGTTAACGTATTAAATAATAGTCAAATCTGAATACTAAGCAGAAAGTAAAGTCTATTGTTAAAAGCAAAAACGCCAACACACCTTGAAATTCCATGTGAAACAAGAATGCCAAATGATCAAACATTGAGTGGGTACTCTTGAATATTAATGCTGCCAATTAAGGCATATCTGGACTAATAACTGATCTTTTACCTGCTCGAGATATAAAACTCTTCTTTGATAAATGGTTTGCTGGTTAGAGTTAGGAATGGAAACCACCTCTACTCTTTCATCCCCAGCAATATCTCCAAAGTAGTCCCTGTATTTTGCAATATCGGCTGTTGCAGACATCAATACCACCCTGTAAAATATCAAACAGGAACAAGTTTCTAAGGCCACAAAGCGACCGCTATCCATGAAACATCAAATCAAAGATATAGTTTCCAGTGTATATTGCCAGTGAAATTGATTCTTTCCACTTCGTTATTAATCAAATGCATCCGCATTCTATTTGCACTACTACCTGATAAAAGCATGTTATTGATAAACCGCCTGTTGAGATTTTCATTTTCACAGGTGATGCATATTAAGAAATGCCTGAAGATAAAGAGAAAAGATTTCACCGCATCATAACCGCAGACTCCCCCAGTATGACCAGCAATAATTATTAATGAAGCTACTCGAAAAAATATCATATGATACCATCATTTTGTGCAGACTAGGTAATAAACTTCGAATGACATCAAATACAGGTAAAGTTAATAACCTGACCTGAGGTTGTTGTTCTCTAGAAGAAACTGCTTCACACAGATAAGAAGGAGATCAGACTCTACAGATCTTTCATGCACTTCATCTAGTATGATAGCCTTGTAATCAAGTGCATTTAGACCCTTCTCGCGTATTTCATCTAACAAAACTCCCACAGTTTTGAAAGCAATTTTTGAGCTGCAAAAGATGACAGGTAGAAAGTAATAAGGACTTCAGTTTAAAATAGACACAACGCAGATGCCTAAAGGCAATTCCAAGTGGTGAATCAATATAAAATTAGCATGAGCCAATGAAAAAAAAAAAAAGTCTTAACTAATATATACAAATAAATCAATGGAAGCGACTCTTGCATTTATGTGTTTGACCGTTTTAGACACAGTGTTTACTTTATGAACATGCATTAATGACATAGATATAACAAAAAAACCTTTATCAGATGAGATTGAAGAAAATAAAATGATTAATGAAATCTAAGATCACAGTTGTGTGGAAAAATTCACTTAGAAGGTTGAATATGGACCTATTTGGTTCGACTTATTACTTCTATTTATGACTTCCCCTCCAAAATTTTGAAAGTGAAAATGAAGATTTTTATTTTTGGATAATTGTGAAAAAATTATTAGGATTGTCCATTTCAATATTTGCATATTTTGAAATGTCATTTTACTTTAAATAAAAATTCAAACCCCATCACCACCTTACATGCGAAAGCTTGACAACATGGTACATTTCATATGTAACTATTTCATGTTAATATGGTGTACAGAAAGGTTCATCAGTTGTGTGGATCTCGAAGTCACCATGCTTGTGGAAATTTTTCTCACTACTTATGATGATCATAGAATTTGAAAATTGTTCACACATAAAATATAGATGGGAAAAGAGTTCATATTTCTGTAATGGTTTGGCTGAATATGTTAGGCCAACTTAACTTAAAAGACCATCCACCTGTATTATTTATTAGTTCAGTAGAGTGGAAAACAATACCTATCTGCAAATAAGTTCACTAAAGATTAACTCAAAAGAACCAGTGGACAGATAAAGAAGGCAAAAAATCCAAACCTGCTGAAGGATATAAATGACAGTAGATATTAAAAACAGTGTGTGACCATTGGTAGTGCCAGCCAACAGCTCCAGAAGCCCAAAGAAATAGACAGCGTATCAAACATCATGGACCATCTAATTCTCGATATTAAGGAAATGGTGATAACAGACGCATGTGTTTCTTTCTTTTAACTTTTTTCCCGCACGTGGGGGGTTGGGCGGGAGAGAGAGAGAGAGAGAGAGAGAGAGAGAGAGAGAGAGAGAGAGAGAGAGAGAGAGCATCATCTACCTGGATGATATATTCTTTAAATGACCAACATGATATCCAACTTCCTCTCCCAACTCACAATTACGGGCTTTTGCAACCATTTTAGCCATGGCCACTACTGCAAATCTGCTAGGTTGGGCACATATTACAGGATAGATGTTTCTCTCCAGCAGAAACTGAGGTACTTGAGAGCTCTTCCCTGACACTTAGAATAGACAATCAGATTGATCCCAAGCAACAAACTGTGGAGAACTAACAAAAACAGGTCAGAGCACCAATCAGATGCAGAGAAGTAGATAACACAGGTTCCAACAAAATTCGATTCCAAATCCACATTTGTAGCATCAGGGCAAGCACAAATATAATCATCCCAGTATAGGATTACACAGTTGAATCAGTTTAAAATCAACATTCAGCCAGTAAAAACTTCTCATGAAACAGATCTTGAAGGCCCCATCTTTAGTTTCTATTGAAAGCTTCCTTTAAATTGAAGGACAAACAATTATAGGACTAGAAAAACCAATTATTAGGATATTGAATAATCTTTTTCACTCCTCTTAAAAGCTAGATAATGGAAGACTGTATTCAGCTTTAAAATAATGATGACAACAACAACAATAATAAACCAATTACACCCTGGACATCAAGCCAAATCTCCATATTCCAGATGTGACTCAAGAAGAATGCAAAATCTACAATCTGCCGGCTTCCTTCTCCATTAAGTTTTTAGCAATCGCAATCAGTGAATACAAAGTGCTTAGCTGAATAAAATACACGGTCTATAAAGCAAAAACTAAGATTAAGAATTCTTCAGACAGACATTTCATATGTCGGCGCTACTCCAGAGATTAACTAAGAAACTGAGTACGAAATTTTCATTCGTTGGAATAAAACAAAAACGTTGACGCGATCGCATTCCCGCAGTTTTGTGAGCATCAGTACATGCTGCATGAGACCAGCTAACACAGAGCTACACTAAAGTGACCTCTTCATCATTCACGAACACTTTAGTTCCTTCGGTTTAGTTCCCGAAGCCGCGAAACACCATGAAATACAACAACGGAGTCCACGAACTAGCGATGGAAAGGAATCGCATGCGCTCGATTCGCATCACGTGAGTTCGAATACCTCAAAAGGAGAAATGAAGGACTTCTTCACATATAATCTCCCAATAACGACCCCGATCATCCAAAACCGCAGCTCAGCGTTTTGAATTCATCGTTCACCGCTCAAACTTAAACGCGACCACAACGCAATGCATCAGAGCACTCTACAGAGAGAGAGAGAGAGAGAGAGAGAGAGAGAGAGAGAGAGTACCGCATCCGGTTTCGCCGACGATGAGGGTGACGCGATTCTCGAGGATCTTCTCGACGATTGTCTCGCGGAGGGCCATGATCGGGAGGGGAGGGAACCTGGAGGAGGACGACGAAGCAGGAGGAAACTGAGAGGAATGCGAGGAGCTACACGACGACGCCGGAGAAGGAGGCCTCGCCATTGTCGACGTCCCTGCCGAGTGCTCCATCCCTCTCTCTCTCTCTCTCTCTCTCTCTCTCTCTGTTTCCCGATCGCGAAGGAATCGCTCGCTGTCGCTGCCAGCGAGCGATATGAAGTCAGAAGCAAAGCACGCTCGTTCTCTCCTTTTTCAACAAAAGTTTGAAAGGACGAAGTAGGGAGGTCGGTCCTCCCGCGCAGTCCATGATCCCCTGCTCGGCGTCTTATTGGGAACTACACGTGTCGGCCTGTGGATGGGTTCTGGGGGAGGACCTTTGCCCTTTGACTTGGACTGTCGTCGGTCGACTTCGTTCGGGGGGAAGCGGCGTGGGCTGGTCGCGGGAGTAGGCGATCGTAAGGGCCGTTACCTTCCCCTGGAAGGAGAGGGAGGGTGGGTCCCGTTGTTATTTCCTGGGCATCTCCGCTTTTTCTCGGAAACGAGGAGGAAGAAAGTTGAATTTGGTTGGACTAAAGAGGACTAGTTAGACCGGGCTTGAATTACGCGAGATCAACGGTCACGATCTCCTTTCGATTATCGGATGACGAGCTCACGTCCTCCCCATGCGGCCCTCTCGTCCAAGCCTTAATTATGCATTTAGGCCAGTGAAAATGATAGGTTGGGTCGAAAATGGTCAAATCCAAAGGCGAGTATTATGGGTTTAGTTCACTTAACCCGATGTCTTTTAATTCATTTGAACAAATTAAAAGACATCCACATTTATACAATAGCTCACATACTCTTAAATTTCTTATATAGAACAAGACACTCTTGATTTTCTTATATAGAATAAGACATCCGAGAATTTTTCTCTCTATTGATTTGGCCACTGCTAACCAAATCGAAGTGGTTGCCAATATACTTGCCGGTACACCACAGAGCTAACATATTCCACATTGCCTTGCTGGCGATCATACTATGAGCATATAGTAGCATGGGGTTTCTCCTTTTGTTTTAAAGTCATTCGTATAATTTCCCGTTAGTGATATAATCCTATTGTAGGTTATATTTACCATCTACCAAACAAAAAATAGAATAAAACATATTTTCCACATTTTCAATCTTATTGATGGCCATGTCTCATCTATTTTTTTTTTTAATAACAAATTTATTAAATTAACAAAATTGAAATTATATTTCAATATAAATAATATTTGAATTCTAATTTAAGAAAATAAAAATAAAATTTTAATTTTAATTAATCTTATTTTAATTCTATTTTATAATAAACATTCAATCTATAAATTAAATATTTATATTTATTATATATTTTATGTATTTTTGTATTTTAAATATGTTAGTACAGTTTACTATTTGATAAATTTTTATTAAAGAATGATGAAAGGGAAAAAAGAAATAATAATGAAAATAATATAAAAAAGAGGAAAAATATAATAAATAATAAATAATAAATAAAATAAGGAATAGTGTTACAAGATATTTTCTTTTATTTTGCCCTAATCCCTTAATGAACTCCAAACTATAGGTCTAGTCATCATTTTGTTTTATTTTGCCCTAATCCCTTTTTTTTTCATCATTTTGTTTCGAACTTTTTTTTTTGTCTAAAACAATCCTACACTTTAAGTCTAATCCTAGATTAGCCCTAGACTTTTTTTTTTTGGTTTAAAAAAGTCATCACCTTTAACGATAGTCCCAAATATACTTTGAACTTTATTTTTATCTATCACAAACTTTTCATCTAATTTTGATCTACCACTATTAATCATATGTTCAAAAATCATCATTAATTGTTTGATGAAGTATTCACTTGTTGGTAACAAATCCACGCCAACAAGGTGACATGAAAAATTATTTCCAAAATGAAATCTTTCTTTAGTAACAAAATTAGGGATGATTAATGACAATTTTTTTTTATAAGGGGCAAATCTGGGACTAAAGTTGCATTTTAGGGTAAATTTAGAACTGAATCAAAGTTGAGATTTTTTTAAAACAAAAAATTTTCAAAATAAAATTGAAACTGAATATAAATTTGAGATTCTTTTAGGAAAAAAAGAGCCCTTTTCTTGGTCGTTCTTTTTTACCTCTTTATTCACTTGAGTTAGAGAGAAGTTCAACTAGTACCTAAAAAAATCACCAACTTTTGATCTAATCTCGAATTTACCTCTATTAATAATTTTTCCAAAAATCGCCATTAATTGTGTCATGAAGTATTCACTTCTTGGTAACAAATCCATGCCAACAAGGTGACATAATAATTTTTCCAAAATGAAATTATTCTTTAGTAAAATAATTAGGGATGATTAACGACAATTTTTGGATAAGGGGCAAATCTAGGACTAAAGTTGAATTTCAGTGTAAATTTAGAACTGAATCAAGTTGAGAATTTTTTTTAAACAAAAAAATTTCGAAATAAAATTGAAACTGAATATAAATTCGAGATTCTTTTAGGAAAAAAAGAGCCATTTTCTTAGTCGTTCTTTTTTACCTCTTTATTCATTGAGTTAGAGAGAAGTCCAACTAGCCCCTAAAAAATCCCTGCAAAAAACCCTAAAACCCTAACCCTGCGGTCCACCGACCGGGGTTCTTCTCTCAAACTCGCCTGCAATCCGCTGCTTCTTCTCCCTTCGTCTTTGCACTGGAGAACCAGTTTACCCTCCTGCTACCATCCTCGCATCTCCCTCCTCTGACATCAAGCGCAAAAGGTAACCCCTCTCTCTCTCTCTCTCTTCTCTCTCTCTCTGTGTTTTGTTCTGCTTACTTGCGCGTGGAGTTGAGAACTCGAATTCTTGTGGGGGCGTAGATTGGGACGCCAGGTTCTTTGCTGGATGATATCTGAAGGGTAGCACGTAGGTGAAGCGTAGTGGCATGAAAGTGACCGATTGTTTCTGGGTTTTTATCTGCCAGCTTATTATATGCGAGCTAGATTTATGTTTATCGATACTCTGCAAGATTGTAGAGAAGTCGAGGCGAGGACTTCTGCGTTTAACTTGATGGGATCTGGGTCGTGCTTGTTCAGCTGGGAGCTTTTGCTTTGTGTTCTGAATATGCGTTGTGCTTATTTAGCTCTTCTCTCTTGTAGGAACCGTCTGGTGATATAATAACGTGCATCGTGCATGTGCATCTGCTTAATCTGGGAGACATAAAAGACATTGGAGCTTCCCATTGAGATCGTGAAACGACGCGATGGCCCGTTTTGGAAACGTACGGTTCAGTTCTGGCACAAATGTTCTTGGTTGAGAAAAGTGGAAGAGATGTGATGAAATTATAATTGTAGTCTTCTATATCTTGTTCCGGAAAACATAAATTGAGTGTGGTAATTGTAATTTTATCTTATTTTGCACTTAACTTTCTATTTTGTTGTGAATTCAATTAGAATAAGAAGAAGGCATTTGTAAAGCCAGTTATGAAAAAGCCCAAGCCCGGGAGTGTTGATCACATAACAGGGGATAAGATCCCTAAGAGCTTTGTCTTCTCGAGGGGGAAATTGCCCGGACCCCTGAAGCAACTTGAAATGGACTTGAGGAAATTAATGCTCCCATATACTGCCCTCAAACTCAAGGTATGAGTTTCTCCATCATACTATTTTGTTAAATTTCACGATATTCTTTCTCCGAGCTACACGTAGTTTATGCTTAAGGTGACTTCTATAATATGGTGGATGCTGCTTTGATGTGTTTTTTGTCTTTTATTACTGAAGAAATTTGGAGAAATTTATTCTATCGAGGGTTAAACAATTGCATCAGTTGAATTGAGTGTGTTTGTTAGAAGGATAAAGTCAAGGTTATATAGTAAGTACATTGCCAGTGAAAAGTCCAGGTAGCTTTTAGAAATTAGCAGAGTATGTGGGTTTTTCGTAGTGATTATAGCTCTTATTCTGTAGCATACTTGTCTGTTGCTATTACCTTATTTGAATTGCAGATCGCTTATAACTTTATTCATAGTAGGTGTCAATCTACATGTTTCTTTTCTTTATTCTGTGCAACCTTTTGATAGGATTTTAAGCTTTGCATTCATTTTTCTTTTCCTAATTTGTTCATGCAGGAGAAGAAAAGAAATAACCTCAAAGACTTTTTGAATGTGGCTGGACCTATGGGTGTTACCCATTTCCTCATACTGTCAAAAACTGAAACTGCACCTTACTTGAGGGTTGCAAGGACACCACAAGGTCCCACACTTACTTTTAAGATTAAGGAATACTCTCTGGCAGCTGATGTCGCACAAGCTCAACTCCGTCCTAGAAGTCCAAAGGATCTCTTTCAAAACCCTCCTTTGGTAATCTCATAATTCAAGAAATGCGAGTTCTTTTGTGTTTCTCCTTATTATCCCTTGGTTGCTTACTTCAAAATTCATCTATTAAGTGTTTGTGTTCAACAAAGGTTGTTGCGAGTAGTCATGTGTTCTGTTCATGGAAAGAGCCTCTTTGCAACATAGATGAGATTGTGTGTAGTTGATGACCATCTCATATGCATAATGCTTGAGCCTTCCAGCTACTAGGATAGTTCTTGTTTCACCTGAGGTTGTTTTAAATGTTATATAGTTACAATTTTGAGATATTATGAATCCAATAAGAGGTGATAATGTATCTTTGGTTTACATAGAAAATTCTTTGCCCAGAAGATTGAGACACAATGGTCCAAATAAATGGTGTGTGTCCATCTATTATCTGGTGTGTGTCCATCTATTATCTAGACATTTTTCAACCAAGTAAACAAGTTGTGGCTTGAGTTGATGAGAAGGATTAAGATATAAATAGTTCATACGAGTTGACCATCTCTTTGTGTAAAATGTATCATGGATCACTTGATCGATTATGAGGGTGTTATGAAGTCTTGTAAGTACTACGTGGAACATGAGTAACTCTGAGAGCTTATTGCTTGATTTGGACTCTACTCACTCGAGAACGGTCAAGCCTCTTTTTCAGCCCTGAATTTGTGTCCCTTAGTTGGATTTTTAGACGTAAATAAGCCAAACACGAGCTCTACTGCCTTTTATTGATGTGTTTATACCTCTAAACCTTCAGACTGAAAGGGTGATGATCTGATGCTCTGACTCAAATTATCTCTATACATCTGATCTCCTGCTCTTTTGTTTATTGTATTGATTTCAAATAGAAGAGCTTTTCTGCTAAGATTTGTCTGTCTAGAGTTATGACCGAAAGATGGACTAGGAGATCCCATAGTTTCTCCATCTGGATTGGTATCATGTCTCATGCACCGAAGTCTTTATTGTACATGCAGATTGTACTTTCTGGATTTGGGACTGGTGAACAGCATTTGAAGCTCACGACTATTATGTTTCAGAATATTTTTCCAGCCATTGACATTAACACTGTGAGTGTTTTTTTTTTTTTTTTTAATTGTGTTCTATTACAGACTGGTACTTTTTTGCTTTGTCAATGTTTGATCTTTGTTGTCATTTTCAGGTAAAACTTGCTTCTTGTCAGAGAATTGTCTTGCTTAATTACAATAAAGAGACGAAACTTGTAGATTTTCGTCATTATTCAATCAGGTTACAGCCAATTGGAGTATCCCGTAGAATTAGAAAGTTTGTGCAGAATCATCAAGTCCCTGATCTTAGGAATCTACAAGATGTGAGTGACTTTGTGACAAAGTAAGTATTCTTGTCTTTTGCTTTGTGACAGACCCTGAAAATTAGAGGATTAGGGCCAACCCGTTCATTCCTTTTGGTTATAGTATAGGGTACAAGTGGCTATCTAAATTGATCATTTTTAAACTCTAAAGATATTCAGAGTGTTCCTGTTACTTTAGAATGTGTTGGATCCGCTGCAAATGGCAAAGTAAACTTCCTATTCTTATTTGGTTCTTGTTTCATTGTGAAAGTGGAGTTACTGAGATGAAAGTGTTGGAAGAGAAAAGTTAACCCCCCCCCCCCCCCCCCTCTCCTTCCATCTCTCAAAAGCCAAGTCTTTAGCAGCTTCATTCATTGCACGGTGTTAATCACTTGCCTCTTTAATCATGCGTGTCCTTCCATGTGTGTTTGAAGGGCTGGATACGGGTCGGAAAGTGAAGCAGATGATGAAGCTGCGACAGTAACCTTGGCTAGTGATCTTGGCAGAGTAAATCAAGCTTCGTCAAAAAGTGCAGTTAAGCTCCAGGAGATTGGACCTAGGATGACCCTTCAACTTGTCAAAGTTGAGGAAGGATTGTGCTCAGGTGCAGTCATCTTCAATGAATACGGTATGTTCACTAAACATTGCCAATTTATTCCTGCATAAGCACAGAAAAGATAACTGTAGATGCATCGAGGGACATGGCCTTTTGATGTTTTTTTTTATGACCAGACATGGCCTTTTGATGTTGTGAGCCATGATTTGCAACTTTGTTTTCTTTTTGTTACTTGGAAACTTTGCCTTCATGGGCATTCCTTCAATAGCTATGGTGTAAGCATATGATAGATGCTTTGACAAAGTAGCTGCTGGGTTTAAGTTATAGCCTCATTAAATGAGCTCATTATCACCTCTCAGTTGTTTTTGCTGGTCTTTCGCTTGTTGTAGACATTTCCTTTTGGAAACATTTTGATTTAATAGTGATTATATATCTTGTCCGAGCAACAGCTTTTCTTTTTGCCAGGATTATCATATGTTGCGCACCTATAAATACCTTCTTTATTCTTCAGGAAATGCTGCTGACACCAAAAGGCAAGGCAAGCAAAAAGATGCCGAAGAAGATCTGGAAGATGTTGAAAGAGACGGAGATGAAGGCGAAGAAGATCAAGAAGATGATGAGGAAGATTAGTGTCCACCAATGTCAAAAAGTTCATATTGAACTACAGTTTTGCGGCTGTACACTTGATCTCTCACGGTTATCGCATCTGTGCTGGATAGAGGATGTAAATTTATCATGTCTTCACGTTGAGAAGAACCGTGAATTCCCATGGGCTTTATAGGCTCGGATCCTGCTTTACCGAGTCTCAAATTTTATTGAATTAGTCTTGTAGTAACAGCAAAGTTTCTCTCTTATGGTCATGACGTATTTCACAGTTTTGCGTATTTAGTAGTCCTCAACCGTACAACCTTAACTAACCATTTACATTTTCTTGCACGGCCAAATGAATTGACAAGAAAGCGGGTTGTGCTTTTTCTCAATTGGAAGAATTCCCTATGATTCGGGGGAGAGATTCCACAACACTAATACATAAGTAATGCATTGGCATACCGTACAGTCAAGGTGAAATTATCTACGCCTGCTCATTTGATAAGCAACAACGCTCCATCTTCACTTGTTTAATGTACAAAATTGGCTTTTCTGTAACGAATATCGTTTACAACAAAACAACGCCGGGGTGTCTTTACCAGTTCTCTTACAGATAGAAATATTAAAAATAAATCACTCTGAAATCATGGTTGAAGAAACCCATACAGGCTTTCAGCGAGGAAAATGAGAAATTAAACTTGCATTGACTATTGTCTCGTGTATGGTGTTAACACCTCCGACTTTACAAACCAAAACCCCGTTCCATCCAAGAGCCAGTGAACTTACAAAAACTGACCGTTGGGCATTGGAAAAAGGCGATCATTCAAAAGAGAGATTAGCTATCTGGAAGGTTCCACCATTCTAAAGTCGTGCTTCTTCCTCCGGCATCTGTGATGAGCCTTCTGATCCGTGAACGAGTTCTCACCAACCATCTCCATTTTGGCCTCTGTATATGACACAAACGTACCAAAGCAAAGATAAAGATTGGATAAGCCACTAGAATGAAAGAATGGCAGACATACAAAAGGAGGATTATTTGACTGAAAAAACCCTAATAACTTAAGACCCTGAAGATGATTTCTCAATCTCTCTCCACCAGCTGAACTGACCATGACTCTCTGGAGAAGAGACTTGAGAATAGGTTTCCACTCCGAAGCCACTCAAAATTGATGACAAATCATAATCAGTTGGGAGAGAATGGATAAGTCTAACATGCAAAATATGCAGATTCTGTCATCACAAACGTCTAAAATAAATGTTTCACTTAGAAAGCAACAGATGAGGGCAAAAACAAGATTGGCAATTCATAGCGAAGGAAATACTTCTTTTGAATTAAAGCATAAAAGGTTTTGCAAGAGATAGCACAGTCATGTACCCATTGTGATGGCAAGATATTAGCATCCAAAAAATAGATAAACAGGATATATGAGCAAAAGAAGTTCAAGTGAGCTATGACCGAAGCAGATTTGCTCTCAATCTCAAATCAAATGTCAAGGAATGAGATGCCTTCCATTTTCAACTCACTTAACATCTTAAGTTTCCTAAAACTCCAGACACTGTGCATGTTGCTTAAGAACCAACTCAATAAAAAATGTCCTTATGGTACAGGTAAGTATCCTTAATCTTCCACTATCAGAAGGGATTTCAGGGAAAAGAAGGGTTCAAGTTTCGTTCCTCTCATGAACTATCGTCATATTGGGGATATCAGAAAAAGGATAGCGCTACCATGAGCAACGCCATATAAATAGATGCTGCTAAGAAGTTGACTGCACCCAGTAATTGGAAACCATCAAGAGTAAGCAAGAGAAACTTGAATTGGCTCTAACATGTGACTCCTGGAAAAAGGGACACGTGAGCCTCATTTTGTTCACTCGGAAATCATAAGGGAGTAGATGGAGACCATGAATAACTGCATCATACATAAACACTCCTTCCAGCATTTAAGACCATTCTATCATGTTGTCAACTGATAAATGGCGAAATGGTCAAGTTTCAATCAATCTACACAACTTCAATCATAAAAACCCAATGTGATGCATCATAAGTCAATCAAATGCAATTCCAAATCTGCTCGCGAACCAACAAAAGAAATTAGCCATTTATATCCATGCAGCTAAGAGAATCATGCTAAAGAACCAAATTTATGGAAATGCCGCAACTAGTCAATTTCAGATTTTCCCAATAACACTGACTGAGCAACAAAATTTCACACTATCATTAAATCTTATTTGCCCTCAAAAATAGGGAAAGAGAAAAAAAGAAACTTCTACTCTTCCGAATACCAATTTTAAAGCAGACAAAACATTAGGATTCAAGTAAACATGACAAAACTCAACAAAATCAACAGAGATCTAGAGGAAGCAAATGAAAGCCAAAAGTCAAATATACCTCCAAATTGGTGGCCCCAAAACAATGCCCTAACATCCTCATCCTCCTCATCCAGCTCATCTCCATAACCGAACTCTGCATCACCGCGATAGCCCGGCTCACTTCCGTATCCGGATTCGTTCCCCTGCACCACATCCCCAAGATTCCCAGCTTGCCCAAACCCTAAGCCCAAATTCTCCCTCTCCCCACTCCCTCCCCCTCCACCATCCTTGTCCCTCCTCGGGCCGCTGTTGATCCGCGCCTCGCTCACGTCCGACGCCCAATCCCCATTCCCGAACAGCTCCCCGCTCGAGTCCGTCCCCACCGCCATCGGGAAATCCGACGCCGCGGCGGACGCCCCGACGGAGCAGCACCGCCGCGTCCCGCTCCGGTCGCTGCTCCGCCCGGACACCGACCTCGACCCCCGCCGCCTCCGCTTCCTCGCGATCAGCTGGAGGCTCTCCCTCCTCCTCTGATACCCCACGTCGGCGACCGTCCTGCCGTCGTCCTCGAACAGGCTGAGCCTCGACATGTCGAGTGCGGCCTCGATCGAGAACGAGGTCACCCGATCGGCGAGGCAGGGCCGCTTGGAGTGGAACCCCCGCCGCCGCCGCCGCCGCCCCCGCCGCCGCCCCCGTTGGCGGAGGAGTTGGGTATGTGGTGGGGGTGGTCGGAGTCGAGGGCCTTGGGGTGGAAGGGCCTCCAGGAGTGGAGCTGGACGGCGCAGGAGTCGATGGAGTGACGGGCAGCTAGAGTTCTGCGGGAGGGCGACATCGGCAGAGCATCGGCAAACGATGGGATTCCGGCTCAGCTGATCGGGGCGTGAAGAAGACGGGAAGACGGATGGGTTTAGCTGACAAAGTTTCGATCTTTACCAAGAAGAAGAAGCTAATTGGTCTTTGCTGGTGGCAAGCTGATTTGTACAAGACTCTCGATACGAAAAACAGCTAATGGATATTTTTCCGAGAGATGCCGGCCCCCCGGTCTCCACCCCACCGCGAGGTGAAAATTGGGGAGATCGCGCGAGCATCTAGAAGAAACTCGGAACGTCCAACCACACTGCGACGCGTGGACGTTGAGCACACGGCACGGTCCGGTTTTGATCCGGTTTCTATCGCCAAACCAAATCTTATAATCCACTGTAATTCACGTCAGTGGCCACATTTCCAACATAGAAGGGGGAGATGAGGGGTTCAAATCCCACCTTATCGAGGATGGGGTGGGACGCGTAAGTTTTAGGGGTGAGTTTATTTCCCGCAAAGAGAAGCGAAAAGTCGAGAGTCGGTGTAGAAGCGGGACTATGACGCAAAAAAAAAAAAAAAAATCTCACATTTGAACGAGGGCAAGGTCAGGCGAGAGCAATCGGAGTTTGGAGTCGGACCGCAACAGCCCATTTTCTTATGACTCAATTTCGTCTCTCAAACTTTGAACTTTGATCCAAATAAAAAAATATATTCACTGAGCTTTTATTTTGTAAAATATAAATTCCTTGACTTTGCTTCGATAATATGATTCTTGAATTCTTAATTTATCTAATGAATTCCTCAATTTTTTATTATATAAAAATATTTAAATATTTCCATATAGTCTAAGGATCAAATTGAACTTATACAAAAAGTCTAGGGAATATATTTGATCATTTAAAATTTCAAAGACGACATTATACATTAAGCTAAAATTCATGAACTATCTTAAAATAAATTAAAAGTTCATCGACGCGTTGCACATTGAATCGAAGTTAAATAATCATTTATGTCATTTTCCATTCAATCTTGTTATCGGTTTTTCTTTCTTTAATTTTCCTATTCGATTATTTGTAATGCCGTGAGTTTAGATCAACTCAATTAGCTTATATAGAGGTTGACTTCATGGAACACCAAAATCCACACATGATACCAAACGAAAACCTAAGCCCCTTAACGTTTTTACGGTTCGATTCGCTTTCAGAACCGACTTTTTTAAGTAAGTCCTTTTAAACCATGGATCCGAACCCTCTTTTGGCTCACCCCTGGTTGGAATCACACAATGCTTTTATGTGAATGTACATTTTTGCAGGTTGTCGACTTCCATACAAGTAGAGAAGCGTCTTGGAATTCGTTTGGTAACATTTTTATTTCTATAACATCTTCAGTTTCGGGCAATGAAAATAGGACTGCTAAGTCGGAACATTCATGGTGGGGATTGACTTCGAACAAGGGCACTATGCCTTTTTTCGAGCCTACATGCAAAGGCATTGTGCCATGCCATGTGCCCATGGGTGAGGCACCGTGCCCAGTCCTGAGCCAAGGCACTAGGGCCCTGTGCCTTGTCCTGTACCTATGCACAAGGGCGCTATGCTTTGCATTGAGCCATGGATTGGCCGCTCAACTATGAGGGTTGGTCGTGGAACGGTCATGCACCACCACGAATCTAGGGACGATCATAAATCAATTCCGCATGTGCATATACCAATCACAAATGATTCTGCATGGACATGTATCAACCACAAACGATCATGAGTCGGTTTCATTGACCATGGATTGGCCACGAATCTACCGGTTCCATGAAATCATATGACAATCGAGGGTTAACCATGGATCGATTGCAACCAGCCATGGATAAGCTAAGGCAAAGCCAAAGGTCGACCAGACCTGGCCTGCGCCAAGCACAGACTGGTCAAGTTAGGCCAGGTGCCAATACGAGCCAGCCTAGGGTTCGATCTGCTAGGTCCCATGATGGTCAAGGCAAGACATGAAGCCGCCAGCACGACCCACTCGAGGGACACAAAATTGGTCAACTCCAATGGGATGGGCTACAACCAGCCTTATCCAAACACTAGATGGCCACGCACAAGTCCAAACGAGCCACCAACTTAGTCTTGCTCATTGGGATGAGTTATATCAAACCTTGTCCGCTAATAAACTAGTCACGATTCTTGGTCCGAATAGGACCGTCAATCATAGACAAATATGAGAAACTTCTATATGATGAGGGGGCGCTCCACTTTAGTTCTTTCTTATGTCATTGAGTTTATATGTCGCAAGTCTATTTTGTATGATTTGCTCATGTGCTGGTTGATTCACGCCCAGGACATGAACAGGTCTCTCTAGTCTTGGACCGGCGTTAAGACATGACGGACCAAACCTCCCTTGGCCATGGATTGATATTAAGGCATATTGATCCGAGTCTGGCTTGGTGGAGGGTTTGCATCTAGACGGGTCGGTTTGGGCCATGCGTCTTGAGTCATGCCCGACATATTATGTAGCTGTGGTATCATAATACATGACAAGCACTTGTATGAGCATGCCCTCAGGCCTTGTGTGTGTGTGGGTTAAAATGGAAGATAATAAATCGGCTTGTGCAACATATGATATGTGATTATTAAATGAAAGAAGAAAACTGTTGTCAAAGAGCGGTAGTGGCAATATCTTGTTCATGAAAACATGATGCCCTAGTTGAGTTAGGATTACCTAAGTTGAGCTCAAACACGTAAGCTAGCACCAAGATGCCTCGGTTGAGTCGGGATGCCTAACTTGAAACTAGATACCTCAGTTGGGCCGACATGCCTTAATTGAGCCAGGATGTATGTTAATAAACCTTTTATGCATGTTGGTATATTTTTATTGCCGTGTGACTTGGTATCTTCATGGATAAATCAAAGGTAAGCATGCATGGAAGTTATGTCGAAAAGGACACATATATGTAGTCAAGGTGTGACAGTAATATTGCTATCAATCTATCTTTGATATTATAATACGAGTAATATACATACTAGATTTGATGACAAAACGTCATCTTAGCAGAGGATTAGTGATTTTTACTTACTGTGATTTGGACTCACACCTTATTTTTCAGACTTGTAAGCATGGAAGCCTCACATTAATTTTGGGAGCTATAGTCACACTGGAAGAGATAGGAATTCCCTTCGTCGATATGAATATATAAGGATGATGTAAAAATGAGAAGCCCGTAAAAAGGGCTTGTAAAATATACTGATGTAACATAAAAAGTAGTGGGTTTGTAAAGTGTTTTTCTTGGTTGATTGTTATTGTTTACAAGTGCTTGACATATGTACGCTTCTGTATGCTCATAACAAAAGATAAAAGAAATAGGACAACGACATGTCTAAGACGTCATAACAATAACCCCGCGACTTGGAGTCGGGTCATTACAATTTTCAAGAACAATTTCTATTCAAAAATATATATTTTTTCTATTTCTATTCTCTGAACGGGTTTATGAGTTAAAGAAAGCGTTTGATAATTACACAAAATTACATATAGGAGAGCGGTGGGCTAAACTCAAACTCTAACAAGATTAATCTAGATAGTAGCAAACATATTTATTCTTCATCACAGTAGAATGTAACAGCGTAGCAAGCACGACTCTACTAGATCAATAGAGCTAATTTCAGTCATAATTGACATTAACTCACATTTCTCTATAAGAAGATGAAGATGAAAATCTATCAGAGATTCGCCAAAGCAAGGAAGTGATTTCAAACAAATCATGTGTGAAAATTGGAAAGTCTCAGCCATTTCTTGTGCGGATTGGCAAGGGTAACCCTTGCTAGAGAGCGACAAGGGTGTATCTGGGTGAGGGCGGCCCTCCCAGATTTGCAAGTTAGCATATCTGCAATAAATTCTACAATTTTACTCACCTCGAAGTTGCACTCATGTGTTGAAGCTTGATTCAATAATAGTTGTAAGAATAGTGTTGATCTCAGTCAAGCCAAGGCTATGCTTGTGAAGAAGATATCTTCTTTTAATTTGTGTCGATCGTGTAAAAACGAGCATTAGGTTACGCTAAGTTTGTTTATCCAAAATGACGTTGTTTCTCTATTTGTTAAGTAATTCTTTTTTAAATTTTGTTTCTATTCCAAATTTATTCCCTAACTATCAATCTATTTTGAGTAATAGAAAAATTAATTGACGTAGACAAATAGATTTTTATTTTTTCTATTCTAGGAAACAAATGAATAGAAATAGAGAAATAGACCAGTGACCAAATCTTTTAATTAAATGAGTCCGTTTATTTTGCGGAAAATTCATTATTTCTAAAAAATATTTTTAAGAAGTCATTTTAAGGAAAATAAGTTTATTTTCAAGTGTTTGGCTAAAACTTGAAAAAGTCTAAAAATATATATTTCATCTTTGGTAAGGAAAATCCAATCGGAAAATTATCAAAATATTTATTTTTAAATAACTTTTCATATTCTTTTTTTTTTCTTTTTCTTCTTACTTGGCTAGTCGCCAACCACCGCGTGACAGTTGGCAACCAGCCACAAATGAGCTCAAGCTCATTGCGACTCACAAAGCCTCAAGCCTCACCAACCTATGGTGAGCTCAAAGCTTACCGATCTAGCGAGGCCTCATGCCTCGATGGTTATAATGAGGTTCAAGCTCACCGATTTGGCTAGGCTTCAAGCCTCATTGGCCTTGGGTAAGCTCAAGCCTACTTGTGGTTGGTTTTGCCATCATGGTTGTTGGGCCAAGGAAGAAGGGAAAAAGAAAAAGAAAGAATTGACTATATAAAAATAAAAATAAAATTTTGATTTAAATAATAAAAAATTATATTTTTGTTTAAACACTTTCATAAGAACAAATGTTTTTTAAACCAAGGATATGAACCCGAGTGCCAACGACTCTTTGTTAAGCCCATCCTAAGGCTCAAGACCAAAACTGCGTCAAGGACCTAAGCACAACCTCTCCAAGCATCAAGCATAGGCACTAGGGGTTCAGCCCAGCCTCGATGGACCGGGCCCAGCCACCGGTCTTGAACGGCAGGAACCAACATTAAAGTTTACATGCCTAAGTGTAGGGTTTCGAATCCAAGCACCGACACCTAATCATATTTTTAGGAAAACGTCTTCCATTTCTTTCACAAAAAAAAAAAAAATCATTTTCCTAAATTTAAACTTCAGTAAGAAAACATTTTCCATTAACTCATTTTCTTAAGTGAACCAAATGCCCAAAATAGGAGAAAAATATTTTCCACCAAACAATTGATCCTTAATGCAGTTTGAAAGCTGGGATCCAAAGTGTTAACGTCATTCATCCTCCTCCTTGTCTCAAGTCACTTCACATTCAACTGTCCATGGCAGCTTCTGCATCTAACATCCTGAACAAGACTCTCGTCAGAGTCGTTTGTTTTTGCTAAGGTCAATATATGGTTCGAAGTCAATGGACGGAACTAGAGAAGAATTCCCAAGGGCCCAGAATACCTAGACATGATTGTGATATTCAGGATAATTTGAATCGAACGACACACAATAAACATCTTGTCATCTATCTAAAGTAACACGGCAAAACCTAAGGGCATTCAGTGAAGAACCTCACAAAGTTGAAATCCTTGAAACTACTAGTGAACAATCATCAAACTGAAAATTACTGAACATGCAGACATTTTTGAATCGCAGCTTGGAAATCATCCGATACGACATTGGCAGGAGGGTACATGCGAAAAACATACGAGATGGACTTGGATACCACCATCGGATTCTTGGAGGGTATACAATCTGACAATTTCCCAAAGCACTGCTCATCGAAAGGAAATGACCCACTGAGAAAGAAGAAGCTGCTCCTTCCCAGCTTCTCCGCCTGAAACAATAATCACAAAGGCGTCAAGACAACATCGGGGGTTTAGGATGGATAAATACAAAAGATGGTTTGAACGCACTATTACGAACTTTTAAAGCCGCTACTCAAAACTGAGCTGAAAAATTCATCAGTCTAACTACCGATTAGGAAAGAAAAACTCCAGAACAAAAATGAAAATCTAGATTACTGGCCATGCATGGAACTGGTATGCTCTCTGCCATGCACATGCAATTGCCTCACAATCGCAGATTCTTTACAAGACCCTATGACCAAGCAAACTGAGCAATGAGAAAACATGATACCATGTTCCAGTAGCAGTAATTACCCGCAGTTGTGAAAACCTAAGGTTATTCATGGTAAGAATAACCGGCACTTCATATAAAGCGTCGGCAAGTAACCGAATCGCCAAATACTCGAAGAAGTTCTTCACAAAACTTCTCTGTCCCTCCAAATTTTTTCCATACCCACAAATTTCAAAATCTGGGAACCACAAGATGCATTTTACTGACTTCCACAGAACTTGGCTCTCCACAGATTTCCCTATGATGGTCTCATATGGGTGATGGAGTCCCCACATAATCTTGACATCAGTCAATGACGGGTCGAATATGGAGGATTCAAGAAGAGATGTGGTGGCAACCATTCTTAAAGGATCATAATTGCGGGCAATGTTGGAGGTAAAATGAAAGTTGGTGTCGTCCAAGATGAGAATTTCCCCATCATCAGCAAAAGGAAATAACTGAATAAGTAATGTTGGGTCGGCATCACCATTTTCTGCGATGCATGAACTTGGCTTACTCACTGACGAAAATGATGTGCCCATATTATGAGAGAAAGAACATGAATCACCATTCCGACAACCCTGCAAGTCCAATTTCACAATCAATTAATGAATTGCTTGCATTTTGTATGGGAGAATAAAGTAGCAGTAGTGATGAAAGCAAGACTTAGGAGCATATGTGGAGAGTGTGGCGTGACTTGGACATAATCAGCTACAGGTACACTTGAGCAATCCTAATACCAGCTTCTCAATCTCTTGCTTCAGACAATGAGTGACCAATTTAGGCTCAGAAGCTTCTAATCTCTTAGGAGGACAATATGCAAGCAATCCCAATACCAGGTTTTGGAACTCTAGATCGTGACAAGGAGCAACCAATTTAAACTCAGAAGCCTCTAATCTCTTAGAAGGAACATACACAAAATCCAGAAATTTTATTTGCTTTTTTCATTTCAACTGCCATGAAGCATCAATAGAATCCATTTTATAAAGTACCCAATCAAGGTTGGTTTATTTTTGCAATAACTTCTGTTATTATTTTTAGTGCCGTAGCCTATAGTTGCTTAAAGCTGTGGCTTCAAAATGAGCATTAACAGAGCGTGTTCCTAAAGTGCTATAGACCTTCAGACATAAAGTACTCAAAAGGAATGTTCCAGATCAGAGTGACTCCTTCAGAAGCTGCTGAAGAATGAACACCATTTGAAAGTTCCTACTGCACCGGGTTTAAAGTGCTTGGCAAGCATCCAAGAAGAACTGAAGCACTCTGACAAAACTAAAGCAGATGCCAAGCAGTGCTCTCAAGCGTGTAACAAGGTGAATTCTCTCACAAATTTCAAGAACCACAGAAGATGATGGAAAAGGTGTTATTCGTGGTCTTAGTTTGATTAATTTAATTATATAACTAGATAAGAAGAAACTAATTGAAGCATATTCCACTGAGCATGAATAACAAAGCAATGGAATCCGATATGCTGACAATTTAGCACAAGCAGATCAATTTACAATTACATATGGAGGGAGTTTATCACGCTAGATCTAAACAACCGTGCCTTTGAAAATGGGGACGAATCTCAAGTGTGTACCATATGCATTCTGTGAACAGAGTCTCATGAATTGCAGTAGCTCGAAAGTTAAATACATGATACAAAGCATGCCACCAACTTGTCAATGTTATCTACTGCTTTATTTGCTCCAGTCACCAGGTAAAAAAATTTTCAGTCACATTCATGATAAAGCATAACATATTACCAAACATTCACTTGGTAATTGGGTACAAAACTTGAGAATGGAAATTTATATGCAGTTAAAACGTGCATGCTACATACGGTGAAATTAAAGTCAAGAGTGAAGTATGAACCTGTAAAGAGAAGAAGAATTTGCACATGGGTTGTTTTGCTTGATAGGAATGAGAAAATGAGCAATTACTGCCCCTATTGCAAGATCCCTTAAGAAAATAGACACATAATTCACCCTCATTGTTAACAGAGAAACCACTCTCAGTAGAACCCTTGGGCTGATCACCATGTGCTCCTCCAGAGTAAAGAGCTCTTATCTAAAATTGCAGACAAAGAAGACTTGTAACTCCATAGGTATCTGCAAAAGGAGGACATAAAGTATGATATTGTACCTCTTTGACAACAGCTGTCAATTTGTCAGCCACAGTTGTTGTCTGGAAGTCATTTGGGGCAACAAAGGGCACAGCAACACATTTCTTGCTGTCGGCAGAAGAATTAAGTTGATCGTCATCTAGGCCAGCTGCATCTTCATCTTCACTTGGCGGTGGACACTCAAGAAGGCACTTGTGTTGGAACTCATAAGGATAGTAATAAGAAGGAAAAGAATCAGATGCACCGAGGAAGTTGGGCCGAAACTGATGTAATGAACTCAGGACATCTTCATCTGAGGAAAAGCAAATTGAAAATCAAAAGGGAAACTAATAGAAGAAAGAAAGGGAAAGAGAGGTGACAAGAGAGAACTCAAAGGACAAAGTTGCAGCTTTACATATTTCAGCGACATGATTAAGTGATGACTGCACAAGATTATGAAAGAAGCACCATTCTTCTTCATTCTTCAGCACCATCTTCTCTGTAGCTTTCATGTCATCAACTTGTAGAACTTGATTCAAATGCTTAACGCGATACTCGTCCTTCAGATGAAAACAACACATAGATATGAGAATGAATACCAGAATGATCTTCAAGAATAAATGATGACAATACCTTGAAAATGCGCTGCCAAAACTTAAAGGCACACAAGTTCGCCATTAAAATCGCCTCCTTTTGACCAATTGGGGGGTTGTTAGTATCTCCACTAAAGTAGCAATTTATGTACCGTCTGAACTGGAAAGAAAGGGGGAATAGCCAATAAGAGTAATGTTTTTTTCCTGTTGATGGATCTAGAATAGAAATTTGCATTTGCTTGATGGGAAGTACCAAATTTTCCTGCCCAAAAGGATGCACAATAGGTAGAGGTTGTGTGTCCATCAATACACCAAGAAGAATGCCCTCGTGTAGCAATCCAACTTCGCCAAACTTGATTATGAACAGAGATGCATCAAAAGATAGAGAGAAACAGGCAAGCAGATGTCCATAGAATGTTGGCTCAAACCTCCCTCTAGGAGATGTCTTTAACGCGCCCATAAGAACTAGCAAATCTAATGCATCTTGAACAACCTCAGGATCAGGAGGGTCTAAAGCCTTCTGCAACAATACTAACATTTATTTTTCATGGATTAGCATTTCTTTTAGTCAATATACTGAATATGTGAATGCAGAAGATCAGGGAATGATAAAAGCATAATCATTGAAATGTGTCGCAAAAATCTAAAAGTTTCGGAATAGATGTGAGTTCCCTTTTAAGATCATCCAATGTCAATTACAATCAGATAATGATAAATGCAGTGCGACGCATTAGTAATAAAGCTTCAGAATAATTTCTGAATGAAGTTTTCCAATAGTCCTAGCCAACACAAAAAGGAAAAGATCCAAAGACAATACTTCTTAATTTAGATCAAGACTCATAATCCCCCTTTCGGAGTCTTTCTAAATAGCTTTAAAACAGCATGCCTTGCCATTTATATACATGAAGGTGTGTAAGGTACCTATTTCTTGGTAAGTCATTTGAAGGGTGACCAAAGGACAGATAAATTCCTTAATGCTTTGTGAATATTGAAAATCAGATGTCTCGCGGTGGTTCCTTGAGCTGAAGGTTAGTTGCTTAGGGTTCCAATATGGAGGGAAGTTGATCGAACAAGAAAAAGTATTGGCAAAAGCAGAACGCCATGTCTAACATAGTTGATCTTAAAAATGCAACACAGATTGGCAACAGATGCTGTATGGGCAAGTCCATTGGCACAAAACAGAGGTCATCAGTTTTGGATTTAAGTGGCAGTGGGAGGAAGCCCCCTAATGCTCTAGAAAGGTAAGGCTATGCTAAAAGAGGGAGAAAAGACGAGGACTCTCCGGTTTTGATTTTGCCCTCTTTCCTATACTTGTTTATTTCCCATTCTTTTGCATAATTTTTGATGCATAGGTTGGAGACCCATTATGCGCTTCCAGTTCTAAGAGAAAATGGACGCATCTGGCTAGAAATGTTGGTGTTAAAAGTGAAACAGGAAAAGAGCAAATGACAACAGAACCCCTACCGTTTTATAGACAGAAAGAACATACCTCTGGGATCATTAATGGCCCTTGATTCAGCGCAACAGATTAGAAGTACTTGGTGTCGCAGTGATAGCCTCAGTATAGTTGGACATTCATGATCCTCTAGATTACTGTAAAATGAACCTGTTACCAATCTATAAATCTCTCCATCACAGGTCCGACCTGTTCTTCCTCTCCGTTGTTCAGCCTGCATATAGCTTTGAATTTCATGAACTTCACATAGAAACTGAGACTAAGTTGCCAAGCTTTATATTATACCTGAGATTTGGATACCCACATGAGCTCTGAGTGTTCCCTTTTCCTATTACCATCCCAGTAAACTTGTAGTGACCGACATGAATCAATTATAAAAGCTACTTTTGGAATTGTCACTGATGACTCTGCGATGTTTGTAGCTAATATAATCTGGTCAAAATGAACTTTCAAAGTCAAAAGGAACTCAAAATATATCCAACTAAATCAAAAATCTATATTATTAAGGGAAAAGTTGTATTTGTCTCCCTTATTTGGCATTCCAACATAACCCTTGCTACTAACCAAGCTCATTTCATCAAGTAACCACCCATTTTATACATGTCTGATAACTATCCGCTATCACCATATCCACCCCACTGGATAATCACCAATTCCTCTCAATATTTTTTTTTATTCACTTATAACCTCCTACTGTTGTGCACGCACTTAAACACTAACAATGGCATAAGAAAAAGTACAGTCCCACAGCAAATACTATTAATGGTCTCAGACTAAATTCACATTTATACGTACACGTAAGTCCGTAACCGTTCCTAACAAAAGCAGAGACAAACTAATCCATTGCCTTCATGAAGAACGCAATTTGAGGAGAAGCACATGGAGAAAGATGCCTAAAAGATCTGCACCTATGCAATGATACAAGTAGGGTATGCAAGATCCTTGGCTTCACTGTTCTGTGTGAGTTCATTAATATATATGCTGCCTAAGACTCCCGAGTCAATATAAGCAATGTTTTCACCAAAAATCTATTGATACAGTTTTCCATTGTGATAGCTTTTCGAAAGAACACAGTTACCATGCTTTATTGCTTTCTCAAATGCTTCTGCAAATAAACAACATCTAACCCTAAAAAGAAAGAAGAAGAGACTAGATAATATGATGCCTTTAAAGGGAAAACATTAATTTTGATATAGTTACCTATATTCTGATCATGTAAGAAGCAAATATGCAAATCAAGAGAACTCCAATGCTGTAATATGAGAATTTTATTTGAGCTTCCCAAAAGTGCATCTTACCTTACGGTGGGACTTCCAGATCTTCATAGCCAGCAAAGCTTGTTCTGTGTCTATACTACTATGCAAAATATGAACTTTGAACAATGAACCTAAGGACTTCAAAAGGCGCCATTGCTCCTCCAGTGAACGGTACGTTGGCAGAAAGATTAATATGCTCTTTTCAATGTCAGGCTCATTTTCATGGATATGCATTACCAAATCATGAATGAGTTTGTGAACTTCAGGTTTGATATTTGCATCAGCTGTTGAAGGGCTTTCCCCATTGCAATATGTCACTGGCGATGACTCCGAACTAATTCCAAGCAATTTGGTTACCTGTTCAGCAAAATCTAATAAATACAGCATGCCTCCCAAGCTACATTTGGAAAACCTTGAAGATACTTATCTCTTTATGAGAAACATAATACTTAAACCTTTCTATAGAGAGAGAGAGAGAGAGAAAAAAAACTGTCAGGAATTATCATGCCTCCCAGGGTCACCCTTGGTTCTATCATCACTCGGTATTTACCATCCTTATTGCAATTGGCGGACATATTTGCAGGGCCCCTTGCTCATAATGCCTTTACTCATTTTAGATACAAACTCGGTCTTTGGCTTATCTCAATGACTACTTTAACGGGAAGTATTGATCCACACATTCAATCTCAGGCTAAAGCCAAGCCAAATTAGGAAGATTCAATGACAACTGCTCATGAGAGATTTGATGCTCAGTTGTTTTTATTTTTATTGGATTCTGTAGTTAAGTTGTTTCACTTGTCTTTTAGATTTTGTTTATTAAAAGAATCATGGGACTGTTATTTCGCTTGTATACATATGAACCTCTACCAATGAAATGGCATCAAAAGGGAATTTGCATATGCTCTCTTGTTTTCATTTGTCTTTAATAACTCTCCCATCATGCACCATCGAGATTCCACCGATCACTGCTACAACGATGACTTCTCCTATGTTGCCCACTTCAGTAATTGCAGCCCAGGCTTAATCACGGTCCACATCCCCATCTCAATTGAAACCATGACCTCAGTTCTAACTCCGAAATCATCTCTATTGAAATGTTATTCCATATCACTTGACAATAGGTCCTAAATGCCCTTTATATTCATGTGGTCCCCTTCCACCTATTAGCTTAAGTTTCAAGATTGAACTTTCTAACACGTATCCCTTTTGTGAATGCGCATGCTCTTTATATTCATATAGTCTTCCCCCACCTATCAACCTAACCTTTTAGTTGGACTTTCTAACAATCTCCCTGCATATCCCCATCCAAATCACAATTCTCTACGTAGGCCATCCAATAATTGTTCCGAACCATTGAAGCAAGTCCATGAACAGTTAGTCATGGCAATAGTCGACCATAGCACCACTTCGTCACCCTTTCCAGATTTCCCCCAGACTGAGCTACTCAGCTCACCTGTCTAGAGTTCATTGCAGATCTTCGTCAAGGGGTAGTCGCTTCCATTGCTGTCGTTACTAGACATGGCTCTGCTCTCCAAGGATGTTGTCAACTCTAATACCAACTGATGTAGTAGAAATGGGATACATGCAGAGAAATCAATCCGCAGAAGATGCCCAAGGTGCAACACTCTCACAGACACAAATTCAAGGAAAAGTCTCTCATAATTCTTTCATTAGTTTATAAAAAAAAAGCTGGTTTGCATCAAAATACAAGTGCATATTTATAGGCATACTAAAATAGAAAAAAGAAAATGCATAAATAACTTAAGAAGTCAATTGATAATTATTTCCTTATTTCAACCAAGATTCTAACTATGGACAAAGAAATAGAAGTAAAATCCCACTCACACTCTAATTAGAAAACTATCAGCCACTAGGGTAATAAACGGCACCAAATATCGACGTTATCTTGATGGACCCCCACTTAATGGTTTCAAGGGTCAAAGATGAACTCTATGAGTATTATTCGACACTTACAATTAGAAGTTAGAACGGTCACAGCTGCAAAATCAGCCGTCAGTTGCTTCTTGAAAATGTGCTTTTAAATTGTTTCAACTTCTACTTGCTCAACTTTTAGAAGTCTGCCTGTTGTGACTTTCTGAAAGCAGGAGCAAGAACTCCCATATTGCCCCATAGGTATTATGTTTCACTGGTGAGACTGCCATAGGAACTATTTACTACTAAGGCCAACATAAACATTTGTTCTTATATCTATTTGTTCGCTAATACACAATGCTATCAGTTAGTAATCCATACAGCAAGTAATGAGAAATGAAATTTGGAACCAGGGTGAAATGCCAAAAGTTTAAGGATCCCAGCAAAGTCAATAACTCTTCAAGCATTTGATAAGTGCAAAAACATGGGTGGCTCAAATAAATGAAGAGGCAATAGGAGATTCCAGTCTTATTTTACTAGATGTTTCAAGGACTAAGTTCGGTTCAGGATCTGTCTGTTTTGACTTCTAAAGCTACTTATGACTTTATGGCAAATATAAATATATATATGGCTTTCCCATCAAATATCAATATTATATTAAAAATCATGAAAAAAAGTCTACATGTCTTTAAATACCTCAGATTGCTAATAATCGTATGCTTTGGAAAATTCAAGGTGTTACATATCAAATAAAAGTCAAGTCTATATACTAAAAGCACAAGGCAAATTCTATAGTTAATAAGCAAAAAATTATGCCAACATGCCTTGAAATTCCATGCGAAACAAGAATGCCAAACCAAATGATCAACCATTGAGCAGGTACTCTTTAAAAATAATGCTGCACATATAGGGCTATAGGGCAAATAACCAAGCTTTTACCTGCTCAAGATACAACACTCTTTTTTGAAAAATCGTTTGCTGGTTGGAGTTAGGAATGGCAAGCACCTCTACTCTTTCATCCCTAGCAATATCTCCAAAGTAGTCCCTGTATCTTGCAATATCAGCTGTTGCAGACATCAATACCACCCTGTAAAATATCAAACAGGAACTAAGTTTAATGGCCACAAAGCAACCACTATGCATGAAACATCTAATAAAAGATATGGTTTCTGTATACATCAAATCAAAGATACAGTTTTCTGTATACATTGCAAGTGCAATTTATTCTTTCCACTTGGTTATTCAATCAAATGCATCCACATTCTATTTGAACTACTATCTGATACAAACTCGTTACTGATAAACCACCCGTTGACATTCTTGTTTTCACAAAAGATGCAGAGTATTCAAAATCCAGAAGATAAGAAAAACGATTTCATAACCGCAAACTCGCCCAAGTATCACCTGCAGTGATTATTGAGAAAGCTACTTGGAAAAGCTTCTATCATGCCATTTCTTTGTGTTGACTGAGCCATTAACTTTGAATGACATCAAATACAAGGAAATGCACAGAAATGCCCAAAAAAAATAAAATGACCTGAGGTTCTTGTTCTTCAGGAGAAACTGCTTCACGCAGACAAGAAGGAGATCAGACTCTATAGATCTCTCATGCACTTCATCTAGTATGATAGCCTTGTAAGCAAGTGCATTCACACCCTTCTCACGAATCTCCTCTAACAAAACTCCTGCAGTTTTGAAAGCAATCTTTGAACTGCAAAAGAAGGCAGATAGAAAGGTATAAGGACTTTAGTTTAAGATAGACACAACACAAATGGCTAAGGCATTTCCAAATAGTGAATCAATGTAAAATTTGCATGAGCCAATGAAAAAAAAGGAATTCAGACCCTACAACTACTTTACATGCGACAGCTTGACAAAAACATAGTACATTCCGCATGCTGTAACTATTTATCGGTTGTGTGGATGTTGAAGTTGCCATGCTCATGGACATTTTCTCCCTAATTAAGATGATTTTAGAAACTCTTCACACTATAACATATAGACCGGTAAAAGAGTTCATATTTCTGTAATGGTCTGGCTGAATATGTTGGACCAATCTAACTTAAAGGACTGTCAACCTGCATTATTAACTACTTTAGTAGAGCAGAAAATAATACCTGTCTGCTAATAAGTTCACTTTAAATTAGCTCAAAAGTAACGGAGGACAAAAAAAGAAGGCCACTATTCAAACCTGCTGAAGTAAATAAAGGACAGTAGAAGTTTGAACGATATATGACTATTGGTAGTGCCACTAACAGCTACAGAAGCCCAACAGAAAAGACAGCTATCAAGCATCATCGACCATCTAAGTCTTGCTATTAAGGAAATGGTGAAAATGTACATGTTTCTTTCTTTTAATTTTTTCCCGCACGTTTTTTTTTTTTTTTTGGGGGGGGCACATTGCATCGCTACCTGGATGATATATTCTTCGAATGACCAATGTGATATCCAACTTCTCCTCCCAACTCACAATTACGGGCTTTTGCAACCATTTTTGCCACAGCTACAACTGCAAACCTGCGAGGTTGTGTACATACTACGGGAGAGATGTTTTTCTCTAGCAGAAACTGGGGCACTTGAGAGCTCTTCCCTGAATATTTAGAATATACAATCAGATCGAACCCAAGCAGCAAACTGTGGAGGACTAACAAAAGCAGGTCATAGCATCAATCAGATGGAGGGAAGTAGATAACACAGGCTCCAATGAAATTTGATTGCCAATCCACATTTGTAACTTCAGGCCAAGTACAAATATAATCATCCCAGTATTGGACTACGTAGGTAATTGGTTTACAAACAGCATTCAGCCAATAAAAACAATTAATAATACAGATCTCAAAATCCCCATCTTCAGTTTCGATCGAAAGCTTCCTTTAAATTGAAGGAAAATCACTTATACGGCTAGAAAAACCAAACTATATGAATCCTAAATAATCTCTTTCAGTCCTCTTAAAAGCTAGATCACTAAAGACTCTATCCAGCTTTAGTATAATACAAAGAATAGCAATGATGAAAATAATGAGAATAATAGCAATAGCAATTATATTATTAACAATAAGAATAAACTATTCACTTCCTGGCATCAAGCCAAATCCCCATATTCCAGATGTGGCTTAAGAAGATCGCAAAAATTTACATTTGCCAGGGCTTCCTGCTCCTATAAGTTTTTAGCAAACGGAATCAGTGCATACAAAACTGAACAATATACATGGTCTACAAGGTTACCGGCTAAAATGAGCTAATATCTTTTCCCAATTTCCATTAGATAATCAAATTAACGAGATTAAGAATTCTTTAGACACACTTTCCATTCGTCAGCACCATTGCAGAGATCAACTAAGATACTAAGCACAAAATTTTCATTCATTTTAACAAAACAATAACGTTGACGTAATCACATTCCCACAGTTTTGTGAACATCAGTATACGCTGCACGAGACCAAATAACACGGAGCGACACTAAAGTGACCTCTTCATCATTCACGAAGTTTCAGGTTTATTCGGTTCAGCTTCCGAAGCAGCAAAACACCACGAAACACGAGCGCAGAGTCCACGAGCTACTGACGAAAGGGGAGGCGACGCGCTGGATGATCGCGAACCAAAAGGCTAGCGAGAGAATGAAGGAACCGCACGCGCTCGATTCGCAGCACACGAGTTCGAAAGCTTCCAAAAGGAGCAATGAAGCACTCCTTCGCCTAAAATCTCCCGATAACGACCCCGATCATCCAGAATCGCGGCGCCGAATCCGGCGTCTCGGCCCATCGCTCCCGCCTCAAAACTCGACGCGACTAAAGCGCAATGCAGCAGAGCACTCAACAGAGAGAGAGAGAGAGAGAGAGAAAAGTTACCGCATCCGGTTTCGCCGACGATGAGGGTGACGCGATTCTCGAGGATCTTCTCGACGATCTTCTCGCGGAGGGCCGCGATGGGGAGGGGAGGGAACCCGGAGGAGGAGGACGACGACGACGGAGCAGGAGGAAACGGAGACGAATACGAGGAGCTACACGACGGCGTCGGAGAAGACGGCCTCGCCATTGTCGACCTCCGATCGCTGGAGGAATCGCGCTCGCGGTCGCTGCTAGCGAGAGTGGAAATGAAGTGGGGAAGCGAGAGAAGCGTCGCTCGTCTTCGTCTCCTTCTTCCTCCTTTTACGACAAAAGTTTCTAAAGGACGAAGGAAGGAAGGAAGGAAGAGGAGGTCGCTCACTCCCGCGCAGTCGCGGATCCCCTGCTCGGCGTCGTATTGGGAACTACACGCGTCGGCCCGGGGATGGGTCCTGGGGAGGACCTTTGCCCCTTGACTTGGACTGTCGTCGGTTGACTAGCTGGGGGGAGGGGCGTACGCTGGTCGCGGGAGCAGGCGACCGGTGGCCTCTACCTTCTCCCGGAAGGAGAGGAGGTGGGCCCCGATGTTATATTCTCCGGGGTAGTCGCGGACGTGGAAAGAAATCGATCGTGATTAAGACTCGAGAAGACTCGTTGTTACGCCCGCGAGATCGACGGTAGCGATGTCTCCGGGCCGGACGGCTGACTTCACGTTCGGAAATGAGCTCACGTCCTCGTGCTGGCGCACCCCGCGCCGCGGACACCTTTCGTGAGGGTTTTCAGAGTTTCGAAAATGAAAAGTTTTTGGCGAAAATAAAAATAAAAAAAGGAAAACATCACAACAAATCCTCAAACCATCAAAATTTTTTGCTATCATAAAAAATTCTAAACTTCCCTACACAAATACCTCTAATTTTTTTGTCACTAAAAAAAATCGAACTTAAACACATTTGATATATATTCCTCTATTTCAATTACATCTAAGATATATTTATCATGCTAAAATAAGATTGGATTTTCTATGACATTAAACAAAAATTGGGTATTTTTGTTAAGATCACGTTTTTCTTTTCACTCTCGTTATTAAAACACTCACTATTATTATGTTTTCATGATATTATCTTTTATGGATCTCACATTTTTCAGCATTCTTCTATAGTTTTTCTTCTTTCTCTTTTCTGGCTGGACCACTTGCCTTAGTTGTTCTCACTTATTTCTCTCTATTCTGTCTTTTTCCAAGATATCCCTCTCATGTCAGTCATCTATGTTGGAGCCCAAATTTGTAAAAACCTCCTCCCCACCCACCTAGTCCCCTTTCTATTTCATTTTCTTCAACTTTAATGCTCCGTTCGTTTCATGGAAAATAACTTCAAGGAAAATGTTTTCCGGATTTTCCGGTGTTCATTTCACGGAAAACCAACTATTCAAGGAAAATGTTTTCCGCTTTTGAAAAGTAGAAAACATTTTCCATAACTTCTTCCACCTTATATCTTTTTACTAACACATTTTTGTTTTATTTTTATGCTTTATGTTTTCTTTTCTTTTCTTTCTTTCCTTTTCATATTTCTTCCTTAGCTTGGCCGATGGCGGTGACCGGCCAGCAGCCAAGCGAGCTAGCTCTCGCCGATCGCGGCCGGATCTTGGTCGGCCGCCAAACGTCGGCTATCGTCGGGCGTGCGCGCGAGGAAGGAGGAAGGAGAAGGAAAAGAAAAGGAAAAAATAATAAAATAATAAAATTTTAATTTTTTAAAATATAAATAATTTAAATTTTATTTTTAAAAATATAAAAAATAAAACTAATGAACGGTGGAAAATAATAAAAATTGTATTTTTTAAAAATACAAATATTTTTGGTCAATTAAAAATATTAAAATTCAATTTTTTGATAATTTTTCATAAACAATTAAATTAGTTAACGAACGGTGGAAAATGTTTTCCACTCAAAACTTAAGTTTCAGCCAAACAAACACCGAAAATATAGCCATTTTCCTAGAAAATGACTTATGGGAAAATATTTTCCGCAGATGGCTCATTTTCCGCGAAAACGAACGGACCATAAGTTTAACTATAAGTAGAAAACCAATCTCATGTCTCTTCACACTTTTCCCTATGTGTCATTCGTTGTCTCAGTTTGCATCAAACTCTTTGATTGATCAATCACGAAGACAAGAAAAACACCATTAAAGATTTAGACCTAGGAGTTGAAGTTGTGCACACCTAGGTGGCGCATGGGAACATTTCTATTTCTTTGTTCTTTTATTCTTTTGCTCTCCGGAACCAAAAAAAAAAAAAAAAACAAAACAAAAATCCGTTTAATAATATTAACTAATTTTTCTATTCCCCAAAATAGAAAAGTAGTATGGGAATAAATTTTGAATAGAAATAAGAAGTAGAAAAAAGTAACTTCTTGTTCCCGATAATAATTTCTAAAAATAAGTCATTTTTTATTTTCTTCTTCTTCCTTGCCGCTCCCCGCGGGCTGCTGTCCACTAGCCGGCCATCACCAATTAGGGGTGTGCATGGTCCGGGCGGGCGGTTCCCGACCTAGAACCGGAAACCACCCACTAAGGACCGGTTCCGAAAAATTAGAACCGGGATCCACCCGTTTGTTGCATGGATCCACCCGGGAACCGGACTGCCGATCCGGTCCGGTTCCCGGGTGGATCCATGGAACCGATCTTGACGCGAAACAATTTTGGTTTTCAACATAGAACGGTCGAGTCTATGAGTTGAGAAGGAGGGGATGAGGTCTATGGTTGGGTTTTCAACATAGAACAGTCGTGGTGGCCAACGCAAGGGGGCGAACAACAACGGCGGAGAAGCAGCGGTGGCGGCGTCGACGCTCAGGGAGGAATCAAAATGGCGATAGGATTAGGAGGAACCGAGGAAGAGACAAAGAGAGAGAGAATCGAAGATGAAGGGAGTGGGGAAATGAAATCTAATTTAGGGTTTCTTTTAGTAATTTTTTTTTTAATTTTAAAAAGGTTCCGATCCGGTCCGGGTGGGTGGATCTCGCCCATGGAACCGGAACCGGACCGGTTCCCTCAAGAACCGCCGGCCGCCGGCGGTTCCGGTCCGGTTCCGAGCGGTCCGGCGGTTCCGGGTATTTTGCACACCCCTATCACCATCGACCCGGCGGTCGCCAACGGTGGCAATCAGGCAATCGTCAACGGCGACGGTGGTTGGTGGGCGGTAGCAGTGTCACCTTGCGACAAGTGGCGACAATCAAACACATTTCTAAACACATTCCTATTATTTTTCTATTCCGAGAATTAAATTTTTTATAATTACCAAACGCATTATTTTACTCAAAAAATTTTCCAAGGAGTAGAAATAGAAAAAAAATATTATGAAAATAAATTGTTCTTCGAAACATAAATGTTACCGTTCGCACATTTAATGCCCAAAGAAGGGAGGGTTATTATGGCCCACAACATAATCAAGCTCGTCAACATTGTCTACTTCTCCATTTTCGTCTTCTTGGTCCTAATTGTTACCATTATTACCAATTCACCATCACCTATCAACCTCCATATCCATGGCTCGAATTCCCCTACTTTCATTAAGTTGTTTATGCAAACCAAAAATGTTGCTCTCGAGAATGATAATTCCATCCACAAGATCGGCAAGAATTTGCCCCTCCTTGCCCCCTGGTCTCTTCCACTCCATACCCCTACTTTAGTACTCTATAAAATAAAGTGAATTTTCAAATTGTCACGACTTTGTTGCTCCCAAATGACAAGTAAAAACTACGCTCCAAATTGCAGCCAAGTTATGTGTAAAAATTAACTCTTACATGAGATATGTTTTGTCATGTTCAATGGTTTATGATTGTGCGTGATTCATCATGGGCCATGATCGGTATAAGCATATCCCTTAATTTGGGGTGGAAATTTGAGAGAAGTCGGGCTGTTGGGACATTTATTTCTAGGTCAATGAGTGTGGTGCTCACACCACTACTTTAGTACTCCATAAAATAAAGTAGAGTCTTGAATGGTTATGACTTTTGATACATCCAAATGACAAGTAAAAATTACACTCCAAATTGCAGCCAAGTGGTGTGCAAAACTTAATCTCAATTGCCGAATAGCTGCCATCGATGATTGAAAGGGCTAAAGAGGTGATTGCAAACTTGATGCTCAAGTCTAAGCCCCTTTGCAATGAAGCAACGCTATTGGAGATCCCCATGTTTTGATAGCTGTTAAGAAGTTCAATACGGAAGTATTTATGTCCAATGTGTTCCTGAGTATCAAACTTTGGTTAATGGTTCAAGAACCGATGAGTGCGACATGGCCCGGACCACCAAAAAGGGAAGGGCGAGAAGTAACAGAGAAGGAAGAAAATGGGACCCGCAAGAAAAGATAAAGAAGAAAACAAACAGGACACCACAACTAAACAAAAAAGAATGCTTAGAAAAAGTTGGGACCCATTAAAGTTAATATTGGGCCCATTTAGTTCAACTTTGGGGAAATGGCTTTACATTTCCCCAAGTATCTATGAGTGAATGGGCATTTTGTGAAGGCAAGTGTGTTTGAAACTCATTTTTTGTGTATATTTTGCAAAGCAACTTCAAGGTGAAAAGAAAAAGGAAAAAAAAAAAAAAGAGAGAGAGGAGGAGAAGCAACGAGAGGGGAAAATTGCGGGGGAGCGGCTAGTGGCAGTGGCGCTAGTGGTGGTGGGGAGGTGGCTGGTGGCAGTAGCGGTAGGGGGAGGCGGCTCACCTGAGGTCGGCGACCTCAGGCGACGCCCTAGGTCGCACAACCCGGCCGCTTGGGTCACGCGACCCAGGTGAGGCTTCCCGACGGCGATCTGGTTGCTCATGGCTGAGCACCGCCCACTAGCTAAGCTTCGCGGTGGAGCAGCAAGTCCAAGGAAGAAGACGATGAACAGTGTTTTTTTAGGGCAAAAAGGGAAAACATGATTATCAGTAAGGGCAATATTGAAAAGAAAAAAATTCATTAAACCTTAGACTAGCATTCTGAAAATGCCGAAAGCCCAAAGTAGGGACTTGCTTTAGGCTTTTAGCATTTTCAGATGCTAGCATCTGACAAATGGAGACTTAAAAATGTGAACCAAGCACAAAATATTTTCCCTAAGGAGCTTTGAGCCTCCAAAGCCCCTTGAGAAAACTGAACCAAACGAGGCTGTTGTTAGATAGTGTTTTGGTCATGGTGGGAGTGGAAAAAGCGCTCTTCTTGTGTTATATTGGGCAACATTAGGATTTTTAGTAACATTTATATCATAGGGAGCATAATTGAAAGTTCTCTATGGTATTAATCCAAATAAAAATGACGCTTTTATAATTATTGATGATTTTCAACATTCTTGCAAGTAAAAAAGCCCCATAAAAAAGGTAAACTCTCCTTAAGAAACCTCCAACTGCTACATTGGATCGAATTTCATGACAGTTCCAAGATTAGAAACTAAAATTAAGTGAACAAAATAAATAAGAGTTAATATAATGAAAAACCTTAAACCGATACACCTATGATAAATTTATCTCAAACTAATTTTTTGACCCCCAAAAACTTCAAACATGTACATTAATAACAAATTTACCTCGAATGATCATAAAAAACCTAAACTGGTACACTTATAATAATTTTATCCCAAACTAATTTTTTTGATTGCCCAAGTTGCTAAACTAATACATTTATGACAAATATATCATCTGTTAAATTGGATTAATACCACAAAACCGATGCAACTATGACAAATGGAGAATAAAATCTCAAACTAATATACTAGTCAACCGTCACGTGTCATTTAACTCGGCAATTTAATAGAAAATTTTAATCGAAATTAATAGAGAGCAAATTTGTTAATTTGTTAAAAGTGTAATAGTTTTGTATTTTAAGTGGTTAAAAAATTATTTTGACTAAATTTGTCACAGATATACTAATTCGGGATTTTTCGTGTTATTAACTCAATAAATAATTGTATTACACTATTTATGTAATTCATTGGCATTTGTTTTTTCATTATTTTAAGGGATAAAACTACCAAAAAAAAAATCACAAATTGTCTTACTATGTTGTGACACATATACCCTATAGTTTTTTCACGACATGAAAAACCCCAAACTATACCCACTATAATTCATTTACCTTACTTTTTTCTTATGATATAAAAATCTTGAACTTATACCTATATGACACATTTACCTTTCATCAATATTTCGTCAAATGATTTTTCCATTAAAATAACTTTGTTTTTATTTCATCCAAACCACGTGGGCACCATGTTTAACATTATATGCTTTTCTGGCATTTGTGTAGGTAAATTTTTAATTGTTCTCATTAATAAAACTTTGGTAGATCATAAATGTGTCATACAAGTACAACTTTGAAATATTTGGGTGTCACAAAAAATTAAAATAAATATGTCATGGTGAGCATAGTTTTAGGGTTTTTTGTGGCTTTTACCCTATTTTAATGAGGGATAATGCAAAAGCAATATAGAATAGGGGTGTGCATGGTCTGGGCAGGCGGTTCCCGACCTAGAACTGGGAACTGCCCGCTAAAGACGGGTTCCAAAAAATTGGAACCGGGATTCACCCGTTTGTTGCATGGATCCACTTGGGAACCGGACCGGCAGTTCGGTCCGATTCCTGAGTGGATCCATGGAATTGATCTCACAATAATAATAATATCACTTTCTAAATCCCACCATGAGAACTCTTCATATCAAGTAATATACTAGAAACCAAAAGCTATAACAACTAGAAATCAAAACATAAAGGAAAAACAACAACTAATTTGAGAAACTACATTAATCAGGTTTCACTCATACATTCAAGAAGCAGCTAAGAGTTTTAGCTTCTCAGTCATTTTCCTTCATAAAAGCTACAGCAACATAAGGATAAAAAGAAAATCCCAAACTGTTGCGAATGCCTTAGAATTTATAATCAACGATCAGCTACTTGTGCTTTTGTCTCTATTCTACTGAATAAAGGACTCGACTGTCAAAAACATTTCCTGGTGGTTTACCATCTCACTGCATCTTCTTCACTCCTCCATGGTTTTTGCCTCTTCAAGCGCCTCATAAAACATAGAGACAGAGCCCTCTATCCCATTGATGGAACCTTCTTAGAATTCAATTCTCCTGGCAAACCACTCACCCACTACACATCTTATGATAAGTACATACTTCACATCCACATTTCCTACATACCTCAAAACCACTCACCCACTGCACATCTTATGTTAATTAGTAATTTCAATTTTTTTTAATATTAAAAATTAATCGATTTGATCCGGGTGGACGGATCCGCCCATGGAATCGAGAACCGGACCGGTTCCCTCAAGAACCACTGGTTCCGGGCGGTTCAGGTCCGATTCCAGGCGATCCGGGCGGATCCCAGTTCTTTTGCATATCCCTAATACAGAATCCATTGCCACCTTTGGCTTTAGGATGTTTCGTGTTTAGGGAAAATTGTCTAAAAAGTTCTAAACCTTTTGCACTTTTACTAATTCAGTCCTAAACATTTTAACTTTGCTAATAGTCTTAAACTTTTTCACTTCTTGTGGATTTAGTCCATCCGACCAATTTTGGCCGGAAAATGTTGACATGGACATCGACAGTGCCACGTAGAACTGTCGGCGCTAATGTGGACAATTTTTAATATATTTTATTATTTTTTGAATTTTTATTATTTTTTTGTTTTTTTCCCTTTTTTTCCTTTATTTTTTCTTTGGCCTTTTCCGATGGCCGGCCATTGCATGTGACCGGTGGCCGGCCACCGAAAAGGCCAAGAAAGCCAAAAGAAAAAATAAAAAAAATACTAAAAAAAATACTAAAATATTATTAAAAATTGTCTACGTCAATGCCGACGGTCCTACGTGGCACCACCGGCATCCACGTCAACATTTTCCAGCCAAAATTGGTTGGATGGACTGAATCGGCAAGAAGTGAAAATGTTTAGAAATGAATTGGCAAAAGTGCAATAGGTTTAGGACTTTTTGGACAATTTTCCCTTCTTGTTCATCACAATGATTTAGAAAATTTATCGAGTGAATATGACTCAAGTTAGCTTAATTCGTATAAGTCATTAAATCTGGTGACACTTTGGTACCCTTATGACATGTATCATGTATCTTGGGCTTACGTAAATCCAATCCATCATAATATTATTGATGATTTAGCTAGCAAGCTAATAACGTCGTCATTCTATAAGATTATGCCTTTGCCATGTAGCTTATCAAACATGCCCGGTCAGACAATGTATCCAAGTTGAACTGCTTAAAAAGTTCATTTTCATTCGATAACCAACCTCAGGGATTGTCACAGCGGTTAGACAAACGTTACCAACGTTACTAGTATAATTTAATTTAGGGTCTTTTTAGTATTTAGCAAAATTAAATATTGGTTTCTTTATTTTACTGCCAATATTCAAAATGCTATCATTAACATTTGAAAATTTTACAAGAAATTTAAAGGAATTTATGTGCCGACATATACATTTCATGAAAGATTTAGATATTTTGAATTAACAAATGTCAAAATGAGTATGCCGTCAGATTTAAACTAAATAAAATTTGAAACTCAATATAAACTCAGCCATCAAATACAAGAACAGACTGCAAGACAACCAAAAGAAGATTAACATCAAAAACTTTATTTTCAGCACAACATTAGATTGAATAAACTTCAATAGTTTAGCTTCTTAAGAGTTGGTGCCAATTTAATCCTAAACATATTTATTTGGTACCAATTTAGTCATTTCCAACTAATTTTGGCCAGATTTTGCTGACTGAGCACCGGTCAGCTGACATGGTACGATTAAGGCTAACGTAGATAACTTTTAATAATATTTTAATTTTTTTGAATTTTTTTATTTTCTTTTTCTTTTTTCTTTTTTCCTTTTCCTCCTCCTTCTTCCAGTCGATCACCAAACCTTAGTGACCAGTCGGAGGCAATAGCCGGTGAGGCTCAAACCCTCGCCAATGGTTGCAAGCCAAGCTCACCAGCCCAGTGCGAGGCCACCCTCGCAACCTAGGGGCGAATGTAGTGAGGGTGAGTCTTGCCGCTCAGCACAAGGCCAGCTCGAGGCCACCCAGGCCGCAAAGGCGGCCTCACACTGGGCTGGCGAGGGTCAAGCCTTGCTAGCCATAGGTGAGGCCCAACCTCGCCAAATCCGACAAGGGTGAGCCTCACCACCCAATGTGAGGCCAGCTCGAGGCCGCCCAAGCCGCAAGGGTGGCCTCATGCTAGGCTAGTGAGGGTCAAGTCTTGCGGGCCATGGGCGAGGGCAAGCCTCACCACCCTTGGGCCACTAGCAAGGCTCATTGACCGTTGCCTCTAGATGGTCGCCAAGATCCAGCGACCAGCTAGAGGAAGGAGGAGGAGAAGGAAAATAGAAAAAGAAATTCAAAAATTCAAAATTCAAAAATATTAAAATATTATTAAAAGTTGTGCACATCAATCATCCGGCACCTAGTTAGCAAAATCCAATCAAAATTAGTGGAAAATGACTGAATTGGCATCAACTAAAATGGTTTAAAATTAAATTGGCATAAAAAAAGATTTATAACTAAATCGACACAAATGCAAAATATTTAGAATTTTTATTAACACTTTTCCCCTTAACTACCAGTCAGCGGTTTCAACGAGAAGTAATCTCTCCAGCTAGTTATGCCGGTGCTCAATGCCTTCTGTAGAATGTCAATCCGTTCCGACACGACCAGCCCTTTAAGGTCGTCCATTTCGGCGTACTCTTTCTCCATTATACGTTCAAGATGTTCGAATTACTTGATTTTGTTGTGCACTTCTTCATCTGCCCCACGCATTGACAGAAAAAGAAAGGCAATAAATATTATGTAAAAATCAAAAAGTTCATGAAAATTCAACAGAAGATATCACACCCAATACCAAAAGGCCACCATCAGTAACGTCAGATTCAAGTAGAAACTAAGCCACCTCGCAGCTTATCATGATTCAAGGAAAATGAAGTTGCACTAAAGCATGGACTGTTAGACGTAAATTGCGTAATCCCAAGATCTCCATAACTAGAACAAGAATATGCATAATTGAGTAGAAAGATTAACGCACCTGTTTTGGGATCCATCGAACATAAAGCGGAAGCAGAAAAAGGATTACCCACATATATCAAGGGGATCCACGCATCAAGTCATTCTCCTCTATTACCCTATGTATCACTGGCTCAATGAGGCGGCCCCCCTCACGTGTAGCGTTAGGTAAACGCCCATTAGGTGAGGATATATGTGAGAATTAGGGTTAGAGGAGAGACTTGAGCACTATTTATAGAGTTTCCAGCCAATCCCCTCATTACAAAGCCAGGCTCAACTCGGCCACACTAGCCAAATTTTTATTAGACTAATTAAGAAATCTTCTATTTCTCTTTAAACCAACCCTGTTTTACGGTAACCGTAAAAACAGTAAATTACAATATCAATTAATTTAGTCCACATTAGGAAAACTCTTACATTCTCCCACTTGGACTATATTAATTGAAATCATACCGTATGTGCACACATTTGGTCCAGAGATAATTCTTAATAGTCAATCATATCCCATAAAGTCTTAAACACCGAATCATGGCGGTAACTGCGTGTATACACACAGAGCCTTCCATGGTCACAAATGTTCTCAACTTTATTGATATTGATTCAATATGGTAGTGTGTCAAATGGATAACGTCTCTCATAGAGAGATCCCATTTGTCAGTCACCATTCTCTTACCTTAGGTGTCACAAAAACTTGTGCTACAAGAGAATGCTTTATGGTTCCAATGAACCCACATATGTCTTGTCCTTATGATTAACCTTTCTTTATGTATCACAAGACATATGCACAGGGCTAATAACCGGATGCCCAGATGCCCCTAACCTTCAGTCAAGGTTTATACAATTCCTTGAGACTTTATCAATATGTATTCAACATAATAACAACACATTCAAAATATTTTATTGAATGCAAAAGTTGATGCATATCAAACCGTTACTAAGTGTAATGAACCACAGATGTGAACTTTATCAGAGTAAAGCCAAAATAGCTCCCACTAAACAACAGTATCCAAAGATACTCCTAAGCCCATGTTAACGATATGTTACTAAAATACACATGGGCGTAGGCCTTTAGTTAGTGGATCTGCAACCACATCATCTGTGAAAATATGTTATATTATAAGTCACATTTCTGTACCGTTTCTTTATGGTCAAAAATATCTTACCACCATATATTTAGACCCTTTGAGACCTCTATAGTAAATAAATAATACTACAAATTTATTATCTCAATACAACCGTATGGGTCTATCCATCAAGTTAAAACGATCAATTCCATCATGAGGTTTTGGAGCCTAATAGCCCAAGTAACAACCTAAAAGAATGTTACTAACACTGCATACATAGTAGAATATAACAAAGAACTTTATTTACTGCACTTCCTACTAACATAAATCCGTATTCCGTTATTGATTGCATGTCATCGAAACAGCCAGCAAAGTTTACATCTAAATACTCTACTAACTGCAAAAATTGAATATGTCTATAAATTAACATATAATCTCTTGTCTTCTTTAAGTACCTTAAAACCTTCTTGACAGCAACCCAGTGATCATGTCCTGGATTTGACCGATATCTGCCTAGAAGTCCAGTCACAAAGACAACATTTAGTCTAGTGCAAATTCGAGCATACATTATACTTTTAAGTGCACTAACATAAGGTACACCATTTAATTATATTTTCTCAATATCTAAATAAGGATAATGTGATAGATTTAGTCCATCACCCTTAACAACAGGAGCAATTCCTGGCTTGCAATGATGTATATTGAATATTTCCAATATACAATCAGCAAATGTCCTCCGAGAAAATCTAATATAATATGGCAAAAACAATCCTTAACAAATGATATAAGATGTCTCAATGTCATAACTTGTAAGCAAAACATCATGTACATAAAGTATTGAAAAAAAAATTTCCTCCCACTAACCTTGCAGTATATTGAATTATTTTGTTCCCAATTGAACAAAATAACAACACTATGAAACTTTAATAATATTGTCTGGAAATTTGCTTAAGATCATGAATTAGAACTTTTCAGTCTACACACAAGTTTACTTGAATCTGCTGCAAAATCATCCAATTGCACAATATATATTTTGTATCTATTTAGTGTAACTTTATATCAAAATAAATTATTAATGCCACGTTCACTCTGAAAGAATATTTAAAGAAATAATTATTTCTTCACTATAAACAATACACCCCTCTTTCAGAGTTAAAACTTTAGTTACCAATTTGGCTTTAAATTCCACAATCTTTCTTTGAAATTCTTTTAATTTTGTACGCCAATTTGCAACTAATGAACTTGTAATCTTTAGGCAAGTAAGTTAGTTTCCAAACACTATGATATTTCATAGATTGTATATCGCCTTTTATGGCATCTAATCACATACTTGATTGAGAATAAGAAACGACATTTATAAATATGTCATTACATCAACCATGTAGTGGATATTGTAATCATGCTCTCACAAATAGACTATATAGTCTGATGGTATAACTGATCGTCTTTCCTTAATAAATCTCCTTAATAAAGCTGCAACCACTTCATTCTGCACTTGAGAGATTTAAGAAATTTCATTATAAACTATATCAAGAATAGTACCTTGAACCTCAACAAGTTTAGTCTATGGTACATGAGATTCCATAATTATCTGTATAGGTAAAGACAAAAACATAGTAACCTCCATCATACTATTATCTTTAATAATCTGAGAGCAATTATCCTCGTCAAACTATAGAAACTTTACGGTATGTGATACCATAATTCTTGTACCTTCTTTAGAGTCATAAAATCAATACCCCTTTTGTATATGAAAAAATTGTTTTTATAATATCAGCCCACAAAAGACCAGATAAATTAGTCTTACTAATTATACTCATCACCATGTTCAATATGGTGCATTTATGCCTTTCGATCAAATCTTTTTGTCAGAATTTTCAGGTATAATAATTAAATTACCATCCTAGAATCTACCAAGTATTTGACAAATGACCCTTTAAGCTATTTCACATTGTCATATTTGCCAAAATACTCACGGCCACTGTTAAGCCTAACAACCTTTTTGGACCTTTATCTCGGTAATTTTCCTTAAATAGAAAACTTTTGGAAACAACATTTTAATCATATACAAGATGTATATGTCATTAGAACTTAAACACAATCTTTGCAGATGTGTCATAATTTCAATATCAGACAAGACATAATTTCAAGCAACTAAAGCTTCCATCATCTTATAGCAGAACAGTCCGCAGGCAAACCTCTTTTCAAGTGTTCCAGAATGGAACACTTCATGGACAGTAAGCAAATTCAATTGCTCTTTTCTCAAGTAACAAATCATATGTCCACAACTTAAAATTTGAAGCAGTAAAAACCTCAATGATAACGGAATTACCATTTATAGAAAATGTGACTGAAAAACAAGCAATATATAATTAGCATCATGTGAGCATTGTGTAACTTGGCGTACAAGTACACATCCAGAGAGTTACATGCAAAGTCACATAATCACCTTTGGGCATAATACATAACATGCAATTGTACACTCCCCACATGATAAGGGTTATGAGAATATGTTCCAATTTTTCGTGAATTCATCACCTTTGGGCATATGAATAACTAGAATCAGTCATTCCTCCACCACACTATCATGTATCCCTTCATGAACTAATACACAATCACCTCCTTTGGGAGTATGATTACGCATTAGACCAGGAGACATCCCAATCATCATACGAGACCGAAATTTCTTAAACCCAATCAAGCGTGCCACTTTGGCGGTCACTACTCAATTGAATCATTGAAATTCTCTCATACCAGGGATATAAGCTTTACTCCTCACATACACCATATATATGTGATTTTAACTTTAGTGATATGGGCATCATATCACCAAAATCACATATCATGCTAATTACATTGCTTTATTCATTAATAAAAAATTAATCATATATATTGATCACAGTAACATAAGAAATTTCTCATAATAGAGAATAAAACATCTCTTATGCACCACAATTACATATTACCAGAACAACATAAAAAGAATGCTGATCTATAATATCTCTCACAAATTAACATCAATAGTAATACATGGTACACTAAATCGACAAGCTTGACAGCTGATCCATTATCACTCATGAGTTCATAAGGCAAAAATGACTCCAAGGCCAACAACTGATTTATTAATCAATTTTAGATAACAAATATCATTACTTCAACCAGTGGCCTATTAATTGAATCAAACCAGAGAACCAAATATCTAAAATTTAACAGTAAATATTATTGCTCTGCATAAATGTTGTCATACTCCTTAACCATAAAAAATATTCAACTTGATAGACATTAACAAGTGACTAGATGAGTTCATATACAATATGCAGTAACTTAATTGACATGCATTACCCACATTCAGCAGATGTGTTAATCAGTACATCAGTTTAGTCACGAGTTCTTAAGTTGTCTATCATTCAAAGATTACCAGTGTGTAAAGGAGTATACTTGAGTAACAAAAGTTTCATAATCTTTATTGTTTCTCATCAGCTCAATACATAGTTCAAATACAATCTCATACGAATTGTATCTCATTAAGCCAGCTTCAGTTCATAATAAAGTTTGATTTTTATTGATGAATCACACCTTTTTATTATGTGATAACATACTATTAACCCATCACCTGTATTTCCAAAATCACATCAAATACAAGAAAAATACGCAAAAATACACTAAAAATACACGTATTTAGGATTCCATATGCAATTTCACATCAATAAAACCATCAAACATATAAAATAAATATACCACAAAATAGGAAATCACCATACGAGTCCAACGCCGCCAACCACGCGCCAAAATAAGCCCCCACGCGCCCGCACGCGCCGTCTGAGTGCGCGGCGCGTGGGGCTCACGCGCGGCGCACGTTCGACGCCCAGGCGGCGTGTGGCCGCGCGTGGGGGCGCGTGCGGAATCCCCCGACGACGCGCCGCCGACCCTCTTGCTCATCTCGTCTCCCCAATCCAAATTTGTGATTTAATTTAATTTTCATTGAACAAAAAGTCTCGAAAATCACAAATTATAGCAAGATCAGTACCAATTAGGGCTAATCCATAAAAATTAGGGTATATCCGTACAAATTATGGTAAATTCGTACAAATTATGGCAAAACCAATTGCGTTCGAGTTCTAGGGTTATGGTTGCTCTGATACCACATGTTAGACGCAAATTGCGTAATCCCAAGATCTCCATAACTAGAATAAGAACATGCATAATTGAGTAGAAAGATTAACGCACCTGTTTTGGGATCCATCGAACATAAAGCGGAAGCAGAAAAAGGATTACCCACATATATCAATGGGATCCACACATCAAGTCATTTTCCTCTATTGCTCCCCATATCACTGGCTCAATGAGGCGGCCCCCCTCACGTGTAGCGTTAGGTAAACGCCCCTTAGGTGAGGATACATGTGAGAATTAGGGTTAGAGGAAAGACTTGAGCACTATTTATAGAGTTTCCAGCCAGTCCCCCTCATTACGGGCCAGGCTCAACTTGGCCCACACTAGCCAGTCCATATTAGACTAATTAAGAAACATTCTATCTCTCTTTAGACCAACCATGTTTTACGGTAACCGTAAAAACAGTAAATTACAATATCAATTAATTTAGTCCACGTTAGGAAAACTCTTACATGGACCACCCATATCATATGACTACTAAATAAGCAGACCCTAAGAATCACCTGTGTTTCGATAATTGAGGCCACTTTATGTTCAGTTTCCCTGTCTTCCTGGTCCGCCAACAATTTTGCACGAGCAGCAACTACTCCAAGAGCTGTCACAGTTGTAGCTCTTACTTGCAAAGGCATGTGACTTTTTGTTGGGAATGGCCCCTGGGCATCTGTTATTGCAATATGAGAGGAATTCAGTCTAGTTCTGATATTAATTATAAACTAGCAAACCATGCACTACAGATGACAAAGCAGATGACCGGTCCATTAGGTTTCAGAAGGGACAGTGCAGTCCAAAAATGGCAAGACCAACATTCTACCCCGGCATCGCCAAAAAATGTAAGTTCTTTTACTTTTTTGGGGGAAGGAAACGGGGTTGACATTGTCTTCCCAATTGTCAAACGACATAATTGAAGTCCATACTATAGTTGAAATAGCAAAATACTGGCCGAGGTCCCTCATCCTCCGTCTCAGTGTCTCCATTTTCAATGTGCCTAGAAAATAGAAGGTATGCTATCCTAACTATGACACAAAAGGCGCGTTTGGTAACGTTTTTATTCCCTAGAACAATTTCTGATTAGAAATCATTTTTTTTTATTCTGTTTCCAAAAACAACTTCTAAGCATTTTAAACCGTTTGATAACTATCCAAAATTTCAATTCTTAGAATAGGATTGCGTTTGGCACCGTCCTCAAAATTTCTACTTCAAATCATTTTTTAAAATTTTTAGATAATTTTATTATTTTTTTCCTTTTTTTTTTCTTTTGTGTCCTTTCTTTCTCCCCTTCTTCTTCTCTAAGGCGGTTGGTCGCTGGCCTTGGGATGATCAGCGACCGACCAGACGAGAGCCAGCGACCTCACCGAAGCGTCGCCGGCCCTCGACAAAGCCGTGCCTCATCGACCAAGCCTCGCCAACAGTTAGACGAGACTCAGCTGAGCCTTGGCTGGACGAGCTCAACCTCGCTGGATTTGGGCGAGGTCAAGCCTCACCGATGGCCAAGTGGGCCTCGCTAGGGCCTCCCTCAGCCACCAGCGAGGCTCAACTGCGCATAGATCTGGCAAGGAGCCTCGCCGGTGGTTGGGCGAGCTCGCCAAACCTCACCTTGGCCTGGCAAACCTCCAACAAGCTCGTCGAAGCTTGCCAAACTGGTCGCCGATGATCGGTGGCGGCGGGCGGCAGACGGCGAACGATGATGGACAACATTGGCGGCAGTGACAGCAGTTGAAGAAAGAGGGAAGAAAAACAAGAAAAAATAAAAGAAAAGAGAGAAAATAGATGCTTGATTCTAGAATTGTTCCTGGGAACAAAGAATCAACTTTTTTTTACTTTTTGATTATGTTCAAAATCTACTTTCAAAACAAAAAAAATAGAAATTTGTTCTCAAAAACAACCAAACGATTTTTTGTTACAAATCTACACCTAGAAACAAAAGAACAGAAATTATCACCGATTGGCAAATTGCCAAACTAGCCCAAATACTCTAGACTTTTTTGTGCTACTAAAAACCCTAAATTTTTTTTCTATAACACAAATATCTCCAATTTTTTGTCACAAAAAAAAACTCAAACTTATAGACATGTGACATATATAATTCTATTTCAATCACATTCAAAATATATTTATCACATTAATATAAGATTGGGTTTTTTATGAAATAAAAAAATTTGGGTATTTTTATTAAGATCGCGTTTTTTCCACTCCCATTATTATATCATAATATTTTGATAATATTAATTTTTGTGTGTCCCACTTTTTTTAGCATTCTTCAATCGTTTTTCTTCTCTCTTTTCTCATCGGGCCACTTTCCTTCTTTTCATTTATTTCTGTCTATTCTCTCTTTTTCCAAGACACCCCTCTTATGTCAATCATCTATAAGTAGAAAACCAATCTCATATCTCTTCACACTTCTCCCCCATTCCATCACTTTCACTGTGTCATTCGTGGTCCCATTTTGCATCAAACTCTTTGATTGATTGTTCACGAGGACAGGAAAAACGCCATTAAAGATTTAGATCTAGAGATCTAGGAGCTGAAGTTGTGCACACCTAGTGCCCAAAGAAGGGAGGGCTATCATTGCCCAAAATATCATCAAGCTCAGCAGTATCGTTTGCGTGTCCATCTTCGCCTTCTTGGTCCTAATTGTTACCATTATTGCTGATTCACCATCACCTATCAACCTCCATATCCATGGCTCGAATTCCCTTACTTTCACTAAGTTGTTTACGCAAACCGAAAACATTGCTCTCAAGAACGACAATTCCATCCACAAGATCTGAAAGGATTTGCCCCTCCTTGCACCCCTAGTCTCTTCTACTCCACACCACTACTTTAGTACTCCATAAAATAAAGTGGAGTCTCAAATGGTCACAACTTTGATACTCTCAAATGACAAGCAAAAATTACGCTCCAAATTACAGCCAAGTCATGTGCATAAATTAACTCTCGAGCCCTTAATTTTGGGTGGAAATTTGAAAGAAGCCTGACAATTGAGACGTTTATTTCTAAGTCAATGAGTGTGGTGCTCACATCACTACTTTAGTACTCCATAAATTAAAATGGACTCTCAAATGGTCACAACTTTGATACTTCCAAATGACAGGTAAAATTATGCTTCAAACTGTAGCTAAGTCGTGTGCAAAAATTAATCTCGGTTGCCAAACCGCCACCGCCGGTGATTAAAAGGGATAAAGAAGTTCAATGCGAGAGCATTTAGGTCTATTGTGTTCCTAGGTATCAAACTTTGGTTAATGGTTCAAGAACCGATAAGTGCGACATGACTTGGAACACAAAAGAGTGTTCTTTCTTTCTAGTAAATACTGCCAAGACTTTAACCATGACCAACATTAAAAGGGAAGGGCGAGAAGTAACGAAGGAGGAAAGTGAAGACCCGCAAGAAAAGATAAATAAGAAAACAAATAGTGCAGCACAGCTAAACAAAAAAGAATGCTTATAAAAGTTGGGATCTATTAAAGTTAATATTATCGAAACACTTTCTTGCTTTTGGTAAAGGGTAAGAATTTGATAGATAGTGTTTTAATCATGGTGGGAGTGGAAAAAGCATGGTCTTTGTATTATATTGAGTAAGGTTAGGATTTTTAGGAACATTTGTGTCATGGAGAGCATAATTTAAATATTTTTATGATATTAATCCAAATAATAATGGTGCTTTGATGCTTTTCAACACCTTTGCAAGTAAAAAGCCCGATAATAAAGGTAAACTCTCCTTAAGAAACCTCAAACCTCTACATAGAAATGGAATTTCATGATAGTTCCAAGATTAGAAACTAAAACTAAGTGAACAAAATAAATAAGAGTTAATACTATGAAAATCCCCGAATTGATATATCTGTGACAAATTTATTCCAAACTAATTTTTTAAACATTAAAAATCTCAAACTAATACACATGTGACAAATTTACTCTAAATGATCACAAAAAAACCCTAAATTAGTACACTTATAATAAATTTACCCCAAACTAATTTTTTTGATCTCCAAAAATCCTAAATTGATATATTTATGACAAATATATCATCCATTGAAGTAGACAACTATGATAAACAAAAAGTAAAATATCAAATTAATACACTAGTCAATTGCCATAGTTATCCAACTCAGCAATTTAACAATAAAATTTAACAGAAATTAACAGGAGATAAATTTGTTACAAGTGTATTAGCTTGGGGTAAATTTGTCAAATGTGTACTAATTTGAGATTTTTTTGAGGTTAAAAATTTGTTTGAGGTAACCACCCCATGTGGTGGCCGCGTTGGCTCGCGCTCTCTCCCTCTCACGAAAGGGAACTAGTTCAAATCCCAGCGCGGTCGCTAGTGGTCTTAAGTGTGGTGTTATGGTGGTGGGTTCTACACTAGCGCCACCCCAGGTTTGTGTCGCCGGCTGTTGGCTTATGACGGTTCTTGAGTCATAATATATATATAGTTTGAGGTAAATTTGTCACGGATATATCAATTTGAGATTTTCCGTTGTATTAACTCAATAAATAGTTGTTTTATACTATTTACGTAATTTATTGGCATCAATCAATGTGCTTTCATTATTTTAAGGTATAAAATCACAAAATATCCCGAATTGTCTCATTATGACACATATACCCTAAAGTGTTTTGATAACATAAAAAACCCCGAATTATACTCACCGTAACACAATTGCCCTACATTTTTTTCTTGTGATATAAAAATCTCGAACTTATACCTATGTGAGATATTTACTTCCGATCAATATTTCGTTAAATGATTTTTCCATTAAAATTGCATTGTTTCTCTTTCATCCAAACCACATGAGCACAGTGTCAACACTAAATGCTTTTCTAATGTTTGTGTAGATAGATTTTTAATAGTTCTCGTTGATAAAACTTTGATAGAGTATAATATATTACACGGATATAACTTTGGAATATTTTGATGTCACAAAAAAATATATATATATATATATGTTATGGTTAGCATAGTTTTAAGGCTTTTGGTGGCTTTTGCCCTATTTTGACGAGGGATAATGCCAAAGTGGCAAAGATCGATTGCCACCTTGGACTTTAGGACGTATCCTGCTCATCACAATGATTTAAAAAAAATTATCGTGTGAATCCAACTCATGTTAGCTTAATTCGTATAAGTCATCAAATTTGATGACACTTTGTCAATCCTTGCTACATGTTGTCTCATATATCTTGGCCTTACGTAAATCAAATCTTTGATGATTTAGTTAGCAAGCCAATAACGTCGTCATTATATAAGATTATGCCCTAGCCATGTAGCTTATCAACCATGCCCTCGCAAACAATGTATCCAAGTTGAACTACTTAAAAAGTTCATTTTCATTTGTTAACCAACCTCAAAGATGGTAACACAAGTTAGACAAAAGTTGCCGGTACAATTTAATTTAGGGTCGGTTTGGTAGTTAGCATAAATAAATATTGCTTTCTTTATGTAACGCCATAATTCAAATTGCTATTACTCACATTTGAAAATTTTATAAGAAATTTAAAGGAATTTATGTGCCCACATATACAATTCACGAAAGATTTAGATATTTTGACTTAACAAAAGTCAAAATGAGTATGCCGTCAGATTTCAACTATATAAAATTTGAAACTCAATCTAAACTCAGCCATCAAATACAAGAACAGACCGCAAGACAGCCGAAAGAAGATTAACGTCAAAAACTTTATTTTCAGCACATATTAAATTGAATAAACTTCAATGGTTTAGCTTCTTAAAAGGTTCCCCGCAATGTAGCACCCGCATACATCAGATAAGCCGGTAAAAATGCAACGGGACAAAATGACTCGAACGATGACCAATGCGCATCGTTCCTCCAATTGATTAAACTACGGCCATATACATATAAAAAAAGGAAATGCCCTTCATTTTGAAACATAAAAGTTTCATAATTGTCTGCCCACACATTTCCATCACAGCTTCAAATGCTCATTACAGAGCCATCAGCTACCAGTCTGCGGTTTCAACGAGAACTGATCTCTCCACCTAGTTATGCCGGCACTCAATGCCTTCTGCAGAATGTTAATCCGCTCCGACACGACCAGCCCCTTAAGGTCGTCCATTTCGGCGTATTCTTTCTCCATCATATGTTCAAGATGTTCAAAATACTTGATTTTGTCGTGCACTTTCTTCATCTGCCCCAAGCATTGACAGCAAAAAAAAAATGCAATCAATATCATATAAAAATCAAAAAGTTCATGCAAAATCAACAGAAGATATCACACCCAAAGCCAAAAGGCCGCCATCAGTAACGGCAGATTCAGGTAGAAACTAAACCACTTGCAGCTTATCATGATTCGAGAAAAATGAAGTTGCACTAAAGCATGGGCCATTCATATTGTATGACTACTAAATAAGCAGACCCTAAGAATCACCTGTGTTTCGATAATTGAGGCCACTTTATGTTCAATTTCCCTATCTTCCTGGTCTGCCAACGATTTTGCACGAGCAGCAGCTACTCCAAGAGCTGTCGCAGTTGCAGCTCTTACTTGCAAAGGCATGTGACTTTTTGTTGGGAGTGGCCCCTGGGCATCTGTTATTGCAATATGAGATAAATTCAGTCTAGTTCTGATATTAATAATAAATTAGCAAACCATGCACTACAGATGACAAAGCAGATGACCGGCCCATCAGGTTTCAGAAGGAACAGAGCAGCCCAAAAATGGCAAGACCAACATTCTACTCCGGCAACGCAAAAAAATATAAGTTCTTTTACTTTTTTGGGGGGAATAAATGGGGTTGACATTGTCTTTCTACTTGTCCAAGGACACGATTGAAGTTCATATGATAGTTGAAAAAGAAAAATACCAGCTGGAGGGACCTCATCCTTCATCTCGGCATCTCCATTTTCAACGTCCCTGGAAAGCAGAAGGCATACTAGATATCATAGTTCAGAAAAAGATAACCTCTTTTTCAAAATCTCATGATGGATCGTTCATGTTACCTTCCTAGGTGGTTCGTCATAGGAACAGATGACCCATTGCTTATATGACCCTTGGAACCATAAAATATCTCCCTTGGACAGAAGGTCTCGTTGCAAATTGCTGAAACAGCAGATTCAGCAGCAGCAGAAGCAATATTTGGGCCAAACAGAGCCGACATCAGAGACACCTAATACAGAGTGATAATAGAAGCGTAAAAGACAGTCCACAATTAAAATTGCCACCTCATTTATCTATGAGCTGCTTGAAAAGGAAAGATAGCCTAATAACAATTCAGAGTAAATCTCTCTCCAAAGAGGAATGACAGCATTTATTCACTGGCTTATAGTATTATATAGCCTTGGAAAGGCACAAAGGAACCTCATAATTTTACACCAAAAGAAATGGATCTTACATGCCTCTATTATTAAAAATCGTTGACATCCCTCAACAGGGTCTTTAAACGAAAGTTTGCCCATGGAAACAACATATAACAAAATAAAGTACCTGTTTCATGAGAGAACTACCACCATCAGAGAGGGAAGCAACACGCGCCTTTTTTAAAGGAGGACCCTCATCGAGAACATCGCGAATCTGGTTCTGCTCCATCTCTTCTGTTTGGTCATTAGATTGTTTCTCTGTTTTGGTTTCATCTGGTAATTCAGAAGTAGCTGACTGAACTTGAGATGTATTGTTAGCATTTCCATCAACATTGCGATCTCTACCATTTCCGTTGCTATAACCCAACATGAACTCCCCAAAAGGTAATTCTATGAGCTTCAATATGCAATCAAGTTTAGTCTTTGTCTTCACATTTTGCGCCACTAGATCCCAGTCATTCCCATGCTTTGAAATGGATTCCAGAAGGAGTTGAGTTTCTGCCTCGGTCCAGATAGCTGCATGACTAGCAGAGCTCCCCTTGCCTTCCCTGAACTCAAAATCACCTAACGACTTGCTCTCTCCACAACTTCCATTGTTGTAGCAGTTCACACAAATGTTAAATTCGCCCTGCTGAAGGGTGCACTTAATGGTTATAAAAGAGTGTTGCCAATCAAAATAGGTAAAATGCAATTTCACAAATACTGAAACTACATAGATCTTGCCCAGAAAACTTTGATGGAGCAAGATATACGAAAAGGAATATCCATCAAGCAATTTTTCCACTCACCGCATGTTGCTGCTGTTGGGACCAAAGCTAAGAGAGAAAATGAAATGAATGAAAAGAACATAAGGAAGAAAGGTGGGTGAGGAAGCAAATGCTATGATCCTTTATATTGTCTTCCCGAAAGGGATTAAAAGAAGAAAATCAGCCAAAAAGAGGGATATACATTAAAGAATCACCATGACGTCCCTTTGAATGAACTTATTCCTTTTCTTCCGCTGAGTGTAATTTGAGCCCTGAATAAAGGGCAACTAAATATTAACTAATTGTCTGGCATTTTCTTTCTTCAATACATGTACTCATTGCATAAATAGCCATCCACAATTCAATTCACGTAAATTTAAATAATGGTCCGACACCCACTTAACTCTAAATAAGTCATTCTATCAAAGAAATTTGCAAACTACAATCACAGAACACGCTCCACCAATGCTTCGTATTAAAATACAGTCGGTTGCGAAAAAAGCACCTGATCAGGAAAACCTGCTCCTTTTGAATCAGTGCGCTAACTCGCCTCACTAAGATGATAAAAAGCTAATACCACATTGCATCATCTTAGCAAATGCCAAGTTCACAAGGTGATAAACGACATAGAATCTTGAACCGGATCATCCACAACTATTGGAACAAAAAACTAGCAAATTAAATACAAGTGCTCGGGGAAGTGCTTCGAAAGCCAAGCTTTAGTAATGTGACAAACACGAGGAATTGAAACAGCAAACACATAGCCAACCTAAGAAATTTTGTAATCCAAAGAAGGAATCAAGGAGACTATACCTTAGTATATTCATAGCATCCAGACTCACAAGTTCCACCACAACTTCCACAAACCAACCCCTTCTGCTTCATCAATCCGGCGAAAACGTCGGAATACGAAGCCAGAGAGGGCAACCTAAACTGACCAGCGCTCGACCCCTTCCTGCCATCATACTTGCCGACGGCCGGAGCAGGCAAAATCACTGGCCTCCCCGAATTCGGCACCGCCACAACCCGGACCCCGACCGGCGCCCCGTCTTCTACCACCACTCTGTTGCGCCTCGCGGCACCACCATCCCCATCCCCCTCGCCGTCCCCTCCGGCCCCACCGCTCGGGGGCGCGGCGAAATTGATGAGCCCCCACTTCTCGAGGAAGAGAAAGACCTTGCGGAGGAGGCTGACGTCGCCGACGAGGGCCTTCCGGACCTCGGTGAAGGCGAGCCGCCGAGAGGGGTCCTCCCGGTACCGGTTGATGATGAAGTCCCTGTAGTCCTTGTATATCTTGGGGGTCCTCGAGATGGAGCTGCCGTCGAAGAACTCCCGGAGGGCGTCCCGCTCCGTGTCGTGGATGTCGTCCCAGGAGAACCAGCCTGCGAGCGCGGAAGGACGACGCCATAGTCGGTGAGATCGGTACGGGGGAAATCGAAGAGCTAGGGTTTCGACGGAAGTGAGAGGGGGAGAGAGGGAGAGAGACTTAACTGGAGTGGATGGGGATGGTGTAGAGGTCGAGCTCGTCGAGGTCTTCGCCTCTCGGGTCGGGCCGTGCGGCGGCGGTCGCCATTCGGGATTCCTCCGGGAGAGGCGGCGACGGGCTCTGCGAGTGCGAAGGGGACGACAGCGCGCGCGCGCAAATGGTTGTTTTGTTGAAAAAAAAATCTGCAAAAATATTTTTCTGGACTTTTTGAATGTTTGGAAAAGTGAAAATGACAGGGGGATTCAAAAAATTACGGAAAAATTTATAACAAGGGTCCGAATCGAGAGAATTTTCTCATAAAAAAAAAAACCCAAAATGAACATTTTTTTTATAGATAAAAGCCTAAAATAGCCGTATCATTCCAAATAAAAATTTGAAATGATCAGACTATTTCAAGTAAAGACCTAAGCTCCCTCATTGATCAAATTTTTAGTTGATCCGTGAGAATGTGAATATTCTGAGATCTAAAGAAGGGATATTTTAGTCAAAAAATTATAGGCATGTTTTTTTCTCTAATTTTCTTTTATATTTATTTTTCCCTCCCTAATTATTGTCGAGCCTCATCTATCAATCTCAAGTGAGAGCAACCCTCGCCGGTCTCGAGTGTGAGCTGCCCTCGTCTGAGCAGCGAGAGCAGCCAACACTCCACTAGGTGAGAGTGAACTTCTTAGGCCTCACTCGAGGGTGGAATTTGTCGCTGCTTCAATTAATGTAAGAAGTATAATGGAAAATGGATGATGTGTTCGTTGATGATCCGGACGATCAGGTCTTGGACGAGGGACATCTAGGTGGGAGAGACTCGTGCCAGCAGCCGACGGCATGGCCGTTGAGGAGCAACAAGGAGTGAGTGATGGAGAGGAATTAGAAGTGAGATAAACGAAGCTATACTGTTAGAAGATATGCAGTTTTTGGTAGTTTATGATCTAATTTGATTATGATTTTGTACATCAATTAAGGATTAGATTTAGATCTATATTGATATAAATTGATACATAGAATTCTTTATTTCCATTAATTGTACAATCCTAGTCTTATATCTTTGGAGTCTGTACATTTTCAATACAATTGAATAGAGAAAATCTATCTCTCTCTTGGCTTCTTTCGCCTCAGCTTTCTCTTCCCTCTTCCTTTTACTTTCTTTCATGGTATCAGAGCTAGTTGGCTTATGTTCTCAGCTTCCGCCTCTATCTTCCATCTCGACCTTCTGCCCAAAATTCTAACCTACAAAACATAATATTTTCAGGCATTAGAGTTTCTCTCAAGGAAGATTTTTTTTTTTTTAAACTTACCATGGCTAATCCACAGGAAGAAGCCTCAGTTATCCGTGACCAGCCCTCTGAAGGAGTCGTTCCCCAGATCTCGCAGGCTCGGAATTCACCTGCAATTCACCCTTCAATCGAAGGATCTTCAACCAATGGACAACTTCTGTTCCAGGCCCAACCCATCCAGTGGCGGCCCACGCAGACTCAGTTCGGTATGGGGCAACCCATGATGGGCCAACCTTACCAGTGGATTCCTTATTCGCTTTACCTTGGGCCGAGCCCTAATTCGTCATCGCCTGGCTATGTGGGCCACCAAAGCCACGTCCAAACCAACGTGGGCCCGCCAACCACAAGTGGGGCAAGCCCAACCGAAAGAATGGAGCGGACAGATGGGTCAGGCGGGTCAGGCGAGCCGGGTATGGGAACAAATCCCTACCCGGGTCTTTACAATGCGGATTATCCAATCGGGTTAGGCGAATCGGGTCTAGGAGCGAATACCTACCCGAATTTCGCACCCGGTTTTCTACCGTTTCTAGCGGCGGCGTTCACCGGACGACTGGAACCTGGCGACCCACTGTTCGTTTCCAACGCCGACGGACCAGAACTGCGACTAATCAGCCAGCAGCTGACCGGACCAGAAAACTACACGAAGTGGTCATAGGAGTTCCAGCGTGCCCTGGCGACAAAAGACAAGGAAGGTTTCCTCGACGGAACCATTCCAGTGCCTACCGAAGAGCGATTAGCGCGACTCTGGAGGAAGATCAATCGCCTGATCCGAACATGGATCGGCAACTGCATCTCCTCAGAGGTCGCGGCTGGACTCCCATCAACAGAAGATGCAAAAAGCATGTGGGATAACATCAAAGAAATGTACGGGAGATTAGATCAGGCAAAAATCTTTAATCTCATGCAGGAATTAAACAACTTGAAGCAGGGGAACATGACGGTCACAGCCTGTTTTAATAGGCTCTCGTCTCTGTGGAACAACCTCGAAGCGGCCGAGGAGAGGCTCGAAGGCCCAGAGTCGACAATCAAGCAGTATAGATCCATCAAGGACAGGGAGAAAGCTACACGCTTTCTCCTTATTTTGAATGAAACATACCTCATTTTTCGCTCACAGATCCTCGCCATGGATCCGATGACACCGATCGGACGGATCTTTCAGCTCGCTGTGCAGGAGGAGAATCAGCGGCTCACGACGCCAAACCACACCAGGAGCGGCGAGAGCGTCGCACTTGCTGCTCGCGGTGAGCGGCGAGACACGACCACCAAAACCCTAGCCCTAAATCGAGAGAAGGAGGGGCGAGCGAAGTTAGGGTTCGCCGAAGAGGAATTCGGGGCACTTAAATACCCTCGAATGGACGGACGAGATGGGCCGCGAGGATCGGACGGCTCGCAAGGACTTGATCTTGCAATCAGATCCAATGGTGGACAGGAGTCCGCGCTTAAAGGGACCGACGGCCAGATTTTTGCCACGTCATCAAGGAATTTCGCGAAAAATTTCAAAGGAAAGGGTAAATTATTTTGCGAATATTGTAAACGTACTAATCATATGATTGATAATTGCTGGAAATTGCATGGGAAACCTGGTGAAAAGGAGAGAAAAATTTCAGTAGCTTATCAAATTAGTGGACCGACTGGGAAAAATATTGATCAGCCCATTTCCTATGATCAATATCACCAACTGATGCCGGCACTGCAGAAAATGGATACTTCCAACAAAGGAAGGAGTTTCTCAGGTATTACACATTGCTTGATTAATTCTATCTCCAGAAAAGCATAGATAATTGATTCAGGGGCAAGTGATCACATTATATGTGACAAGGGATATTTTTCAAGTATAAATGGCAGATTGGCTCATCCTATTTTAGTGGAATTACCCAATGGGAATATTACTCATGTCAATGTGACAGGAACAATGAATCTAAGTTCCCAAATTATTCTTCAGAATGTTCTCTATGTCCCAGAATTCAAATTTAATCTGATTTCTGTGTCCAAATCCTGCCAAGAAAATTCATGTCGGGTAATTTTCAATGCTGACACCTGTTTATTTTAGGACCTATCGACTGGAAAACCGATGGGCTTGGGTAGTCTCTCTGAAGGACTTTTTTTCTGGACAAGTAATTTCAATTTTTCCTGCAATTCCCTGAATAAATCATCATTATGTAACTTGATTAGCAATGATAAAAATCTTATTATGCATATGAGATTAGGGCATAGTGCCTCTTATCCTTGTTCACAATGTCCCATATGTCCCCTTGCCAAACAATCTCGTGCGCCTTTTTCCATCCGGTAGCTCTCGAACTAGTGAAATTTTTTCCTTGATTCATGTGGATATTTGAGGACCCTACCACACGATAAATCATGATGGATCTCGTTATTTTCTCACTATAGTCGATGATTATTCTCGTGCGACCTGGATTTTCTTAATGCAGTCTAAGGATCAGACTTATTCTAACTTAAAGGTTTTCCTAGCATTATCCCAAAATCAGTTTGGAAAGACCATTAAGCGGATACGTACTGATAATGGAAGAGAATTCTTCAACCATGATTGCTCCTTGCAACTTAACTCACATGGCATCCAACATGAAAGCTCATGTGTTTATACTCCACAGCAAAATGGAGTGGTTGAAAGAAAGCACCGGCACCTATTGGAAGTCGCACGAGCCCTGAAGTTTCAAGCATCAGTCCCGGATGAATATTGGGGCGATTGTGTAATTACTACCGTTTATTTAATCAACCGCATGCCCACTCGGCTACTTAAAGGGAAAACTCCCTTTGAATTGCTATTTAAGAAGAAGCCAGAGTTGCAGCATCTCAAAATCTTCGGTTGTCTATGCTATGCTGCAACAATAGGACCTCGAGACAAGCTAAGTCCACGTGCACGGAGATGCATTTTCATGGGATATCCCAACTTACAAAAAGGGTATCGTGTTCTTGACATCTCTACAAAGGAATTTCTTGTAAGTCGTGATGTCATTTTTCATGAAGATATTTTCCCTTTCTCTGAGAAAGTATCTTTAGATGAAATCACAGAAAACATACCTCATGGCCTCTTATCTGATGAAGAATTACCTCATGGTCCCACTTACATACCGCTAGCAAGATCGAGGATTGCTCCTCCTATTCCTCCATTTATTCCAAAGCAATGAAGACCAACTTCAAATCCTACTAGATCTGATGATGTTCTGGAAACAAGACTCGACAACTCTCATGCTATTGAGGAAAATACGGATATTCCTTCGCCATCCAACAATGAGACATCTCCTTCTGTGGAAATTCTTTATCCACGACATTCTGGTCATGCCACACGACCTCCAACCTGGAGTAAGGACTATATCTGTGCTACTCACAATTCTTCAGGTACTCAATACCCAATCTCTTCCTATGTTTCTTTCCATAGATTATCACAGGAACATAGATGTTGTGTTAATCGGTTATCACAAGAGAGGGAACCGTCTAGTTATCTTGAGGCATCCATTGATCCAAAGTGGTAGCAGGCTATGAAGGCAAAACTTCAGGCACTAATTGATAATAATACGTGGGATTGTCCCACTTCCGATTGATCGTAAACCGATTGGCTGCAAATGGGTCTACAAAACGAAATATCGTGCTGATGGCTCCATTGAACGATATAAGGCACGCTTGGTAGTTAAGGGATTCACACAAAGAGAAGGTTTTGATTATCACGAAACATTCTCTCCAGTTGCCACAGATGTCACAGTTCGTTCATTTTTTACTGTTGCCGCCATTCATGACTGGACCCTACATCAAATGGACGTGCACAATGCCTTCTTACACGGTGATCTAGAAGAGGAAATATATATGGATATTCCTCAAGGCTTACGGAGACAGGGGGAGAATCGAGTATGTCGTCTTCGCAAATCTCTTTATGGATTAAAGCAAGCATCCAGACAATGGTACGCCAAATTTGCAAATGCTCTTGCAAAAGCGAAGCTTCCAACGATCTAAATATGACTATGCTTTACTCACACGGACTGAAGGTATGTCATCTATTTATTTGATGATTTATGTCGATGATATTATTGTTATGGGAAATGATAAATCTGCTATAGATAATTTCAAGGAATATTTACATGCCACCTTCCACATTAAAGATTTAGGGGCACCTAAATATTTCCTTGGAATTGAAATTGCTTGATCTGATCAAGGAATTTCCCTTAGTCAGCGAAAGTTTGTGTTAGATATCATATCAGAAGCAGGTTTATCAGGATGCAAGTCAGCTGTTATTCCCATTGAACATAACATTAAGTTGACTACTGCAGAATATGATAAGGGCATATCTCAAAATGATGATCCCATTCTCAGAGATCCATCAGGATATCAAAGACTTGTTGGAAAGCTCATATATCTGACTATGACTAGACTCGACATTTCATATGTAGTTCAGACACTTAGCCAGTTCATGCACAATCCGAAGCGGTCTCATATGGATGCTGCCTTAAAAGTTGTGAAGTACTTAAAAGGATGTCCAAGACTGGGAATACTTCTTTCTAAACAATGTGACATGAAGATGACAGCGTATTGTGATGCTGATTATGCTACATGTCCCATAAGTCGAAGATCGGTCACCGGATATTGTATCAAGCTAGGAAAATCTCTCCTCTCATGGAAGACAAAGAAGTAGCCTATTGTATCTCTATCTTCAGCCGAAGCAGAGTATCGAGCTATGACTAAGGCCACTTGTCAGATAGTGTGGATATGGGGATTGCTTAAGGATCTCGGAGTACAAGTGCATGGACCAACAAAGTTGCATTGCGATAATGATGCAGCTCTCAAACTAGCAGCAAATCCTATAGTTCATGAGAGGACCAAGCATATAGAAGTGGACTTGTCACTTTACACGAGAAAAAATCCAAGAAGGAGTAATCAAAACGAAGGAATTAGGACAACGGAGCGGCCAAATAGAGATATCTTCACAAAACCTTTGTGTCATAGACAGCATGCATATCTATTAAGCAAGCTGGGTGTCTTGGACATCTACAAGCCATCAGCTTGAGGGGGAGTGTTAGAAGATATGCAGTTTTTGGTAGTTTATGATTTGATTTGATTATGATTTTGTACATCAATTAAGGATTAGATTTAGATCTAGATTGATATAAATTGATACATAGAATTCTTTATTTCCATTAATTGTACAATCCTAGTCTTATATCTTTGGAGTCTGTACATTTTCAATACAATTGAATAGAGAAAATCTATCTCTCTCTCGGCTTCTTCCGCCTCAGCTTTCTCTTCCCTCTTCCTTTTACTTTCTTTCATATACTTTTAAGCCGTAGTCAATGTTCTTCCATGGAGTGGAGCACCCGACGGGACAAGCTCCCACTCTCTCTAGCACACCGTCTCGTCACCCTATCGAGAACGAAAATTTGAGTGCAAATCTCCTCGCCCAAGGTGGACAACCTCCACCAACCATTCAAAGAGGCCTAGGGATGGCTAGTTTGAGAAAAAGAAAAACAAAAAAGAAAATTCAAAATATCAAAAAATATACTTAAAATTTTTTGACTAAAATATCCATTCTCTAACGGCCGAAATAGTCCCTTGCTAGTGGTTGGTTAAAATTATTAATTTGAGATGATTTGATTACTTTAAATTATTATTTGAAATAAGATTTATTATACCCCTTTTTAAGAAAATGAATCTACTTCAATCCCTTGTTTGAAATTTTTTAAAATATTATGGTAAAAGATCAAGAAAAAAATAGCCCTTCTAATGGGAGGAAAACGTTTTCATTACCTAAGTTTCATGGACATTAAAGAATTTAATCAAGCTTAAAGCTGATATTGTGATCTTTCTCTCAATCCTCGCTAGCTTCCAAAATTCATTTTCTCTGTTTCTCGTTAAAAAAATCAACAAGTTACGTTCTCGTTTATTTTAAATTGATACTTTTGATTTGGGATTTTCCTCTTTAAAAATTTATTAAATGGCATTAAAGGGGAGAGTTTAGAGAAGATACTTGTAAAAATCTCAAAGCATTTTGTACTTACTACTTCACTTTTTCTCAGTACTGATTTGAAACAAGCGGAAAATATGAAGAAATAGAGTAACTTTATGTTTTATTTATGTTTATAATTACTATACCATATGGTTTTCATATTTGCTTTGTTGAACTAGTTTAAATTTGTTGATCTTTTCTTGTTTATTCTAGGGAAAATTCTAAATAATGATATGAAGTGCCATCATTTTTTTTTCAAATAAGAGTCTAAAGTAGTTTTTTTTTTCAAATAAAGGCATAAAATGCCATCATTTTTTCAAATAAAGGCATAAAATGCCATCATTTTTTCAAATTATGGCCTAAAGTGGCTATAACTGTTTCAAATAAGAGTTTAACCTTGCTGGTCGATAAAATATTCCGATCGATTAGAGGTATTATGGTCCAAACATATATTTAATTTGAATTTGAATTAAATTAGATTATAAAGAAAGAGAGATTTTTTTTAAAGCAAAAATATAGGCTCTTTCTCGCTTGTGGCCGTTGCCCCATTACCAGGGGTGCAACAACAATGGTTGACAACGTTGTTGGTGCCTAAGCGATGGTTGCTTGCCCTTACCTTGGTCCTAGCGAGGGTTGCCTATCCTTACATAGGTCTGGTGCCCCTCGCCTAGAGTCCCAGGACCTAAGCAGGGATAGGGCGAGCCAAACCGAGGTGAGGGAAGGTGATCCTCTTGTTGCCCTCTCTCATTTTTGGCAAGGTCTTGTTGGCCCTTGCCTTTAGTCAATAAGAGTCACTAGCCCTTGCCCAAGCAATGGCCATCATCGCCGTCCCTTTAGTAATGGGGTAGGGGCCATTGGCAAGAGGCCTCCTTCTTATGTGTTTCTTTTTCATCTTTTTTTAAGTTTCATTTTTTTTTTCTAGTTTGTTATTTTTATTGAGCAAAAAATGGAAAATTAAAAGATGAAATTGCCCTCGACCAGATGATGAGTTCAGGCCCTTATTGAAGATTGATATGATCACTTCAAATCCTTATTTGAAATAATATATTCACTCAAATTCCTTATTTGAGAAAAAATAATGGCATTTCATTTGAAATTTTCCCTTTATTCTATGCTAATTTGAATTTTGGAAAACTATTTTCCTCTCATTTTTTCAACCAAACAGGGAAAAATCAATCATTTTCTTTAAAAGTGAATTATGGATAGAATCATTTTTTTTCAACATGAAATTTCTTTATAAAATAACCGCACCCGTAATTTTTTTTTTTCTTTTTTTTCAGAGGTTGACGTTTCTCTCCCCCTCCCCCTTCCCCTCTTATTCATTTGTTTTCTTTTACAAAATCTACCGAATTTAAAATTCACAAAATCTAACACCCACGAGAATGTAAAAATTATTTTAAATCCACTTACGACCACCAATTCCGCTGCTATAAGCCACCGCGAGCTCATAGCTCTTTTAGCCATCCGTGAGCTCCAAATTTCGTGGCCGTGGCTGCAAAAGGTTCGAAGCTAAAGTGGTCATGACCGTGGCAAGCTTTAGATCCCAAGACCATGCTGAAGGTTGCGCGACCATGGCCTGTGAGCTCAAATTGAGCCACTATGGGTTGGTCATGCCTAAGAGCTCAATATTTGACTATGGCGGTTGCGATCTTGAGCTTGAATGATCATGGCCGGCGAGCTTAGAATTGGAGCTTGGTGAGCATGGTCGATGTGAGGTCCCACCCTCTCTTTCTTGCAATTTTGTTTTTTCATAAATCTCTTAGTTACGTGGTGTGGCGCTTATTTAATGTCACATAATAATTTTGATCAAATCATAACATTGCATGTATATTATTGGTGTCCTTATTAACTGTTCGACGGTTTACATTAGTAACCTAGCAAATAAAAAATAGTTAATATTACGAAAAACTCCAAACTAGTATATCTATAACAAATTTATTTTTCATTAGTTTTCGTCAAGTTTTACTATCAAATTGTTAAGTTGAAGACACGTGACAGTTGATAATTATACCAATTTGAGATTTTAACCTTTCGTTTGTCATAATTATATAAGCTTGTGATTTTTCATGATATTAATTTAATTTAATGAAAATTAACAGATAGAAAATTAGTTACAAATACATCAATTTTGGGTTTTTGTAGTTAAAATATTAACTTTAAGTAAATTTGTTCCAAGTATACTATTGTAAGGTTTTTTGTAGTAAAAAAATTAATTTTTAGTAAATTTATCACAAATTTACCGATTTTGAGTTTTTTGTTGTATTAATTCAATAAAAAATGCAATACAAGAACTAATGGTGATATTTTTCAAAAAAAGTAGGAGGGCGTTTTTGGAAAAAAAAAAAAGGAAAAAGGAGAGGGGAGATTTTGAATTATCAATTAAAACTTTAGGGCCAGTGATGATATTAATTCTATTTGAGAAAAGAGCTATTTTTTTTTATTAAGCATGTTTAACGATTATTACAATATCAGCCGTAATTAATCAAAAAGGCCATCAGGGGAAAAAAGAATCAAAGGGGCAGGATAGGGTATGAACAGCCACAGAGTAACCGAGCTAGACCTCACAGGTACGAAATCATCCTGGCCGTTCGTCACCATCGAATCATCCCTTCCGGGATCTACTTCTCTCCCCATTTGACCACGGTCGAGCAAAACCCCCCCGGACACACCGCCATCGCCATCGTCATCGTCGAGCTGCAGACGTCGAGATCGAGAGCGAAGGAGGGAGGGAGAAGAGAGCTCGGGAGCAATGGCGTCGGGCTGGGGAATCACGGGGAACAAGGGGAGGTGCTACGATTTCTGGGTCGACTTCAGCGAGTGCATGTCTCGCTGCAGAGAGCCCAAGGACTGCGCCCTCCTTCGCGAAGACTACCTCGAGTGCCTCCACCACTCCAAGGAGGTCTCTTTCTCTCTCTCTCTCTCTCGCTGTCGCTCTCTCTCTGTCGCTCTGTGCTTGATTGGTTCGCAGACGGAGCCGTTAACTTCGCGGAATGCTTGTGATAAAACCCTAGTTTCAGCAATTGGATTAGGACGCCTCGACGATGCCGCCTCGCTATGATGCGTATAGGAAGCTTGGGTATCGTTGCTCGGTTGATAGTCTGTGTGCTTAATTGGACTGGGAGTCTTGAGTTATGCATTTGCGGTTGATCCCGCGGATCAGTGGGTGAGCCAGATTGATGATTATGCATTGCATCGTCGTGGGCGATGTCTTTCAATTTATTTGAGAGGATTTTGCAATCGTCAATCGGAGTATGTCGTATTCAAGGGGCTTGGGCGGCTTGCCTCTTCCTGTTGCTTTCGGTTTATGAGCAGATGAGAGCTTATAAGTAGATGCGATTAGTGCGTTCCTCTTATGGGTGAAGGAACCCCTGAGGTGGAGTTGGTGCTAGTGCTTGTATGCGGCAACTCTACTTGTATGTAGGCAATGATGAACTGCATCATAACAGCAGCTGCATTGGTTTGAATTGAAATACATGGTCAAGTTTTTTCTGGGCATTATTTTTGTCAATTAAATGTTCTCATAGGCTGTAGAAAACAATTGTTCAGAGTCTATGGAGGCGTCAACACAAGATCTCTGGTTCATTACTAGATTATGAATTTAGAATTAACTAGTAAAATGCCTTTAGACGCACTAGATAATTAATGGTTGCAATGACCAAAAATACTAGAATATTTTGGGCGATGCCTTGAGAACTCATGAGCCATACAGCCCTGCCCCATTACAGTAACTTTAGCTGAAACTCATGGTTTCCTTCTGAGTTACTTAGTAAAGCTAGCCGAGGTAGGCAGAATTAATTATGTAGTAAGATTGAAATCTGATTGCTTCTTAATGTCTACGTGTCTTCATATGGATAGAAGATGAACCCATCATTTGCACCTCTCTGTGCATCCTTTTTGAACTTCTTCTTTAACCATGTCTTGTTATGTGTTTGCCGGAAGATGAACCATCAGGGAAGCGGTCTGTCATAAGAAAGAGATGTTTGGGAAGCATCTTTTTGAAGAGTTATTTTATCTGTTTGGACTTTGTAAGATGATAAAAAGTATATATTCTGCTAATTGCTGTGAGGCTCCTTGGACAAGAGTAGCACTATGCTAATGCTTTGAAACTGGCACTTTTCCTGATATTGGTTTGAAATCCATTGGTGACTGAATCAGTTTTACCTGTTTGGTCTGGTACTACCGGGTTTCAACTGGTTATATAATATACAAAATTATAAGTACCGACGAAAGTTTAGAAGGGAGGTGTAAGTAGGAGAAAAGCAATGATAGCAGATGATAAATTCATGTTAACATTGTAATTATTAATTGGTCGATTTAGATGACAAATTTATCATATATCTGCTGTGATAAAATAAAGCACTTGTCGTGTTTTTGTGTGATTAAGTTGAAGAATTGCTTTATAGATTCTGTATAGTACTTGTTTCTTCCAATCTTCTTCAGCAATTTTTGGGGGATTTTAATTTTGAGTCGAGATTTAGCTATTGATATCATGCTGTCGACAGATGGTATTAAACCAGTTAAACCAGTCTTTTGGTTTTAAAACAGTGCTTCGCGGTTTACACACTAATCTAATGAAGAAATTTTTTTTAAAGACTAAGTTATGAAGATAAATGTACAAATTACCACATTTTAAGACTACTTATAGTACCGGATGCTGCCTCCAACAGGCTGCAATCACTGATATTTTAGTGATCCTATCCACGAAATCTTTTAGGGCATATTATCTTCCGGTACCAGTATCTCTATTTTTTTTCAGCCAGTAAATTCTTAGACTTTTGGTCAGGATGAATTTACATGGTTATGGTGCTACTTCACAGATTTTTCTGTTGTACCTAAAAGTTAGTTGATGGTTCATGGACTCCAGGGGCTGGCTGGTGACATTTTTGAGATCCTTTGTAGCGAAGAGTGCAAAATTTTGGGATTTTATAAAGGCACTCAATTAGTGTGCATATGATGATGGCTTGATTTTGTGATGATATCCATCTCAGAGTGGATTAATTAGCAATCATCATCACCCAATATCCCTCCAAATGAAATCATAAACCCTGCTTCCAGTAGCTCAGTTCTCCAACATGATTCGCACACTTACTCCTGTCGAGGGTTGTTTCATTCAAGCGTGGGTGTATAACTATGTTATGACTGTCTTGGATTGACAAGTGATAGTAATCCAGGGAAAAGATATGAGTAGTTAGATACTTCCTTACATAAGGTTTTCTTTCCCTGGTTTGTACTGCAGTTCCAACGGAGAAACAGAATTTACAAGGAAGAGCAGCGGAAACTTCGGGCAGCCACACAAAAGACTGAGGGTGGAGATAAACCTCACGGCCATCACGCATGACAGGAACATGTCGTCTTTGCAAACTCTGAACTGAATAAGCACATGTATGAGGATCTCTTATCAACTGGACTTTGTCATTTGACTTTTCTGTACACTCCTGATTCATTGGAGGGTTTTGTTGCTTTGGTCGTCTTTGCAAAAGGGGAATATCCGACTTGTTTCTCGCTCATTTTGAGGATTTGAAAGTTGTTTAATATTTGATTCTGGTCTTCAAATAAAAGGGCCTTCGTAGGTGGGAGAACGTCTGCCTTATTAACATTTTTGACTTCCTTTGCTAGGTCTAGAGAGAGTATCGGTTTAGACTGAAGATAGACCATTAAGCAGTGCGCGTATTATGCATTAAAAGTCCTCTCAATTGTCCATTTGCCCTAAACACCTGATCCTCACATCGGATCATTTCACTCTCCAATTTTCTCAAGATGAATCCAATGCATGGCAATTAGATACTCAATGACGAACTACAGAGTCGGGAAACGGAGTGGAATGAGAATATGCACTTCTGAATCACAGAACCAATGTGAAAATGATCAACAAAGCTTTTGTTTCAATCGAAGTGGTGATTCTCCAAGATGAATAATGCACACGGCATGTCCCTAATTTCCTTTCGCATTTGTTTTCGCATGATCTTCTGACACCTCATTGTGGGTAACGTCGCTTGTGGAAATGGTATACGGAGCGCGATAGAGTATGCACTATGCTCATGACGCTAGAAATATCCTTTTCTCTCCCATCTAACTTAGTAGCTTGAATAGAATACCAACACGATCGGTTCTATAGAAAACAGTCGAGCTTGATCTTGTGAGCAACATAATATTGTACGCCATTGCAGTTTTAGAACCAGCACCTGCAGCAATTATAATTTGAAAATCAGACGTCTCCTCCTCTCTGGATGATTATTGCAGTTGTATGCCACTCAATCTCATAATTACGGCGGTCATTTCTTCAACAAGTTGCGGACAACGCAAATCTATTGAGAGCAATCCAAATTTAATGCTAAACGAAAACTATCAACTCCAAATTTGAGGCAGATGCATGTGTTTTTTAATTTATAAATTATAAAAATAATTAATTATCACATCGAAACATTTGGGATGATATTAAATGACATGAATATTATAACTTGATATGAATTCACAAATACAGTGTGCATGCTTTCTCTTTTTTTTACTAATGTTCTCGTGTTTCAATTGGCAACGAGAGGAAAACAGGATGTTAATTTCGTGGAAAATTCTTTATATTTTAGGTTTTATTTGTTTCTCGGAAAATGAATAATTTATGAAACAAATAAAACTTATTAGTATATACCAATATCGACATGTAAAACAATATGTAATATTTTCATATATTTTGACACTTAGAATAATATATTTTGGATTTTAGAGGGAATATCGAAAGTAGGAGTGAAAGATACCTCTAGTTTCAACAAACAAAACGTCACCATATGTCTACATGACTCGTGACCAGAAATAGTAGGTAAACTTCATCAGTGACCATAGAATTTCAAGAGATTTTATAATGAAATCACTCAACTTCGAGTTCAATAATCAACAGTACAAAAATTGTTATTCTTTTGTAATTTGGCATTGTGAGGGGAATGTTATTAGTCTTTTGGCAAAAAAGCACCCGGTAAATTTTCTATAGTTACCAAGTAGCTATTATTATATCATCATTAATAAAAAAAAAAAGCACGATTTTTATTTTTAAATATACATATCATTCATCCAATCCAATGATAAATGTGTAAAATAGCTTTTATATTAGCAATGGCAGTATTTAATAATTGAAATGAAAATAAGATCCTATTTGGTAACTAGCTAAATATGGTGAGTTTAGTAACCATTATGTTCTTAGAAACAATTTATGATAAAAATGATTATTTTTTTTTATATTCCCAACAATAATTTTTAAGCACGTGAAGGTGTTTGATAATTGCCTAAAATTTCTATTCCCAAAATAGAATTGCGTTTAGTATAATTCTCAAAATTTATAATTTAAATCGATTTCTTTTAATTTTTTAAATAATTTTATTACATTTTTTCTTTTTTTATTCTTCAAGCTTTGGCTAATTGTCGGTGGCTGGATGAGCCTTCGGCAAGCTCGCAGACCTTGCCCAATCAGTGATAGTGGACAATGACAGTGAAGGTGGTGGAAGAAGAAGAGAGAAGGAAGAAGAAGAAAAAGAAAAGAAAAAGAGAAAAGAGAAAAAAAGAAATTTAGGTTTACTTGATTTTGAAATTATTTTCAAGAGCAAAGAAGTAACTTTTTTTTACTCAGTAATTTTGTTCCAAATCTATTTCCGATAACAAATTTATTCTTAAGAACGAAAAATTTACCAAACGAATTTATATTTTAAATCTACTTGCGAGAATAAAAGAATAGAATTTGGTGTCTGATTTTATTCACGTGTTCTTGAGAAGCGAAAAAGAACATAAATTTGTTTGGTAACTTATTTATTATTGGGAACAAATTTGCTTATGATAATAAATTTGGAATAAAATCAAGAAGTCAAAAAAAATTTGTTTCTTTATTCCCGACAATAACTCAAGAATCAAGCCCAATTTCTTTCTTCTCTTCTTTTTCTTCCTTTTGTTGGTTGCCAACCTTGGCGATAATTAGCAATCGACTAGACAAGGGCTAGTGAGGCCGAGCCTTAGCTGGGTGAGGCTCGACCTTGCCTAGCCATCGTGAGGTCAACCTTGCCTAGCGCTGGCCTTTGGCCAATTGTCGATAACCAGCAAAAGGAAAAAAAAAAAGAAGAAGAGAAAATGTACTAAAATTTTTATAATTAAAAGAAATTATAAGTCACAAAAGAATTCGAGGGTCATAGCAAACGTATTTTTATTCTGGGAATAAAATTTTTGTTGAGTTACTAAACACTTTCAAATGTTTAGAAATTTGTCCAGTGAATAGAATCAAAATAAATCATTTTTGAGTAAAAATTATTCTCAGAAATAAAATGATTATCAAACACATGGTGATGCGATTGCACGTGTGATCACCGCGAGAAATTGAATCAACACATTTGAGAATGGTTTCAGGCCAATTGGAGAAAAAAAAAAAAATTTCAGGGAAAACTCGAATTAGAGCAAGCTAAGGGGCTTGCGCTTAATTAACGGAAAGAGAGTGAGTGCCCGACCAATACGGTTATCGTACGCCTCGGCACACGATATCATTCACCCCCGGAGTCTTGGCCTTTATGTTTCAACCCGATTCACATCTTTCAAAACCCTAGTCGTCATCGAAGCGCCTCTCCTCCTCCTCCTCCGCCCCCTCCTCCTCCTCCGCCTCCGAGCGATCTTCAAGCTTCCGAAGGTAAGCCATCTCGGTCGCGTCCACGATCAGGCCACGAGCTCCCTCTGCTCCGGCCGATTTGGAAGATTTCGTACCTTCTCTTCGCTTCTCGCGTGCTCTTTCGCCCGTGCTTCGGCGCGGCTTCTGTCGGCGAAGGTCGAATGTCGAGCTGATTTGGGATTTTCGTCGCTCCTTTCTTCGTGGTGCTAGGGAAAGATGAGCAGCCGCGCGAGCAGGACTGTTTACGTTGGGAATCTGCCTGGCGACATTCGCGAGAGAGAAGTGGAAGATTTGTTCCGCAAGGTCTGTCGAAATCTCGTTCAAGAGTCCTTTTTTAGGGTTTACGAGATATAGTCGATGCGGGATTTCTTTTTCATTTCCCTCTTAATTCCAGTATGCTGTTTTTTTGATATGTCACCGTGTGGATGCTTGTTTGAATTAGAGTTTTTTAGCGACGAATTCTCCTATCGTTAGATGGGATGTCATTCTTGGTGTGGTATGTTGCTTCATTCTGTAGTCTGGGCGCAAACGATGGGCCTGACGATCGAGATGATTGGTCAAAATTGTAACTTTAGGTTTGTCGTTTGAAATCGGATGGCAATAGTTCTTCTTGAGCCTATACCCTTGATCTGGTTATATTGAACAACAACACAAACGATGAATTATTTTTTTCCTGTTTGTCTGCTTTCTTGTTATCTTGAGTGTGCTTCCAGTGGTCGTACGTGCTTTTTTTTTTTTTTTTTTTTTTTTTTGTCTTTTCATTTATTCTGTCTAATCTTGACTATAATTAGTTCCATTACCCCAAGGGGGATGACTTGAGTCAACAAAATCCTCTCTTTTTCCTGAATGACAACTCAGCCTGGATAACCACATGCTGATGATTGAACTGGGATTACACGAGTCACGCCCGTATGCCAATGTGCATTACAGTATCTCTTTTGTCTGAGGTGCTGAGAAGAATGTTCTCAATCCTCGAGCATTCGTTTTCTCCACTTGGTATATATCTCCACGCACTTCATTCACATTATGAATGGATGCAGATGGTGAACTGGTCCTTATGTAAGCAAAACATAGGTAGCATCTGTGCTTTGGTGCATCAGTTTTTCCAAGTGTACTCAATCATCTTGCATTAGCATGTTCCTTTAGAAAATGATCTACGTGAATGAATAAGAAATAAATAGTTTCAGGGATGCAAGAAAAAAACTTGATTGAAGTTTTGATCTTGGAAAAATTGAGGCATTCTGAGCTTAATTGCTCAGTAATACAGAGAATGTAATGTAGACCTACTTTCGTGATAAAGCATATGTGAAGTAGAATTGTTTAATGGCGAACTGAGATTTTTCTAGAGTTAATAAGTTTCCTTCAATTTGTATTTACTCATTCAAATGATGTGGGCTGTGGAATAAGTTGCAGATATCTTTGCTCTGATGAGTAAGCTTTCGGTCTTCCTTCACTTACTTGTCCTTCTCTTCTTGCAGTATGGACCGATAGCCCACATCGATCTGAAGATACCACCTAGGCCTCCTGGTTATGCATTTGTAGAGGTGACCATAAGAAATTTGAAATTTGCCTCCCACATTTCCTGGCTGGCTTCTTTTTTCTGACTAAGATTGTCATTTACAGTTTGAAGATGCTCGAGATGCTGAAGATGCCATCCATGGTCGTGATGGCTATGATTTTGATGGGCATCGTTTAAGGGTTGGCTATCTTCAGAACGAAACTTTATAAATGCTCCCTAATCAATGTTGTGACATTCCTCATGTAGCTAATTATTGTATAATAGGTGGAGCTCGCTCATGGTGGTCGTGGGCACTCATCGTCATCTGATCGCCACAGTAATTTTGGTGGTGGTGGTGGTGGTCGGGGGGGTTCACGTGGAGTATCTAGGCACTCTGAATATAGAGGTTGTAATCCATCATATCATAAATTTGGCGGGTTTCTCCTCTTTTCCTTCGCATACACATGTCTAATTTCCACACTTGTTGTTCTGCAGTCCTGGTTAGTGGGTTACCATCTTCAGCTTCATGGCAAGATCTTAAGGTGAGAATGACCTGGATCTATTGATAGTTGTTTGTGGTATTCTTCCCTCTCTGTGTATGCACGTTAATATGTGCATGTGAAGTCGACGTATTGAATTTATTCTTTTAGTTAGTTGATGTGTGCTTTCTTTGGTTAGGATCACATGCGTCGAGGAGGAGATGTCTGCTTCTCACAAGTTTTTCGTGATAGTAATGGTAAGTTGATAAATTATGTCTAAGTGTTATTGAATTTCTTGTTAAGTTTGAGGTATAAAAAATTTAATTGTTATACCTCAAAGATTTTTACTGTGAAGTTGAATAATTCAGGTTTTTTTATGGTCCACAATCCATTCTCTTATTGGAGGCAGTTACATGTTTTAGTGTGTTTAATGTGTCATCCATGGAGAAATGTTGGTTTTTCTATATGTATTTCTTTCAGTTTTGTTTCTCTTATTCTGACAAGGATGTTTGTCAATCTTGTCTTGAAGGCACGACAGGGGTCGTGGACTATACCAACTATGAAGACATGAAGTATGCAGTAAGTCTTTTGCCTTTTTCATGGTTAAATTGGGAGGTTAGGATAGAGATTTATTTGCCCAAGCTTGTTGGGATGTGTCTGTCATTCTGTGAATGAGATTGTCTACATTTTCTTTGCAGATAAAGAAGCTTGATGATTCAGAGTTCAGAAATGCCTTTTCCCGGTCATACATTCGGGTATGACTTTTGACGCTGTTCTTTTATCAGTTACCATCAGGTGTACACCTGTGTGAATAGATTTATGTAATTTAATTTGCTTTCTTTTGTATGTTCATGTGCAGGTTAAGGAATATGATTCAAAGCGTGAGTCATCAAGAAGTCCTAGGGGCCGAAGCTATAGTCGCAGTCCTAGCCGCAGCCGCAGTCGTAGCAGGAGTGTGAGGTCTGGTTTTCTTGAATTGCGATACATGTATTTTTAGTTGTCTTTTAATTTTTCTAAACCCTTTTCATTTAAAATGCAGCAAGTCTCCAAAAACCAAAAGTACACGGCGTTCACCTGCAAGGTCTCGATCTCCTTCACGCTCCCGCTCCAAGTCACCCTCCTTATCAGGGTATGCTTGCTCAGGCTATAGTTGGCTTAACCGTGGTTTAGTCCTCCATTTAAAAGTGGTTATAATGCGAAAGGGCATATGTGAAGTTTCAATCTACAATATTTTCTTTCATAGAGTATGATTTTGGTTGGGATTTACCTGACTATGCTGGCGGCCAAGTCATGGAATCTTATATATTTCTCTTTTTTGTTCTCGAGTTTGATAATTATAATTATGTTTTGCCAATGAAATACTGACATTGGTGCTTAGTGAATTTCTTTTCTCCTTTAAATTTTCTTCTGTTTAGTAATCTCTCAAGTACAATCAGATGATGGGTCCGAGATGTTGATTTTTTCCCCAACTATTTGCACTTCAAGATTTTGTAAGACTTGTGTAGGAGGAATGTTTTGCTCTAACTATTGGCCTAAACTCCCTATTATCCATGGGTCTTTACTATTTCTAAGATGTCATCCCCTTGCATGTTCGTGTGGCTTGATATTATTTTGGGGATTATTTGATGGCTTTTGCTCATCATGATTAGGAGATCGATTTCCAGAATTTGAAAGTGTTTTTATCTTCATGGATCTAGTGCGATTCTCGTCTGAACTGAAGTCAGCTAGCTTGTACTTTGCTCTCTCTTCATTAACTATTGCACAGTTGGGGGTGTCTTGGAACTTCTTTCCAAATAACTGCTCTTTTGCCTTCTGTATGAAAATCATCTGTTCTCTTTTTATAGATATGGATATGGATATGGATAAATGCGGCAAACTGGGGATTCAATATTAGGATCTTGGTGGGATATGGTTCATTTGCCTGCAACTATATGGTTGTGGAGGTATGATGCTTTCTAGATGGGCAGCTTTGGAAAGCTTCATGGTGTCTCTGTTCTAATTTAATTAGCATCACAATTCCGTGGGTGCTAGATTGGGAACAAAGGAGATCATGGAATAACAGAGCTGGATTCTGTGAACTAGTTCCATTGGGATCTACTTCAAGAAGTCTCGAGCTAATAGGATGACTATCTGGACTCCTTTGGATTGTTTTGGTACTTAGGGTGCATTTTCCTCATTTGTCTACTTTTCTGATCCTTCCGGATGAGAAACTCGTTTCTTTTCCCCTTCAATTTATGCTATTTAGCTGGACTCATGATGGGTTTGATGTTTTTTCTTAAGTCTCAAAAGATTTACGGCTTTATCTTTGCGTTCTGAAAATGGTAATCTGACGTGGAAGAGGCATCAAGGCTCTTGGATGACAGACGTGTGGATTTTAAATTTGGTTCTTTCTGGAACTTTTGCAGATCGCGATCAAGATCCAGATCACCATTGCCTTCTGTAAGTTTTTCTTTTGTGGGTTTGGGCACTCTCTTTTTAACCATGTGTTCATGTCTTTTTAATATGTAACTGGTTTGTATCAGCAGTTTGCTTGATAGTGGCTGAACTTTAGGGATGTCGCCCCTGCAGATTTCTCTTCCGGTAGCGGGAGCATCTGCCCCCAATTTTGTTGTCAATTTTTAGCCAAAATGACCCAAAAAATTGCATGACCCATCTATGAAAGCTAAAAGTGCAGTTATAGGGAGTCGGGCTGGTTTTGATGGCGATAAATATAGTAGTAACTAGTGATCTGTTTAATTTTTCATTGTACAATCCTCTTTTTCTTTTTTTCCTCCCGAACTGGTATCTTGGTTGTATAAAGGTTGGTTTTTTTAGGTACATTATCTGTTTTATATTCATATTTCTGTGAGATAATGTTGGCATACTGCAGCGTGAGAAACAACTGAGCAAAAGCCCTAAGAAGCGCAGTGCAAGCAGGAGTCCTAGCAGGAGCAGGAGCAGGAGCAGGAGCAAGAGCTTATCTCGGTCTTGTCTCTTTTCCAGCATGATAGTGTTGATTAATGTTGTGCTACCCCTTTTTTGCGTTAATGGGAAAAAGAATTTTGATATAGTTTGCTCAAATTTTAGCGGTGCTTGTTGAGATTGCTTTGCCATCATTTTTTATGTGTGGGTGGGTGTGTGTTTATTGCCATTGTCCTGAATCTGGTTTGGTATTATTGACAGGTAATAAGATTACGGGGCTAGCTGAATGTGGACCCTGAAAGATGTGACCCAAATGCAGCATTCAGCTTAGCTTAGTAAATTGTCGTTATAATTGGAAAACCAGGTGTTAGCTTTCTGAAGACTTCAATATCAAGATGGTTCTCGAACTGTGCGCTTTTAATTACTCTATAGAACTCATTTAGTTTCCATGAATTTGAACTCGTTCTTGAATATGCTGCTTGTAAGAGATTTTGAACTTTTCTGAACTGCATATGTATCTAGTTTTGTGAGATTGTGGAACTTCATGGTATTTACATATGCCTTTTTTCTCCTTCTGTCAATATTATATTATCAATGCTTTTGCACTTAGTACTCAGATTCATCGTTCTTTGTCGTGGAACAAAGTCCTCACGGGGCGCTAGTGGGGGACCTTTTGCAGCTGTTAAGATAAAAAGAAGTAATGTGTTACCTGGTGGTGTAATTTTTCTTTTATCTTTTTCCAGCGGTTTTGCTTGTCTTAACACTCGGTATTACGGAAAATGCATGTGATTACACGATAAGCTGCGGTCGTGCAACTAATCTCTAAAGAGAGCATTAACTACAAGTGCCTGTCAATAGTAGAGAAGAGAGTTACATTGTCTGTCAGTGGTAGAGAAGAGAGTGAGATTCGTTATCTTCATTGCCAACTGTAGCCATTGCTGTGGCCACCACATATATAAATTCAATTTTAAATTGTTCAGTATAGTTTGAAATCTTTGTGAAATTTCAATTCATGGCCACTTTTTGCCGGAATTAATTGACGTTGGGGTATGTCGGGTAGGACAGTCATCGATAATTGGACCATCATGTCAAAGATTTCTTCGCGAAGATAGAAAGGATTATTTTGAAATTTCGTGTATAAATTTAGGACTAGATTAATAAAATTCAAAAGTTGAGAATTAGATTGTAACATGATATTTTCTCCAAATTGTGGTCATTAAGCTTAGCTGTGAAATGGGTTCGATGATTCCACACTCAAAAGCTAATATTTTTTCTGTTCTAGAATTATTTTTCAGTTCTAGACTTCTTTTTGAAATATCAATCCGTTTGATAAAATTATTTCATTTTTTTATATTTAAAATAGATTAAACTTTAGAAATAGGTTCGGAACAAAAATTAAAAGTAAAATTTTTTATTTATCTATTTTTAGAAATGAGAAATAAAAACTCTTATCATTATTTGTCATCACTATTAGCCAATAGCCCATTCATCGCTGTCACTGTTCGCCGATCATCTACGGTTGTTGTTGCCGATCTACGGTTGTTGTTGCCGATTGCTTGTCGGCCATCGACTTTAGCTGACTGCCGGCCTCTAGATGCCGGTTGCTGGCCACCGTTGTAGTTTGAAAGAGAGAAATTTTGTATTGTTATTAAACGAATTTCTATTCTGAAAATAAAAATTTGCATCATTATATAACGTGTATTTTTACTTAGAAACTTATCTAAAAATAGGAATAGGAAAATTTATTTATTTTTTAGAAATTAATTTCTGGTTAGAATAGTTGTCATTTGCGCGTTCAATGGTTGACGGAGACTTACGTCTTGGATATTCTACTTTAATTTTTGTTTCAGAATAGATAGATTTTGTGTCTAAGTGGGGCTCAAATCTTAGAAGGTGTGGAGGTTGCTCAACATCTGGGCCAGACAGAGGTCGGGAGCCATTGAAGACGGTGTCGGGGGAGCAGAAAAATCGACGCGATAAACGGTGGAGACGACCGTGAGAGTGGTGCAACGATATCATCTTTAACGGTTGGTAAGACAATATTGGGAAGAAAAAAGACATTTCTGAAAATACAATCATATTTGGATAGACGAAAAGAGACGGAAGAAAAAAATTAGGAATTAGAATGTATAAGGAACGATAAAGAACGATTGATCCGATCAATTTTAAGCCCATTTTAAATCTCTTTAAATATATCTCTACACATGAAGGGGTTTCAAAGGATTTGAAGAGATCTGTGTATTAACATATAAATTAATTTTCTTTCTCACTTATATCCATTATTCACATCTATTTGCAAATAAGATGATACCTCTGTCGTAATACATCCATTTCCTTTCTTTTCCATCCCTCCCAACTCTCTCTTTTTTTCTCTCATAATTATTTTGATTCCCTTCTTTTGGTTCCTAATTAGTATTGAAATATCCCACATCATATAACTATTAGATTTATGTGTGTGTATATATATAAAAGATCTCCCTCCACCTATTTATTTAAATTTTTAGGTTGAATTTTTAAACATGCCATTAAATTTCTGCTCACAAACACCTTGTTCTAGTGTATATCAAAGTGCGTCATCTATTAGCTCGCAAGTCCATCCAAACTGAGGGTTAAATTATCTTTGAAGATTAGTACAAAACGAAACCATGACCAAAAAAAATAAAAATAGTAGTGGTAAAAAAAAATCTTACTGAAACTATACATGGACCAAAGAAATTGACTTATCTAGAACCTGTAAAGTGCACGGACGAAATCTCAGAAAACTATATGGACCAAAGAAATGACTTATCCAGAACCTTTAAAGTGCTCGTAGATTGCTGTGCTTGCTGTTTGTGGCTCGGTCATCGTCATTGGGTGCTTGTGCTTGTGTAGGTAAAAGATCACATAGAGTTTCATGGTAGAAAAGCTGTTGCATTTTTGTCTTCTGACGTGCTCTCCACGAGATGAAAAGACAATCATGCTTAAAAAAATTCGAGACGCCTCACTGGAATTAAGGGTGCATGTATCGTGAGCATTCAAATCGAGTGAAAAGGGCCGAGAAGATGATGCAAACCACACGACGAGTACCCCAAGAATCGCTTGGTCTACATGAGAACCAACAATCTGTGGCAACTGGAGTCTTCCTGGACCACACGACAGAATACCAAGTCGAGAACGCAAACTTCTTGTTGTCTGTTAGTACATGAAGGATCATAAATGAGAGTAAGGACCAAGATGTTCTTGGCAACTCTCTCTCTCTCTCTCTCTCACACACACACACACACGTACTCTTACCCACATTCATTCACAAGCCGTAAATGATGAACTCGTTTAACTTGTGTGTGCCTGTGACCGTCAGTCCACTTTTAAAGAAAAAGAAAATGTGCAGGCTCAGTTTTTTGCTCATTCTTGCTGTGCAATCAGCTCTAATTGCTGTCTTTGGAGCTGATACATACAGTCGATACGACTTCCCACCTGGATTCGTCTTTGGTTCGGGCACATCCGCTTACCAGGTTCTAGCAACTTCCCACGTTGTTTCACTTTGGAGATATTAACAAGTTTTGGGAGGAACTATGGTGAATGCTAACCATGTGTTGTTATCAACTTTCATGTTTTATTCATCATATATTCCTAAGTAAAGATGTGTACCTAAAATGTGCGAGTATAATAGGTTGAAGGGGCAGCAAATGAAGATGGAAGGACGCCCAGTGTCTGGGACACCTACGCCCATGCAGGTGACGGTCGATCTATTTCTTGTCTCTGCGCGAGCTTGTGGTCACTCACACGTGTGCGTTTGTTGAGTCATCATTGTTCCTTTTCAATTTCACGTTTGTTGGTCGCTCAGATGTGTACCAAAATAGTTTGTTTTCCTTTTCTCTTGCTCGCTTGCGTGAATGCACACGGTTATCTGTGGGGGAGAGATTTGCAGGTGGATGTTCGCTTTGCTAGGAAACAAGCAGTTATTCTCTTAGGTTCTTCATCGAACTTGCAAACTATGATTATCAGATAGTTCATAAAACGTCATAAACATTCATTGTTTGTAGCAAGACTGTTTTATCAGATGGAATGGGGAGAATTTTCCTGTCAAAGGATGGAAAACCCTACTTGCTAAGCAAACTTAAACAGAATTTCGCCGCACTTATTACAGGGTATAGCTCTCCAAATTTACGCCTACCATTTATAGATCTCATCTAACTACTACTGTTGTGACTAATGGTGAAATCACCAAGAAAAAAAGAGCATTCTGTGACATGGCCATACTGGCAAAGCATTCATTGTCATTCGTGGTCAAGATGATTCTGCTGATCTTAGAATATCGAGCTGTCTAGCACATTACATCAGCATCTTCAATTACAAAGGCAATCATCTGTTTCGAACTCCAGTGAAGGAGATCGAGTCAATAGTTTTGTGGCATTTTTCAGTTAAACATTTGTTCTTTTGAGGACAGTTTAACTTACCCGCTTGATATTCCAGGTTTCATAAATGGAGCAACCGGAGATGTAGCTTGTGACGGGTATCACAAATACAAGGTTCGACTCCCAAAACCTGACTTATGGAACAAGATATCGCAGTGTTATGGGGAGCTGAATAATTTGTTTACACTAATTTTCTCGGTCATGGCTATAGCCTATATTACATGACCACAGAGGGATTGTAATTGTATATTTGAGGACTACGTTTTATCTATGCATTGTAAGGTAGGGGCCTTTCTTGCAGGAAGATGTTCAACTCATGGCGGAGACAGGCCTAGATGCCTACAGGTTCTCAATTTCATGGTCAAGACTCATTCCACGTAGGAACTTGCAGTTTACTCGAAAATTTAAGCTAACGCAGAGAATTAATTTGACATCCTTTTCTGAAGCATCAGACAACATTGATCTCTCTCTTTTGCTCCTCCAGATGGCCGAGGACCGGTGAATCCAAAGGGTTTACGATATTACAATAACCTCATTAACGAACTTATTAAGAACGGTTAGTGCAGAATCGGATTGAGAACTGCAAATGAAGTTAATGCCAATTTGCTTACAGATGTTCCTCATCATACTGCTAAACTCTATCTTTGTTGAAACTGATGGGCAAGCAGGTATCCAACCGCACATCACTTTATACCATTTCGACTTGCCACAAGAGCTTGAGGACGAGTATGGAGGCTGGGTTAGTCGTAAAATCATGTATGTATATCTAACTTTGCTGGTCTGAGTTTCAATCGTTTCTCCTCCTCCAGGGCATATAGTTAGGATTAAAACTATGAACGAATATGAAATGAGTAGCAACAATGCATAACTCAGCATGTTATCGTGATTAAGGAAACCAAAAGCCAAAATGGAAATCATCGTGATAGGCGAAAAAATAGTTTGAAACCAAGACTTGCCCTTATTGAGAAGAAGCTCTCCTCTTCTGGTTGCAGAGAAGATTTCACGGCTTATGCAGATGTATGCTTCAGGGAGTTTGGCGACCGTGTTCAGTATTGGTCTACTGTGAACGAGCCTAACATTTTTGCTATTGGAGGATACGACCAAGGGATTGCCCCGCCTAGACGGTGCTCTCCTCCGTTTGCATTCAATTGCACCAAAGGCAACTCCTCAACGGAGCCGTATCTTGTAGTTCATAACGTCTTGTTAGCGCATGCATTGGTAGCAAAACTATATAGAGAGAAATATAAGGTATGCCGATTAGTTACAGAAATGTCTTGTGCCAGTTTTCCTGCTTCATATGTTTTTGTGGCCAATATGTCCTTCCTTTTGATATGATAAAACGAAAAGAAAGCATATTATCTGGCTTTGGTGCATTGACATTGGTGTTGCAGCTGAAGCAGAAGGGTTTTATAGGTCTCAGCGTGTATGTTTTTGGGATTTATCCTTTCACAAACTCGACAGAGGACCTTACTGCTGTGCGGCGAGCCAATGATTTCTTCATCGGCTGGTAGATCTCGAATTCTTATTGCTGCAGTGTGTTTTTCTTTTTTCTTTTTAAAATCAGTGTGACTACATTTCCTTGCTGGAAACAATTTCACGAAGAGAAGTTACTAGGATTCTACTCTTAACAGTTAACAGTGATCAGTTACTCTACCCTTTAGGCCTATGCTAACAAACACGTTTGTTTCAAAGAAAATGATCATGGCTTCGCACGAGTATATCTGCTACATCGAGACCCATTTGAAGGTGGAATTCTATGCTAACCAGTAGAAAAGTGAAATTTCTACTGATTTCCAATCCGTTTCATCATATTCTTTGTCACAAGTAATTTCTCATGCGAAGCTGTGAGGATTTTCGAAGCCCTCCGACCCTTGCCGTTGAAACATTTTCAGGTTGGCGCATCCTCTGATATATGGAGATTACCCAAGAACGATGAAGCAAAACGTGGGGTCTAGACTTCCGGCCTTCACTCCACTCGAATTGAAACAAGTGAAGGGTTCGGCCGACTTCCTGGGATTGATATATTACACCTCCATTACCATCGAAGATAAGTCGAGCAGCCTGGAGGAAGAACCCAGAGACTTCAACCAAGACCTGGCTGTCGAATTCATCAGTACGTTTTCCTACATTTGCATTGCCATCTACATTGTTTGCTTCGAGGATAAAGCTTCACTTGAAGTTAATTATGTTTCACTGAAGAGATTTTTGCAGCAGCAGAAATTTGTGAAGGCTAGTGACAGAATTAGCTGTCAAAGACTTGGATTTAGGAAGCATTTTATTTGCATAATTCACAATACATTACCCTGATGGGTGATCAAGTATGGTGGTGTCAGCCTCCCTTTTGGCCTTATGCATAATTTGTAGGCGTTTGCGTCAATATCATGCGTAATTAATGGTAATTCCGCACAAGTAAACTACCGTAATCAGACGAGTTATCGTAATCCTTGGACATTTTGCTATGCTTGAACATTGCTAATCCTGGGCCAGTCTGAATTGACTCACTGATTTTTTTCCTTTTCGGCAGCTAATGTAAACACTTCCCAGATTTTTGAGGTGAGAATCGATGTCTTACGCGCGCAAAGTTGCGATCTTTCCTGTTTTCATCTCCTTTTCCATCCCATGGTTCGTTTGCAGTTTAATGTTTTTATCCACTTCTCCATCCCATGGTTGTAGGAGCCGATCATGCCGGAGGGTCTTCAGCAAGTGCTTGAGTACTTCAAGCAAGTCTATGGCAACCCTCCTCTCCTCATATATGAAAATGGTCTCTCTCCTCTCTCCCTCTCTCTCTCACGTAAACTCTTTCTCACCACAAAGATACAAGCGTTTGCTTCTCGAGACGAAACACTGCATCTCAGGATAATAGCGCAGCCTTATTGACTCGTTCATAAGATTGCCATGCATTGCAGGGAGGCAGACTCGGCGGAACGCGACTTTGCAAGACACAGAACGGATTAGCTACATTCACGCTCATATCGGAGCGGTGCTCGACTCGGTGAGGTATGTGATTCTGGAACTCAGCCAAGCCCTCCAGTCTCTTGTGAGATTTTTCCCTGGTTATGATGACCTACCTGGATCATGCTCCGATTTTGTTTCGTGATGTATCCATCAGGAATGGGTCGAACACCATAGGCTACTTCACCTGGTCCTTCCTAGACGTGCTCGAGCTATTGGCCGGCTTCGAGTCGAGTTTCGGCCACTACTACGTCGATCTGGGCGACCCAGATTTGAAGCGTTACCCGAAGCTGTCAGCGGACTGGTATGCCCAGTTCTTGAAGGGGAAAAGCGTCGGTCCCGAACCTGGGGCTCTCATTGAAATCGGAAGCAACCTATCTGCAGCCGACAGCAAGTGAAAGCAAAAGCTAGTCAGTAGTCGCAGCTCAGGGAGCTTCGTGTTATCCCGTCACCCGCATGCCGGACAGACGCGTTATCAATATTATGTTTGGTTGAACTTCTTCGCCTTAGTTAGATTGGCGATGTATGGATATGTTCAATAATCGATATAATAATCGATATATTTGAAGCAAAGTTTTTGAGAAACGATCGACGGTAAGTAAAAAACGTGGCGTCAGAAGCATTACCATTCGTCCCAAATGCGAGATAACTGAAGGCTGAATGAACAATCTTTAGAACATATAGGCTACGAAGAGACAGAACTTGGTAATTACATTGCAAGTCTAGTCACCTGGCGTGCACGAGCAGAATGCAACCAAGTCTATCAGACAGAGGAAATTCATTTGTCGATGTCATTATATCTATACACTCCATAACGATTTATGATCTACGCAGCTGCTGTCGTCGGAAGGATTCAGCCTTTGATTTTTGGCCTCTTCACGATCATCACAGTGCAATGCGCGTGATGAGAGCAGTAGTCACTGACGCTGCCCAGAACAGCCCTGCAGGCATAAGCATGTTCTCTTATCATCAAATGGCACAAGGAAGAAGAGACCGATCTCCATAAACTCTCTTATCTTTCCACGAGCTTTGCCTTTTAGATACAAAATGAGTAAAGCGCACGTACCTTTTTATAGCTCCATGGCCGTGACTCCCAACAACTAGTACTGAAGCATGATGCTTTTCTGCAGCATCGCAGAGAACGTTCCTAGCATCGCCCTCCATCACTTGGAAAGTTACATCGTGAACCTGCACAAGATCACCAAAGGATAGACCGTCGGATGTTAATTTTGATACCACAGGTATTAATCGACCGGTTCATCATATCTCCAAACTGTGCACTGGCAGTTATTAAATCACAACTAAATCATGGGTGTGACGGTCACAGCTTTATTTCGATCAAATGATTCCCTTTTCACATCTAAGCGCGTAAACTATAAGGAGAATTATCTTTTTCGAATACTCTTTCTGGCCAGGAGGTATCAAGGGCCGAGCTCCAAAAGTCCACCTCAAACTAAATCACAAAGACAGTATTATAACAGTGAAAATGCCGTGACGGTCACAGCTATATTTCGATTTGGGCAAAAGGTTTGTCAATCTTGAGATCCTATAGACCTTTTCACGCACGATCAAATGCAAAACAAGGACATTATAAGAACGACGACGAAAAGCCTATTGATAAGAACACACTGCAGACACAGGATTTTAACTGGTCATGTGCTGAGAGAGGTCTGAAGCGATTTACCGATCTGCTGTTACAAATGTCCTTGGCCTTTTGTGTGACCCAAGCAGCTACTTTCTTCAAGTCGGCATCGATTATCGGCAAGACCTCTATTACTCCTGTGATATCTCTAAGTTCAATTACTGAAAATCACCATGCAATAGACCGAGAGAAAATAGCTCCTCTACTCGAGACCCTAGGGAGCACCCAAATAGGAAATAACAAATGCTCAAAGTTCCAATTAACGAACGATGGCATGCCGTGCGCCGACAGACAAGCCACGGATTATGCATAGCTTAAACATGGGAAATGCACCAGTCTAGAGGTCCTAACAACACTTTGCTTTGGCCGTTTAAGTCTTAAAACGGTTCGTACAAGTATCACCCTGTTTATTCGCACAAATTTCAAATTATGTCACGTCCAAATTTGGCCGTTAAAGAACTATCCGTAACAAGTTATAGGACTCGAAAACGGTAAGTGAATCACAAAGCTTTGCATTCATTAGTGCTCTCAATTTTACTAGGATTTCCGGTTCATTTGCATCTATTCCTGATGTTAGAGATCAGTCGTGACGTTACCAGGACCGCCGAGGCCGATAGCAGAGGTGGGGCTGGGCTTGGCGTGGACGACGACGAGCTTGAAAGGGAAGTGAGGAGCGAAAGGAGCGAAGAAGCGGTCGAGGGTCCACTGGAGAGCGTACAAGCTGAGCTCGCTCTCGTCCACGCCGACCACCATCACTTCTTGCCGTTGCCTCTCTTGTCGAGTCTCCTCCATGACGAGCTCCGACTGCGTCACTATTCCTGCCTCGCGCCTCGCTCTCTCTACCGACTTCCGAGTCTCTTCGAGAGGAACTAAACGAAACGCTCTTTTTATGAAAATATTATTATAGGTAAACCGTCAATGAAGCAGCTGAGTGGAGGAGAAGGTTAGGGAGGTGGAAGGGAAGAGTTGCTTGACAGGTGTTGAGAGAGCGAGAAGCCATACGGAATCCGGAATCATCGAAGCAAATGGGGAAGAAAAAAGGGAGGCGTGAAATGTCGTCATTTGTGACAACTAAAACCTCTTGTCGGTTCAAAGAGAAACTAACAAGTAATATCACGAAAAGATTTTCCCGTGAAAGTGATGTGCTTGTACATAAATTACAAACATACACAACTTGACCTGGTGTCCGAATTCTAGTATACATCTGGTCAAGAATCATATGGTCTGCACCTTATTGTATGAATAATAGTGTCATAGACTTGTGTGATTCGGAAACATGTCAGGTACAAATCAGGCCCAGCACGTTTTCACTTATTCAAGCAACGCCCCTTGGTTTTGTCCTAGTGCTTAATCTTGGGCTTCTTCACAATCATCACGGTGCAGTGAGCATGGTGAGCACAGTAATCACTCACGCTGCCCAGGACGGCCCTGGAAAAACAAGAGAAAACAAATCAGCATTACGTTACGAATCAACAACCACAATTGGCACGACAGTTAATAGTTGCCTAGGCTTGGAACCCAATGAGCAATTTTGGTACTGTGTTGCTGAAGAGAGTGAGTGAACTGTGAACATCTGTCAAAGGCTATGTAGCAAGAAATCGAGGTTAAGTACGGCCGTACCTTTTTATAGCTCCGTATCCGTGGTTGCCCACAACCAATATGGAAGCGTGGTGCTTTTCCACAGCCTCGCAGAGGACATTTCGTGCATCTCCCTCTCCCACCTCCAGCACAACATCATTCACCTGTGGAAGAGCAAATTCATCAGAAAATTTCCAAGGTCACGCCACTTTCTGAAGCACTTGAATATGTTTTCCAAGAAAAGAGATGTGTATAAGCTTCAGTATGAACCAAGTCAAATGACAACCAACTAAATTTTAGAGCAAATAATGCAGAAGTCACTCGATTAGAAATGGCAGGACAAAAATGTTTCTAACACGTGCATACACAGAGGTAACTGAAATATTATATTGGGATATGCACAAAAATATTCGGATACCACATTAGTAACTAATTCTTGCCCCTGTTTATACAAGATGAAACCGCAAGAGCTAAGTTCTTAAAACTTTACCTCACGTAGCTTGGAGCACAAAAGTGTCGAGGATTTATATGCTAAGTCATGACAAAACCATCAATTTCTGAAATCTATCTAGAAATAAAGTAGATTGTCGAATTAATCTTCCTAGCCGCATCAATGCATAGAGCATGGGCAGTGTGTTGTAACGGAACCAGGGGTTTCTGACATGAAGTTTTCCTCAGTAACTGGAAGACCAGGCAGTCTTCAATGAAAATTTAATCAGTTAGTACAACAGAACCTTCTCGATGCTCTTTAAACTCTAGTCAGGCTCCGACCATTTTTCTTTTGACGAAGACTTTTTGAGGTGTATCTTTACCTCAAGTCTGTGGATTTAGCATTGCCTCAAACCAGGGGGCTAGGCCATAATATGATAAGTCAAGCTGTAGCTCAAACTCCTAGGAAGATAGTCAATATGGTATGCTCTAAATAGAGCTAGCTACTGTGTGAGCTAGCAAGAGTGAGGACTCCTTCATGGCCTCTTTGACAACATCAAATTTGATCACGGGAGTAGTAAACAATCACCTAAGCTGTACAAAAAAGGCCAAAAGCCAGTCCGAAAGAGCAATAAAGCTTCATAGGGTGAATTGTCAAGGATCAATACAATTCACCTACCCATAGTGATAATACATGCTTTGTAGATTCGGAAGACTTGACCTAAAAACAAGACCAGTTCATAAATGGCCTCAGATGTTCATCTTCGCTTTTGCTTTTAGTGTTTGAAAATGCCTTCATCCCAATATCTCTATATGTTTAGAGGCGAGTATGTTGGACCGCCCAAATCGGGAACTACCCAGACCGGATAGGATCGGCCGATTTGGTCTTGTTCCCGGAGGTATCGGTCCGATTCCTAGTTCTATTTTTGTGGAATTGGTAATTGTTGGTCCGGTTCCCAATTCCGAGGGGAACTGGACCGGACCGGACTGACGACGACTCTTTTTTTATAAAATATATTTTTTAATTTCTTAAAAATAACCATAAAAACTAAAAATAATAACAATTCATGTATTTTTCTCAATTTTTAAAATTTTTTTTGCTAAGGGATCAATTCCATGGGGATCAGACCGGACCGGTTGGTCAGGTTTCATTCCCGATCCTAGGATCGTCTGGTTTGGTCCCCGGTCCCAAAAATTGGAACCGGTTCTCCCGGTGCGGTTCCTCGTTCCTAGGTGGAACCAGACCGGACCGGACCAGACCGAGAACGGGATCACCCTCTACATCTTCTAGCCGCAGCTACAATCCATTTAAAAATAAACTTAGCTAAACTACTCAACCACGATCGGACTGTAACTTGCATCCTCGTCCCACAGCTTTTCTCCAGCAGAGAAACGCCAGAAAAACGCGAAATCTCAGCTTCTACGGCCCTGAAAAAAAGCTAGCCACCTTCTAAGTCGAGTCAATCAGACCTTACCAACTTGCTACAGCAGATCTCCTTGGCCTTCTCCAGGACTCTGGCCGCGATCTTCTTGAGATCCGCCTCCACGAACGGCAGAACATCAGCAGTGCCTACAGATTGCCAACACCAAAAACCAGACAAATCACGGCCGAACCCCCCTCACCGCAAGCGCGAACTAAAAACTCACAAAGCTCTCGAAGCGTCGCGAGCACAACAACGCCGGAACGGAAGGGAGCTCGTGGTTACCGGGGCCGGCGAGACCGACGGCGGAGGAAGCGGAAGGCTTGGCGTGGACGACGAAGAGCTTGAAGGGGTAATTCGGAGCGAGGGGAGCGAAGAAGCGGTCGAGAGTCCACTCCAGGGCGTACGTGCTGTGCTCGCTGTCGTCGATCCCGATCACCATCGCCGGCTTCTCCGCCATCGCCGCTCGAGGAAGCTCGATCGATGCGTCCGCGCTTGAATCGTTTCGGTTCGGGTTTGAGGAATGCGAGCAGAACTTCGATTTGACTTCGGCCAGCGAGAGTTCAAAGCAGGAGAGAGGGAGAGAGAGAGTGTGGGGGAATCTGTTCTCGCGAATGATCGGGAGGCAGGCGATTACACGCTACGTCCGCTCTCAGTTTCGGCATCTGCGGTCGACGAATCTGGGCCGTCCGTCGACGGCGGCTCGCGCCCACGTGTCCGGCCATGTGCGGCTCCGCGGGGAATTGCGGTTAGGACTAGGAGCACGGGTGTTTTGCCCACGTGCGGCTACGTGAGACGCTTGGCTACGGCTAGGTGGGATGCGGGGGAAGCCAACGCAACCTTGGGTTGTTCGGTCAAATTTTTGGTCTTAGATAGTGGGGAGATAATGATGCTAAAGTGGATGAAAGTGATGAGATTGATGAGATTGGTAATTTAATGGAGGCACGATGAGTTATTGCGAACTTTAATGATTCACGATTGATTCAATTAATTTGATTAGTGGTTCAAATGAAAGCGAAGATCCAAAGTTAATTGGTAAATTCATTGAACAAAAGTTAGCACTTACTCAAAGTAAGGCAACGAATTCGTGTGTGAGTGATGCTGACTTTAAAGTGCTAATAAGCTGTGCCGATATAAATTGATTTTCTATTAGTCAAATTAAGATCAGTAATTTAGGGCTTATTTGATAACTATTCTATTTTTAAAAAAAATTATTATTAAGAAATGAGTCTTTTTTATTCTGTTCCCTCAATGAGTTTCTGAACATTTGAAAACGTTTGATAACCGTTCAAATTTTTAATCTCGAAATAAAAATGCGTTTGATAGGACCCTTGAAATTTTTAGCCGAAATCATTTTTCTTTTAATTTTTAAATGATTTTATTACTTTTTATCTTTTATCTTTTTTTCCTTTTCTCTTCTTCTCCTACCTCTAGGCAACCTTGTTGGAGTGTTGCCGGCCCTTGACAAGGCACGGGTCGACATGCCTTGTCGTGGCTGGGTGAGGTTGACCTCACTAGTTGGCATGAGGCTCGGCCTTGCTAGGCTAGGGTGAGGCTGACCTTGCGCCGGCCGGGCAAGGTTGAACCTCGTAATGGTCAAGCGAGCCTTTGATGAGCTCGTCAGACCTTGCCCAATTGATCGCTGGCGATTGGCGGTGATGACCGTTGACCAGCTAGGAGGAAGAAGAAAAGAGAAGGAAAAGAGAAAAGGAGAAAAGAAAAAGAAAAATGGATTGATTTGATTATGGAGTTATTCCTAAGAATAAAGAAGCAACTTTTCTATACTCTTTGATTTTGTTCCAAATTTTTTTTTCTAAGAATAAAAAATTTACTAAATAGATTTTTACTTGTTCCTGGAAACAAAATAATATAATCTAATATTATTTGGCTGGTTGTCAAATAGATCCTTAGAGAAAATATTAGGTAGAGTTTTGATTCTAACATGTCAAAATCTGAGTCCATTCATCAAGCAACACATGTCACTCGAGCCACCGATAAAAAAGTAATAATTTGAAGGGGTCTGCGTGGGGCCCACTTTTTCTCTTGTCGTTCTTGTCACTCACTCTCTCTCTTGACTCTCTCACTCTCAAATTCCCTCTCTCTCTCACTCCAATTCCTCATCTCCTCTATGGGCAAAAAAAATGGACAACGACCAAATCAACGTTACCGACTCCATCCTCGGCCACAGAGCTTGAGCCTAAGGCTCGTGGCCACCATGGCCAAGGAGCTTGGCCTTGAGCCTAGAGCTTGCGGTAGTCGTGGCAGCTCGAGTTTCGAGCACACAAACATTCTGTCTTTTTTCCCTATTGTGCTAGATTGCCACATTCAAAGAATTCATGGATGATTGATCTCCAAATTCGTAATTGCTATGGTTGTGGAGCTCGGGCTTGAGCCTAGAGCTCGAGTTCAAAGCAGCATGGTCACTTGAGAATGAGCTCGCGAACATGATTGCTTGAGTTGGAGCTCCCTAGCCATGGCAGCCACGAGCCTTGGGCTCAAGCTCCGTGGCCATGGTGGCATGGGAAACAAAGAAGAAAAGAGTAGGTGCAGCAGTGGAGAGAGAATGACGAGAGTTGTTGCTTTCTGACAGTTGGACCCGCGTGGGACAAATATCGTACAGTGAAAATAAACTTAAAATTTGCTAAAATAGCATAACTAAACACCTAATATTTTCTCCAGCAATTCAATAGAAGAGATAGACAATTTATTAGCAAGATACATTTACTTCTTTTTCCAAATGGAATGCTAGAATTATGCCTCTCTATACTTTGTTTTCGGGAGAAGTACACTATTAGTGCCATAAGTTATGTACGACGCTCATTTTAATGCTAAAAGTTTTAATCGGATCACTTAAGTGCTAAATCAGAGGAAAATCGATCACTTTAGTGCCACCGGTGAGAAATTCTGGCCAAAATGATTATGTGGCTTTTATATTTAAAAAAAAAAAAAACATGGCTTGAGAAACGACATCGTTTTGCCGTCCTAAGTGGATGGCCTCACAAAAACGACACTGCACAACTCATTTTGGGATTTTTTTTTTTTTATGTAGAGATTGAAATTAGGGTTCCGATCCTCGTCGGTCGCCGTTGGTCGGCGACGTGAGGTTCTCACTTGAGCGAGATCACGATCTTCGACTTGGTTGCCGAGTGGCCAAGTTGAGGTCGGGGTCAGGGTTGAAGCTGCAACCGCTGAGTGCGGGAGCCATCAAGGACGGTGACTGCCCCATCACTGGCGATGTTGTCGTGGTTAAGGTCGACACTAGCGACGGTGAAGACGCCAGGGTCATCGGGGGCGGGGGAGCAGAAGATGTTGGAGGAGCCGCAGACGTTGGGGTTGACCCAGTTGGCGGTGAAGTTATTGGGGTTGGAGAGGATGGCCTGCTTCAGGGCCTGGAGGGCGACGTAGGCGTTGCGGAGGCGCGGGTTCTCGAAGGAGGCGGAGGGGTTGATGGCGACTTGCTTGCCACGGTCGCCGAACTCATCGAGGTAGTGGAGGAGGTGGTAGTGCTTGGTGGCGCCATCGATGGCGGCAAAGAGGACGGCAAGGGAGGAGAAGAGGACGAAGAGGGCGGCGGTGGCCGAGATTATTCGGTAGATTTAGGGTTTAGGGTTTTAAATTAGGGGAGAGACACCAAACGACGTCGTTTTGTGGTTTACATGATGACTATACTTTCCGACGAGCCACATCGCGAAAAAATTAATAAAAAAATGTCACGTTGAATTTCCAATTTCCAAGGTCAATCTAATCGGAGTTGGCAGTAAAATGATCGTTTTTCAAACTTTTTGGCATTTAAATGATTTGACGAAAATTTCTGGGACCAAATGAGCGCCGTACACAACTTATAGGCACTGATAGTGTACTTATTCCCTTTGTTTTCTCTCGGTAGTATTATACAGATTTGTGTTTGTGCTGGTGACTAGTTTTTTGAACAGAGAAAATTACCAAAAAAGTTATAAAGTTATTGCAATTGTGTCAATTCAGTCATAAACTTATTTTTTTAGCCAATGGAATTTTTAACTTTTTGCAATCGTGTCGGTCCAAGTCTTCCAATCAAAATTAGGTTGTCGGCATCAGGTGACAACTTTTTTAATAATATTTTATTTATTGAATTATTTATTAATTATTTATTTATCTTTTTTCCTCCTCCCTCCTCTTCCCTTTAGCTCCGGCGATCGGGCGACCTCGCCTCACCGTTGCTATTGTCACTAGTTTTGGAGAGGCGAGCCCTCGCTAAATCTAACAGGGCTCGTCTTGCCAGACCCAACAATGGCAAGGCCCCTCTCATCAAATCTGGCAAGGTGAGCTCACTTGGCCACCTCAATCTAGTGATCAGCAACCCCTTGGCCGATTGTTAGAGCCAAAGGAAGAAAGAGGGAGGAGAAAAAAAGAGAAAAAAGATTAAAAAATTCAATAAAATATTATTAAAAAAATTATCACCAGCCACTAGTTAGCCAATTTTGGCCGGAAGGATTGAACTGACACTATTGCAAAAGGTTTAGAAGTCAATTGACCAAAAAAATAAATTTAAAACTAAATTGGTATAATTGCAATAAGTTTTGGATTTTTTTTTTTTTTTGGGTAATTTTTCATTTTCAGATGGTAGTCCTTCATTGTAGCTAATGTATGTAGAAGCAAATACAGCTCATTTTCAATAGCGGCTGTTGATATTCTGACATTTCTCGAGGCAAGCAGGCCTGGTTCACATGCACTTTCGAATCACTCGGACGTCAAGTACAGCCTTTCTCATCTAATGGGACACATAAGTTGAATTCAGATACACCAGGTTCACTCAAGAAATCTATCGCCGATTCACCACTTTCTTCGGTCTCGAGAGGAGTAATTCACTTGTCGGATAACGCAATGCTTACCACAAGCTTCTCTTAGTTAAAAAGGATCAACACCCAACAGTCATTCAATTGCAAAAATTCATTCAAGAAAACGTAAAATAATAATTATTAATAATAATAAATGAAATAAGGACTCGAAAAACTTGGATGAACTTGCTAGGGACTTCAATCGAGTCCAAACAATACATTTTTCATCGACATCAGTTCAATGATCTATGTGAAAATACAAAGCATCGTCTGTGCAATAGATATGAGAATGTCTTATCGTATCACCTTCTTCCCCTCCACGGTCATGTAAGGATTCTCTTCTCGTGACTCGTACTAAATCTAACAAGGGACGTTGCCCTTAAATTGCCCTGATATATAGCCGGCGTTCCTACTCTGCAGGTGCTAGCTAGAACTACTCGATTCTACGGTCGTTTTTTCGACATTTTTTTTCTTACAACTGTTGATCGCGAGAACACGGGCCTGAGAAATCCCCGGCATTGATCTTCCCCCTCGGAGGATTAGCCCAGCAAGCTGTTGGAAACCAAGCGATGAATGCGGTCACCTCTCACAGCCCGGACGAGCGGTTCGCATACTCCTGGACTAATGCTCCGAAAAGCGACGGCCTTTCGAGCAACACCGAAGGTTTATCGAATTCCTTTGCTCTTCCTGTCAATGTACAAGAAAAATTCTACGTGAACAATGTCTGCAAGTAAAGCAAATTACAGGGCATCTGCAGTTGCAACATTGGAAAAGGAAAAAAAAAAAAAAAACAAGACATATAATGGATTATGCTAAAATATATTGACTCGAGGAGGGAATGTCGCACCTGCATCGACGACTAGGACGCGATTGCAGTCCATGACGGTGGGGATTCTGTGAGCAATGCTAATAATCGTGCAGGTCGCAAAGTCCTCCCGTATGATCCTTTGGATCACGGCGTCGGTCTGCGAATCGACGGAAGCGGTCGCCTCGTCCATGAACAGGAGGCGGCTGCGCTTCAGCATCACCCTCCCTAAGCAGAGAAGCTGCCTTTGTCCCACACTCCAATTGTCTCCATTGTCAACCACTGCAAATTCCATGAATATAGATAAATCTTCGGCCGCTAAAGAAGAAAAACAATATCCCGACATCGCAATCTTCATCAGTGACGATTTTCATTACCTACGGAATCGAGTTTATCGGGTTTGGAAGCGATCACATCCTTAAGCTGGCACCTCTCTAGGCTCTGGTATTGACAAAGCCACATGTGAATGGTAAGTCCATTTGCAAGGATGCAAAAAGAAAATGAAAAGCGCAATACGTCGTTGGGAAGATGAAATAGGACAGTTTCTCATTACAGCAAACAGAAACGTACCTTCCATATCTCATCATCGGTGTACTTTCCAACTGGATCGATGTTGCTCCTCACAGTGCCCTCAAACAGGACGGGCTCTTGCGGGATGATCCCAAAGCGGGAGCGGAGATCGTGAAGTCCTAGAGTGCAAATGTCGATGCCGTCTATGATTATCTGCCCTTCTGTCGGCTCCACCAGCCTGAAGAAGACCTGAATGAGAGTGGACTTGCCGCTCCCAGTACGACCGACGATACCGATCTTGTCACCCCCCTGAATGCTAAGAGTAATGCCCTTGAGCACCAAAGGCGTGTTTGGACGATACCTAACCTGCTTGCAGATTGCAGATGATTATTACTTCACCATTCAGAAAGGATAAAAACAGTCACCACCGACAAATTAGAAGATCGACAAACACACATAACTATGTCTGTACTGACAAATCCATTTGAAAGATACTCATAAGTCGAGTTACCTGCAAGTCTTTGATATCAACATAGCCCTGAGAAGGCCAGTTCGGAGGCGGAACCCGATCTTTGATTTCCCATGTAGCTTCTGAAGGAATGTTCGCAAATTGCTTTATCCTCTCGACGGAGACCATCCTGTTCTCCACGAAACAACTCATATATATGGCCCAGAAGAGGACGGAATTGAGGGACAACCCGTAGGAGAGAGATAAACCAACATTCTCTGTAGAATATGGAAGATGTCAGACGACAAAACCTAGAGATGCATCAAGGGTTTGCTCGGAAAGGCAATAACAAATCCGACATATTAGAGATGTCCCTAACTTAGTTTTGATTTCAGTTGAATCTCCTGATTAAATGTATTTGTCAGAGTCATCAAGAATATCAAATTCTTTAAACGAGATAGTGCCATGACATTTACAAGATGCTCACTTAACAAATGGTGAAGTAAATCCGATATGCAGAGTTAATGTCATTTTGAGTCTTTTGATCATCATAAGAGGGGATGCCTAGCTGATTTTGCGTCACATGGAAAGAGAGACTTGTTGAAATACACGACACAACCAACGTTCTAATGCCAAATGGTTAGTGTTTGTGTGATCATGTGTAACCTAAATTGTACCTGGTCTGATGATGCTGCTGGGTAACAAGACCATGAACACAGCAGAAATGCAGAGGATTGAGCTTCCAATCAGTTCCAGACGGAAACCCAGCCACTCATTAGATCCATTGTTGTGGAAATCCATCCGCAGATTTGCATTAACTCGATTCACATTCTCTTGAGAGAACATATCCTGCTTTCTGAAAGAGCGGACTGTCATGACACCGGCAATGCTTTCCGAGAAATGATGGATTACTGGAGCTTTGGTGATGGAGTCTAGGCGCGTCAGTTCACGAGACGATGAAAGATAGTATCCCTGCGAACAAGAAGTGACAAATTTCGTTACTGCAATCTTTACATAGAAGAGATCACCAAAATTATTGGCTCTCTTTTTCAGCAGGCCAGGTTAAATTAGGCCAATCAAGTGGCAAGTTTGGTAAGCAACGAATGAACTTGAATGCTTATACTTCCCAGATTGAGTATATTCAAAGTATTTGCGAAAAATTAGCTGACTACAAAGAAAAAATTCATACCCGGAACCAGAAATTTAGCCAGCCAAGTGGTATTATCAAGAAGACAGTCGGCCAAGCATATTGACACGTGATGATGAAGATACCAAGAACTGTGATATACATGGCAATGGCCATTCCCATGAGAAAAGGAATGAAGATGTCAACATTTGTCTGATCAGTCGATGCCTGCAGAGCAGAAAATGACAGCCATCACTAAGACAATCTTCACATAATTCGTTATGTACAATTGAAAGACATACAGAACCAATTAGGGTCAGCCGAGCCTTACCCTGGTTAAAATTCTTCCCGAAGGCGTGGTGTCGAAGAATGACATTGGGGCGTGCAAGATGCTATGGAGTATTTGACTGAAGAAGATCTGTGCTGTCTTCAGCCCCAAAAGGGTAACAGTAAAGGCTCTTACTAGAATCACCACAACGGAAACACCAGCAATGATTGCATAGATGCGAATGAATAAAGAGGGGTTGAACGAAGTAGCACGCTCTTCCGCAGTCTCATATGCGAGCCAATAATCTCCGGCCATTAAGGACGATTGCCATAAAAGTGAAAGCAGCACAACTGCCACCACGCCCCACCATCCGAAGGCTTCACTGCAGTACAATTTATACACGCGCAAGCTGACTCGACCAGTCTCTCTCTCCTCGTCTTTGATGAGCTTCGAACTTCCCTTAACGGACTTGACTTGGTCTAGAGCCTTGTTCTCGCCGTTGGCTTCCTCGCCATTAGCCTGAGGCGTTTGTTTTATTGGGGAATTCTCAGCCTGCGCGGCGGCGTGCCCGTCCACAAGCTCCATGGAAGTTTCATGGGCTGCCACTAATGCTTTGAAATCCATGCCAGAGTTGAGCAACTCGTTGTACTTTCCTGATTGCACTATCATCCCATCTCGCATGACCTATGAAAGAACACACCCCAAATTAAGAAAAATAAGACATGTATAAATGTTTGCGAGTCAGGGAAAATTAGTAAAGCGTACTCACCAGTATGAGGTCGACATTATGCAAAAAGTCAACCTGGTGAGTAACAAGTAAAATGGTCTTGTCCTTAAGAGCTCCTCTAACACATTCCTGCATCAGGAACAAGCATCAATAGATGAGCATCCTAGTTCTAGTTATATTGGTGATATCATTATGATCAGGCGAAGACAGAGGAGTTAAATCGTTGCGTTACCTTAAATATTTCTGTTCCGGTATGGGCATCTACAGCACTGAAGACATCATCAAGAAGATAGGTATCGCAATCCTGATAAACAGCTCTTGCCAGCTGAATTCGCTGCTTCTGGCCCCCACTGAGGTTGATGCCGCGCTCTCCAATCTCAGTCTGGTCTCCAAACTCCATCATTTCCAGGTCCTTCTCTAAGCAGCAGACTCTGATAACTTCCGTGTACCTGTCTTGGTCCATAGGCAAACCAAATAGGATATTCTCTTGGATAGTCCCATTTTGGATCCATGATGTTTGAGCAACATAGGCAGTTGTACCACATGTCCTGACCTGAAAAGCCACAGATGATACATTGACATTTGATTTAAGTACTTAAAAAAAAAAAAAAAAAACACTCTCGTCTTGGAATCCATGAAGCAGAACCAACATAGTTTCACTAAAAAAGATGAGCAGTTATTGCTTTATCAGAAACCATACCCTCCCCGATATCTTGTACATCTCACCAAGAACTGATGCCAGGAGAGATGACTTCCCAGATCCGACAGTCCCGACAATAGCGGTGACCTGACCTTTCTTAATCTTCATGGTAATATTTTTCAGGACTTCCTCTCCATTTTCATCGTCCCAGCTAAATACTCCATCCTTAACCTCCACCGCAACACCATCTTCACAGACCTCCACTCTTTCCACGGAATCGTTCACTAACTCTTTACTCATCATGTACCGATCCAGCCTTCCCAAGGATACCATTGCCTGTGAGAGAGAGATCATCGATTGCGGGAAGGTCCTTATTGGCTCCTGCAAAATTTTGAAAATTGTTGTGGCAGTGAAGACGGTAGCGGCATCAAGCTGAACTCCCAAGAAGATTGCGGCACCAAATGTGATGGTCGATATTAGCAATGGCGTGCTCCACATCACCACAACATTGCCGGACACTGAGTACAAGAACTTGCTGAGCCAACTAAACTCCGATTCACGGAAACTTTGAATCCTTTTGTTGAAGTGTTCCTCCCACGCCTGGAACTTAATCACACGCATATAATTGAGCATCTCATTCGTTGCTTTCATCCTCAAGTCGCGATTCTTCATCACATTACGCTGAAATCTGTTGTTTCGCCGAGTTCCGAATACAACAAACACAAGAACAGCCAAGAGTCCAACAACGGATGCTATGACTGCTCCACCAAGGTAATTGTAGAGGAGCACTAAAGCAACACTGACTTGCAAAGGCATCAACCAAATGGCATGTAACTGTAACATCATGTCCGAAAGTTGTTGGGCGTCGACTGCCATGTAGTTCACAATCTGCCCAACCCCATGAGATTGGCGAGCTGAGCACGATAACCTCAACCCTTTCCTGTAGAGCGAAGTAATAAGGGTCGACCTGATGAGCATTCCCAGCTTTTGCGAGTTGAAGTTGAATTGGTGGGTGGTCAAGACTTCGACAAACTTTGAGACAAGAAGGATCAATACGAGGTAATAACCTTCATAAGGGGAACTTCTTTCACCAGAAGTGAATTTGACAAATCTTTGGATGAGGATAGGCCCTACATACATAACGCACAGCCTAACAATTGCGAGAGAGGCCGTGAAGGCAATTTCTCTCCAAAAGCACCGGACCAATGTGGTTCGAACCGGGTGCTTTGATTTTTCGTGGGGCTTAGGCCAATTCATTTTGAACAGCTCCGACATCCTTTCTGCTCTGTGCTCCGGTGATAAGGACGGAATTTCCTCTATTTTGAGAGGCGATTTGTAACCTTTACTCAGAAGTGGATTCATCCAAAGCCAAAAGGCCTTGGACACGAGCGAAGCCGATGCGAAGCCGGTCACACTAGATTTAGTCAAAAGCGGTTCATACTCTGCATCCATCTCTCCATTAGATTCTCGGGCCACCATTATTCCAGTGGATCCTCTGATGGCAACGAGGAGAAGGACAATAGATAGAGGGAAAGACACCATGGAGACTATGTCATCCAACCTCAAATTCTCATCTGGGATTCCTTCTTCTGAGGTGAACCGGATGACCCCGGAAATAGCAAATAAACCGATAATGAGGAAATTCGCCACCCAGTAAGCTCTAAGGGTCAGTGGATGAGTCTTCGCTTCAAACCTCTTCTCATGGATGATCATTATAGCAATAACTGCATGAGTAATGGCCTGAACCAACCAAAAGAGAGCACTCACTAGCTTCCATGGATACTCCACATCCTTGCTGAAGGCAAGGATGCAGATGATTGTGTAAGAAAATGCTAATAGGACGGTCACAATCAGAGAGAGCTTGAACCAAATACTAGTTCTGAGAAGAGCTCTTTGGTTTCCGATCAAGGGCTTGTTGAAGTCAGGGATGGAGTGACTCCTGGAGGAGAATCTGGAGAAGAGCTTGAGAAGAGCGAACACAAGGAGGGCAAATAGGAAGAGAACGTCAATGGAAGAGAGCAGAGCTCTCTGAGGACATGGGGAGAGGAAGATGAACTTCAGCCATTGAAATATGAGTGAAACAAAGCCATTGTTCTCTGGGGAAACAATCTCTGAGGTCGAACAAGAGAGGGAAGAAATCCAAGATCCAGAAGACATTGTCACAGCCTCCAGGAGAAAAAAAGCCCGAAATCAAGTTCTTTGCTCAGTTCTCATCAATCTCTCAATCCCACTCCCTGAAGTAAAAGCAAAATAATCTATTTCAGAAATTTAGTAAGAATTCATGCAACGGCAAATACAAAGCAGGAAGAAACGAGGGAAAAAACAGAGTCCCAGAAGGCCAAGAAGCGAGGGAAAAATCAGGACCACCTTTCTGTTGAGAAGACAAAAACAGTCCTCGGCTCATTCAAATTATGGAAATATGACAAGACTACTGGAGAAGCAGAGAACCAGAGAAGGCTTGAGAAACTGAGATATGCTATGAGCTCGGCACTGACGTAAACCTTTATATACGTTCATTAGCCCGTACCAAGACGGGTAGTTTTGACGATTAAATAGCTGCAACTTTCAGCTCTCAATCATCTCTACTTGTCAATAGCGGAAGTAAACAGTACTTTAATCGCTTCATCACCGCATAATGATAAAAAGGTTGAATCATCAACACAAAATTACAAATTCGGTGGTGGATTACGTTCTTCGGCCTGTCGGGCGATGAACGGCAACATAGCAACAAAACAAGCGGAAGACAATGATTAGATTGAGTGGAGCTGATAAAATAACGTTAACCCTGCCAATCAAGAAAGCAGGAAGAGAATTCCGAACGCAAGACTCGCCATGTCCAGACGATGTAACTAATAGTCTACGCGCACTGTTGAATGTTGGAAAAAAAACATAGAAAAGGGTTTGAAGTTACAAAGCATTTACGTGGAGAGCAGCAAGATGATAATAGAAAAACAAAACGAGAGAGACAGCGAGAGACAGAGAGAGTTTGAATTCATTTCGGGTTCAGCGTGTATCGCACCTCGAGGAAGAGAAGGCCACGGCCTCCGAAACGACAAGAGCGCCGGCGGAGACGACGGCGAGCGGCGGGGGACGTGTCGGAATCCGCGGGTTCAGGTCAGGGGCGCGCAGCTCCTGCTCCTGCACTTCTCATGCGGCATCAAGCTACGGAAGAAGACACGCGCATAAGCACGCGGAGAGGGAGGGAGAGGAAGGGAGGAAGAGAGATTGCGCTAGGAGAATGAGCTGTGCATGACCACAATATATGCAGAAGACAGAGGCGACGGGCATCGTTTGGTCCAACTGACATCAGAGAAGTGGACGGTTGTTGAAATTTCCAGACGCCATGGTTAGAGAAACAGAGAAACAGAGGGATGCAGACAGAAATTAGAGCAGGATATTAACTCCCGTGAGCGTTATTTACTCCCGTGGATAAGGCAAGACGAGAAAGGTATAGTGTGTGAAAAAAATGGGAATGTAACAGAGGGAAAGGCTGAGATATGCTTAGCATTTATGGATTTTGCCAGATAACATATATCTGTGAATATCCTGATCATAAATAACTAATTAAAATAAAACTAAAGTTACTTTTAAGATCGAAATTTATTTTTCATCATGAGCGACGCCAGAATGGCGTATTTCAACATCAGATAGAGAATTTTTCTATTCTTGGAAAGTGAATTCATGTCGTAAAGATATGGAAAATTTTCCACGGTGGACAGTGGGATTAGCGTGAAAGGGAGAAATTATTTTTCGTTTTCCACCGATTATAAAATTGAGTAAGAGATTTTTATAAATTTTTAAAAAAAAAGAAAGAAAGAGAGATCCAACAAGGCGGGGCAGCAATGTAAGGGGTATTCGAGTCGCACATGAGAAGTCACGTGTCGGTCAAGATTGGCGGGACGCTCATTAAGAGCGAACCTAAATCCCACGTGCCGCGTCATCGCGTGGACGCCCTTTCTGGTGCGGCGGTGGGAGTAACTTTTTCCGCGGAGCGACCGCTGTTGCCCGCCCCCCATGTTAAGACAGTTAGGCTTTCATGGAATACACATGTAATGGTTCCATTTTCTTGGTGTAAAATCAACGTCGATATTGCGTTAGTTGGTATTCTTAACGACGGTCCAATCGCGAAAATGAGGGCATGCTTCTCGAAATGTGCAGTAAGTACTTTGCGCTCACATTGCTCCTATAGTCATAATGGCTAGCCTTGGCTCACAAAAATGATTGTTGGTATCGTCGTGAAAATACCAACTTAAGTAAAACAAAAAAGCATCGACTTTGATTGGAAATGATTAACTCTAATATTTTTTTTTCTTTATTGGAAAAGGTTAGCGGTTTCGGTTCACCAAAAGATCAACTCTACTTGCCTTCTCAAATGTGAAATTCTATGGTTAATCAATTGTATTCTCCGAGTCCACGACGGCCATCGATCTTATTAAGTTCCCCAAGTGAAAACCTATCTATATTAAAGGCACAATATAAGCCAATTAAGCTAATGATAACCCTAGCATTGTGTATGAGGATAAAAGCCACCAAAATCTCTAAATATATTCACCGTAATGTGTTCACTTTAAATATTTTTTGTGCACATAAAATTTTAAATTTATATTTGTGTAACACATTTACCTTTCATACAAAATTTGTTTATGAGACCAATTAAAAATCTTCATATTTGTGTGTCGGAAAGAAAATAGTATTAGCATGATGCCCACATGTCTCAAGTAAAATAAAAATGATATTATTTTGACTAAAAAATTTAATTAATATTTGATGGAAAATAAATGTGTCGCGTATGCATATATTTTTGATATTTTCATTGCCAGAAGAAAAAGTCTTTAAGACAAATGTGTTCAGTGGGCGTACCGTGGAATTGATGACACAAGAAAATAAAGTCAATAAAAATATATGATAGTGGGTATAATTTAATTTTTGTCCCATTTTTTCCTTATATATAATCAATCGTGAGAGAGCCTCTCTTTCACTTGCGTACGCAAGCAGGCGTGGCGAGATCTGGACCAAGCAGCGGGGGCAGGAGCAAGTCGGGGGTCGACGTGCTCGGATGCGCGTCGGCGTACGTGGTCAAATCGGGGCTGCGAATTTTTGCATTGTTGAAAGTGGTAGGGGAACGCGGGCCCGATGCCCGCGGCTTGTCCTGTCGTACATCATTGCCCTTTTGGTCTCTTTGTACGTTTGACTGGTTGCGAATATTCTTCTCTGGTTAGAAACATTCGTTTAATTTTAAAGGAATTGGATCTAAAGTCCGACGCACACTTGCTAAATTGGAACACCGTCGTGCCCGAGATCGAATCTCGAGGAGAGTAGCACGTAGCGAATTGACTATAGGAGCTTTGGCGCTATGAACATAAGACAAAATGAGAGTCGAAATCTCGTTGGTCATGATCAATGAATGAATAACTTGTCTAAGCTCGAGAATTAAATGAATGGGTTTGAATCAAAATATCATAAGAAAAAGTCATGTTCCAAAAATCCATCGTAAATTTTCATGATTTGGATAGAAAAATCGAGCTCAAATCCGCTCAATGATCATCTTTGTCACGAATGTATTTCGATAAGGCCATATGATTTTAACTTTTTATCACATCAATCAAAAAGTTTTCTCTTTTTTGTCCTTTTCTCTGTAATTTTCTTACAAAAGGGCATTTGGTGTCTTTGAACACGTGACTCTTTCGGGTGCACAATCACATCAGCTAGTCATCAAAGCACGTAAATCTTCTTCGGACACTAACAATTGTGTAACTCCGTCAATCAACACGTGAAGGAGAAATGCAAGATCGCGACTCCAAGTTACTCCTGAGAGGTAGGTGACTTTTAGGAACTCAAAATAGGAAGGAATTACGTGTGGCCCAACTACAAATATTTAATTTGACAAAAAAGGAGAGACAGTTTTGCTTCTTTAAAATTCGACAAATATTATTTATCTGGTAAAATAGGTTTTACTCATGCGGAATCTTAAATTGAGAAAAAGTTATAGTATAATAATTTGCAAAGGTCACACCTCTTAATCAGATTACGTGGGAGAGAGAGCGCGTTGAGTGTCTAGTTAATTATGATTGGCTTGGGATTGCTTGTCTAACTAGGAATAAAGGATTGAAATCCCCTTATTTTAAGAGAATTAAGTATGGTGTCGAACTTGAATTTTACCACTTGTTTTTAACTTAATTTAAAATTTGTGATGCCTGCGCCGCTCCAAAACTATGACCTATTATTTTTAAACAAAAATTGAATACTTGAAATTTTCACTAGGGTTGCCATGAGGAAGAACTTCTCCCGGATATGGGCGAGGGTCACCGGGTGTAGGCGATGGGGGCCGTCTGTATTTTTTGTCCTTATTCTTTTCAAAAAAATTAGTTTTCTTTGAAAAAACTTAATCTAATTTAACTAAAATTTAGGTTAAAATTTGAGGTTTTGATCAAAATGACGTCTATTTAGCGCTTTAGTTAAGCTTAGCACCACATAGGAGAGAGAGAAAAAAAAAAAAAAAAAAAAGTCATGTCGGCAATTTTTTCTTTGTCAAATTGGATAAAGTTAATGGAATAACTTGATTACACAAATTTGATAAGTTTTAGAATTTTAATTGCACTTTTAAAAGTTTTATGATTTAATCGCATTTTCACAACAAATTTTAAAAAATTTACTACACTTATTCCTACTTTAAATTTTGGCGAAAGTAATGCCTTTTCCATATGTTAAAATATTCACAAACGCCCGTAATTTGATTGGATTAATTTCTCAACACATCAATTGGAAAACGCATCTCAACCGTTCATTTTATCAATTTGAATAAACTACAAATGTTTTTCTTTTCCCTTTTCATATTTGTTGTTTTATCTATAATAAGCCATTCAACACTTTTTGAATATCCGACTTACTGTTGTAGAGTGCGATATCGACGCATCTCGGCAGATCATCGGAGCACCAAAATTTCCAACCCCCAAGATGCATCAATCGAACTTCCCAAATACCCACAATGAGGAGGAATTGGGAAAAAAAAAAGGGTGCTCGGAAAAAAAAACGAAATAAAAACACGAAGTCCTCCAATTTATTCCTTTTTTTTTTGGAAAAAAATCATGAAAAACACTTCCAAATTTTTTTGTGACACAAAAAATTTTGAATTTCTATCGTGTGACACATTTACCTTAAATTATATGGCATTTTGATCTTTTTACTTTTTAATTTTTTTTTTCTTTTTTCCTTCTTCTTCTTCTCTCTTCCCTCCCCTAGCTATGACGGAGGGAAGCCGGCATCCGGCGAGGGCTGCCCTTGCCAGTGTCGGGCAAGGGTCACTCTCGCCTGGGCTGGCTAGGGCCGCCCTCGCTGGCATTGGGCGAATGAATGTGTGGTAATCTAACTAAACATATATAGTTTGGCAAAAAAAGAAAAAGAAAAAGCAATTTTGCTTGTCCAAAAATCAACAAGAAAACATATGAAGTGGGCGACTTGCCTTCTAATATTCAGTGGAGCCGGAGGAGATCCTTGCTCACCACGCCTATCCAAAATAGTCAGCGACAAGACATGAAAGGATTTCATTATCCCTTTGACTTGTATCAATAATCACGAGAACCAACGACAAGTCTTCCTCTTTTTCTAGTGCAATTAACACGGGACCATTTGATTTTAATTTCGTCGATAATTGCATTAGAAAAAAACTAGTGGTGAAGGGCCCGCCGCCGCTCTTGTATACACCTATGCACAATTATTATATCGCCGACCTTTGAATTGTATGTTCAATGACATAAAAGATTTGAATTGCATGCACACATCCAATTTCTGACGAGATTCGTTGATGTAAGGGTGATCAAAGGTGCAGAATTAAATCGATAAAATTGAATCTTTTTTTATTATTGAATCGACATCTGTATATTAAATTTAAAGCTATCTGGGTAATTTTTTCATGTATTCAACATGGAAAGTGGCTAAGGATGTTGTTTCTTTCCTTCGACAGTGACCACCCTTCATTTCTTTCTCCCCAAGAAAATTTAGAGGGCATAGAAATAATGAAGTTTGATTTGATATGATTGCGACAAACGATGGTTATCGAGAAAGACCAAGACCCCCCCGCAAGTCTACGTTGTTTTTAGACAGGTTAAATCACGAGATGAATTTCTCGGAATCTTCTTTTCACGGATTTTCTTCCACGAGCGTTGAATTCACCCACTCGCGTTTCATCGTTTCATTAGCCTTCCCAAAGTAGACATGCTCTTAACACTCTAAATTTTTCTTTCTTGGTTGGGCTAATGAAATCTCGTGCAATTTAAGGGCCTGCCTAAATATGGTTTTGATTTTCGCTCCATCTAAATTTTGTGGCAAATGTATTGTGACGTTCTTTATTGCTCAAAGCATTTGAAATATCATGTGTGCATCATACGATCTCCTATGAAAGTTAGATGTGGCCGAATACCCCGTTTTATATATATCATGTTAAGCGATGTCTACACCTCAATTAGACCACCTTCTCAAACGAACTTAAGGGCGCGCTTCTCAATATCAACTTGGTGTATTCATGATTTCACTCCTGGGTACTCCTAAATTGAATTCAAGATCATAAGGTATAAGGATTGAGCAAGCTCTTTTAACATCTAGGTGAGTGCCTTAATGATTTTTTCATATGTGATAGATGTCATCCATCCAAAGATTGAGGTCTATATGAATATGGCAATATTCCTTTTTTGAAGAGACTATTTCTTGAAAAGAATTACGACTCATTTAATCACAAAAGACTAGATCTCAATCATTGATTTTCTTTCTATTTTTATTTGTCTATTATGATGCTTTGTATCAAAACCATAACAATATACTCGTAACATGACATAAAGGTGAGTGATTTCAAGTTTCGTACAAGTTTCACTTGGAATTTAGAACCTATTAATTAGAACAAGTTCCTCATTTTTTGGAACCTGAAACCCACCCTACATATCCTAGAATTTGGAACCTGCCCTGTCACAATTCCAGGGTCTAGCTAGGTTCTACCTATGTTATTAATTGAACCATTGCAATAAATTAGAACCCGATTGCTATTTGCTGTTATAATTTACTTAGTATGAAGATATACGGAAATATGAACATCAATAAAATAAAAATCTTAGTTATAAAATGAAAACTCAAACTAGTGATTTCATATTATACACTCACCATCAAATGACATGAAATATTACAAGATCGTGTAAATACATGGACTAAGAAAAATATTGAAACTTATTCTAGGTTCTAGGTTATAGGATCTAAGTTCCTCCAACTAAGAACCTAGAACCTACCCATCAAAATAAGTTTCTCATTTTTTGGAACTTGGAAGCTACCATATATACCTTGAAATCTAGAACTTATAGGTTTCCACAAGTTCGGTTCTTAAGTTCCAGGTTTTACTCTGAAACCATGCTTACCCCTAATGTGATATGAATACGACGCATCACAATGGGGCGATTGCTCATTTGAAGCACCATAAAAGTGCTCACCGGGTTATTATGTATGTCAGCCTCATTCGAGAAAATTTTGCATTGACTTAGTTCACAAATGAGATGTAATGGGCAAAACAAATCACAATATAAAGACAACACAAAACTTATGTTTTTAATGGGACTTAACGTAGGTTTCACAAACCTTTGAAATTTGATTGGCTAATCCTAAAATTTGAATTGTATCATATAGCTACCATTTAAATTTTTCTTTTCAATTTCATTTATTGTGATTCTCTATATCAAAACCACAAAACAAAATACATATATTGTGAGTCACTGTTGGTAAGCTAGCTCCTTCTAAGGATCATGACAATTCTCATTACAATCATGCAATGGACATAACAAATCATGATAAAAAAAAAAACCGCATCAAACTTTATAGGTCCCACGAATTCTCAAAATCCGATTGATCGGACCAATAGTTTGGATTGTATTTACCATTTAAATTTTTCTATTCAATTTTCATCTACCATGATTTTCTGTATCAAAACCACAAAACAAAATACATATGATATGAATACGACGTGACTTGTTCCTTTTAAGGATCATAAAAATTATCATTACAACAATGCGATATATAGAACAAATCAAAGTATAAAAGCAGTGTCAAACTTTGTAGGTCCCAAGAATTTTCGAAATCCGATCCATTGGACCAATAGTTTGGATTGTATAATACGGTCACCGTTTTAATGCGATTTCCAAGGGAGGAGAAGACAATAGGGGCTACAGCCTCTTGGCTTATTCTTTGATTTCTCGATATTTCCAAGCCTAGCGTAGCACGTGGTGGAAATTTGGTTCCTTCTGTTCAATACGATTTAAAAAAATAAAATTCTTATTTTTGGTAATCATCTCTCTATATATATATATTTATTTCTGGTGCGATCTCTCAATGCAGCAGTATCTGGTCAAGAAACTTTTGTCGTTTCGTGCGTGACCACGAGCACAATAAGAATCGTTTACGTGATCCGACGGGTGAAGCCCGACACTCCTGTCTTCACTTCCATCAATCAAGCGACGGAAATTAGTGAAGCATCATGGGGAGTTCGGAATATTCTAGGTTCGTGCGATCCTCGTCCGAGCTTTGCGCATCTGCCCTCCCGCCGGACCGAGCTGTTCATCAATGTCTAGCTTTCAATAGCAAGTCGATGAGATAGAGAAAAATGATCATGGAAGATGAATCGGTACCAAAATCTTAATTGTGGACACCACCGGTGAATGTCATTTTATATAAAACCGACCCACCTGGCCAACCATCAAACTCGTCTAGTAAAATAGATTATTTCCATGAAAAGTCCATAGTTTCCCTCTCTTTTTTCTAGCCTAACAAAGTGACAAATCGAGTGTCTTAAAGTCGAGCGAACATTTCCATCGTAGAAAATTCGCCTCGCAACGTACAGATCCACGCGAATAAACGCTGCACAGACGTCACACATGACGTCTAAGTTGCATTATTGGCAGATCACCATCGGAAATACGACGTAATATACCCGGATCCTGGTTTTGTCTTTGACCACATAAAAGAAGTGGGGAATAGCGTCGGGTATTGTGTCATTCGAGTCTTTCGTTGCGTTGCTCTTTTATTCGGAAAGGACAAAATTCTTGGCCAGGCACTTTGCATGGGTTGGGACCAGCCGGCGATGCCCCCCCCCCTCGCTGTCGTCGAACGGAAACAAACGTAGTGAAGCCAAAAAGAGAGACCTTACAAAACGTCCTCTTCCACAAGATTTTCGTCGCTGGCCCGGCCATTCGATTTCCATCACAAGCTTCGCAATCCCACCACGTTCTTGATCAGATATAAGTGAATCTGAATCGGTTGCGATCATCGAGAGGCTCGTCTTCACCGGTGGCCGGGCCGTGTGCTTCGTCCGGATGCACATGCATGCGGGTGTCGCGGAGCTCATTACGAATCTTAGTTGCTTCGAGTCCTTATGCCCTTTAGTACGCATGATTCGGTTCACCACGTCATCGATGTTGCCGTGCCGACCACCCACGGTTCCGCACCTAATATCAACGTCCTAAATGCTTTGCGTGGTACGTATGTGGGTGATGCGTCGTTTTCGCGCATGTCTGAGGACGTATATGCTCATGCTTGTGTGGTTTCTTGCGGGTAGTATGCTTCTGCGCTTTGAAATTCAAAAGAAGAAAATGTTGACCAGATTTGTCATGCTACCTCAAATCGATCACGGCAATAAAATGGTTAATATGACGAAAAATCAAAATTGATTAATATGTGACAAATTTATCATAAATTATTTTTTTGATTATCAAAATCTTAATCCGGGACATATATGATAAAACTAGTCAATTTGTGACAAATTTACTCCTTGTTAATTTTCTTTAAATTTGATTAATACCCTAAAAAACTACAAACTAATATGCCTACGACAAATGTAAGGTAAAACTCCAAATTGGTACATCCGTCAACTATCATGTATCATCTAATTAAGTAATTCGATAGTAAAATATAACAAAAACTAATGAAGAGTAAATTTGTTATAAATATAATATTTTAGAGCTTTTGGTGGTCAAAAAATTAATTTGGGATAAATTTATTATATGTATATCAATTTGGGGTTTTTCATGTTATTAATCTAAATAGAAATTAGTAAAGACCTTTATTGGTGCCCAAAAGAAGTACATAAACCCGATTTTCACTCTTGCGCTTTCAGAAAATTGTTATATCATGCGAATCGTATGGTTTGTGCAATTAAGGGTGCGTTTGGGAAGACTTTTGGGAAAAATCATTGAGAAAATGTAAAGTCCTTTGAGTCAAGGGTGTTTTTGAAAATGTAAAGTGTGTTTGATAAATTTATTTGTGAAAGTCCATTGTGAAGTATACTTGTGCAAAATAGTGTTTGGTAAATTAAATTTGCAAAATACTTTTATTGTTAAAAAAAAGGAAAGTTGGCTAGCCAAGCTTCGCCGTGACGGATCCGGCCAAGGCTTCGCCGGTTACCACCGGCCAGGCTTCACGCCGACGAAGGGTAGGTGATCCGGCGAGGGTCGCGGCGACCCTCGCCGCGCCGTCGTGCAACCCACCGCGCCGCAAAGGTCACCACGAGGTCGCGGAGGATCTGGGTCGCGGTGAGGTCCTGGGTCGCTTGGGTCGCCTGGGTCGCCGCGACCTCCGGCGACCTCCATGACCTAGATTTGGGTCGCCGCGACCTTCGGCGACCTCCGCGACCTAGATCTGGGTCGCGGCGAGGTTGTGGGTCGCCGGAGGTCGCGGCGACAGACCTCGCCGCGACCCAGGCGACCGACCTCGCCGTGACCTAGGCAACCGACGCGACCCAGATCTGGGTCGCGCAACTGGTTGGTGACGGTCGCCGAGGTGCGGCGACGGTTGCCGGCCTCTCTCCAACCCGTTGCCGACCCATCGCCACCTCGCCTGCTGGACATCCTAGAATTCGACGAAGAGGAAGATGAACAATGCATTGCCCTTCCGAAAATGCCGAAAGCCCAAGGCAGCCTAGGACCTGCCTTGGGCTTTCAACCTTTGGAAGGCCAGCATTTCTTCAAGGTAGGTCTAAAATTTTTTCCCAAACACTCAATATTTGGGCAAATGGGCTTTGGGTACCCAAAGGTACTTGGCAAAGCTGGTGCCAAATGCACCCTAAGTTTTTTCTTGGATGGGGTAGGCTATTGTAGATAGTAGTGCCTACGGTTTTGCCACTGCCTCCTTGTTGTCACAGCCACTGTGATCGTGCTGCTGCCACCACCTCCTCCGACGGTTTTGCCACCGCCTCCTTGTTGTCACAGCCATCGTGATTATGCCGCCGCCGCCACCTCCTCCACCACAACTCCTCCTCCTCCTATCTCTCCCTCCGCGTGTAGATCCACAATAATTAATCACTCAAATCCACCAGGGTCGACCACCGCCGACCACTTCACGTCGAGATCGAGATCGAGATAGAGAGAGATTGGCAAACGAAACTCCTTTCTAATTTGACGTTTTCTGATTTAATTCATCGTTTGTTTCTCTTTGGCTTAACTTGTTTTGATAATGAATGGGCATATTCTCACAGCATACATAGCATAGAAATAGAGAAGATAGAGCCAAAATAAGAAAAATCAAAACTAATTTTTCCATGTAATGCAAATGCATACCTAGCCATATCCGACCCGATCTAATCCATATTCATAAAATACTTCCATATTCAACCTAATCTAGAAAAAGTTATAACTAAATTAAGATGAAAGTGCGGGCAAATGAGGATAAAGAAAGTCATATAGGTGGGTTGGGTCCACGTAAGTTATAAACCTATTCATGACCTATTTAACATCCATGTCATATCTAAACTCATTTATAACCCATTTAGTTATTACAAACCCATAAAACAACTTAGCCCATTGTATATATTAAGAAATGGGTGTATGACCCATTTTGACAGATCTATTCCTACTAGAAATTAAAAAAAAAAATAAAAATGTCGTACGCCATATATTTGTCCAAGTATTATTTACATCTCTCATCGATAGGATTTTCCACACAGGCCTTATTACATGCAATGTTCACGCACCATATCATCAAATTACGACATCAACTGAGTCTGCTTAGTAGACCACGATTAGACAAGTTGTTGTAGCCCAGTTCAATGAAGTATTTGGGCTTTCGTGCTCTTTGGGTTTCCACGTTCTCCTATGCCTACCCTAAAAGCCCACCCACATCCCAATCCTTATTCTCCACCCAAATCTTAACGTTAGCAACCCCGAGCCTCATTCGCAACGGCCCGCCAAATTGGTAATTACCAAATGACGAGACAAATACTCATCGGCCATTCGCGACGGCCTGCTTCCTCTACCCCGCTCTCCTGCCTAGTCATGGTACAAATAGCATTTTTCATCTCGAATAGCAAGCGGTTCGACGACGGCTGCGCTTGCAACGACTGGCTAATGGCATATGATTATAAGCATTGATCTCATGCCGGAACTAAGCAATCGGGAATGAAAGAATCGTGCTTAAATAAGGAGAGTTTCGAGAGCCGTCCAGCCATGGCACTCAATTTGCTTTTCCTTATGATTCATCAATTTAAATTTTTTTTTACAAGAAATACATATTTGACCCAATGTTTTTTATAAAACCTTTTAATGCTATTCATTATTATTTTTGCTTAGAGAGAAAGAAATCACGATGAGATTTTAGACCTGATCTTCAAATCAAAATCGAAAGCGGAGGCTACCTCTTTTCAAGGCCCAGAGCCAGCGGGCCCAGAGAGGGCCCAAACCACCGGCCGCCAGGTCTATCTTTTGGAAACTGGAGAGCCGCGGCTCGATTCAGGCCGTTGGATTCCAGGCGGGAGGGCAGGGGGACCGTCGGTTGGGTTCCCTAGGGAGCCCAGTGCGTTTGAGAAAGTACTAGAAGTTTGCGTGCGCAGTGCATAAAGGGCACGCTGAGCGGAGAGGGAGAGGGCAGAGAAAAGGAAGTGACGACGCCTGCAGCAGCTCCATCACTGCGCTGCTCCTGCTAGGGTTTGGTTTTTCTCCCCGATAGATATTTTTCGGGGGCTTTCCATTTCGGGTCAACCATGAAGTAAGCTCCTCCTTCTTCTTCTTCTTCTGCTCCCCTCTTTCTCTCTCTCTCTCTATCTCTCGCTCTCGCGTCCGTACTCGGCATTTCCTTCTTGTTTAACCTCGTGTTCGGAGCGCGCGCCTTGTAGATTCTTCTTTGGTTGCGGCTCTAGCCGAAACGCGTTGCGATTCGGCTGGTGGTCCGACCCGGTGTGATTAGAGGGTCGGGTTCTGTCTGCCTTTTGATTGTCGTTCGTCGGTTTGGTTGTGGATTGAGCTGAAGTGAGGAGGGAAATTAATTAGGGCTTTTCGACTGAACGTGTTGTTTCTTGAGAAAAAAAAAAGTTTCTTTTTTTTTTTTCCCTCATTTTTTCTTTATGGACTCGACGAACGGTATGGAATTCTGGGTAGGCGGCTGTATTTGGTAAAATGGGAAAGGTGATTAATTTGCTCTGAAGCAGTAGGTTGCTTTGAGAACAGGGTTTTGTGTTTCTTTTGTTTTCCTTCGAAAACCTAGCAATGATATGGGTAGGCATTTTGTACTTGGTAAAATGGGAATTGTAATTACTTTGCTCTGTAGTAGTAGAATTTTTTGGAGGTAGTGGTACTGCTTCTGGATGTCTGCGCTGATTGCGCGTGCTAAGATTTTTCCCAATCAGAGCTATGGTCCTCATAGGTGTAATTGAATCTGCCTGTTGGGGGGTTATTGCCTATAACATGCGGCTTTGGGGATTGGGTTGACTCCCTTATGTTGGATCCGTGTCCTGTGCACGAGTTGTCAGAATTTGTCTGGTTTTCCTTTTCTTTGGTTGGCCTCTAACTTATAGTTAGTTGAAACCTTGTAGTCGGCATCCGGAATTGAAGTGGGCACAGAGGAAAGACAAGGTCTTTCTTACGGTGCTTCTGCCAGATGCAAAAGATGCGAAGGTCAATCTCGAGCCAGATGGCATTTTCACCTTTTCTGCCAAGGCTGGAGCGGAAAACCATCCTTATGAGCTGAAGCTGGAGCTTTTTGATAAGGTTAATGTGGAGGTAAGGAGGCCATAAGTTCCATTTATATAATGCATTTTCTATTATGTACCTGGCCTATGCTCTTATGCATCTGTTTCGGCATTTGATTCAAATGTGGCCGTTATATGGATGCTGCCTATAGCTCAACCTTTTAATTGTTCCCATGTTAAGCTGCTTTAGTGCACTACAATTTTCTTTTGCCGTTGTTGGTCGACGGAAATTACCTTTTAATACTTGAGCGATCAAAACTCTCTCTCTCTCTCTCTCTCTTTTCCAGTCGCACTTGTTTTCTATATTGGAAGCTTCCTTGGTTAGTTTATGAGGTGAATTGTGTGTTGACTGTCAGATATTGGGATGGCGAGCTATGAAATAATGTTATTGTTGCTACTTATGTGCTATTTTTCCAATCTTCTTATCCAGGAGAGCAAAATCAATATTGGAGTAAGGAACATCTTCTGCATTTTGGAGAAGGCAGAGAAAGAATGGTGGAAGAAGCTGTTGCGAGGAGATGGCAAGCTCCCTCACTATGTCAAAGTAGACTGGGACAAATGGGTGGATGAAGATGAAGACACCGGTATAAATTCATAGATGCTTTGTTCACTTATATATGATGGGTTCAAGTTGGTATATACTGATGTTTTGATTGTTTGTGAATATAGGTGGTATGGGTGACTTGGATCTTGGGGGCATGGACTTCTCGGTAGGATGTTTTTGACATTGTGATTTTTGTGTGGTAGATCTCGATCGACTTTGTTTCTTTCTAATAATTTGTAATTGCAATTTTCAGAAATTTGGCGGAATGGGAATGGGTGATGACATGCCTGGAATGCCTGGGATGCCTGGAATGCCTGGAATGCCTGGGATGCCTGGAATGCCTGGAATGCCTGGGATGCCTGGAATGCCTGGGATGCCTGGGATGCCTGGGATGCCTGAAATGTCTGAGGACTATGAAGATAGTGATGATGAAGGTATGACGTTCTCTTTTATGGACATAGAATTGCCATTGTTCTATTGTCAGATTTGTTTTGATGATTAATGAAGTTGAGACCAGAAACCCTGGAAGATGCATACAGGAAGATTTGTATAGCCCTGTTCTCCATACACAGTTTTCTGCAACGTCAATCAGTGTTTTCAGAGACCTTTCTGGTCATTTTCATATTATTCTCTGTTGGCTGCTTTTACTCATGGATGAATGTTTGTGTGTGGTCTTATCTTATCCAGAAGTTGCAAAGCCAGGCGAGTCAAGTGCTGGTGAGGCAGGAGCAGCTGCGAAACATGAAGATGAAGCCGAGAAGAAGGAAAGTCACTGAACCCAGTACATGATTCCTATAGTGGCTAGGAGTGTCATGGTGTTACAATCTTTAATGTAACAGTCTCCGGATGATTTTTCCAGTATCTACTACTGGTGGTGGGTTGCTGTCTGTTTTTTACCTCACATAAATTATGATGTTAAGCTATAATTGGCTAGTAGCGGCACCTCATAGGTAAAATGTTTGATGAGATGTTTGACGTATTTGATTGTGACTTGATGGTTCATATGATTTTCCCTTCTCTGCGCTGCAAAACATTGGAGTCTGGTGCCTTTATATTGACCAGCGTTTTCCCCGTTCTGACTACTATTAGCCGAGGAGGAAAGGACTTTATGTTCTTGTCTTTTGTGGTGACAATATCATGGTAGCAAATGGAGACATTTTGGTTTCAAAATATTGTTTCTTTCACAGGCGCACTCTTGGGAATTTCGCTGCTCACAACGCTGTATCGAGCCAGTGCAATAACATTGCATATCATATGGGGTCGGTGTGGATTGTTGGTTGCATTCTCTTTGGATAATGAGTTCCACATGAGTAGGGTAAAATCAAAAATCAAAATAGAACCCAAAATCAAAGAGTTGGACCGGTGAAAATCAGTTCGATGTCAGGTTTTGTTGAGATTCTGTCCGATTCATAGTTCCCGGGTGGAAACGGGATTGAGAACCGGAAGTGGACAATTTTATGACCTTCATTTATAAGGTTATTTCATGCGCATCGATATATTTAACCACATCTAACGATTTCTTAGGTAATTAAAACAAAAATCAAACCCTCCAAGATATTTTCATGTGCACATGCCAGTCTAGCCATTTTATTAAAAGGAAACAAAGCTATAGTGTTCAATTTCATTTAAATTTTTAAAAAATCACATATATAAATGATAATCATTAAAAATATACTTGAATAGATGTCTTTATCCGGGGCAATTTGTTCACTTAATCGAATAATTTTTTTTTTAAAGAATCGGTAATGATGAAAAGCAAAAGTAGAGCTAGCTTTTTGCCACAAAAAGAAAGAAAGTGTAAGTTCAAATTTTTTTAATTATTCGCTTTATTTGACCAACACTTCTTTTGTCTTTTGAATTTACGAAAAAATTATGCTTCCATTAGTTGCTAACAGCCAAATTTTCATGACAAGGACTACAGTTTTATAATTTAAGTTTTATATCACATGTTTTGAATTTTGAATTGTTTATTTATTTTATGTGTTCATCATTTATAAATTGTTATTATTAACAAATGGGGAATTTTCATTTTATTGTTGCATTCACTTTCATTTTGATTACTAAAAATGAAAAAAAGAAAAGAAAAGAAATTGGTTGGTTCCAAGTTCCTTGGTAGACTTTGGAACCGACTTTTAAACATGTAACAAGTAAATTTCAAGTTCCAAAATATATAGGATAGGTTCTAAGTTTCAAAATTGGGAATCGTTTTTGATAGGTTGATTGTAAATTTCATGTGGAATTTGGACCAATCTTAAAATCACTTGTTTCTATGCATGACCTATACAAGCATATTAGATAGAACCTGGTTACAACAATTTCGAGCATGCGCCTCGCTATTGGAATGAAGCTAGAAGATTGATTCTCAAACAATGTTCATTGTCAACTGGATTCCTTCATAATGATGTTGAGGATGGGTTTGACGTGGGGCAGTATGTTTTTAACTTTTCATGCGCACGAAATAAGCTTGATGAAAAGATTCTCTCTACGCATCCAAATCAACGTGACCGCAAACGGATTTGTGTCGCTCCATTCTGCTTCATAGATGCAAAGTTCATAGCTTCTAATTACCGACGCACGTTCAATCTCCGTTGTCCAAATTGTCGAGTATCAAAGACTCGGGATCTCTGTAAAACTACATCAATACAAGAATTATTACTTCAGATTATCAAACTCGAGATGATGTGCTCTTATATTATTGTCAGTGGGAAAATGGGTAAGAATGCTAATTTTTATTTCTTAAATTATAAATTTGCTGGTCTGGCTCCGAATATTCGGATGACACATGAAAATAAGCCGAATGAGCCGAGCGGCGTTACGAAATAGTTGTAAAGCAAAGGAGAGGGATCCGAGAGGGATCCGAGAGGTCCAAGAAAGAAGTGGGTCCTCGGACCCGGCCCGGTCAACACTCAACAGAGAATCCGAGGGCAATTAAATTACGCGATGGAAATCAAAATGCATCAAACCAAATAGCCGTTGAGAGATCTCTCAACGGCTAGTCCATGACGAGCCCTTTCTCTCTCTGTCTTTTGCGAATTGAAATCTGTACTCCCTCGCTCCTGACCCTGTTCCCGATTGATAAAAGCAAACGCCCCATCGCCTGATCCTTTCCATCGCCTCAAATCTCTCTCTCTCTCTCTCTCAGCTGTCTCAGGTTTCTCCAGATCTTCTTCAAGTTAGGAAAAGGTAAGAGTTGCTTGCTCGTTCTTGCAGATTGAGTTGAAAAGTTTCCTCTTTTGAGCCGCAAATGATGTTTTGCTTGAGGAAATTTTAGAAACAAGCGAAACCCACTTGGCTAAAGTTGGGAACAATCCCACCTTGAAGCTACCTTCTTCACGTTTTGCTCCTAAATTCCTTAATCAGCTTCTTTTCGAAGGAATGAGTATCATGAGAAGCTAATTTCAAATGGGTATTGTCTCTGCAGATGAACGACCTAATGACGAAATCCTTCATGAGCTACGTCGACCTGAAGAAGGAAGCCATGAAGGACCTCGAGGCCGGCCCCGACCTCGAGATGTCGGCCTCCACGACCCAGATGGACACCAACATGGGGCTCTTCCTGGAAGAGGCGGAGAAGGTGAAGCAAGAGATGGGCCAGATCCGGGAGGTCCTGTCCCGGCTCCAGGAATTGAACGAGGAGAGCAAGACCCTCCACAAGCCCGAGGCGCTCAAGTCCCTCAGGAGCCGGATCAACGCGGACATTACGGCGGTCCTGAAGAAGGCGAGGATGATACGGTCGCAGCTGGAGGAGATGGACCGTGCGAACGCGGTGAACAAGAGGCTCTCGGGATGCAAGGAAGGGACCACCGTGTACCGGACCCGAGTGGCGGTGACCAATGGGCTGAGGAAGAAGCTGAAGGAGCTGATGATGGAGTTTCAGGGGCTGAGGCAGAGGATGATGACCGAGTACAAGGACACTGTGGGCAGGCGGTATTACACTGTGACCGGGGAGTACCCGGATGAGGAGGTCATTGAGAAGATCATTTCTAATGGTAAGTAAGGTCTAGGTTTTCGGATTTGATCTGTGCTTGCGTTTGGGTCGAGTTCATTTAGGATTTGAATCTTATTCAGTTGATACTGCGGAAGCCTTGTCATTTGCTATAGCTGATTCTAACGATCCGGCCTAGTTGAATGGGGGCGAGGAATTAATGTGATTTGGTTCAGTGAATGGATGAAGGACTTCTCGTGAATGATTTGATTTACTGATTCAGGCTATGCACTCTGCATTAGTCTGGTTGCTGTCTTTGATCGGGCCTTTGTTCACCTGTTTAGTTTAATTTTGTGCTGCCCTATTAAGTTTTGCATTAAAATCTTCTTAAAATATTGCTTCTTGATTGCATATGATTAACACTCGAGTACTTTTGCCGTGCATCAGGAGGCGAGGAGTATCTCAGCAGTGCAGCACAAGAGCACGGGAGAGGCAAGGTGGTGGAGACGGTGGTGGAGATCCAGGACCGATACGATGCGGCCAAGGAGGTGGAGAAGAGCCTGCTGGAGCTGCACCAGGTGTTCCTGGACATGGCAGTGATGGTAGAGGCGCAGGGCGAGAAGATGGATGACATCGAGCACCACGTGATGAACGCCGCACACTACGTCAAGGATGGCACCAAGGACCTGAGGACCGCCAAGCAGTACCAGAAGAGCAACCGGAAGTGGATGTGTTTTGCGCTGATACTTCTGCTGGTGATCATCCTGGTGATCGTGATTCCAATCGCCACCAGCTTCAGCCATTCTTGAAGTGTTAATCGTCCTCTGAGGAGTTGGAGCATCTTAATGCCCCTGATCCTGTCTTCTGCCATTCTCGAAGCGTGATTGTTGTCGGAGTTTGGAGGATCCAATGCCCCGTGATCCCGTCATCCGCTTGTTTTTTTTTTGTTTCCTTCTCTTCTTGTAAGATCCTAAAGATTTGAAGTGATTTGGTGTTTTGCAGAGAGAAATTGGTCCTTCCTGCTGGGACTAAATGGAGTGTCCTTTGTACTGTAATTCATTCATTCTTTGTGATATGACAACTAATGTTCCACTCTAGCAGCTTGTGAGTTTCATCTGCACTCATGGCTTCTCACTCATATTGTTCCGACTTCTGAGCAATTACTTGTTGTCCGATCACTTTGATACCATGTCGGAATTCGATTCTTGTGGAACTTGTTTTTTGCTGCGTTTTTGGAACCCTGACCCTCTTCTTCTCCCACTCATCTACTTGCTTTCATAGTCTCTGCTGTGCAGAACATGTAAGCTTTGTTTTGTGGAGGAACTTCTCTTAGGATTTGAGCTTTACAGAAGTCATATCTTGACATACAAAAGTGCATATCACCGAAATCTTTTTTAATGTTTCACAATATCACCAAAATTTCAAGAAATAAAGGAAAGGCATGAAAAACCCTATATGTACATTTATGACAAATTAACCATACATCTATGACAAATTAATCATAAATTAATTTTTGCATAATAAAAAATTCCAAAACTGATATATTTGTGATAAATGCGGTAATAATTTGGGGTTTTACTTTTAGTGGATCACATATGCCTACTAATTTATGATTTTTTGTGTTATTAATATATTTTTTTGTCATAATTATTAATCTACGGAATATAAATTTATTACAAATATATCAATTAGGAGTTTTATATGGTCAAAAAAATAATATGAGATAAATTTGTTACAGTATCGGTTTAAGAGATTTCCTGATATCCAAATTAAAAAGAAATGAAATCATTTATTACAAAAAGATTTTCTATAAGAAAAAGGAAAACTATTTAATCCACAGTTTGCACCAAGGTGGGAGTTTGGAGTGGGACCCCCCAGCACAAATTATCAAATGCCCCCAAAACCCTAAAACCCTAAATCTAAATCGAACTCCTCCTCGAAGCAGGCAGCTGAAACTACTAGCTGGACGGAGCTCGGGAGAGAGAGCAATGATGGAAGATGCCATGGACATGGAAGTGGAAGCGGAAGCGGAAGCGGAAGAACACTCTCCTTCCAGCTCGAATTCGAGCGGCTCTTCCTTCCGCAGATTCGGGCTCAAGGACTCAATCCAGACCAACTTCGGCAGCGACTACGTCTTCGAAATTACTCCCAAGTGCGTTATCTCCCCACTTGGCCCCGCTCCAATTTCCCTGTTCGATTCTCTCTGAAACTCGGAAACGGTTGAAATTGAATAGTACGCGAGTCGAGAAGTGCGTTAAATTTTCGAACTTTGCGAGACGAAACGAGCTGCTGGCAGGTGTTGGCTTCTCGTGTATCTAATTAGGGGTTTTTGATTGATGGGTTCGAAGGTTTGATTGGTCAATGATGGGGGTATCGTTGTCGTCCAACGCGGTGAAGCTGTATTCCCCGACGACGGGTCAGTACTGCGGAGAGTGCAGGGGGCACTCCGATACTGTCAATGGCATTTCGTTCTCGGGGCCGTCGAGTCCCCACGTCTTGCACTCTTGCTCTTCCGATGGCACCATCCGAGCTTGGGACACCAGGTCTTTTAAAGAGGTACTTGTGTATGTAGCTAGTGCTGCTTGTGCGGTTGTAAGGAATGAGGACATTGCTAGAAGCCGCTTACTTAGTGTTGTATTTTGTCCTAATTAGGTAGTTTTGAATAATTGAATAATGCAGGTTTCTTGCATAAGTGCCGGGCCATCGCAGGAGATCTTCAGCTTTTCATTCGGCGGTTCAAGTGACAGTCTTCTTTCTGCTGGATGTAAATCTCAGGTTTGCTTTGCTTACTGCATATGGAGGCAATTCTTCCTGTCTTTTAAGATGAGCTTTTGCAATGCTTACTGCATGGAGAGTTTCTTCAGCTCATACAGCTTCCTCTTGGGTCATGCTCATACTTCATTTATGCTTGTGATGCATTTGGCCAACGCTTTTTTCCTTCACAACCTTTTGCACCCATTTTTCGTGTGGGGGTGGATTGCACGAACAAGTGAACTTAGAAGACCTTTGTGTTGTGGCTCGGATAGCAAGCCCTTAGACTATGTGTATAAGGATAGACTGATGGTTACACATTTTAGATCAACGTTGAATGTATTATGATTATCTTTAGTATACTAATTATGTTTCATCTTCTTTTGTATGTGTCACCAGATACTCTTTTGGGATTGGAGAAACAAAAAGCAGGTTGCATGTCTAGAAGATTCTCATGTGGATGATGTTACCCAGGTTTGTCCTTATGCATGCTTAGTATGTTCTTATGAGATCCGTGAAAGAATATTCGTTGTCCAAAGTATATCTCACAGGGCGTGGGCTTGTGTCATTATTTTAGTTAGTTACGCCCATTCTACCAACTTCATGCTTTTTCCTATTTTTATTAGGTTCGCTTTGTCCCTCACCATCAAAATAAGCTTATTTCAGCTTCAGTGGATGGGCTGATATGTATATTTGATACGGCTGGAGACATCAATGAGGATGAGCATATGGAATCGGTAGGTGTGGCTATTTTTTTAGTATTTCATAAACTTGGACATTGGTGTGGGATTGATTTTCGTGTATATAAGCAGCATAGGTTGTTTAAAATATTTAAGTTGGGTGAAGGTTGATTTGGTTAGCATTTGATGCCTGGGGTTATAGACAATGCAAAATGTACATAACCCTCTACAAGAAAATTTGGCAGTGGATGCTTAGTGATCTTGGGTTTGAATTTTATTTGGTTAATAACTTTTGTTCAATACAATGTAACGAGTCATAAGATAGTGCTTGTTCTAACCCAAATGGAGATAATATAATCTTAGTGCATGGAATGAACATGTTGCTACTGGCTATATGGTATGAAACACAATTTGGATTTATTGCTAGTGTTAAAGGAGTTAACTATTATACTTTGATTTAGGTGTGTTTTCCTATTACCTCTTTGTTAGTTGGCTATAGTAGAATTCTTTTTTTCGGCGTAGAAGAAGACCAAGAAAGGCTTGAGCTTTTTGGTGTTATTCTCCTTTTGCATTGCTCTTCTGATTTTTATGCACTCTGAAGGACCCAAATTTTGGCGCCATCTAATTAAATGCTTGATCTAGAATGCTATAGTTCGGCGAATTTCTTTTACTAAGTCTATCTTAGTATATTGTTTAGGTGATTAATGTGGGAACTTCAATAGGCAAAGTGGGGATATTTGGACAGACATTCGAAAAGCTCTGGTGTTTGACACATATTGAGACCTTAAGGTATCGATTTTCTTTTTTATGAGCAGTGAGAGCTTCCATTAGTCCTTTAGCAATGGTTTTGTTGGATTATTAATTATTATTGTTAGGATAAGCTGAATCATATCACTTTATGTTGAGTTCGCATCTATCTAAAGAGGGTGTACGAATAGAAAAACAATAGACTAGGCATGATTTAGGCACGTAAAGTTCAAGTTCGAATCTCATGGACGACATAAGAGTTATTTTTATATCAACCTCTTGTAAGTAGGCATCTAAATGCAATAGCTTTAAAAGACATCTTTTATGGTCAAATGCACAAAATCTCATGGGAGACGTTGTTTTGAGTCCTATAGTGATCAAATATGTTGATGTGTCATTTGAATAAGCTGTTTTGCATATTTACTTCTAATTATTGCCTCTATAGTGTTTGGGACTGGAAAGAGGGAACAAATGAAGCCAACTTTGAAGATGCCCGAAAATTAGCATCTGATAGCTGGTCACTAGATCATGTAAGATTCCCTTTTTCTGAGCAGTCTCTCTTTCACTCTTTTATAATATACTCAAATGGTACCATTTTAAGAGCTGGAGCTGTGGTCTAGAAAGCAACACTTGCCAGAATTGTAGGATGTGGAGCAAAGCTCAATCCGGAAGAAACTTATTATTGGGACAATGAGTCAAAACTATGATTCTTTTTGGCTCCCATTAGGCAAATGATGTTGCACATTAGGCTCATCTGTTTCATGAAACATTAGCTGACAAATATATTTCATGTTGAGCGTGATTCTTTGCCAGGCTACATAATGTCATTAATACTGATGATCCTTTTCATCATTTGGTCTTCTGAACTTTGTTGGACTGGAGCAAACTTTAAAGTGTTCATCTTTGATTTACTTTCTGAATACTTGGATACGGTTCCACTTTATTTCTGCTTTATTCTATTGCTTGCTTTTCACTAAATCTCTATTGAAGGGAGAAGAGTGCAATCTTAATACATGGGAATTCACAGAATGTGAAAGGACAGAGAGATTAAAGTACTAGAAAATGATCTAAAGCATGAACACAGAAGATGCTATCTAGAAGAAAATCAATTCAAGCTTCCACCGCTTTGTCTATGATGGAAATGCACCCCCCATCATTTCACATCTAGTACCCTTGGTTCTTTTCAGCCCTAGATCTAGAGAAAACATAGTCGCACATTCCAATGGTGGAGTTTGTCACATTAGTTTTGGTTGATGTATCCCTGCTTGATTTACATCTTCTGTAGCCGGAATCATATTAGACAAATTATCAAGTCTGGGTATAATCTTTGCCTGTCTGAACTTACGCGAGGTGGACTTTATTTTCTTATCCTGTTTATCCTGTCTTTGCAGGTTGATTATTTTGTTGACTGTCACTCAGCTGAAGAAGGTGAAGGTTTGTGGGTGATTGGTGGCACAAATGCCGGGACTTTAGGGTACTTCCCTGTAAAGTACAAGGGAGGGGCAGCAATAGGATCCCCAGAGGCCGTTCTCGGAGGTGGCCACTCGGATGTGGTTAGGAGCGTTTTGCCTATGCCGGGCATGGCAGGGACAACTTCCAAAACCCGAGGCATTTTTGGATGGACGGGTGGCGAGGATGGTCGCTTGTGTTGCTGGCTTTCTGATGACTCTTCCGCTTCAAGCCGATCGTGGATGTCAAGCAATCTGGTCTTGAAGTCATCGAGAAGTCACAACAAGAAAAATAGGCACCAACCTTACTAGTTTTTTTTGTCAGATTTGCTTGTTTTATTTCCATGTATCAAGCCGCATCAATGATTGTCGCTGCAATTAACATGTGAGCAGTCGACCTGTATTTGATTGATTTTTTGTAGTACATTACACAGCGACCCGTGTTCTGTGTTATATTTCCCCCATCATTCTATTACCTTTTAGCAGGATGAATTTGTCTTGGATTCTTGAAGATGGTCTCTAGCTTTAAAAGTATTGATCAATATGAAGCCGTTCAAATGCCAAGATAAAAAATATGAGGAAACAAAATCTAGTTTTTACCGATAAAAGTAGGTAATATCTCTCTAACGCCGTGTGCAACCTAATAACAGAGCACTCACTGTTGAATACGCTATCCTCAACTTGAGGACCGATAATCTCTGTGTAAGTACCAACTTTATACTGTTAAACACGACTAGGTGTCATTTAACAGTGGCGACATCAAAATGTCAGTTTAGCAATACTGCAATACTGATAACTTGATCGAATCATTAAAACATGTTTTGCACAAATGTTTAATTACTTGAAAGAGAGATGTAACACGTAAAGGAAAGAAACCCCAAAATCTTGTACAACATCGATCGAATCTGCCCCCTAGACACCACCTTTACTAGGATCAATCCCCAAGAACGAGAAATCAGAATAACTCAAGCTGAACATTTCACATAAATTTCGGGCTCATAATGCCTAAAAAAAAAACGCAGCAAACTTGCCCAACTTGCAACATCTTTTGTTTGTTCAGCCACGGCCTCGCCCTCCTCCTGTCACAGCAAAGCAGAATCCTTAGTATCTATACTGTAGAATTCTTTACCTAATAGATAGGCTTAAGTGTTGCCAATGGGCAAATTCGGCCTCCTGATTCAACTCATAAGTCAGAACATACAGTTCAACATAAAAAATTGCTGCTCAAATCCAACTATCGTGTATAACCTTCATATTATGCTTTTAATCAGACACAAGGATACACATAAAAGTCTCATTGTCATTTTTAATTTGTTTATTTTATTTTTTACCCATCCAAACACAAGAATGGTAGATCATACCTCTGTTTCCACTTCCCTTCCCACCAGGTCCACCTTTGCCTCTGCCTCCGCCGGCACCCTTGCTGCCCCCATCCTCGAGCCCACGCCCAATTCCTTTAGCTGGCCTTCCACCAGGACCATCCTCTCTGCCTCTTCCTCTTCCACGCCCAACACCAGGTGGCTTTCTATCTGTACAAAGAAATGCAGACAAAGTTAAAGCAATCTCACTTTGTTTTAAAATCAACACCAGCAATATAGCAGGCAAATTTTCTAAGCAAAGCATTCAGAGAAGAGTCTCTAGAGTAACTTTTAGAGAAGATAGGCACAGAACATGCAGAATGGGTTTATCTAGAATAACGGTGTTTAGCGCAGTCCTAGACAAGAATCTTGCAGAATTCAGACTAAAGCTTTTGGCATCAAATCAATAAGGACCAATTTGCATGTTCATATCAAGTATAAAACAAAAAATTAAGCCTGGCAGGAGTACTTAGTTCTTCACTTGTCTAGGTTTCATTTAGGAAATGTAAACTTCCTAATTAGCTGAAACATACCTGAGCGACTCTTGGTTTCTTCCTGCACTTTATCAATTACCTGTAAGGAAAATCAAACTAGTCAGGTGACAAAAGTATATAAAACAAATGCAACAAACAAGTACAGACAAAGCCAGTAGGTGTAGTCATTGTTTGTTGAAAAGATCTTGGGCAATCAGTTGAGAACCCACAAATAAAAGCACAAAGCCACGAATTATAGCTCAGGAAAAATTCAGGTACTCTTGCATTCTGTCCAATTCTTACGCTTAAAGAGGATTTGTTATCCTATTAGAAACTTGCACATTGTACACGTGAAAAAGTCTAGCCATCATCAAGTAACTGATGAACTTAAACTAATGAGCAACCCGTAGTATCATGTATGAAGATATTTGGATCAACCGAGTAGCCTTCAAGGCGATAGATATCTGTCCACAATAAGCTATAAATAACTAGACAAGACCATGGCAATAATCCATGCAATATATATCACTTTTGCAACTCCTCTAGTGTAAAACAAACTTACATGCTGGCACGATATCATGATAAATGAAAACTACGAGGGCTAAACCTGACATCAGTTAAACACATAATCTTTCCACACTTTAAGAACTTTGAGGCACACTTACCTCGTCAGGAACTCGGAGATACTTAATTGTATTTCCCCGGATATAGCACTCGGGCATTCGCCAAAATCTATCTCCATCCTGCGGAGTAAATCAGGATATCGTACACAACTTAGATTTCTCCTCTTGAAAGTCAAAAGGCGAGAGGATGAACCATATATCTCATTAAAAGAAGGAACTTTAAGTGATCATGAGTACGTCAGGTTGAAGTCGTAAATTACTTTAGAGGTACAAATGACTTCACGGAGATGGATGTTCATCCAAGTGTCGCAGTTGACGAGATGTCCATTATAAGTCTCTCCATTCTTCAGCTCCACCAACTGTCAAGAAGCCAACTCCTATTTTACTTGGGTCCATCTCAAAGCATGATATTGGTTACACAAACTCCAGCAAAACGCTGCATATTCCGAGCGCAAACACACAATCTGAGCGCCCGCGGGCGAGAGAGAGAGAGAGAGTTATTCTTACCATAGGGTGGCCTTGCGCAGTCTTGAGTAGAGAAAGCGGAAGCTGCAAACATCAAGCGACCACATATGAGAATTCAAAACGACATATTCCTTAACTTCTGCACTACTATAAACCCTCTGGTCGCCAAGAGTCACCGAGCAAGACACAAACTTTCGACCACCAAATTGCTCATCCTCAATCCCTCGAAACGTCGGACAGAGCCTCAAGCCGACAAACAGAACAAGAACCGAAAGGAGGGAGAAAAAAAAAAGAAGAAAAAAGGCTACAAATCCCACATTCTCTATCAACTCAATTCACTCGGCAGCGAAACGAAGGACGAACAAGAAGAGCGCAGCGCACGTACCATGTTTTACCGCGGCAAAAGATCGAACACCCGACGAGGGAAAAAAAGAGACCTGCCAAAGAAGAACCCAAGAGTCAGAGAAGGCACACGGAGCTCTCGACCAAATTCAAGGGAAAAGCCGTCCTATCAAAGATCGGAAGGGGAGAAACCCTAAGCGTTCTTCAGGAAATCGCCATGAAAGGCGAGAGCTTGATGGGGGGAGCAGCTTAAACCCTAGAAACCGACACCGAGGGAAGAAGACATACCTTCGAAACAAGCGAGGTTCCGCACCTTCCTTCGATCTTTCTCTTCCTCTTTTTTTTTTGCCCCCCACTCTCCTTCGATCTCTCTCTCGCTTTGAAGGAGAGAGAGAGGAGAGAGAGATCAAAGTGAAGACAACCTTCCTTCTTTTTTATTTATTTGTTTTCCACTACTTTGATTTGACTGGAATGACTCGAACGTAGGTGGAGAAAGCTGGGGAAAACCCGAAAATTTATTTCCTATTTTGAAATTTTTTCTCCGAATGTCTAGAAATTTATTTCCTTTCCTTTTGGACAACTTTTATAATATTTTTCTCTCGTTTAAGTCATCATTTAAGTGCCAATAAATTTGAAAATCAATCCCTAGTAATGTCATTGATAATTTGTCTTGCGCAATGGCCCTAGGAAGGCCAACACAACCTTGCCATGGCAAGCAGACGGTCTCATTGCAAAGGCTCTCACTCAAGGCCTCTGTCGTTCTGCTAGTCGAGTGCAAGGCATATGTGATTGGTGTACCGAAGAAGGGAAATGCAAAATTAAAACTAAAAATTTTAAAAATAAATAAATAAATCCATGTAAGATAATTCATTGGAAGTGAAATTTAAGCTAGCAAAAAAATAAATTATTAACTTTTAAGAAATCACAACCAATATCTTCAACTAGTCATTTAATAGACGTCCTACGGATGGAAAAATTCGTGTAAACTAATAATTTTATTTTATCCCGTTTAAATATTTGTCTATGCAAATTGCACTTTTGCTATTCTTGTTTTACTGAAATTCTAATCACTCCCTAGATTTTTCTATCTAGCTAATTAAAAACTATGGCGAAATACAATTAACTAACGAAATCAGGAAATTAAATTGTTATAATATCAATCAGGAACTTTACACAAATGTACACTGCTGACAACAGTAATGGCAAATGTAATTAAAATTAAGGTAAAAGGCCGCTGCTAAAGTTCAGATCATCGCAAATCCCGCCCGCAATTAAATTCATTCACTCTCATTTTGATATCAATAAACTCCCTCCTCATGGAGGGAATCAAGAATTCTGAAGACAAGATTTATACAACAATTGCACGAACAACTTCCCATCCATCATCATCTGGCAGCTAATGGAGCGCCGCTCACGGTCAGATCGTCGCATAAGTTACAAGGCTTGGTTATGCCAGTTCACAGCAACATCATGCGAAGAATCGTCAGAACTAAGAAGAGTCTTCATCTGACCTTTTGCAGACCGTTGCCAAGTCGACCAAATGACGCATGGTCGGCCTTCCGTGGGGGCAGTTCCAAGGAGACTTGAGATCTGCCAAATGTTCAAGTATCTGCACCAATTGCAAACCAATTATAGCACTGTCATTTTGTCATCAGCGGTTAGGCAACAAAAGTCCCATGGAAGACCACATAGGAAGTTCGTAGCCCAGAGGAAGCGCATTTGCACAAGACTTTTGCATTAAATCATGCTGGATCACTATTCCAGATAGTGGAATCATCTAGTCATCGAAGGTAAAGAGCTTCACCAGAGGGGCAAAATATCCATTAAAGGCAAAATGACATGTCAATCACCTTTTGCATCTCACTTTTTCCGAGAGGATCTCCAATCATGACGGAGGATCTACATGCCCGTGATGCCAGCATCGCACGAACTCTAGATGGGCATACAGAACTGATGGTGTCCGATCTGTAAGAACCAAGTATCGAGCATTCCCCTTGGCTGTCAGCGAGAGTGGAGATCAGGTCTTTGACATCTGTTTACAAAGAAAATCGGTATTCTATATCTTGAGTAGAGTAATTTCGGCTGCCACAGAAGTATCTGCAGAGTTGACTTTCTGGACGGAATGTGTAAGTCTACAGTGTAGTTGCATATGCTTGTCTGCTTATCAACTGATGCTCTTGGGATCATAAAGATGAGATGAGATTCTATAAGTTATCATTATCTAGAAAGAGATGGACCTAAATTGTTATTTTAATCGAAAGTGACGAGGATGATCAGCCCTTGTTCTTTTATCTCGAGATAAGTGCTTTGTAATGCTTTCCACTTGCATTCTAGAGGCATGGTTTAAATCACCGAAAAAGGTTAAGCTGCAAAATTTTGACCTTCCAAGACCATGTTACAGAAGGAACCTGGCATACTTAAATTCATTTCCAGTTTCACCTCATCAAATAGCATATGATTTCTCGGCCAAAATTAAGGACATGTATAATCTTATTATGCAATAATTCCATGTCCTGTATGAGTGTCCAGATAGTATAGCTTTGACTTAATAACTCAGAAGTTATCAGATTGATGCTCAACACAAAAGCTTGATTGAACATTCTGTACTTATCATTGCCTTGAAAGAGGGGAATCTAAAGAGGAAGTACCTTCTACTCCGAAGGTTATGTTTTTACTGAAGGGAATGGCTGTTAGTCTAAAATGGCATCCTGGTGGAGCATGTGCATCTTCTTCCAGAACAAAACCATTCTTCCTGACATTTATCAAAGACACAAATGTCATGTCACCATGAAACGAAACACTGCAAGTTAAATGAACCACAAAGCTGTGGCGTGGAGTAGAATCACCAGACATAGAATGCTCAACACAAATGACAATGAAATTTGTACTTCCACTTGCTAGTTGTCTAAGGACTTAATTATCACCCTAGAAATAGGATAGCGGACTACAAGTGTAGTTATGAGTAATGATAAAAGACATTGTCACTAGAATGTTATGTCGCTAGTTGTATGTGCCAACTGCAATCATCAAAATATGAATTATTTCAATAAAGCATTTCCTCGATACTTTTTTCTTTTCAAATTAGCCTGCTTGAGTCCAAGGAACCATCCTCAGCATTCTTAATATCTTCAAAACTTCTCTTATCACCTGAAACCTAGCATTATGAGTTTCAAAACAGCATTGTCAAGATGGTTACAGGAAGCCGTGGAATTTTGAGGGAAGAAAGAACCTAGGAACTCTTTTTAGCTAACAAATTATTCTTTTCATTCTCCTGCAATCCTCTATCACATGCTTTGCTTTTCTAACTTGACGATGCTGGCGATTTGGTGGCAAATATGAAAATTCTGGTAACTGTGTAAAAATAATCAGATGAAGATTGCACCTGATTGTGTCCATATGCATTGATGCTACTACTTCTTCTTCAGGAGATAACTCCAACCTTAAAGGCCTACATATACAGTTTAGAATAAAATCAAAACTTGAATTTCTATATTCCAATAAAATGTTTCATACAACTCAGAAAATTAACTCAATCAAGTAATTCAATCCTAAAACCAAGTCCAGACTTTGAGGTATGGTAAATACACAACGGTTTTCTGCCCAAGTAACTTCCTTCTTTAAGCATGGCATACAGAAAGCACATAGAGAATGGCATTAACACAGACATTTGCATCTACCTGCTTATCATGCAGCAAGGTCAACACAAGTATTACCAAATGATTCCAAGAGCGTGCAGATTCAGTAGCTATGTCAGCTCCTTGAACACGTATAACCATACTAGCTGAACATTTTGTTAGCACATAGAGAAATTCTAAGCATATTGTTCAGCCGTCTTCTCTTAATAAACAAGATAAAATCCCCAAACGAAAACCATGGAAAATGAAGCTAGGATACTGCTAGATTATTTTGGCATGCATAAAGACCTCTAATGTCAAAGCTTTAAGCCTTGAACAATGAAAACAGATGCTCAAAACAAATCTCGAGGTTGCATCACTATAATTTCTTGATACCTGTTTCTTTTAACTGATCATTATTGGGGAAAAAAGACACATCTTGGAGGAAATCCTAAGAGAACAAACCTAAGCAGCTTCTTCCATGTTTTCTTAACAAGGAGAAACCAACACTTGGCATTTACAACAGGAAATGACGTAATGATACTGAAAGCATGGAATTACATTAATAACTGACTCTGTTCACTAAGTAAAGTCATCTCGGAGCATTTCTGAGAGTCAAAACTTTAAAGATATCTCGGAGCATTTCTGAGAGTCAAAACTTTAAAGATATCTTGGAGCATTTCTGAGAGTCAAAACTTCGAAGATAAATTTTCAGGTATGGCCAGGGAACGACAAACTGACACATCCAGCCAAAGAGAAAAGGCTGCAGAATATGGAAAAACTTTCCCAATAGACTCTTCAAGGATAATTTAAATGCAAGACACAGTTCGCTACTTGATCAAAGTGTTCTGAAAGAAGACAGAGTAGCAAAACCCAAAATAGATGCCCCAAATCAGTGTCTTATATGGCCTTGATAATAAAATCCAAGCAAATCTAGATTTGAAGAAGTGTTAGGTATAGGTCAATAATTAATAAACTCAATGAAGCAGATATTAAGCTCCTCACCTAAGTAAAGGCTGTTGTTTCAAGATGGTGGAATGACAGAGACGCTCAAAATTAAACTTCTCATCAGCAGCATGCTGCAGAGAAAAGAGACTTGGATCACTCGTCCATCTTAGCTTAAGTGGTCGTATGAAAATTGGAGGAAAGATGCAACAAAAGCTCATCATTTGGCCAAGAAGGAAAGAAAATTTAGATAACTGAGGCAGAATTAAGCCCAAAACAATGTTTGAATTTACCTGATCCACTATAAATAAGTCTTCATCTAACTTGCCAATGATAAAACCAAGGTTGAATTGCCCAATTACCTGCAGAATGAAATACACAGATAACAGTGTTAATGTACAAGAGCTGCTACAAAGATTGACATAATTGAGCAATTGATGGTAGCTAATACACTTTTCAGTACGTGTGCTTACTATATCTCCACTGGGGTTTACAGACAAGGAAGTGGCCAGTTGCCACACATGAGAAGCAAAACCTCAGTTCAGTCATCACACAGTAAAAGGGGATCCAGAAAAGAACAACAACCATGTCTCCTAAAACACTCTGCTATCCCAGTTTACTTAAGCAAATCTCAGGAAGACATGCAACCTGATGCTCAAACATTTCGATGTTCATGACAAATATATGATTTATGACCTGCATTTGACGAAAATCTTCTTTCCTAAAACATATTTCCAACTCCTTTGTTGCTGCAGCTAAAGCCCTTGCTTTCCGCTCCTCATTGTCTGGCTGAGAAAGCTCCAATGTTGCAGCGGTATACTGTCTGTCAATCAGCAGCGGCAACTTCTTTTTGTCAGAAACAGAATGAAATTTTGGCTATCAGTCCTATCACAAAAGTAAAATTGCAGACCTTTTTGACTTCACACTCCTACATCTATAACCCCCTGACTGCAATCTGGAGAGCCTCATCTGTCGTCTTGTCTGTAGCTCTTGAAAAGAAAATTGCAAAGAAGAAAACATCCTCTCATTAGGCAAAGGCACCTGAGTATCTAATATGGATCCAGAAGCTAGAAAAGAGGTATCTGATGCACCAAGATCTTCTGCCAAACTGTCATTGTCCTTGCTGATTAAACCTTCCTCAGCAAGAGGCAATACTTTCTCCTGATCCACTAATACCTATAAGAGGAAGAGAATATGAAATGAAATTCAAAAACTGACAATTGAATCACTAGAAAAATGTCGTCATTAAATGAGTTGGCTACAAATTATTGTCATGAGAGAAGGCTACATCAAAGTTACTTCTAGTTGCAGAAAATGCCAACCAAATTGCTTTGCCTGGAGAGTATAGCAGTCAGTAAAATAGAAGGGATGCATATTACCAACAATCTCTATTTATTGAGGGAATAAAATTACTAGCTGGTTACAATTCCAGCAATTACCAACTCTCTTCAATTAAGGCTGCTTTGTGTGCACCAAATAATAAATTCAAGAAGCAATTTCTGGCCTAAATTGAGTCCAACAGGCGTGACCAATCAAAGTGCTCCTCAAAATTGGGTTGAACCATACACACAGAAGCAATTCCAGACTTAAGCCAACAACACCAGTTAAATGATGTTTAAATGTGAATGACATATGAATACTCATTGTAGCAAGCAGATCACTTCTCTTCTTTCCAATTGGACGGCAATTCACATAATTCATTTGCTCATTCTCATTCTTGTTTTCCATTCATCTTAAATCTATAAGATTCTTTTGCCATAGGACTCAAAGCATTTTATTATAGCATCACAGCATGCCTGTTAGTCCCCAAATAAATATTTTGACAAAAACATGGCACAATGCTTAATATGATGGATTTATAGCGTGGTTCATTTTCTACCGTGGTTGTGTATATTTGCATTCACTTTCGGGTGACAGGAGAACACCTAAAGAGCTTTTGTCTGGTATTGAACACAAAAGTTTACAAAATTTACAAGCACCACAATTATGCTTGAAACTAAGTTCAATTAAATAAAAACCTGTCACGTACCTCATCAAGCTGTCCCTTATTGATGCTGCCATCAGGAATATCAATTTTTCCAGAGATTTCTTTCTTCTGATGCTTGGAGGGCACAAACTCAATTTCTTCATCAGAAACATTAATTTGTTCATGCTTAGCTGAACAACTTATGCCAATGGAGTGTATTTCGGAATGGTCTTTCTCCAGTGGAAGACAAAGTGCATGATTTCTCAAGACAGGCATCTCAGATAGTGCAGAAATACTGTTCTCATGTTTTCTCTTACTCACAGTAACGAAATTTTTAAGTGATGACTGAATACAGCTTGAGGGACTATGAGAATCTCTTTGAGCAATTGGATTCTCAACTGAACCTGATAGGTTTTGAGATTTTTGTTTAACGTTGATGCCTTTGTGGTGGGTCTTCATTCCGCTGTCATTAACATAATTAAACTTATCAAGACTGTGAGGTTTCAGAGTGAAGCCCCGACTAACTAATTTATTATCTTTATGTTTATTCAATCCTTCCAGTACAGGGGAGGCCTGAATTTCACCTCTCACTTCTCGAGGGGAAACATCTTCATCTGCAGCATGCTCAACGGCAAGATCTCTCTTATTATGGTCTTCCTCCAAAGCTGATTCTTTAATCAATGGATAAGATTTATCATCAGAAGGATCCATCTTCAAGCCATCCACTTCCCTTGAAGGATCCTCGACCTTGTTAACACAAAAGCTTGCATTGCATGAGGAATAGATCTGCTGCAAACCCTCCCTTAGGGCATGTAATATGGAGCTTTCATCAGAAAAAAATATTTTCCTTTTGTCAGGGGTTACATTAACATCACAAGCTCTTGTTGGAACAGTGAAGTTCATAACTGCAACGGGATACTGCTTTGAGTTTGCACCTTTATATAACTCATTGACAAGCTTGCTTACTTTAGGCATATCAACCGGTCTTCCATTCACAAAAAAGAATTGTCTATCTCCCAAGTTGCGTCCACTACCCTGTCCAGGCTTGGAAAGAAAACCCTCAACTGTACAATCACCCGAAACACTAATTGTCACAGGCTCTAGGCATTTATATGTATTCATTCCAAACACTGTTATGATGTTATCTTTGAGAGAGCCAGTTCCTTGTGTTTTAAGCACGACAGACTTCGCATTTCTTCCAGTTGTGTTGGTGCAAACAATCCGAACTCCCTTGGCAATAAGAGCATAGGCCTGCAAATCAAAGTTATTGAAGGAAATGCAAATTTTCTAATTAAACTCCGAGGATAATTTATAAGGATGCTGAAGCTGGACCGAAGAAATAACAAAATTTCATACTTTAAATGCTAAACCTAAGAACTTAAATATATAATGGTACAGCAGGATAACATAGCGGCAGAAGTGTGATATACCGAATCTCCCATAAGATAATCAGAGTCTAAGTGCAACTTGAACCATAAACCCCTCCCCCCCCCAAAAAAAAAATGAACTAATTATACAAAGAAAACCACTTGTCAAGAAAGCCTGCGAAAATCAATACTGACGAAAAGATGCACCTAGTTTTCCACACAATAACCTAACAAACTACTATGATCCAAATCAATAAGTTCAGATTTACAAAAAATGGTGGAACATGTATAGATATTGAGCTTGCCGATTAAGCAACAGTGTGATACTCAGCAGATTTAAAGTATGTAGCCAAAGATAATCAGGGGCAAGATGGTATTAAAGGATATTTTACCATATCAAAAATAATATAACTCGATTTGTGAAAGCTAATATGAAACACTCACATTCATTAAAGATATCAATCTCCCATATTCTTTACGGATATTGCGGCTAAACTCTTTGCTTCGCACTGGCAGATTCGAGAACAGCTTTTTGACAGTAACTGTTGTCCCGACTTTACGAGCTGTCTTCTTTTCGGCAATTAGTAAACCTGAGTGGTCGAAAGTCAAGTGCGTGGCAACCGACTCATTTTTCGTCCTTGTCTCAACTGTTAAATCCCCTAAGGCACAGAGGGAGCTCAATGCCTCACCTCTAAAGCCAAAAGTCGTCAACGACTGAAGATCCGGAAAATCGGCTAGCTTGGAGGTGTGATGTTTAATGGCAAGAACCTGCATTGATCAAGGACAAAGCCAATATTAAGCAAAGTCTTGATGAAAGACCAGAAAAAAGGCTAAAAATCAAGCGCAAATTTAGTAGCGGGAAATCCACTACATTGGGAAATAGGATTCGAAGACTTTGTCACTCCCCACCAAACAAGTTGAGCTTTTTCAAGTAATCAGAAACTGCCGTCCTGCTTTCAGTAAGCCACATTCTCTTTTCTTATTTCCTTATTCATCCGTTTACCCGCCCGTCCTTCTACCGATCATCATAAATTTTAGAGCAATCGCATCCACGTTCAGTTCAACATCATCGCCCTACGGTACGATGGCGATCGAGGATCAGAACGGATGCCATTCCAGCATCGACTGAGCTATGAACCAATACGCCCTGACCACTCGCTCACTATTGCACACGCGGAGCGTCCACATATATCCCGACAGGCACGCAGCCTCGACGGAGCAAAAAGATACCTTGAAGTTGCTCGGCGAGATGCCGCAGCCGTTGTCGACGACCTGGAACCACTCCTGCCCGTACTCCTTGAGGGCGATCTCGACGCTGGTGGCGCCGGCGTCGAGGCTGTTCTCGACGAGCTCCTTGACGGCGGAGGAGAGGTCGAGGATCACCTGGCCGGCGCATATCCGGTGGACGGCGCCCCTGTTGATGGGCCGAATGGCGGGAGGAGGAGGAGAGGGAGGAACCTCCGGCGTCTCCGCCTCCATCGAAGGGGAGGCGGCGGGAGGGGGGAGAGACGGAAAGCCCTAATCACGCGAGCGTCGGCGCCGCGCCTCTCGCCGTCGGAGGGCCGGTGTGAATCGGTGCGGAGATAAACGGAAAGGCGCCGATTCCACGGAGTAGCAATCGAAGGAACGGGACTGAAGAATACGGCGAAGCGGAGAGAGTGTCGGAGTAGGAGTTCTGCGTTCGCGGCGGGCTTTGCCGCCAAAACTGAAGGGTGTCCGAGCGGCGGTAACTTCGTAAATACGAAGCGCCGGTGAGCCCATAATTGGAATGGGATAATTACCAAAATTCTACATGTTTGGGTTGGACTTACTCACGTTTCCCCCATCACTTAATGATAATTCTTACTAATTTTGATCGAAATCGTTGACGTGTACGATTTTTTCTAATTCTTTTTTTTTCTATTAGGCTCAAGAGATAGCCGCCCTCATCGGATTAGGTGAGATTTGTCTTTGCCTGCACAAGGGCTGCCCTCATTGGCTTGGCAAGTATGAGGCCGACCCTTGCTAAATCTAGTAAGGACGACGTGATTGTTGACGAAAAGAAAAAAAGGAGGAGGAAATTTACACTAGCATTGATGACGTCGAGTAAAATAGTCATAGTCAATTACGAGATCGTCACATTAACAATTTTTGATAAAACTAAGACTAAATTGATAATTTATAAAGAAATTTAAGATTAAATTGATATAGTAATTTAAAATTAAATAACTGATATAATTGAAATATTTATAATTAAATTTGCCTTATATACGCATAATCACTGGAATGTGGTTTCTCGCGTGAAAAAGCACGACCCGTGCTGATTATTCATTACTAAGTCCCACGCATGATCCAAGAGTGACTAATTAACAAGAGAGAGGAAATACAAGTTACTCAGAATAGGGATGGCAGAGGTGTCGAAAAATATTTGACTTGTAATTCACCTTGATCGAAATGGAGATATTTATCCTTCAGCGCGATCAGAGATTTTTGGGGGTTAGTAAAGCTCGGTGATCACGGGATTGGGTCGTGTCGTCATATCGTGTACCAAACATCGATGACATGAATTGGACCATCAAGTGGAAACATCGAACATCTTCTAATAGGCGACGTCTCACCGATTACAAGATTCCATCATCGGCCTAAAGAGACGGGAGGGAAGACTTAACGAAAACGCGAGACCTTACGGAAAGCGAAAGAGGGAGGCTATTCGGCCGTCGCCACCTCCCCGTTCGCGGCGGCGGCTGCGGCGCCGGGCCCACGCTCCGCCTCGTCGAACACCTTCGCGATCCGCTCCAGCGGGACCATCGGCAGGTATCCCGACGCCGGGTAGTCCCTCTCCGCCGCGTAGCACGCCGCCCGGTTGTACTTCTCGGCCCAGTAGGCCACCGTGGGCACGGCGATCTCCGCCACCTGGGGGAAGAGCGGCATCCGGTTCAGGCGGCGCCAGGCGGCCACCGCGTACTCCTCCGCCACCGGCTCGTACTTCTCGTAGATCTCCCTCGCCGCCGGCTCCAGCCTCTTGCACCCGCCCCGGGCGGCGCCCGCGAGGCCGGCGCGCCGCACCTCCGCGGCCACGGCTCGGGCCTGCCTCGACGCTTGCTTCACCAGCGACGGCACGAGGCTGTCCAGCTCGTGCACGTACTCGTCAACCTGCCGAGCAGAAAAAAAAACCCGAACATAAATATCTATCTCCAGAGTTTATAACAGCAACGTTACTCCGTCCCAAGAAAAATCAGAAAGGAATGACGCAATGGACCCTGGAGTCGACGAAGCGGAGGATCTCGAAGGGAACGTGGTGGAAGCGGTCGAAGAGCGGGCCGACGACGGTCTGGACGGTGGCCTCGACGGTCTGGACGCCCGGCCTGAGCGGGCCGGAGTTCTCCTTGGCGAACTCGTAGAGAGTGGAGAAGCAGATCACCATGTAGATCGCGGCCATCTGGACGAAATCCAGGTACTTGAGCCTCCTCCTCTCGTCGTGCTCCACCTATGCGTAACACAATAACGTCATTTCGATTCTTCGCCTCCATTCAATTAACGTTCTCGATGCATCGAGATCGGAAAAATGACTTACGTTCTCGGTTTGTGGCCTGGGCTCGGAATCCGCCATTACTCTTTCTCTAAACCCTAACGAGGGGGACGCGAAAGGAGGCCTCGCGAAGGAACGGCTTCTGCTGAGGAAAGTTGGCGAACGTTACGAGGAGGACTTGGTTCTGCTTTTATGAGGGGAAGGCGGAGAGGACGATCTGACCCGATAGGAGCAGCAACGGCTCCCATCCGAGGAGAGAGAGAGCCGCGCTGCCACCTGGCGCGCGGTGATTGGCCGGATCGGGTCGCGGGCATTCAACGTCGACGGCTTCCGCGCTGACGCTGGCGATAGCGTCCCCCCCGGGGACACGTGGAGGGCGCTCGGCCCAGGCGTGGCGGGGCGATGGCGACGCGTGGCGTGGCCCCCACGCCCCCGGGGGATGGCGCGGTCACGTGTCGAGCTGGAGGTATGGGCCAATGGATCGGCATCGGCGCGGAAGACGAGGCGAGGCACGAGTTCCGAAGGGGGTGGATGGGGGGGAATCACGTGCACGCCATCCTCCTGCCTTTATCATGGGCCGCGGGCCCCTATTCTCTGCTGCATTTCATCATCACCGTAGATCATATTCGATTATACCGTAAAAGATTATCCCCGGATCTAGATGTGGACAGACCACTTGCAGTCGTTTAAGCATATGGCCGGCCCGCCCGACGCGTGATGGGCCGTTCCGTATGAGCACCGAATCAGTATTTGGAAAGGCTGGAAGCCCAGAAGCTACCGATGGCCCGGCCAGCACGGTCCATCAGTAGCCTGTCACTGACGGGCCATTGATCGGATTGGAAAATGGGCCCAAAAATCTAAGTTTTTGGGGACAATTGGACCGGACTGGCCCGGCACATTTCCAGTTCCGTGTCAATGCGGGTTAAAAAATCGGTGATCATCATTCTATAGCCAATATGCTATTTCGTGCACCGAATTATGGCATGTGAACATTTCACAACGTGCTTTTTAGGCATACAAAAAGAAAACCTCTCCATCCCCTCCTTCCCAGAGTCCTCACTGCCACCACCCTGCCTCGGCGCACCTTAGCTGTGGTAATGGTTGATATATAAACACATGCTCTTTCTCGATTTCTCTCTGGCACGCACAGATACTGGTGCATAGCTAGAGTTTGACAATGAGCCATAAATTATGGAGCTTCCCTTGGGCAAGTCGCCATGATAAGACAGAGAAGTCGGTTTGGATTTTTTTGACACCCTTATTAGAAGGGATGGTCAATCTATAACAATTTATAATATGGAGGAACTTTATATATACTTTAAGTTAAAAGTATGTTTCGAACAACACGTCAAAAAAAAAAAAAAAAAAAAAACCCCTTCTTGATTGTCACTTTTGCAAACGCATTGATATGAAGACTTCTCTGATCTGACCTCGTTCAAAGTTTCGGCCTACTTGGAAAAAAATATGAGGAAATCTTTTTATTTATTTGTGGGAAAAAACATGACTTGATAATTAATTTTCTCTTTTACCCTGGGGCGAAGGTTGCACTAATCAAAGGGAAAATCTAAGAATTTCTTTGGCAAAATTAGCACCGACGGAAGTCAAATTCTACGCTTCGAAGGCTCGGAGGTCAACGTTTCACTACGCCACGGCTTTTGTCACATGTTAATCTTGGCGAAATTTCCTCTTTTCCCATATAAATTATTGTGTTCATACGACTTTTCTTTGACAAAAGGGATGATGCAGAAAATATGTGCTGGGTATCTCAAGCCGACATCTTTTCTCATAGGGGATCTCCAATTCCCCAGAAATCATCTCGGAATTGCAGGGATTAGCAAACTAATGATTCGAATTAGCACGGAAATTACAATAAAACCTGAAAATTAGATGCATAAGAACATAGAACAAGCAGGCGTTAACAAGAGCGACAATACAGCATTGTCTTTATCCATCACGTACATCACATAATAGATAGATAGAGCAAGCTAATTATAAGCAGAGGGGGACCGAGAAGATTGGAGAGCTAGATCGGCAACGGGGGGTTTCGTTTCGCTTAGCCGCGACACTGTGTCACGGCGGAGCATGAGCGGCCGTAGGGGTTGGACTGCGCCCCCGGCTGGCAGTTGTAGTAGGAGGCCCCCCGCTGCGAGCACGGCACCGTGTTCCGCTGCAGCGCCCCGTAGCTTATGTACTGCGACGTCGCCAGCACCCGCCGGCTCACCTCCGTGTCCATGTCGAACTCGCTGCCCTGCTCGGCCATGCACTCCGCGATGGACCCCTGGCACCGGCCCGGCTTGGAGGAGGCGGCTACCCATGCGAGCCCATCGCCGCTGCCGCCGCCGCTGGCTGAGGCGCCGGATGTGGAGATGGCGGCGGCGGCGACGATGAGCGACGTGAGGAAGAGGGTGTGGAAAGTGAGGAGAGAAGGAGAGGAGGCCATTTGGGATTCGTTGGACTCAGCGTCGGTCTTGGCTTTGGTTGATTGGCAGTGAGTTTCTCTTTTATAATTGCATTTGGTATTGGTACGCGAGTCTTTTGGTGCATTGGGCAAGAAAACGAGTTTAAAATATAGGGTTTTAATTAACCTCGTCAAGGGCGCTTGTTTTGATCGTAATCTCGAAACTGCCACTTCACATGCACCCCATGTACTTCCATCTCATTTCGAAGCACAATAATATTTGATTAATTTTGATGACACTTGATTTTATGTGAATGCCTGTCAAATTCAAAATGGGTATTGGAATAAGCGGGAGCTATATATAAAAAGAAAGCCAATTTACTTCATTAAATGCTTCATAAATCAACTTTGTGATACGTGGAATTAGTAAATACATGAGAAATTCCTGGCAACTCTTGAAATTATTAGAAAAATGAATTCTTGTGCAAGATCATACATGATACACTCACCATGCCGGGATGCATTACTTACATGAAGCTTCTAGGAAACTGTCGCGAAGAAAACGTCAAAAGTGACGACAGTCCTGCCTCCTTCTATTTTGGTCTTCATTTCTGCGATGCCTAGTATTTTCGGTGTGGTAAGTACCAATTTTTATTTTTTTATTTTTTTACTTTTCGGATCAAAGTGGTAATACCAATTATTGAGTGCCGTAGCTCTCTCTTCCCTTGCCTCCAGCAGTGGTATAATAAAAGACCCAGCAATTCCTTCCTTTTTCCTTGATAATCTAAGTGAAAAAAACATTAAGCTTGGTCATCGATAGAATATCTAAAAATTAAGTCATGCTTTCATCCAATAATTTAAATTTTTAGAATAATTTATTATGATCTCACAAGACCTTCAAATGGTATGAGAAACATGAAATTTTAAGTTGAAATCTTTTCAAAATTTTTAGAAAAGCCTGTAGTGATTTCGTTAAATGTCGCACTTACTTTGTGTTAACCATATATTGCCACTCACAAAGTGGTGGCGTAGGGAGGACTCGACATGCTCAGGCCACATGTACCTAAGGTGAGTTCTAGGTTCGAGTCCAAACGCTACTCATTATTAGTGTGCTGTGATTTTGCTTTATCGATCAATAAGCATGTCCCGATGAAGGATCTAGCGGGCGCGGTGGTCTAGGAAGCGGCCCTATGCAGTCAATATTCACTTGACTTCGAATATTACTCCACGTACGATGACTTTGCACGGTTACTTTCGTGCGATTACTTTGGCGTCACGGGAGGGGCATTCTGCGAGATTAGAGATTCCAAAATCATTAGGACCTAGAAACCTTGCCAGGCAGTAACACTTGAAGCTCACTAATTCGTGCAAATTCCTAAAATGCTAGAAACATAGCAACGCCGACTGCTGTGCAGGATGACAGAGGAAGGGGGGGCGGGGGGCAATCATGCAATTATGGGGGAAATCGATGGCTTCTTTCGCGAGGGCGGATTCAGTTGACCGATGACGGGGTGGCGGTAGCGACGGCTCGAGGGGTTAGCCCAACCACCGTCATCTGTTCGGCTGTCTTAATCTTTGCGCTCCTTCTACAAAGCATTTAGCATTATTCAACCTTTCCAGTGATTGTTGCAAAGCCAGTTCCCACTTCGAAGACTAAAAAAAAATTTTAAATTTTTTTTTATATATATTATATTTCTTTTCTTTGTGGTCCAAGCTATCTAACTCTAACCCTTAGGTGAGTATTTTTTATGGGTCCTCCAATCATGATGTAGTTTTGATTTGCAAATCCTTTATTTATTTATTTATTTATTTTTTTCATTTTCAGAAACCCTAAGTACTCGAGTCGCGGAAGAAAACCCAATAATCTTTTTTTTTTTGTTTTTTTTTTTGTGACGTTGGACATCAAAAGTGGTCACTAGAACAATTCAATCATATTCGATACTCAATAAGGATCAGGGCAACAACAATTTCGTGGATATCTCTCGTACGATATGTCAAGCATTGCATGAATTTAATATATTTTGTGCGTCACCTTTTAGGTAGGGTTTTGAAGAAGTCCAGCGTGTTTGTTGTTCAGCACCAAAGCCACCGCGTTTGAATTAGTAACATGCGTCCCTCTAGAAGAGGATCCATGAGATTTAAATAAAAACGACCTTTTCAAAGTCGATATAAAGAAATTATATTTGATTGCTTCGTCGCTAATTGTTTTACTAACTATATTTTGTTATTTGCAGTAGTTATGTTAAATGAAAATGAACATCATCGGTGCTTTTGTAAAAGACAGCACATGTTTTTAGCCAAAGTTTTGTTTGTGAGACTCATAATTGACCAATTTACTCAGTGTTCAGTTGCCCAACATATTGAAATAGGGATCTTGAAAATGGATATCCGTACCGTGATAATGCTTGGACCACTATTTTTATAAGGATTTCTTCCTTGGCTTTCGACACTAGGTTCTCTTTTCACCCTTCCAACTTCATATTTTTCTTCGCCAAGATCCAAGTAGATATTTGCTGCTTGGATACTCCGCAATATGAGGGGATACCAAGGTATTTCCCTATCTTTTCTATCTCCGGAACTCTCAGCTCGTTGGCCATCTTTCTTCTTATATTGCTTGGGTAGTCCTTGCTGAAGAATATACTTGCTTTATTCAAATAAATAGGTTGCCTTGAAGCAAAGCAATACTGGTTTAGGATTGTAGCCAATTTTTGACATTCCTGCTCCTTTCCATCTAGGAAGAAAATCGAATCTTCTGCAAAAAGTAGGTGAGACAGTACCGAGCGATACCTGTTTAACTGTATCCCCTTTATGGTTCTATCTGCCATAACTTTCTTCATTATCATTGATAGGAAGTTTGAAACCAATGTAAATAGATATGGAGAGAGAGGATCCCCTTGCCTTATACCTCTTGAAGGTTGGAAGTAAGGCAAGGGTTTCTCATTCAGCTTGACACTTAATGAAGTTGTTGTAACAGATTGCATTATCAGCTTCACCCATTTCTCATTAAACCCCATTCTAAGCTTCTAAAAAATCCTATTCTATTTGATCATAGGCCTTTTGCATGTCTAACTTTAACATCGCTTGGAATTTTTGTTTTCTTTTTTGAACCCTAAGCTAGCATAATACTTCTTGACCAACCATAATATTGTCTTGAATTTGCCTTCCTCCAAATAGGGATGGACATCGGTTTAGGATCAACCTTGGATCAATTCAACCCTGCCGTTTCTAGTTTGGTTCTCAAGGAGACTGGGATGGGCTTTGGTCTTGAGATTCTTGAATCAACACTATGTGGGTTGATTCTCGGTCTTGGGAGTTTAGGGTCGGTTCAACCCGGACCAACTCCGACTCTATATATTATGTATAATATATCTAAAATATTATACATACATACATACATACATATTATATATCTAATATAATCTTTATAACGCTTTTTCATATAGTGTTACGAGTATAATTGATAAATGATTATAGGAACTTCCCATCTTGTCCCATATCCCCATGAGCGATCTTAATCGTTTTTATGATTTCTTGCTTTTAGTAAGTATAAAATTTCTATTGCTGTCTTATCTTAAATTTGTTGAATATGTATTTGTATTTATAATTTGGTTGCACAACATCACATTGTTGATGGATATGTAATTTAAATGGTAGATTTGTCTTTTTAGGGAATACAAAAAATGAAACAAAAAATTATCAGTTGGTCCGGGATTGACTCTAAAAATGGACCGAACTCATTGGATCGGTCCGATCCTCGGTTCCAAGCTTAATAGGGTCAATCCTCGGTCCCAAAAATTGAAAACCAACACTGTGCGGGTCGATCATAAAATTAGGGGGTGGACCGACCCAACCCAGACCATTACTCAACCCCACCTTCAACAAATGCACTTTGTTCAATGTTAATCAAATCCGGTAGCCATGGTTTCAACCTATCTGCGAGCACTTTAGAGATGATCTTATATGCAAAATTACACAAGTTTATAAGTCTTAACTATTCCAGCTTCTTAGGGTTCTTGACTTTTGGCACTAGAGAAATGAGTGCTCTATTCAATTGAGGGTTTAACATACCAGTTTGGAAGAAGTTACTCACCTCTGAAAACACTTCTACCTTTATGTCCTCCTAGTAGTGTTGATAGAAATGGCCATTTAGGCCATCTGGACCCCGAACTTTTGATGTTCCAAGTTGAAATGTTGCTTTCTTTACCTCTCTAGTGTTACTTCTAATAGTGCTAGGTTTGTTTCTTCTTTCACCTTACATGAGCAATAGTCAAGTAATGGAGTGAAATCACAATAACCAATTGAGCTATAAAGTTCTCTAAAGAGTTCAACTGTCATAGTTTTTATCTTCTGTCAATCTCGGGCCCAATGGTCTCTGTAATCCGTTAGCATTGAAATTTTGTTTTGTTGTCTCCTTTAGATCATAATGGCGTGAAAAGACTTAGCGTTTTGATCACTCCACTTAAGCCAATTGATCCTTGATCACGTCTCCCAAGAAATAGCAACACTTTAGTGGAAGAATCAAAGTTCTAAAGCAGGAATACATTGGAGGAAGTGGGATTTGTTGAAGCATAGAAAAGACATGGGAGATCTCGGATTCAAAGATTTAATATCCTTTAACAAGGCCATGCTTGGAAAATAGACTTGGAAATTAGCACAATCCCCTTCAACCCTGTGCCGCAGGATATTAAAAGGAATATACTACCCTTATAAAAGTTTCTGGAAGGCAGAGAGGGGATTCAAACTCTCTTGTGATGGCAAAGCATTTTAATGGGGAGAACAGCAATGGCAGACTCGGCAATGTGGTCAGTGGGAAATGGGGAAAGCATTAACATTAGGGAGGATAAGTGGCTGAGAAGGGGAGTAATTGGAGGACCTGGAAATATGAGAACATCTACAAGTTGCTGAACTAATTAATCAAGAGGAAAACTCATGGAAAGAGCCAATCTTGCCGAATACGTTTGATGAACAAGTAGTAAGTGAAATTTTACTGTCCACATTAGACCCCAATTGATCAGGGATCAATTGGTCTGGACGGAAACGAGAACAGGACAGTATACAATAAAGAGTCGTTATAACACCTTTCACAAAGAAGACAACAAAGAAAGCACTAAGCAGGCCTCCTCATCATTTCAGACTCCAAGAAAGCTATGGAACTAAATATGGAATGTGCAAACCCCCGACAAAATCAAAAACTTTATATGTTGCTTACGCCAAAACGCTCTCCCGACTAAGGAAAACTTATTCAAAAGGAAGACTATACCCGATCCGTAGTGTCCAATGTGCCAAGCACATGTCGAAACCCTGGAACATCTATTCCTTTTATGCGAATGGTTGAGGTCGGTGTGAAATGATCCTGTACTAAAAATCGAAATCTCATAATATCATATATCCAGAATAGATTCATGGTTGGTAAATTATACACAGAAGGAAGAGAGTTCACTAAACTTTGAATTAATCTCGGCAGTGCTTTAGAATATCTGGAACTCAAGAAACAACCTTGTCTTCAAAAGGACACATCCAGATCCGAAGCCCATGGTGGATTTAGGGTTACAAATGCTCATAAACTTTGCTAAAACAAAAAGGCGCCTGCTTTGAGAACAGAGAAGGAGGAAAGATGGGATCCACTAGAAAAAAGGGAATTGAAAATAAATATTGATGCAGCGCACTTACCTGGGTTAAAAGAAGGTTCAATCGGCTGTGTGTGTCGCAATTCTACCGGGATTTTGATTGATGGCTTTGCAAAGAACGTGTCCATCTCCTCGGCTGAGCAAGCGGAAACCCTAGCAATGGTGGAGACATTGAAATTTCTCTTTCTTCGTGTGGCACAACTCACTTTGGAGTCAGACTATCTCAACTTAGTGAACACTTTGAAGTCTATAGAACTCGTGCTCTGGGAAGAACGTGCGCTGATCAGCAAGGCCCGTGAACTGTTGCTTCTTCTCTCAAATTTAAAGATAGCCCATTGTAATAGGGCCTCTAATATTGTAGCTGATTGGGTAGCAAAATGCCACAGGAAAAAAAACCTTCCCCAAGAACTGGTTGACAAGCCCTCAGCAGGCCCTCTGGGATATGCTATGTTTGGATATTTCGCAATTGGGTTTGGTATTTAAATGAAGATATGAAGTTACGACCAAAAAAAAAAAAAATGTACTTAGTGTTGGGGTCACATATTTATTAAGTAAATGACATAAACGGTCTATAAACTTTAGCGTGATGTGTATTGTCTTCGAACTTTAAATCTATTTAATACGATCCTTGAACTTAAGCCCAATATGCAATGTCATTATTGGAATTTTAATTTGTTTAATATAATTCATGAACTTTTGGTACATGTTCAATTTAGTTTATAGAATGTATGAAAATGACCAATGTTGTCTCTGAATTTGAATTAATAATAAGACAATATTGAACATTTTCATACAGTTTATGAACCAAATTGAACATATATTAAAATTTTAGGGACCATATTGAATAAATTAAAATTTTATGGATCACATTACATATTAAGCCAAAGTTCAGAGATCATCTGTGTCATTATCCCAAAAATTATCCATGTATAGAATCTAACATAGTATAAAAATAAAAGGTTTTGAAAAGTATTCATCGTGGTATTTATGGATATAGGAGTGAAAAAAAATTAAGACAAGCATAATGTAATGATTTTTCACATCATCATGTCATCACATTACCTAATTTATTATATCAATCATGTCGCCTCAAGTGTTGTAAACTACTTTATATTTCTCAAAACAATTCACAAATATCAGCACTTGACTTTTTGATTTGAATAGTATAAAGCATAGCGAGTAGGTATGTGGGAAGAGAAGGCACAAGTGTGTGATTTTAAATTTGGAAAAAGCATTAATAAAAAAGTAAGTAAAGTGTGATAATGAAAGAAACTTTATGAAAGAATTGCATCAAACTTCCACCTTTTCTAACACGTAAGGAAGAATAACGTGTGGCCTACGGAAAAAAAAAGAAAAGAAAAGAAGAAAAAAAGTCATTTACTCTTTAACGTATGCATTCGAGAACATCATTTATTCTATTAAGCATAACTTCTATGGTTTCAAATTTACATAACTGTTATGTGAAATTACCAACTTAAATTAAAGTGATTTACCACCTTTTTTCAAATTAAATTACCAATGAGTTATCAATTCTCATTTGAATTATTTGTCAACGTTTATATATATTTATTAGTTTACCACTTTTTTATTTACCAACTTTTATTTCCCTTGATTTGAAATCCTGTACAAATCCGTAACCTTTTTTTAGAGATTACGAACTTGACTTAATATAACTCATAAACTTTTCTTCCCAATGAATTACCACATGATAGTCGGTTATCAACATTCGTTTGAGTTACTTACCAACATTTATTAGTTTTTTTCTTATGATTTGCAATCACCAAGTTTTGCTATCGCTCACGAACTTTTATCTGCATTTCTTAGTAAAGCCTTAACTAGCAATTCTTTCTATAAACTACTAACCTTAAGAAGAGGGAGTCATCAACTTTTCTCCGATAAAGGATTAACTAGTTTCTTATTACCAAGGAAAACAATGTGGATTGATTATTTTGTTCATTAGGAGCTTTCTAGGAGGCAAATTAGGGTTCAAGAGATGCATCTCTTTCCCTTGTCATAATGCTCTAATGTTCAAGAACATCATTGAATAACTAAGATGGCAAATTATAAGATGGCCGATGTACGTTTCAGGGCCTTGGTGTTCCCCCTTATTGGGTCTATCAAAGTTCTTAGTATCTCACGCCTTTCTTAGCCCATTTCACGTGCCAAACCAACCTCTTTTTCTCCACGCCGTTGATTTGCGTGGAAAGCCAAAACAGCTCACGCTACCGTTGAATTATCGAGGTAAACTATATATAATCATATGTTTTTAGTGCAATTCTCTTGCAACTATATATGTTAAAATTGACGCCAAGAAGACCAAAATGTAAAATAAAATAACAGGATGGACACCAAATGACGTCCGGGTGTGCTCGGTGAATAAATAAGTGAGAGTTCTCTGGTCTTGGCAAAGGTCGAAAACCCCATTACAGAGGATAAGAAGGAGGAGACTAAGTAATCTAGGTCATGTCAAGGAGACAATACTCTCTTGATCACTTGCGAATACCTAAGAATCCATTAAAAGAAATAGGGAGAACATCATCGAGAAAGATAACGAGATAAAAATTTCCAGAAAAAAAAAAAATTCAATAACACAATTGTGTTGATAAGATTACCTATTTAAAATATAAACGTAAAAAAAAAAGGTAACAATAGAATGAAGTGCCCACCCTAGATGAAACAACCTTATAAAATTCAAGACCCAACTTGTGCATCCAGGATAATAGCTCAGACTAATACATATGAGAGCAAAAATACCATAATTCTCCTATGAAGTTTCACGCAGATCTTTTGTCTCGAGCCCTCCTATTTTGCCAAAATACCATGATTCTCCTAAAGTTTTTCGCATGGTAGTCACTACCTAGTGGAACTCTTTTGCATGTATATCCATCAAAACCATGGTGCAACGAGTCAAAATATGAACCTAGCTAGTAGTACGTACCACCACCATTACTCCAGAAAAAGAGACGTGAAGTTTCATGCCCTATCACCTTAGATATGTCGGCCTTAGGGCCTAACATATTCTATTCACACTACTCAGAGCCGATCGATTGCAAGTGGAATTAGAACTCCGAGGCTGACCTTGGAGAAACTCATGCCCAACGGTAAGGGCGAGTCCGGGGCTAGCGATACTGGATACAATCTCCATTCATAGGAAATAAGGGCAAAAATATGGACAATTTAGACAATACCCAAGTGCGACACATTAGATGCATGCGATCTACAAGTCGACACAAACAACGTGTTTAGCCATGTGCACATCGTTTGAATTGTTAGACGAAAGTTCAAAAGTTTTAATGTGAAGTGATTATGACTCGCCGGCATGAATTTTCGAATCGTAAAAAAGATCAGGTCCAAGCTGATTTAGTGGCCCAGGCCTGAGGTGAGTCACTTGTCAAAATCTGTCCATTTGAGAAGTTGTAAACCGGCTGGGCTCGACTCGATGATTTGATTGCCGCTTGTTGGACTCATCCAGCCAGTAGGCTCATGATGTCAATGTTTTCGAGCCTAATTGGCTATTCAACGGGTCAAACCTCAAACCTACCGATGTTCAATACCGTACCAGAAGTTCATTCTCATTTGAAACACTAGTGAGAAAAAAAAATCAGATACAGAAGTTAATTTCTAGCACCAAAACATTTCGAGACTTTGAGCCAGGATCGACTCCCCCTCCTTTTCGCGTCACCATAGTACTTCCCGCAACCATTGAACATAAAAATAAAAATAAAAATGTCCGATTTGAGACTTTGCGCCCCCAAAGCCCCTTGAGGAAAATTTTTTGCGTTTGGTTCGGCTTTTTAAGTCTGCATTGAGCATTTGGAATGTTAGTCTAGGTTTTAATGAATTTTTTTCTTTCCAATATTGCCCTTATTGATATATGTGTTTTTCTTTTTTGCCCTCGAAAAGTACTGTTCATCGTCTTCTTCCTTCTCTCTCACGAAACTCAGCCGCGAGCAGCCAGATCTGGCCGCTGGGGGGCCAGATCTGGCCGTCGGGAAGCCTTGCCTGAGGTCACACGACCTCAGGCGAGGTGGCCTGAGGTCGAGCGACCTCGGGCGTCGCCTGGGTCGCGCGACCCAGGCGGCGTCTCCTGGGTCGCTCGACCTCAGGCGGCGTCGCCTGAGGCCGCGCGACCTCAGGCGACGCCCTGGGTCGCGCCTGAGGTCGAGCGACCTAGGTAACGCCGTCGACGGCGACGGCGACGGCGACAAAATCCTTCCCGAAACCCATGACGATCGGAAGAAGATGATGACGGCCCGCGAGTTCAAGAGCGCGCTACCCGGAGGCCGGAGAAGGATCGGAGGGAGAAATTGACCCGGGCGACATCGCTTGAGGTCGCGCGGCCTCGAGCGGAGTTGCACGGTCGCTCGACCTCAAGCCGTGTCGCCGAGGCCGCCCGACTCGGGCGTCGCACGGGTCGCGCGACCCGGTGTCGCCGAGGTCGCGACCTCGGGCGAGCCGCCTTCCCCCACTGCCACCGCCGCCGCCACCACCACCAGCCGCCTCTCCATCGCCACCAGCCGCCTCCCCCACCACCACCAGCCCCATTGCCGAGCAACGCATCTCCTCCTCCCTTTTCTTTTCCTTTCTTTTTTCTCTTTTTCTTTTCATCTCAAAACTACTTTGCAAAATATACACAAAAATGAGTTCCCAAACACACTTTGCATTCCCCAAATGCCCATTCTCTCAAGGATACTTGGGGAAATGCAAAGCCATTTCCCCAAAGTTGAACCAAACGGGGCCTTTGAGTTTAAGCCAAAGCTACTGAGTTATATCCTAGACACTAAGGTCTAAAAAGTTGGCAATCCCGTCATCGCAATTTTGCCTGTATGCCAACAGCTCGTAACTCTCTTCACATGAGCTAGCGATTCGGTGTGACTCCAACTTATAGTCAAGTAAAAGACAAGTGGGCACGAAATCATTGAGCCAACCACGCTTGATTATTAGTTTTGAGTCATAAGAAAGTCCTCTTGTCAATTTCTTCAATTTGAATGCCATACGATAGCAAAATGATCGATTCATTTACTCTCAATTGATACACATGATATATCAAGATAAGCCGCTCATACTTAAATTAAAAGGAGTCACTTGCCTTCATGGGTTTGCCCCATCAAAGTATTGATCATATTAGCTAAAATGGAAAAGGAAGAAAAAACCCATAACCATAGTGATATGGCTTCACAAGTTTGATCTATATTAGTATAATATAGAACAATTTGTTAGACTTAGGTCATAGGAAAATTAGATTATCATCCTCTCGAAAGGATCTCTATCCAATAAAATCAAGGGCAATTCATATAAACATAATACCCAAATGCATGTAAGAAATTATTGACCTTATAAAGCACATGAATCTTCCACGAAGGGGGCTGTGCATCTTTTATTGGCACTTTGTTTCCTTTTTTCACACTCAATCCATCGACGTTCAAAAGGCTGTCCCCCCTCAAGTAATAATGCCAGGATGCTCAATTGCCCACCACGCAAGCGTCACCTTTTTCTGTTCGTTTTGTCCTAGTTCAATAATGTCTTCTTTAAAAAAAAAAAAATCGTGGAGAAGAGATAGTGGAGAACCTTTATGAGCTCATTGGCCTTTCTTTCTCGAAATGATTCAATGAAGAAATTAAGGACTGGTCCCGGAATGCCTCTCCCAAGTGCATAGATAAGAGGGCACCATTTGAATTTATGTATTTTTTTTTTCTCGGTTTCTTTGTCTGTTTGTACTTATTTTCAGACCCTTAGCTTCTCCTCCCAAATCGGTAAAAAGGAAAAGAAGAAGAAGAAGATTAATATCGAAAACTACGAAGAAATTATAAAAATACACCGTATGTCGATATATGTCTATTTCGAAAGATTTTGTGGATATGGCATGAAAGAAACAAGGGTAACGATATCCTAAGAGCCCGTGTATTTTCACTCATCTTGTGATCGAGCACTTGGAATTTTGGACCTTTCAAATATAACTCGATGAGAGCGTCCTTCAAATTGAGTATCTCATCACATAATATTTGCCTTGGTAGACAACCTAGTTAGGTTGAAATGAAAATTTGTATATATAATGGAGTTAGAAAAGATGATAAATTTTTTCCTTTATCTTCTCTATTTATTTCTTTTTTGGGATAGGTGTACTATATGTTTAAAAAGCTTGTCATCAAAGTACAATGAAGTTATAAAACTTTCAAAAAACATAATCGGATCTTAAAACTTTCAAGAAGTACAATCAATGGAAGGATTTTGTCCAAACTTTAGAACTTGATTACAGTTTTTGAAAGTTTTGAAGACTTAATTGCATTTTGTGACAAGTTTTAGAAGATAATTAAGAAATATTTATGACTTAATTGCACATTCATGACAAGTTTTAGGATTTCGAATACTTATATCCATTCTCTTTTCTTTTAGCCCCTTTTCTCATTCTTCTTCCTTCGTTGGTATCACGTCCACAACAATTGTCACTGACCTCCGGCAGTCACCGTTGTTATCCTCTTTATCGTCAATATTGACCCCCGGCAGTCACCGTTGTTATCCTTTTATCGTCAATATTGACCCCCGGCTCCTCATACTCTCTCTCTCTCTCTTTATATATATATATATAACAATGGGCAGCAGTCGCAATTGCGATTCAAGGTCACGCAACCTCAAATTCATCGTCCGACTTCTACATCTGAGGTCGCAGATGTTGTGTGACCTCCCCCTGTGGTCGCGACCCCCATTAAAGGTCGAAGAGAGGAAAAATTATGTGGTCGATGGGTTCTGAATTGCCTAGCTAGAGAGACACACATAAGGCGTGGCGTCGGGGCCAAGGATGCTCGACCGTTCTTGGCCCCTTCTCTCACTCGCCCTAGATTTCTTCCTTTTATGTATCTTTTTCAAAGTGCGTTGGTTTTTTCAAAGACATTCATCTATTAAAAACAAAAGGGAGACTAAATAACGGAGCCTACATGATCAAAGTACGACCCGTGAGTCTTATAACTGACTTAACCACAAATTTTCAAACGTTTTTTTCAGTGACGGTAACATCATTTCGACTCGAAGGGAACCCAAGTAGTGGATAAGCATGATGAAATAAGAGCCCTTTCTCCAAAGTACGTTCCGGACACGATCATTGTACGGCCTATGTGCGTTGGATTAGCACATGGTGAAATACGATATTTCAGGTGGGTGACATCATGACTCGAGCATTAGTCGGCCCACTCTCTCTCCCTCCCTCTGCTCCACCAACTTTTCTTTCTTCTTTTTCCCTCTGAAAATCCAAGGCCTGCCAAGGGAAAAAGCTTTCTCCTTTTCTCTCCCATTATCCCCAAAGCTTCCCGAGAATAGGTAAAAGACAAGCGAAGCACCGTCAGGTTTGTCTGGCTACTGTGGCCATGCGTCGAAATAATGAGCATGCAGGACATGTCTAAAAGGTAACTAGGGTTTTGACTTATATGTCAAGAGAGCCAAATTATTCTAGACCGAAAGGTATGTTGCGATGAAGAAGCAGGTTCACTTTAAGCCCTCCAAGGGTGAAAGTCATGGCACAGCATTCTGTCGTGGGATTCTTGTTTTGTTTCTGGCAAGTCATTTCGAGACGGATGATGTTTGTTAGGATAGAGAAATGTGTATATTAGTGGAATATGGTGTAAAATATTAACTTGAGCAATTTTTTTACATTAGTCAATTTAAATGCCGTGTGTAATGGAATATATTCATGTCATCGCTACTTACGTTAGTAAATTAAGATCTTTGGGTCTATTAGAGAATGGCGAAAGGAACGGGTTTCCTTAATAATGTAGGAGAACTAAAATATATGTAAATGTGCTGTCTTGGGCAAAATCAAACCTACATGATTTCGAGAAGATGCTCATACTCGTCTATGTCGGCCATTTTCCTCGTGACGCATAATCGAACTCGATAAAATGATGCCATTTTGGGTGTGAATGGCAAATTGTACAGTCTCAGGTACGACTTTAGTGCTTGTCCATATAGTGTAAGGTTATGTCAGCGAAGGAGAGAAGAGGAAAGGAAGAAAATAGGACAGCGCATGCATGCATCATTACGAATCTGAGAGAAAAAGCAAAGCAGAAAAGGAAGGATTGCAAATGGATGCGGCGATCGACCACCAACCTTTCCTTGAAAGTTGCATGTGTTAAAGATGTTGGTTTCGGTTCCAGTTGCATGCACCCGATCCCATTTCGGATAAGGCAAGATTTTTATTCTTTTGTTGCATAAATGTATGTCATTGCAGTTCCATCCAGCATCTTCAATCCAATCCAAAGGCCAACCTCGTTCCTCTTTCTCCACTACCACCCCTTTCTGATCGAAAGTAATCCTAGGAATAAAGAAATTAATTCATAAAATTACCTTATAAGGTGACATGATGAAATCGCAATTGATGGATGTATTTAGACAAGCAGGTGATAATTAAATCACTTGAACACCAAACCCTTTTTGCATCTCTAACATTATCCTGTGATCAAACCCATCACCGGATAAATCGTCGCCAATTACTTTGCCAACCAATCATCTTCCGCTAATATGGTTCCTTGCGATTATGCCTCCATGCGCAATGCTGTCGCTTGATTGACCTCTTGATGCCTCCAACTTGGTTATAAATTTCACACTGAAAGGAAGGAATTAGGGTTTCTCTGCACTATTAGTTTAAATGTGACGCGCTTCAATTACAAATTGAGAAGAGGGGCATTTATTGATTTTGTTGACTGTTCCACTTATGTATCTCAGTACAAGAAACTACATAAAGCAAAAGTATAAGGGAAAGAAAGTACATAGGTGTTGTTTATAGAGTGTAGTACAAGAACCGCCCATATTGAACCAAAGCAACCGGTTCTAGGCAGTTCTCATGATCATCGGTCTAGTTTCTGGTTTTAAGTGTAAATTTGTTCACTCGAACCACCTTGATCGAATCGATATATATAATTTATTTTTTTTAATGTTTTGAAAATCTTAATTGGCTATTCTTCCTTTCTCACTTGGTCACTCCTCAGTCCTCCACTCCTAATGCACTCGCATGCTCTCTCTTAGAAAGAAACCCTAGCCTCCGGTCGCCTCTTAGTTCTCCTCACACATGATCCTCTCAACTCTCTCGCCTTATCTTGCTCCTTCGTAAACTTGATTCTAGAATCAAGGCTTAAGAAGTTGATTTATTTCAATGGCTTATGAGCTGTCAAAGCTTGAGAAGTTGCTTGCTCTTTTTATTCCTATGAAGTGGAGATTTGTGTTCATTTATCCTCCGTTGAGAAGTTGGTTTATTTTATTTGTTTGCTCGCTCTTGCGAACTTTGTGGCAAACCCATTTTCGCAGGTGATATGTAATGTAGACTATGAATGCATTTGAAGTGAAGCTGTGAATTTTGTGGCAAAATCTTGTACTATTGTTGTATGATACACGATCGCCGGTGCGCTTTAGCTTAGAAAGGAAAAATAATGCTTGAAGCACTTCTTTGGCTTCTTCAGGTAAAGTATAACTTAGAGGAGGACTAAGGACATATTGCTTTAGTTTCGACTTCTCTGCATAGCAACTATTTCTCTACTTACCTTACCAAAAAAAAAAAAAAAAAAAAAAAAACTATTTCTCTACTTAGATTCCGAGGCAATGTATATATAATATTTATGAGTAGACCGAATGGACTTTGCAGTTTCCTAAATTGAATAAGGGTCCCCAAAATATTTCCTGAACTAATACATGGTGGACCAGGTTCAGTTATCGGGTGGGTTTATGGAACTCGTGGGTGGTTATGGATTCTCATTTTGTAAAACTAGTCCTGAGTAGGCAGTTTCTAGTTTTAGGGTGGGTCTAGTTCCCGAACGTGGTCACCTTATGCATTATTTGCCGTAAATTGGAATATATTTTCTTAATGTTGAGACCAAGAATGATATTCTACCACATAAGCTCGTGTTCATACATTCCGTACTTTATCCATTACTCTTAATTATAACAAACCTAATAATTCACTTTGGGAGAAAAAAAAATTCTTTGTGAATTCCTCTGCACGGTACGTTTGATGTGATAATCGACAAAATTATTGCGTCCAACACAAGTTTGCAACCTTTGGTTGCATGAGGGTGTCTGTGTTTCCGACCAGTTTTGTCCTCTAGGCTTCCCAGTGTGGAAGTGATTTCAGCAGCCACGCATTGCTCCGGCCTGGTGATTCTGATGTGCAGGAGACGAAAAGCAAAGGGACGTAAAATCCAACCCAAGATTCATAATGAAAAGACTAATTAGTATCCTGAACATCATCTACAAGCATTTAAATAGCAGGTGGTTCCCGATTCTAGGGTGGGAACCACCCACTCTAGAACCGATTATCCCTAATTAGCATACAAAAATTGATGTTGTCACCTTATGCATTATTTGCTGCGGTTTGAAATATGTTTTCTTAATGTTGAGATCAAGAATGATATTCTGCCATATAAGCTCATGTACATACATTCTGTACGTTAAACATACACACATAATAGTTCACTTTCGAAGGAAAAAATTTCTTTGTGAATTCCTCTCCACAGTACATTTGATCTGATAATCGACAAAATTATTGCGTCCAACGCATACGAGCAACCTTTGGCTGCATAAGGGCATCTGTGTTTCCGACCAGTTTTGTCCTCTAGGCCTCTCTGTGGAAGTGATGTCAGCGGCCACGTATTGCTCCAACTCGGTGACTCTAATGTGCAGGATGCGACAAGCAAAAGGACGTAAAATCCAACCCAACATTCATTATGAAAAGACTAATAAGTATACTGGAACATCATCTACAAGATTTATATGCTAAGTAGTGCGAGAGATAGTAAGCAAGCATTTAAATATGCAGGTCGTATTCTCAATACCCAACGAGAGCCTGTCACATCGGATTTTGTGGATTGGTTTTTGTATAATCTAGTATTATTGGAAAGGATATGAACCTTTTTCTCACTATATATAGAGCGTTGCTCTCCACAACTATTCGACTAGAGTGAACTACCTCAGTTGCATCTTTTCCTCCATATATCACTACTTGTTTTGCTCTCTCCACGCCTTTTCTGTTTACACAAGAAAATGGATGGCAAGAAACTGGAGTACAAAGGAGAGGCTGCACTGAAAGAGATAGAGAGGCTCACATCTGAGGCTGACATTGTCCAGCAAAACATCCTGAAGGAGATCTTAGTGCAAAACCAGAAAACCGAGTACTTGAGCAAGTACTCGAGAGGGTCAGCCCTGGGCGCTTGCGAGTTCAAGAAACTGGTCCCCGTGATCACTTACAAGGCCATTCAACCTTACATTAAAAGAATTGCTCATGGTGAAGATTCCTCTCTGATTACAGGAAAACCCATCACTGAAATGTTATGCAGGTCTCTCTCTAGTATATGTCTCAGCTCTATTTACTCATTTTTCTCTGATTTAAGTTATTGGTTTTGAGCTAACTAATGATTAAAGAATGTCGTTGTGTAATTTGTAGCTCGGGGACTTCTGCTGGAGAGCCCAAGATGATGCCATCGATTGAGGAGGACATTGACCGAAGAACCTTTCTCTATAATCTCATCATGCCCATTATGAGCCAGTTAATCAATCTGATTTTCCTTTTCCCTGCTCTCTTTCTTTATTCTTCAAGTTGAACAGTACAAATAATTACCCTAATTATCGTAGTTATCCAGCAGGTGTAAAAGTATCTCTTATCTTGATACTGCCTGTGAAGAAAACAATAATCCTTCGACATATGCTTAATATTCTTGCCTTGCATACATGACATGGAAATTCAAATTTTAGGTATCTCACGGGGCTCGACGAGGGCAAGGCCATGTACTTGTACTTCGTCAAGGCAGAAAGGTCCACCCCATGCGGCTTGCCTGCCCGGTCCGTGCTGACGAGCTACTACAAGAGCAAGAACTTCAAGTTCCGGGCCCCCGATGCATACAATGACTGCACGAGCCCATATGCAGCCATCCTGTGTGACGACGGCGAGCAGAGTATGTATTGCCAGCTCCTGTCAGGTCTTGTCCACCGGCACCAGGTCCTGCGGCTCGGCGCGGTCTTTGCTTCTGCGTTCCTTCGTGCCATATCGTTCCTCGAGCGCAACTGGGGCCGCATGTGCGACGACATAGCCGCCGGCTGCCTAGACCCCTTCATCACTGATCCCGAGTGCCGATCCTCCATGTCGAGCATACTACTGTCACCGAACCCCACCCTCGCGGCTGAGATCCAGGAACTCTGCAGCTCTCCATCGTGGAAGGGGATATTGTGCCGGCTTTGGCCAAGGGCGAAGTACATTGAGGCCGTCGTGACAGGGTCGATGGCGCAGTACATACCGGCCCTCGAGTACTACAGTGAGGGGAAGCTGCCGCCGGTGTGCACAATGTACGCCTCGTCGGAGTGCTACTTCGGGGTCAACCTGAGGCCGCTGTGCGACCCACACGACGTCGCGTTCACACTGCTGCCCAACATGGGCTACTTCGAGTTCATACCCCTGGGAGGGAACGGGACGCTGGTGATGGAAATCGACGAGGACGAGGAAGTGTCCGGTCGCAGGCTCGTGGACTTGGTCAATGTCCGGGTCGGCTGCTATTACGAGCTCGTGATCACTACATTTGCTGGTGAGCATAATCTGTTTTACTTTAATCCCATGTTTGTAGGATCATGTCGTGTTTATCTTCTAAGAATATGATGTCTCTTCGTCATGATGAGTCACTATCCTTTTGTCGAAGATTAATGCACTCTAGTCATGCAAAAGGTTATAGTGTCATCAATCACTAGGGATTCCATCTTTCGTCTTTATTCTCTAGCATTACTAAACAGTTAATCTCTAATTAATGCCACATTCCTTTGTTTTCTGTCAGCTTCCTCGAACTTTTGATACTGCTAAGGTGGAAATAAGATAGGTACACTTGGAAAATATCGGAAAGTCTTTCTCGCATTTCATTTTCACATCAATTTGCATCTTGAGTTTTGGAAACCTACAATTAGCATCTCAAGTTGTATCATCGGTCCTATTATGAATTTGCCATTTTCCTTCCGATTTCGTCTCTCCCGGCATTTCAAATCCACCCGCAATGGAAAAACACTTTCTATCCAGAACCCAACCAACCACCCGCCCACTGCTCAGCCCCTCTCCTCCTACTGCCGCCAACTTGTATCGTGCCACCAACCGCCACCCTAGCTAAGTTGCGACCCATCATCGACCACGATAGCTTGAGCTTGACCCGGATCCGATTAAGCTCCGTTTGCATCGAGCCTGACTCAAATCTATCGAGTTTGACCCAGATTTGTCGAGCTCGACCCTTAGTCGAGCCCGATCATGGTCAAGGAGGGAGAGAGGGAGAAAGAAAAAAAGTGGGGGCACGGCATCGGTCGGGATCGATGGTAGCACTGTGGCTTCGATGGTGGGAGCCTAGAGCTGAGAGAGAGCTGGGGTGAGAGAGACAGGGGACAGGGCGAGTGGTGTTTTCGATGAATCTGTGAATTTTCAAAACTCGAGATGCAAATTTATACAGGAATGAAAAGTGGAGATGATTTTTGAAATTTTATTTAGTCCTTTAATTCGGAATAAAATTGGTTCTTAATAAATTAGTAAAGACATGCACCCTTATCAATAGGAAAAAAAAACCTTGTTACGATGCACACCAATACCCTTCTTTCTTTAGTGTCAATCCCGGAAAAGCTATTTTTATTTCTCCCGTTTCTAATGTTTGCTTGAAGTGGGTGGAAGGAGGAGGACTAGTATGCATGGAATTCTCTTCTTTTCACTCCATAGCTCAATGAAAGTACATTGGACAAATCAAATGATTTCAAAGTTCATTTCGCTTGTTCCTATTTATGTATAATTTTTCCAGTTAATTATTACTTTAATCCCTCTCCTCTCCTCATGTTTCCTGTAATTAATTATCCAAAACACTAAAAAATCACGCCATCAAGATTATGACGATGGCGCTTTAGCCTTTATATGTGTTTGTAAATGTCAATTTCCAGGGCTCTACCGGTATCGGATTGGAGATGTGCTCCAGGTAACAGGCTTTCACAATCGCGCCCCGCAATTCCGATTCATTTGCCGAAGGAATGTCGTCCTCAGCATCGACAATGACAAGACGAATGAGGAAGATCTCCACAAGAGCATCACAGCCGCTAAAAAACTGCTAGAGCCCCACGACGCCTTCCTTGTGGAGTACACAAGCCGAGTGGACACTTCATCCGTCCCAGGGCACTATGTCCTCTACTGGGAAATCAAGCATCATCCTAGGTCGCCGCCGTTGGCATTGTCAAACAATTCAGGGGCAAACAAGCTGGCCCTCGATGGTCGCGTGCTTGAGGAGTGCTGCATCGTCGTGGAAGAAGAGCTGGACTACGTCTACAGGCGGTGCCGCACCAATGACAGATCGGTCGGGCCGCTCGAGATTAGGGTCGTGAATCCCGGGACGTTCGAACTATTGATGGACTTCTTCATAAGCCAAGGAGGATCCATTAATCAGTACAAGACTCCTAGGTGCATAAAGTCCAATGCTGCCCTCGAGTTGCTTGATGGTAATGTGGAGGCCTCTTTTTTCAGCCCTAGAGATCCAACCTGGAGACCTTGAAATTGAGTAGGTGAAAGTACGTGACTTGGCGATGCAATGAGTCCAAATCCTCAATGGAGCAATAATTCAATATTCATGAAGTAGTAACGTAGGACCTCAATGCTCTCATGTTGATGTCAAAATGGATCATCTTGATGTCAAAAGTGGAGTTGATTAAGTTTGCTTTGCAATAGGAAATTGTCCCTTCCTCTTAAAAATTGCCCTTTTAGAGACAAGAACATGTTTGATCAGGGTGTATATGCGGTGTATATGCATCTATTGTAGTCAATCTCATGAAGGGTTTTGGCCTTTAGACAAATTGGAGGGTGTTTCATATATATAGTCGAACAAATTCTGGCATGAGAACATTGCCTCTGGATAAGCTCTGCGAGTCTCAACCGAGAGTTCTGGGTCTTTCCTCGTTGACATGGCTAGAAATCAAGAAATTGTTGGTTCTGTTAAAAGAGATCACATGTTGATACTCCTGTACTATCGACGAGATGTCCATTAGCACGAAATGAGCATCGAAACATCGATGGAGCGTGAAAAGTACGATGACCAACATGGCTATTCGAGAATACATGATAAAGGAGGATCTGCTCTAGTAATGGCGAGTCCCAGAAAATTCGGCAAAGCCTTTGTTTCAAGTTGAGGGGTGACCCACATTTTGAAATTTCATCGGATGACAAAGTGCGCGATTTTCTTTTGATATCAGCAAAAGGTGCATATAATTGGAAGAAAATGCGTCCGAGAGTGCCCCGACACGCGGATGCGAACGATCTTTTCATTGCAGGACATTTTCGAAGGAAACGCAGGATGGACTCGAGAGCTAGATCAAGGAGGAAACTTTAAGCGGAAAGTCCACTGTCTATGGGCGTGATGAAACGGAGACAACTATGTGAAGGAACAAGAGCTTTATGCTTACCGAAGAAAACTTAGGACGGAAGATCGAAAACATTTTGCAGAAAAAATAGGGTCAGTTTCGCATCACAGATGGGACATCTTTGTACTTGAGTAAACATTTGACAGACGCCCCCCGCCTGTAAATTCTCCTCTAAACCTTCTGATTGCGATGAGGTTCGTTCCTTGCCTCAAGGGGGTCGAACCATTTGCGAGGACTTCAGAAGTGGACCTCTTTGTAGGTCCTAATATTGTAGGAGCCAACCCCCTCTTGCACGATCAATCAAGTAGACATGAGATGCAACCTCAAGAATATAAGCTTTCGTCCTGCTCTATTTTTCTCGATACAGGTACATCTTCACACAATATAAGCTATCAAATCCATGGTGTCCTAGGACTGAATTCCATGTCCTCCTATAGTGTGTACTCCATTCTAATCCAGGGGACAACTATTTGCTTCTGCTGAAATGGTAACAGCAGTTGACACTGCACATGTAACGATTGCAATGGCAGAGAGAAGCCTGTGGTAGCCGACCAGTTCAGACCAATATGAGGGTAAAAGAATCTCGATTGCCACCGATTGCCACCGAATCACTCTGCCCAGGAGATTGTTTAACCTTAGGACTACGGCTTTGAGTGTCGAAGATCGTCATTTCTTGCCAGAGCATTTTGTTGAGCAAGGACTAACTGAATATAGAAGCTAATGGGGGATAATATGCTATGTACTCAAAACAGGAAGAAAGCACTGCAACATAAGAGTGCCTCGGCCATCTATAAGAGTGGGGTTGGATTAGTGAATGGGAAAGTGCCAATAAGTCCAAAACTTTTCAGCAAGATGAATGGCAATAAATTGTGCCAGATATTTAATACAGTGTGCAAATACTGTTTATGATTTTTCAAAGTACTCTTAGTAAAATATTGGACAGGTATTCGCCTTCAGGGTAGGATGGGTCAATAGGGTGATCACATGCTGCTCCACTCTGTCTCAGAATTGTGGCTCTTCTCCCAGCTGCAGATGCTGCGCCCTGAATATCAGAGATACCAATCAAAAAACATCTTAGTGATCTAATAAAAACCTTTAAGAATGTTAGGCAGCTTAACAGGCAAAGCTTCTGAAACATGCAGTGTATGTATTGACATAACATGCTGGCAAGCAAATACAACTCTCTGGGGCCTGATCAGCAAGAAATGCAGTTGATCTCATGCCCGATTAAGAGAGCTGAATGATTTCTTAAAATTGTAGAAGAAAGGATGCATCTAAGCCCCCATTTTCTCTGGCTCTATTTTTCCAGTTCAACACGATTCAGTCAACACCATTCTGGTTAAAAGTTTCCTTATCTCATGGTTCAGTTGGTTTTTCATCTCAATTCTGAACACCTTGTGCCGCTGCTTCTCACCAGAGTAGTGTCCCATTATCATAAGAGCCTCACTTGGTGAGATCCTATCATGACTAGCTACATCTCTAATGGTTTACACTATAATGCACAAGCAACAGGGACATAATTACATATCAGATGTGACATGAACTGGTGATATACTTGCCTGAAGTGTCTTTATGAACATCCCACTCTGTGTCATAGCTCCGGAACATGAACAAGTCATAAGTAGTCCACCTTTCTTTGTCAATCTCATTGCCAGTGAGTTCAAATTTCTATACATGCCCGATGCACTTTTTAGAGCCTGAAAAATGATACTAAGCAATGAGCCGCTCTGCTCACAATACCAAAGAACAGAAGCTGATGTAAATTTTCACAAGCAAAAGTTCGCAAAGCTCTCAAAGCTCTCAAAGCTAATTTTCGTGCCACCAACTATAAAATTGCCAGATTAATAGTCTGCAGAACCCAGATTTATGGGCATCTGTAACTTGTTGACGATTGATTATATCTGAAGCATTGAAAGTATAGAACCACCATTAATAATCCAGTACAACCTGGAAGAGTAGTGTCACGTTTGTGAAAGTTATTGGTAGAGAAGATACAGAACCAAGATGACAATAGCAATCAATCAACATCTACAATTACTAGAACAATTTCACATTTAAATATGAACAGTAACTCGGTACCTTCCTCTTTGGAGCTAACTTTGGAGGGTCAAGTATGACTATGTCCCATGACTCGTTTCTTAATAAAGCACTCTTCATGAATACAGTTGCGTCTTCTTTTAAAAAAGATATCCTGGCTGGATCCAATCTATTAAGAGCAATATTTTCTCGAGCAAGCTCCAAAGCAGGCAATGACGTATCAATACCTGAAACGATATGGATAATATTAAACTATCTGTAAATCTGTAAAAGTATCAGCCCCAGCATACCCTCATCGTAGAGCAAAATGTGGGCCACTTCAACTAACCATTGGAAATACTTAAGTCAACTCACATCATTATAATTAGATAAAATATGATAGTTACTTCAATGGAATCTCCATTTCCTTTCTTTATGGTTCACAAAGATTCAAAAGGAAGTCCTTTTGCTAAAAACCCAAGTCGAAACTCAGATCACAAATCAGGTTGACAACAGAAGTCAACTACACAGACTACTTCAATTACATTTTATTTATAATTCAACAAGCAGAAGATGGCATGCCCTGATATGAAAGGCAGCTACTACTTGCAGGTGTGATGAATTGTCTAAAGAGTACTCACCCCAGACGATAGGCGACTTGTCCTCCTTTGTTAGGTATGATCAAGGGACTCCCAGCCCCTTACTACATCTCACATCGCATTGACTACCCCCAAGTCAGGGATGGAGGGAGGATACTAAGCTTTCCTCGAGCTTCATTAGATCCACCTTCCCTACAGTGAATGATTTTTAGTTTTTTTAGTGAAGTCTTCATTCTCATCAAAACATTCAGCCCTTCATGAGCAGCAATCCGAAGTTATTTCTTCATTGGTAGCACCATAAGTTGATCTCCTACCACTTGCTCCATCAGATGTTTGCCCGAGGGAGGTGTGCCCTCAGTCTTAACCCCAACAATACTAGTTCTCTCTCCCCCACCACGAGCTAAGGCTCTAAATGACTTGATGCAAAGTTCTCACAGAATGGATCCAATGGTTTATATTGTTCTAGTTGACATGCTTTGAACAAAGGTCCAAACTGACAGATTATGGAAGCATTTGGATGTAGAAAAACTATTATGCAAATGTTGGTACTTAGTAAAGTCAATTTTCATCACTCATACAGCTATATGAGAAACAAAATTCCTGATAACTCTGATTATATTTGTTCCAAGGACGGCAAGAAAATTGCATGCAATCTTCACATGGAAGCAATATGTTAAGGTTATGATGGCATTGTCAGGAACAAAGAGTAAAAGAATGCACAGTTAAGCCATACCCAAAACGTCAACTGCACCTCCCCTGACTGCATTCAGGGAAAATCCACCACTGTAGCAGCATAGGTCAAGAACTCTCCGACCATCACATACTGTGGATATAAACTGACGGTTCTCACGTTGATCAGCATAAAATCCTGTCTTCTGGCCATCGAGTGAGATGACATAAGCAATGCCATTCTCAAGAACCTAGGATGAGCCATGACAAAGGAAGACATCAGATGACAATATGCAGAGAGAACTTTTGTTAGAGTGGGCAAGAAAATATACCCAGCATGTCACTTTCAGCCATTAGTCATCCTTCCATCTAGAGCATTTTCCAAGACACACCTCTTATAGCTATAACGAAAGGAGCAAGAAAAGGTCCATTCTTCATTTGTTCCACCCCAAGGGCATTTTCAGGCCCAACAAGTTTTTAGGCAGCCTCCCAAATTTTCTAAGCATCTTTAAGAAATTGCACCCTATTGGGAGAGGTATAGTCTTAGATCCTCCAGTGGCACAGAGAATTAGATAGTATGTGGCTCTAAGAACTTATTGACAACAAGATACATATGTACATAAAGTTTCGTTTAAGCAAATCTTAATGTAGATGAAAAAGGTTAAAAACAGAAGTGAAAACTTCTAACCAACAAAACAGAAAGTCTGTCAACTGTCCTGTACCTTGGTTCTTTTAGAACAAGTAGAAGGCTGCATCTCCTGCAATTTGGATACATCCAGCCCTTCCTCTTTTAACATTTCAATGGATGGTCTCCAGCTTATGTGATTTATGGCACTGATTTTACTAATGCAAGCCTCTATTTCTGTCTTGTACTTCTCAACCCAAGCAGCAGATGATGCTACCACGGCTAAATCTCCAAATACATCGACAATCAAACCTGACAACCTAAATGCAGGCAATACCACTTTTATTAAGGAAGAAAAACACAGTACCAAGTATATGTCCAAGTAAAAATTAGAATAAAAATGAAAAGGCGATGCTTCCAAGCCAAAATTAGGACATAAGGGAAGGACATTTGATGATTTAAAGAACATTAAGTTTATTCACAAGATTTAACGATAGTGCCTACGAATGCTCAACTTAGCAGCGCATCTGCATGCCTAATATGAGTTACCACGGATAGCACTTGGAGACTGGAAAATATTCCTGGGTGATTCCTCTGGCCATATACTGTCGATAAGCAATGTTCCACATGAACATGACCAATTTCTTCATTTTAACCAATTTATCACCAAACCATTTCTCAGTTCACAAATCGATCACAGTCCTGACAATGACAAACTACTCCCTAAACCATACCTATCCCCTTCGCTGTTGATCAGACGATATGCATTTGTCCTAACGGAAGGCAACCCCAAACTCTTGCGCAGCTCCGTGGCCGACTCGATTCGTTCCTCGAGCAACTTCTCCACATTCAATGCACATGAAGGATTCCTGTCACAAGGATTAGACTCTTTAAAGAAATTGCCAGCCGCGGGAGATGCCAATGCCAAAATGAAGAAAAAGCCATTGGTAGGGAGTACAGTTAACCGTACCCAGTTGCCTCCTCTTCTAGCTGCATCAGCCTGACGCAGAACATGGAAACCGAGTTGTACAAGCCCCACCCAATCGGCTTCTCCGCCCCATCGGCCACAAGCACGACGTCCCCGGTCCTCGGCGGCGGCCGGCCGACTATCCGGTCGACGGCGCCGCTGTACACCATGGGGCTGCCGTCCTTGAACAACTGGGTCTTCCCCTTCTTGAGCACGACCCTCGCAACACCTATCTAACGAAACAAGATAAAGGGACAGCATTACAACGAGCAGGAATTCGAAGGGTACGTAATTTGACTTAGCTCGTTGCCAACAAGTCCACCGGAGGAATGACAAGCAAAGCCGCTAGAGAGAGAGAGAGAGAGAGAGAGAGACCAGGGGAGTGAACGGCGGCGAGTTCTTGAAGCGTGGCGGTGGCCGGAGCAGTAGAAAGAGAAAGGGACTTCATCAGGCGGGAGGGAAGCTGAAGCATCCTCGTTCTCTCTCTCTCTCTCTCGCGGAGTTCAGTTGGACATCCAAGATAAATGTCATGATTTTGTTACATTTCCAGTTTATGTACCAAAAATATTCGCCTTTGAATTTTTAATATCTCAATTAAAATAGGGCGAGGATCATTTATTTTGTGAAAAATAAAAATTTGATCTTTTTAAAAGTAATCGTTTGTATCACTTTAAATTACTAATCAATTAAAAATATTTTAATTATTACTGACGTAGATGTTAATCGTCATATGTAATACAACTGATGTTGAGATTAGATTTTTTTTATCTTTAATTTTTTTTTTTAGCAACTATTTCCATTAAGGGCCAAGGCAAGGGCGGCGACACTCTCACCCACTTGCAAGGGTTGTTGGCCTTCACTCCAAAAATCCAAAAATAAAAAATAAGGAAAAGAAAAAAAGCCATAAATAAATTGAAAATATTATCAAATATATTAATAATATATTAACAGAAAATGTCAATGTTTATGTCAATCATACTATGTAAGATAGCCGACAGCCATGTTAACAATTTCCAATCAAAATTGGTCAAATTGACACAATTGACAAAATATGAAAATGTTTATGACTCATTTGAGACAATTAAAAAGTTAAGGATTGAAGTAGCAAAAGTACAATAGATTTAAGCTTTTTTTTGATAATTTCCCCCTTCTCAAAATATTTGATTCTCCATATAATATCATGTAGGCGACTATTCTATATGTACAGAAAAGCATTTCAGACCATTTAAAATGGAGTTTCATGTGACCATGTGGATTCCACCAAATACGACAATCCATATTGATTTTAATATATGCTACATGCTTGTGTCATGGTCCGTGATTCTACCGTTCTCGTGAATCATTGTGTGTGGAGCTTAGGGGTTATTGAGTGAAAAGCAAGTAATGCAGAGGAGATGAATATAACTGATCTATGAAAATGGTGTGGGGACAATTGGTGCTAAGAGTTCTAGGATAAAAAAATTATATTACTTAAAAGCTTTCAAGGCGGGATTGACCTCTTGTGCACAAACCGATTGGAAGTCGATGCTGCTCTTTTACTAAGGCCATGCCAAGCCAAAATTAGTTGTCGAGCCTGAAGTGATATATTATCTCACTCGATAGATTAGACACCCAAGCTAAATTGAGCATGGTACGATCTCATATAAGGAATCCATTCGTAATATTATTCTCTAAAATAATTATAGAACGAAGGCTGGCCTAGTGTTATTTGTTCACCAAGTGTCACACAGGCTATTCCATAGCCAAGGTATTGCCGGCACATGGCAAATTGTATCAGAACAAGATCCCTCCAATAAGTGGGTTGAGTCAAGAAAAGCCCGTTGTCTTCTCATTCCTACAAAGGTGGAGAGTGAATCGCCGTGACAAAAGGGTGCTTGGACAAAGCATAGCCCTTGACCAGCTTCTAAATTGGCAATGGAAGCACAAGAAAGTTCCGGTTCCTTACTAAATAGGGAAAACATTTCTGGATCAATTGGCAAGTCTTGAGATCTATTGCCACGTTTTCAACAAGGAAAGAAAAGTGCCGCATCAATGATTAAGGAAACACAAGAAGTGATGGAACAGTTTGTGACAAGGGCATTGCAGAATTGAGAGCGGGAGAATATTACGACCCCGTGATTCTCCTGTACTTGCGAACCCTTATGGGTGGAGCTTGAGAGTTAATGAGTGAAGAGCGAGTGATGTAGAAAGGATGAATACAATTGGTCTGTGGAAGTGGTGTCAAGATTGTTGGTGCTAGAAGTTCTAGGATAGGAAGATTATAATGCTTAGGAGCTCCAAAGGCGTTGGCCTTCTGTAAACAAAATGATCAGGAGCTGATCCTACTTTCTTGATGAGGCCATGACAAGCAAAAACTAGTTGTTGAGTCTAAAGAAATTTGTGGTATTGCTTAATAGACTAGACAATCAAGCTAAGCTAGGCGTGGTATGATCTAATATAAGGAAGCTATTCACCATATTATTCTGTGGAACAACTATTGAATGAAGGTTGACTTGGTATTGTCCACCCACCAGGCATTGCACAAGCTATTTTGCGACCAAGGAACTGCCGGCTCATGACGCTTGCCTTGTAGTTCTTCATATGTAGCATAGACTTGTTATGGCTAATTCTATAGATACACCTCTTAATTTATGTTATGAAATATGGTATAGCTAATTCTATACCTTTAAAACATAATGTACATGAGCTGATGAGTATGGATGCGTATGCTCTTAGCTAGGACTATCTAAGGGTTTGTTCGTTCAATAGAAAACAACTTTCAAGAAAACATTTTCCAAATTTTCTTTTGTTCAGAGGGAGTAAAATAAGTGATCAACTAAAATATTTTCCAGTCAATGGAATATCTCCTTCTAAAATTGTGAAAAATGATTTCCTCTTTTGAAAAAATGAAATCATTTTCCACCCTCGTGTCCTTACATAGCCAAACATTTTTTTTTTCCTTCTTTCCTTACTCCAGAGCTGCCATTTTCCACCCTCTTTCTCATGAAGCCTAGGGTTTCTCATCTCGTCCTCCTCCTCCTTCAACGTCAACGACGAGCAACGGCCGAGCTCCCCCTTCATTCGACAGTACTCGATCTCCACCCTCATGAAGCCTAGGATTTCTCATCTTGTCCTCCTCCTCCTTCGATATTGACAACCAACAGTGACCGAGTGCCCTCCTCGTTCAGCAGTGCTCGATCTCTGCTGTCGCCACCTCCTCGCCCCTTGTCCAACGATACTCAATCTCTATCGCCGCCACCTCCTCACCCCCCTCGAAGCACCTACTGGCAGAGACGCGATTTTTGAGGGGTTATAGCCTTTGTTTTGTCCCATGGAGATGCGATTTCTAAGGTAATCACTGTAATTAGCTCTTATGTCACTAAATCGATCTCGTTATATACTTTGCTAGTCCTTCATTCCTCCCTTCCTCCCTTCAGGTTTAGTGATGATTAACGAGTTTCTGATCGTCGCATTGCTCGATCAAGAGGATCAATGCGCTTGATGTCTTTGTTTACTTGATTACGTGAGTTTCAGAAGCTATTTTCGAGTATAACGTTTTTGAATTAAGCGGCTACGAAGTGATCATTGTTGAGCTTGTGTTCGATAGAATTTTGTAGTGTTTATTAAAGCCTGGCGGAATTGGAAGCGTGATGTGGTTTTGGGTGAGCTTGTTAAGTGCTAATTGCATGCTCTTGTCCACAACTGATCTTGGAGTTTCTCTTTGTCATAATGCCTATCTATTTCTCTTGATACCCATTTTTAACATAGTATGCTCATGTACAGATATGGAATTGAGCAAATAAGTTTCTTATGATTATCAATGACTTAGTTATCTTGGTCACATAGAAACATGACCAAATGGATGGACAAGCATTTGCATACCCAATGTATTGAAAAGCAATTTCTGTTGTCCCATGTGTTTCTGGCTCTTCTAGTATTGCCTTTTTTGTATTTCATGTACATTTTGTGTTTCATGATCAGTGTGTTCCAACATAGATGGATAATAACAAAATCCGAGTGGCGGTAACAGGTGCGGCTACAACAATTATAATAATTATCACACTAGTTATGGATGATTATGATCATTCGAAGAACCACATACTAAGTGAGCCTCATGTGAATTGAGATTATGAAAGAAAGTTATATATAAATCATGTGTTATATAGTGGTGATACTCATTGTATAGATCAAATATGGATGAACTTTTTTAGAGCTTTGTAAGGTACTCGGTGCAAGTAACTTGTTGCATTCTACAACAAATGTTTCTATTATGGAGCAAGTTATGGTATTTTGACATATCACTGGACATAATGTGAGGTTTAGAGTCATTGGAAAAAAGATTTCATAGATCAATAGACATTGTGTATAGATATTTCAAAATTGTCCTACAAGTGATTTTGAAACTATACAAACATGTGGTGAAAAAACCAAGTAATTCCACTCCTCTTGACGGTCAAAAGTTTTATCCATATTTTAAGGTATGGAATTTGAAAAAACAAGTCTTTATAAATTGCATGAGAAGTTTCATTAATATTTGGTGGGTTACTATATTGATTATTTTAGGATTCTGTTGGAGCAATAAATGGAACTCATGTACATACATCGATTCCTCTTGAAATTCAAAGAAAATTTCCTGGTCGGAAGGATGAAACGACACAAAATGTATTAGCTATTGTTACATTTGACTTGAGATTTTTTTATGTATTAGCTGGTTGGAGGGCACTGCCCATGATTCACATAATTTGTTTGATGCACTTTCAAAACCGAATGGATTGAATATTCCTAAAGGTAAGAAAATGGAATTTATATACATTGTTGAATGGAGATTAGTAACTTAGTAATAAACTCATTTATAACTTGTAAGAAAATATTATCTTGCCGATGCCCGTTATGGAATCCAAAATGGCATCATCTCTCCCTATTGCAGTATTAGATACCATTTGAAGGAATTCAGTGATCGTCTACCTGAAAATGAGAATGAACTATTCAATCAATGCCATTCATCTTTAAGAATTACTATTGAAAGAGCATTTGGAGTTCTAAAAGAGAGTTTTCGAGTATTGGATTTTGAAACTTTTTGATCATTTGGAACACGAGTTGATGTTGTCTTATCTTATTGTATCATTCACAATTTTATTATTGGAGTTGATCCCGATGACTCTATCATGGAAAAGATGAATCGACAAATGGAATCTCAAAGAGAAAACTCAAGAATCCAATTTTCTCAAAGAGAGGAAAATGAGAAAAATAGGATATGGGCATCAGAAAGGGATAGGATTGCACACGCAATCTTATCCCTTTTTTATGCCCATACCCATTTTCCTCCTTTTCCTCTCTTTGAGAAAATTGGATTCTTGAATATTCTCTTTGAGATTCCATTTGTCTATTCATCTTTTCCATGATAGAGTCATTGGGATCAACCCCCATAATAAAATTATGAATAATACAATAAGCTAAGACAACATCAACTTGTGTTCCAAAAGACCAAAAAGTTTCAAAATCCAATACTTGAAAACGCTCCTTTAGAACTCCAAATGTTCTTTCAATAGTCATTCTTAGAGATGAATGGCGTTGATTGAATAGTTCATTCTCATTTTCAGGTGGACGATCACTGAAATCTTTCAAATGGTATCTAATACCGCAATAGGGAGAGATGATGCCATTTTGGATTCCATAATGAGTATCGGCAAGATAATATTTTCTTACGAGTTATAAATGAATTTATTACTAAGTTACTAATCTCAATTCAAACAATTGTGTAAATTCCATTTTCTTATCTTTATGAATATTCAATCCATTCAGCTTTGAAAGTGCATCAGACAAATACGTGAATCATGGGCAATGCCCTCCCAACCAACTAATACATAATAAAATATCAAGTCAAATGTAAAAACAGTTAATACATTTTGTGTTGTTTCATCCTTCTGACCACGAAATCTTCTTTGAATTTCAAGAGGAATTTATGCATGTCCATGAGTTCCATCTATTGCTCCAACACAATCCTAAAATAATCAATATAGTTACCAACCAAATACTAATGAAACTTCTCAACCAATTTATTACGACTTGTTTTTTCAAATTTCATACCTTAAAATATAGATTAAACCTTCGACTGTTACTTATCTTAGGAGGAGTGGAATTACTTGGTTTTTTCACCACATATTTGTACAATTTCAAAACCACTTGCAAGACGATTTTGAAATATCTATGCATGGTGTCTATTGATCTATGAAATCTTTCCCTCAATGACTCTACACCTCATATTATGTCCAATGATATAGCAAATTACCATAACTTGCTCCATAATAAAAAAACATTTACTATAGAATGTAACAAGTTACCTGCATCGAGTACCTTACAAAGCTCTTAAAAAACATTCAACGGCATCCATATTTGATCTATATATTGAGTATCACCACCATATAATACATGATTCATATATAACTCTCTCTCATAATCTTGACTCACATGAGGCTCTCTCGGTATGTAATTCTCCGAATGATCATAATCATCCATACTAGTGTGATAACTATCATAACTGTTGTAGCCACACTAGTTACCGCCGCTCGGATTTGTTATCATCCATCTATATTAGAACATATTGATTAAGAAACACAAAATGCATGTGAAATACAAGAATGTCAATACTAGAAAAGCTAGAAACGCATGGGACAGCAGAAGTTGCTTTCAATACATTGGGCATGCAAATGCTCGTGCATCCATTTAGTCATGTTTCTATGTGAACAAAATAGCTAGGTCATTGATAATCATAAGAAACTTCTTTACTCAATTCCATATCTATGCACGAGTATAGCATGTTAAAAATAGGTATCGAGAGAAATAGATGTGCATTATGATAGAGAGAAACTCCAAGATCAATCAAGACAAGAGCATGCCATCAGTATTAACAAGCTAACCCAAAACCACGTCATGCTTCCAATTCCACCAGCATTAATCCTTCTATTAATAAATAGTACAAAATTCCACCAAGCACAAGCTCAACAACGATCACTTGCAACCGCTTAATTCAAAAAACTTATACTCGAAAATAGCTTCCAAAACTCAAGTAATCAAGTAAACAAAGACGTGCAGCGCATTGGTCAGCTTGATCGAGTAATTGTTACGAAATTGCACGTCGATTCCAGAAAAATAACGCTCGCAAACAATTCACCAGACAGAATATAGTAATAAAATAGCAGAATCAGATGAACACGCCAGAAAATTTGTTATCGAAGTTCACCTAAACCTGGGCTACGTCTCCGCGCATAGGCACTCTGCGAATCCACTAGAATTCGGAAAAGTTGGAATACAACGATGATCTTCTCTCAAGATCGGGGCACAAAAGAGATTGAGAACTCTCATCAAGAAAAAAAACTCACTTTTTTCTTCTCTCTTTTTCTTGCCTCTCTATTTCCTTTTTTCAGCGTCTTGACGACTAGAGTCTTTACATCGCTAATATAAAGATACCACTTTTAACCTAAAAGGAAATCTAATAGAAAAGACAAAAAAGCCCCTAAAAATAAATATTTGGCTTTATCTATAACAATCTCCCATTTGAAGACAAATATACCAAAGCACCAAGCAACTTTGCATCCATCTTCTTCAAAAAATAGTAGTTGAAAAACTTGTGCCTCTGCGATACTCCTCATCAATCAACGTGGAGTAATACCAATGGTAGTAGTACAGAAAATATGCTTCTCTCTAATTACTACCTTGGTCATCATGTCAGCTGGATTCTTCGAGCCATAAATCTTCTGTAGCTTTAACTCATTATCTTTCAATGCTGACCTGATAAAGTGATAACGCTTCTTGATATGTCTAGTCCTTGAGTGATAAGCTGCATTCTTTGCTAAGTACACTGCACTTTGACTATCACTCCAAAGTGTACTGATTAGCTGTTTTCGATGTAACTCCTCCATATAATCTTGTAACCACATGATTTCCTTGGAGGCTTCTGTAATTGCTACATATTCTGCCTTTGTTATCGATAAAGCCACTGCCTTTTGTAGTTGAGATATCCAATTGACTCGTCCACCTGCAATTGTAAAGACATATCCAAGTGGTACTCTTACCACAATGGGCCCGTTTGGTTCTGGCTTTTGGAGAATGCATTTGCAGAAATGCAAATACCTTTGGGTAAATGGGGTTTTAAAATGCAAATGTCGTTTGGTAAAATTTGCATTGAGAAACAACTTTGGCTAAAATACCATTTGGTAAAATTTACATTTGTAATTAACTTTTATTAAATTAAAAAAGCAAAAATATGTTTATATTTTTTATATAAACATATTTTTATATAAAAAATATAAACATATAAACATAAAATATATTTATTAAACATAAAATATATATAAAAAATAGATATGTTTTTATAAATATATATTTATATAAAAGCAATCGGAGAAAAAATAGATATGTTTATATTTATAAATATATATTTATTAAAAATAAAATATATTTATATAAAAAATGGATATGTTTATATTTATATAAAATATATAAAAAATATAAAAATATATATTTTATATAAATATATATTATATATTTTATAAATATATAGTTATTAAACATAAAATATACCGCCGACCCGCGGCCGACCGCCCGAATAAAAAATATGTTTATGTTTTTTATATAAACATATTTTTATATAAAAATAGAAACATAAAATATATTTATTAAACATAAAATATATATATATATAATAGATATGTTTATATAAATATATATTTATATAAAAAAAATAGGAGAAAAAAATAGATATGTTTATATTTATAAATATATATTTATTTATTAAACATAAAATATATTTATATAAAAAAATGGATATGTTTATATCTATATAAAATATAAAATATATATTTTTATATAAAAATATAAACATTTTTATATTTATTTTTATTTTTATTTAGGCGGCCGATTGGCTTCTCCACCGGAGAGATGAACAAAATCGGAAGTTGCATTTCGAAGATGCAACTTGCCAAAGGATCTCAAGAGCTGCATTGGGCTAAAGGCCCTTAGAGCCACTTGGAGATGCAATTGCATCTCGCCAAAGTCGTGCAAAAAAATGAACCAAACAGCTTTGCATTTGGCCAAGGGACTTTAGAGCCCAAATGAGCATTCCAAATGCTGAACCAAACAGGGCCTATCTCGATCACCCGAATGATCTTCATCTATATAACCCTACAACTCTAGAGATGTACCACCATAACAAAGTGAGTAATTGGAAGTACCTGTTAGATATCTCAATATCCATTTAACTGCATTCCAATGCTCTCTACTTGGGTTCTGCATATATTGACTCACAACTCCCACTGCTTGTGCAATGTCTGGTCTCGTGCTCACCATGGCATACATCAAACTCCCCACCGTTGATGCATATGGAACTACCGCCATCTCATCTTTCAAAGCCTGAGTGCTTGGACAAATATCCTTGGAAAGTTTGAAGTGACTCGCTAGAGGAGTTGCAACCGGTTTTGCCTTATCCATGTTAAATCTTTTTAACACATTGTTCACATAGTCTTCCTGGGACAACCATAATTTCTTATTTTTCCTATCCCTGATGAATTTCATGCCTAAAATATTCTTGGCCTCTCCCAAGTCTTTCATAGCAAACTATGATGATAACATCTTTTTCACTTCTACGATTCTCTTCATATTGGAACTAGCCACCAGCATGTCATCCACATATAAAGATAGATACACAATGTCACCATCATTATATTTGCGAAAATAAACACAGTGATCAGACTCACAATGTGCAAATCCTTTTTCTTGCATGAAACCATCAAATTTTAAGTACCATTGCCGCGGAGCTTGTTTTAAGCCATACAAGTTTTTCTTCAAGCGACATACCATGTGCTCTTTACCTTTGACTTCAAAACCTTTAGGTTGTGCCATGTATAGTTCTCCATCTAAGCCACCATGTAAAAACGCTGTTTTTACGTCTAATTGCTCAAGATGAAGATCCTCCACTGCAACTATACTCAGCAGAACTCTAATTGATGTCATTTTCACTACAGGTGAAAATATCTCGGAGTAGTCGATCCCTTCTTTTTAAGAAAAGCCATTGACTACAAGTCTCGCCTTGTATCTAATACTACCATCTGCTTCATTCTTAACCTTGTACACCCATTTATTTAATAAAGTTTTTTTACCTGTGGGCAACTTGGTCAACTCCCAAGTTTTGTTCTGAAGTAACGAGTTCATCTCGTCTTTCATAGCACACTCCCACTGCAAGTGAGATGTGTCTGCCTTTGCCTCATCATAAGTCTCTGGTTCTCCCGAATCTGTATATAAGACATGGCTTAGAACAGTATTAGCTGATGGATCAAAAATTACCTTTGGCTTTCTCACACGTGTAGACCTTCTCAAGACAGTACTTCGGGTCATTCGTTTGCTCTGAATCACTACATTCTTCTTGAACTACCTCTTCACTAATAATAGGCTCATCTTGAACCTCTCTTTCAAGTGCACTTTGATCTACTTGAAACATCTTCACAGGCATTGTGTCTAATTCAACATATTCTGGTTGTACTACCTTCTCATGCTTTGTCTGTGTCTGACGATCCTTGTACATCTTTTCTTCATGGAATACCACATTGCGACTGCGGATGACTTTGTTATTCTCAAAATCCCAAAGCCTATAGCCATACTCGTTGCCACCATATCCGATAAAAACGCACTTCTAGGACTTAGCATCAAGCTTTTTCCTATCCTCCCTGTCAATCAAAGCATATGTAATACAACCAAACACCTTTAGATGTAAATAATTAATTTTTTTACCTGACCACCGCTCTTGTGGTATTTCTCCATCCAACGCACTAGATGGACTTTTGTTGATAAGATAAATAGCTACATCAACTGTGGCAACCCATAAGTGTAGCGGGAGACCCGCGTGTAGTCTCATGCATCTTGCACGTTCTAGAATAATCATATTCATCATTTCAGCTACACCATTCTCTTGAGGAGTTCTAGGAACAATCTTTAACCCATGTATGCCCTCTCGACTCAAATATTATGCAAATTCTTTACTTGTGTATTCACCATCATTATCAGATTTCAAAGCTTTAATCGATAACTGTTTTTTTTTCTACCATGGTCTTCCACATTCTGAACATCCCAAATACTTCTGATTTTTCTTTAAGAGCATAGACCCAAGTCTTCCTTGTTGCATCATCAATGAATGTGACAAAATATCTCTTACCACCATAAGAGAGTTCCCGAGCAGTCCCCATACATCGATGAACCAACTCTAGCTTCTGGCCTTTATTTTGTCGCCCATTCAATTGAAAACTAACAGCCTTCTGTTTTCCATAAATGCAACTCTCACAAAAATCTAACTCAACTTTTTGCAAACCTGGAAGTAATTTCCTCGAGTGTAACTGCTTTACACATTTTTCACCAAGATGTCCCAAACGATAATGCCAAAGAGTAGATAAATTACTTGTAGCCATTGTAGTTGCAACAATATCACTGATATTATCTTCTTGGAGAAGGTAAAGTGTACATGTACGCTTTCTCTTTGCTACTACTCTTACCACTAAGGTTATCTTCCCTCTCCGCAGCCAAAGGTTATTACCAAACCTTCTTGGTCAAGTTTATTGGTTGAAATCAGATTTTTCTTTAATTCCGAAATATGCCTAGTTTCACGCAAAACTAGACGTCCTTCCACCCGAGATGTTCACAAATCCACGGTTCATTTCCCAAAATTGGACACATGTGGCCGTTTCCCACAACCACTCGTCCAAAGTCTCCACCGGCATAATCATCAAATATGTCTCTTTGCGAGGTGCAATGAAAAAAGCGCCAAATCAATAAACCATTTATCTGTCGTCAAGTCAAACCTTGCAGATAAACACAAGTTATCTAGCAAAGACTTATCGCTAACCACATTAGCACCTTGATTCTCATCTTGCTGCTTCTTTTTGTAGGCTTCACACTGAAACCTCCGATGTCCGGTTTTGTGATAAAACCAACACTCATCTTTTGTAACCTGTCTCTTACCCCTTGATTGTGATCTGCCACGCCGCCTGAAACCTCCGTTGAAGATGTAGATGCAAAAAAATTATTATTTCCACCTGAGACTTTCCTTCGCATCTCTTCATCCATGATACTACTCATAACATCATCAAGAGTTAAATCATCCTTCATGGTGCTCGAAATTCCCTGCACCGTGGTATTGTAGCTTTCGGAAGAGAACATAAAAAGAATAAAGCTTGAAGTTTCATGTCTAAATTTATGCCTCGCAGATTCCAATTGACCCATGACTGCGTGAAACTATTAATATGCTCGCCACGTAACCTCTATCAAATAACTTCATATTAACCAATTTCTTCAGCAAAAATACCAGATTTGATGTGGAAGGCTTCTAAAAAATATTCGTTAGAATATCCATGGCTTTTTTTTGCAGTTTTTGCTTTTGTGATGTGGTACCTTGTCTTTTTCGTCAACCCTAGACGAATCGCACCTAATGCCTTTCGATCAAGAATTTTTCATCCGGCTTTTGCTGTCGGATCCACTTCCGTCATCTCGGGTTTCCAACCCTCAAGTGGTGCATAGAGATTTTTTTGATAAAGATAATCCTCTATTTGTAGTTTCCACCATCCGAAATCCTCTCCATTGAACTTATCGATTTTGATTTTATCTTTTGCATCCTATTTGCTTTCAATCGAACATCACCGAAAACCCTCGATGTTCTCGATTAGCCAACCTAGGCTCTACCCCGGTTGTTACGAAATCGCACGTCGATTCCAAAAATAACGCTCGCAAACAATTCACCGACAAAATATAGTAATAAAATAGCAGAATTAGATGAACACGCCAGAAAATTTGTTATCGAAGTTCACCCAAACCCGGGCTACATCTTCCGCGCGAGACACTCGCGAATCCACTAGAATTCGGAAAAGTTGGAATACAACGACGATATTCTCTCAAGATCAGGGCACAAAGAAATTAAGAACTCTCATCAAGAAAAAACTCATTTTTTTCTTCTCTCTTTTTCTTGCCTCTCTATTTCCTTTTTTCAGCGTCTTGATGGCTAGAGTCTTTCCATCGCTAATATAAAGATACAACTTTTAACCTAAGAGGAAATCTAATAGAAAAGACAAAAAAAGCCCCTAAAATTAAATATTTGGCTTTATCAATAACAGTAATGCCACGATCCGAAACTTGTCAATCATCACTAAACCTAAAGGGAAGAAAGGAGGAAGGAAGGACTGACAAAATACATAAAACGAGGTTGATTTATTGACATGAGAGCTACTTAGAATGATCACCTCAAAAATCATGCCTATGGGGGACAAAATAGAGGTTGTAACTCCTTAGAAATTGCGTCTCCGCCGACTGGTGCTATGAAGGGTGAAGAGGCAGCAAAGGTGGAGATTGAGTATTGTCAGAGGGGGGTGAGGAGGCAGCAACCAAGGAGATCGAGTACCACTAAACGAGGGGGGGCACTCGGCCCGCTGCTAGTCGTCAGCATCGAAGGAGGAAGACGACAAGATGAGAAACCATAGGTTTTGTGAGGGGGAGATCGAGTACCACCATACAATGGGGGCGCTCGGCCGCTGTTGGTTGTCGGCATCAAAGGAGGAGGAGGACGAGATGAGAAATCCTAGGCTTCTTGAGAAAAAGGGTGGAAAATGGCAGCTTTGGAGTAAGGAAAGAAGGGAAAAAAAGTGTTCACACAAAAGACCATGCAATGACACGAGGGTGGAAAATGATTTCCTTTGTTCAAAAGAGAAAATCATTTTCCATAGTTTTAGAAGAAAATTTTCCATTGATTGGAAAATATTTTCTCTGATCACTTATTTTCCACCCTCAAACATCACAAAATCCGAAAAATATTTTCTCGAAAATTGTTTTCCGCTAAATAAACGAGCCCTAAATTTCAAACTTTTTAATTTTATCAATTTAATCATAAACCTTTACATGGAATTTTAGTATTTTTTTCTAGTGAATTTTTGCCAAAAACACAAATGTGACGGTCCAATCTTCTCCAGCCATCTCACATGGCACATTGCCACGTAAGAGATTTCCAACGGAAATTTGGCCAAATGACCACATTAGAATTTCACCTAAAATTTTATGATTTAATTGACAAAATTGGAAAGTTTAGGAATTAATTGGCTTTCGTACAATAAGTTAATGACCAACTGGACAATTTCCTTGAATCCTAAGATGATTTGCCCTTGGGTATGGAGGATTAATCTAAAACTACTAAACCCAAAGGAGGGAATAATTGGAGAAGAAAACGCTTAAATCTAATTTCAATTAATAATATATTAGAGTACGCGATCAACTAGACATTAGATCGTAGACTAAACCTAATGGCGGTTAATTGGACATTACATTATGGACTTCAGGTGATGTTACGCAGACTAAAGTTTTTTTCTTTCTTTTTGTTCCGTATAAGTAGGTTTCTGTCACGTAACATGTTTACACAATAACTCTACCTATTATCATTTTGGAAGGCAAATAAGCATGAGATTAGAAGTGACAATGACGAGATGATCACAAATATTTAGACTTGATTAAATATGATAAGGTAGCTATTCATTTCTGTTCAACGTAATGAGTACAGGAAAGACAGTGTTACATTATTCTTTATAAGCATTCATCATATTCTCCCTATTCTTTCTTCAAGAAACTTTGAGCTATACGCCCGTTTCCCCCTTCCGGCAAGAACCCGCCGGGCTTGTATTCACTGCCGCTGTTATAGATTATCCTCAGTATCTCCGGCGGGGTCCGTGAGTACGACACCGAGTACACATCCGCCGACAACACATTGCTTGTGGTCCGGTTCTCAGCCCCGAGCTCCTCAGGCACCATGATGCCCTCATCCTTCAGCCCACACATGGCGAGATCATTCCTGAGCCTCGACAGATGACCGGTGAACTCGGCCACGGTCATGTTGTAAGGCTCGACCTTCTCGTCCGCTCGTTCGTACAACAGCGTCCTCAGCACCGCATCCTGGCCCGACTCCACGCCCAATAGCGACGCAACCAACTATATACATAGGTCGAAATGAAAATTAGATTATTTGATGTGACACTAAAAAGTCCAGGAAAATTATCCAAAAAGTTTTAGACCTATATTTTTATTAATTCAATCATAAACCTTTTAATTTTATCAATTGAGTTTACTTTTTATCAATTAAGTTCATCCGATCAATTTTGGCTGGAAATCGTTGACATAGATGCCAATTGTTCTACGTAGTGTGGCCAACCTAAGGGGAGCCTCACCCGCCCTTGCTAGGTCGAGCCTTGCCAAGGGTAGATGAGGCTCGCCCTTGCCATTGACTAGCGGGGGCGAGCTTTGCCAAAGGCCGGCAAGGTCGACCTCGCCAACCCCCACCCTTGGCCGAATGCTAAGGTTGGCGACTAACTAGAGAAAGAAGGGGAAAAGATAAAGAAAAATAAAAATAAAATAAAATAATAATTAAATTTTCGATTTTTTTTATAAATATTATTGAAAATTATTCATGTACAAAGACCAATCACATGTCATGTAGAATGGCCGGTGTCTACGATAGTAATTTTCAATCAAAACTGGTTGGATGGACTTAATCAGCAAAGGTGTATGACATGCAAAATTAAATTCATTTGAAATTGAATTAGTAAAAATGTAACAAATTCTAAAAAAAAAAAAAATTGGGCAATTTTCTCCTAAAGTTTTGCCAAATTGGACTTGCGATAGCTTTTAGCTGTACGAAGACACGTTACAACACACAGGAGTTGGTCGAAAATCGAAGGGAGAGAGAACCAAAGAGTATTGTCTTACGCTTTTGGAATTGTAGCTTTCGAGGAATGGGATGGTGCCGACGTAACCTACGAGTCCCACGTAGGGGATAACATAGGATGCCAAGAGATAGTTCACAGTATTGTCGTATGGATTGAAAGGAGGTTGCAGCTGGCGACCCACGGCTTGGTCGAATATCGTCTCGAAATTCTGGGCACTTAGATTCAACAGAGGCCTCCGGATTCCACCGACCCTCGTGTAGATAGCCCTGCGCAAGTCGATCGACGTTCATCAAAATCATTATACACCGGCCGATACTGTACTGATGATGTCGAAAAAATGACTGAACCTCAACCTGAGATGGCCAACTTCTTGATAACCAAACTCTTCAATGATGCGACGGGTGATGGGGTCAAGGTCGGCCTTCGCCCCACCGACCGGCGGCGGACCGCCCTGGGCCAGGTATGGGGCAATGCTGTCGAGCCCTTGGCCGAGTGAGCTGCGCAGGAAGAACTCGGCCTCCAGGAACTCCAAGTTCATGGCGAACTGCACCCGGTCGACATCGCTGGCTTCGATGGGCTCGCAGCGGGGATCGCACGAGGCCTTGCGAGAAAGGAGAAGGAGGAGGAGGAGGAAGAAGGAGAAAGGAGACGAGTTTCTCATTTCGGTGAGATGTCTTTACGCCGTGTGGAAAGAGGAAATAACGTATACATGGAAGGGATTATGTTAAGCTATGTTATAGAGTGAAGCGGTGAGAGAGCACGAGACGTAAACGATTGGAAAGTCAATTTTGAAATCGATGTCGTGGAATGGTCTCAGCCCCAAATTACATGCGGCTAGTGAAGAAGAACGTAGAGTTGCAGGAGCGGACCTTGTTTTAGATTGTTTGGAAAATTCCGGCGGTAGTAGGCAAGAGCACGTTGACATTAAGGTTCTTTGAACTGATTGACGGGGACGACACGAACGGAAGAAGAACTCAAGATGGAGTTCTTGGCCTGGATCTTTCGCTTGCTTGCGGTTGCGTTTTTCGAAATATAAGTGCAGCTTTAATTAAGTATAAAGATCCGATACTTATTGTTTAAGGATAATCTTTTTCTAGGTTATCATCATTAACCATACTGATGCATCGTTTGTTTTGTAGAAGAAAAAAAAGCGATCTGATGAACTTTTTCCAAGAAACGATCATATATATATATATATATATATATATATATATCTCTTGAAATAAATAATTAATGGAAAAAATTATTCATTATCGACAAATCTTTATATCTTAACATTTTCATGGACATTGATAAAATCTTTATTTCGTTCATTTTTACAAATGATACAAGTGGTCAATTTGAGAAAAATATTTTCTAAATAATTAATGTTTTGCGAAACGAACATAGCCTTAATATAAGGCAACGATGTTAAATTATACGCTCGTCCCTCTCCATCTGTGAGGCAAGGGAGAGTCGCTCGAAATTAAATAGGCTTTGTTGAAAATTGGATGAGCATTCTTGTGCTTTTGCAAGTCGATGTTCTTTAACTCGTAAGATTGGGAAAATTGCGATTGAGTTGGTTAATGATCATGTAAGTCAAACTTATGAAAAATTCGTGAAGTTCCGGTCTCTCTCTCTCTCTCTTTCTCTACCTGCATTTCTTTCGTCTTTTGCTAAAGGAGACGCTATTTTCACACATGTTTGATTGAAACGCGTCACACATGTTTGATTGAAACGCGTCATTTTTATGTTAACTTACCAAATTAGTAAAATTACGCTTCAATAACAGGATTTGATTCGATATTCTTAGTCATTTCTGGCGTCCTTTCGAATTGGCAAAGATAAGAAGATGTCTTTAACTTTGAGTAAAACGACGTCTCAAAGTTGAAAAACAATTTTTTTTTCCTTTTGGCAATCAAGAATTCATTAATTTGTTGAAAATGATGATGCTGTTGGAAAATCGTTCATATATTGTTTTTTTTTTTTTTTTTTAAGTTTAGGCTATTTCGATGGAAGTTTAAATCTAATTCTTACTTCTTCGCATCCAAACTCTATTCATAGAAAACGAGACTGACAGCATAGTTTCCTGGCAATATTGAGTACTTTCTTTGTAATTAGACAATAAAATAAAAAGTTTACTCTTGATCTTTCTTTTTAAATTTATCTTTTTTCGTTTTTGTGTCTAAAGATTGGAAGGACCGAACCAAAAACTTGTGTGTGACATATGATTTGGTACTTGATTTTCTTTTGCTTGCACATAGAATGTTGAAACTTTAAAAAAAAAAATGTCCTAATCAAGTTTTTCTTTTCAACTTAAATCCTACTACATATGTGACAAAGAAAATTTATATCGACTAACACGTCTGAGAATCTATAAAAAAATTGATGGAATGGCTTGATTGGACATTTCATGAAAATTTAAAGACTTAAAGTCAGAAAACTTGATTGGTAAAATACAGTTTCTAGCTATCAACTCAAGAAAGCCATGTGAACAACCTGATCACTGGCCGCTCATTAGCAGTTCCCAAAAGTGATTTTGGCACCATCTTCTCGTAGCCATCTTTGGTAGTCTTAGTTCATTCATAACATCATTTTCTGAATCACCTAAGCTATACGTTGGGGAAACTATACAAGGGTGATGGCGGGTCCCCAAGGTTGATTACTCTCTGTCCAATTCGAATCAAGCGCTTCACCATTAAGTTAATCCCTCGAGGGACATGGAGTATTTGACGAGGAGGGAGAAAATATTCAGTGGTATGTGCGCGCCACGTCATCTACTGAGGCGGTGCGCATTTACCACTCAGAGATCGACACGCGTCATGTGGGACCCGCTGGAAAAGGAGGGGCGGGCTCGGCTTGGCTCGGCTCGTTGCAGAGGAAAAGACAGGTCCCGCCCAAAAGATTTCTCTCTCTGGATTGAATTTTCTGCAATTTTTTCTCTCTCTCACTTTCTCTCCTCCTCCTCCTCCTCCCTCTCGCGACGTCCGCTCTGCTCTCTCTCTCCCCCCTCCGCGAAGTCGTCCGACGCCGACGCCGACGCAGCCTCCGCCTCCCTCTCGCGACCTCTAGTCCGCTCTCTCTCTCTCTCTCTCTCTTTCGTCCTCGAAGTCGCGCCTCTCTTCCAGCAAGCCCCGACGCCGACGCCCCTCCGCCGGTTGCCTCCGTCGGCGTCGGAGTCCGTCGCCCCCGTCTCCTCCGCCTCCGCCTACTCGCCCGACGCCAACGCGTCGAACCACGACGGCGAAAATGGAGGAGAGAGAAACGACGAAGCAGAAGACGGAGACGAAGAAGCAGAAGCGCGCGCCCTCGGGGTTCTGGACATGGGTCGTCGCGTCGGTCGCGTTCCGGCTCGCCCTCGTCTACCTCCCCAGGAACCTCCGCCGTAAACCCCCCACACAGAGCGATAATGGCGATAAAGGATCTGGACGCCCTGTTCTCTTCCCTGGATCCCGAGTACTACGACATCCTCGTGAAGTGAGTGTTGCGCTGTCTTTTCCCTGTTTTCCGTACCCGTCTGTTGTCGATGCTTGTTCGGATTTATTGCTTCGTGTTTGCTTAGTAATCTTTACCGTGGAATTGAAATGTTTGGAGTGATGGTAGCAATTTAAGGCACAGGGGATGGGATGATTGACTGGAGAGGATAAAGCAGGGCAGGTAAGGTTGTCAATTTGGAATAGATGGTAAGATATGCTCAATGATAGTTGCTCCTGTCCTGGGGTTATATGTGTTAATGCTTGGGGTGGTTGTGGATCTAGAGTAGCAGAAGCAATTCCTGGTTTAGATTGTCTCAAAACTATGATGACGTGTAGCTTTCCCTGAATTCTAGACAAGGCATTTTATCAATTTTATCGACAAAGTCCCTATTGGTTGTTTCTTTGTTGGTTGTATCGAGTGCCAAAATCTAGTCATGCAATCTAGTCCTAAAAGATCTCCTTTCTAGATCAAATCCCTGAGACTTCTGAGTAGGTTGATCTAATGGTATTTCTGTTCTTAGTGATTGGAAGGAGAGAGGAATTAAATTGACAACTTTTGGGGTTAGCTTGATCTCAAGGCCGGTTTCAAGCAGGAGTAGAATAATTTTGTTTCTGCAGGATTCTGGTTTAGATTCCATTTTCACCAAGGTGCCATACTCTATTGGCTTGCCATAGTCTTCACAACTCAGCCAGAAAAAAAGTAGTACCATGTTCATTCATCTCGTGTGTTCTTCTCACTCACTGAATTTTGGCATATAATGATCATACAAGACAATTGCATGCCGTTTTCCCCAGTCTCCCTGCAGTAATGTATTTAAAATTTCTTCCTGTCCATAACAGTGTCATTTGACCAGATAAAAGTAAGATCAGAAATGCGGCTTATATATTTTCCCACATTGAAAAAAGACACAGAGCAATAATGGCGATGGGTCGTCGCGTCGGTCGCGTTCCGGCTCGCCCTTGTCTACCTCCCCAGGAACCTCCGCCTGTCCACCCGCCCCGAGGTCATTCTTCAGTGGAGTCGGCGTCAACTGAGACATACTGGTGGTGGATTTGGACGATGATAATCATATCTCATCACCTAACAGCACCGTGTCGAGCATAAGTGGGAAGAGAAGCGAGAGAGACCCGCATGGAGAAAATGAAGTTGAGGCTGAGAGAACTTCGTGCTCTTGTGAGAGCATCGAAGAAGATGGCAGCAGAGGAGATGGAGTGAGGAAGAAGCTCAGGCTGTCTAGAGAACAGTCATTGGTGCTAGAGGAGACATTCAAAGAGCATAACACTCTTAACCCTGTGAGTGGCAATTTTGGTCATTCTATTACTGATTAATATATGCTTTCTTTAAATGTGCGTGAGCATGTAATCACTGCTTATAAACCTGACATGGATGTTTGGTAGGAAAAATTGAATTTAAAGTGCGTTTCTGTCATGAGATTGATGTTTATTTGTAGTTGTCATTTACTGGTAACAGTCAAATTGGGGAGAATGCAACAAATGTAAGCTAGGGTATGTTTGGTTACACCTAAGCTATGCTTGGAGTACTTCCCGCTAAAATTTAAAATATTATTTGAATTTGACAAATACTATGAATGAATGATTTCTCAATTTATGTGTCAATACTTGAGTGTTGTGATGATTTCGAGAGTTTCAGATTTAAAAGAAGTGTGTGTGAGCCACGAGATTTATACTAAGTAAAAACAAAATGTAAAAGGCCATTTGGATACATGCTCAGAATGGCTACCAATGACCATCTATATTAAAATGGCCAAAACCTTTTTTACCTCTTAATTGACGCAGGACAGGCTTTTCCTTGCTTAAATTTTGCTTCTTGAGTGCAGGTTACACTTGCTGGTTTCAGCTCTGGCAAGTTTATGATATTAGTGGCCACGAATGTAGCAGCATGAGGATTGGACATCGATGATGTCCAGTTAATTATCCAAGGATGCTGTATGTGGTATGTTTTGATTTGTTGTTTTTTTTTAAATGCAGTCGTGCTGATAGTTGGCCTTTTTTTTTTTTTTGGTTAAGTGCAGGCGTCCACGTGATGTTGAAGAATATACTCACAGATCTGGACACATGGGGAGAGCTGGTAATTATTCAAGTTGAAACCTGCATTTTCCGTAGCTTCATTATTTCTGTAGCTCGCCAGATGCTGAGGGCTATATTGTTTTCTAGGCAATATTGTAGTAGCTGTCGTGGTGTACGATCCAAGAAGGGCAAATGTATCTAAGATCGAAAGAGAGTCTGGTGTAAAATTTGAACACATCAGTGCTCCGCAGCCAAGTGATGTTGCTCAAGCTGCTGGTGTCGAAGCTGCAGAATCAACAAGACAAATTTCTGATAGGTACAGTCATTCTTTTTGCTGAGAAGCTGAATCATTGCCTATAACAAGATGCTAATATCCTCCAAAATGCAGTGTCATTCCAGCATTCAAGTCTGCAGCCGAGCAACTACTGAACACGTCAGGCATGTCAGCAGTTGAATTACTTGCAAAGGCTCTTGCAAAGGCTTCTGTAAGTTTATTTTCCACTCACATCTTGTTACTTCAACAAAGCTTATTTCTTTAATTGCACTTTCTTGACGTGCATCTCTTTTCCTTCTTTCTTCAGTTATTTAACAAATATAATCTGTACTCTTCCTTTTTTCAGGGTTATAGTGAAATAATTGAAAACCATGTAACCTTACTTCTTGAGACTGAAAGGCCCATTTATACACCTTTGTAAGCATGCGAGATCTCTTTTGTCAAATAGTTGTATTGCTTTGCAGATATTGTGTGGAAGTGGGGGCTGGCCCCCTTCTAGCTTTGGTATTGTATTGTATTCTCGCGTGATCTGACTCTGGGCTTATGTGTCACTTTGATTTTAGGTATGCTTTAGGTGTCCTCAGGAGATTCTTGCCTGAAAACAAAGTAGAGTTTGTGAAGGTCTTATTCTCACAGTTGATGGAAATGGCATTGTATTTGATGTGGCAAGCTGAAGATCTAGATACTTTCCTTGCTGGTACTTAAACTACAGAACTCATCAGGCTCCCAAGTCATGAGTGATGCTGCACTTTATGCATACTTTCCATAGATTTTTCTATTATTTTAGCAATATTGCAAATTAATAAGCCTAATGTAGCCAATGATTTTAATATGTCTCTCTCCTTTGGTTTGCAGGTCAGGAGAATGCAACAAATGTAAGCTTAGAGGTGGTAAAAACATTGCCAGGAGAGAGACCAATCAAGAGGGGGAAGATTTGGCAGTGGGGGTGGTCGTGGCGGCTATGGTGGTAGGGGCGGTGGTTTTTCTTGGGGTAGAGGTGGTAGTTTTTCTGGCCAAAGGAATGGCCGGTTTTCTGGTGGCTTCGGTGGTGGGAGAGGTCGCGGCAACAATAGAAGGTGATAAAATAATCTGCAGCCAGTTCCTTGGCGTCGGACCTTCCAGGACAAAAAAAAAAGCATCAATGTGAAATTTTGGCTGATTTTATGATTTTAGGAACCTAGCCTCAAGCGTTTGTAATGAATGACCCACCATAGGATAAAGTATGTGGTACCTTGGTCCCATATCGTCCTAATATATTTGGTATATTTTCTCAGTCAACTCTGTTTTCTTTTTTCCTAGCTTTTTGTGGGGGCCTTTTAAGGCGCGTTTAGAATAATTGCATTAAACCGATTCTCGAGTAAAAAACGTGTTTGGTAACAAATAAAATTTCTGATTCTGGAATAGAAAAAGAATAAAACGCGTTTGGTAACTATATAAAATTTCTATTCCAATTCTTTTTTAATTACCTTTTTAGATTAAAATAAATTTGATATTAAATTTTCATAAACCATTCACTGATTAATTATATTTTTATACTAAGTAATAAAAATATTAACTAATCAATTTTTATTATATAGTAAATAATAAACCATAGTATAAACTATACTAATATCCCTACAATATGTAATAAATAAAAATACTAAATTATAACATAAAATTAAATATGTATTCTATATACAACAAATATATATTTCATACTAGGAAGAAATAAAAAAAAAATTGATTCGGCACTTTTGATTCTCTTTTTTGATTCTCGGACGGAGAATCATATTTTTTCGATTCTGAATTCTTGTCCAAAACTGATTCTCGAGTAAATTTGTTCCCGAGAATCGCTTTTGGACAAAAAATTTACCAAACGCGATTCTGTTCCCAAATTGATTCTGGAAACAAAAAATCAGAATCAGGCACTTGGATGGTTGCCAAACAGGGCCTTAGTGATGTCTCCACCTTTCTAAATTTTTGTTTTTGTTGCAAACGTGAGTTGTACGCTTGGGTATATATTTTTTATCAGTTCAATATAAGAGTTGTTTCCTACTTTTGTGCTTCTCAACGGTGGAGCAATACTACAGCAATAAGATCACCAATCGACAAAATGAAGAAAAACGCTTGCTTAACATTACAATCTGTTAAAATCAAGGGAAGAATATCATTGCAGAGACAACTCAAAAGCAGCTAATGATTCAACCAGACAAGGAAAAATCCAAGTCTAACTATAATAGAGGGTCTCAATAGTAGTTCAGTCGATATTATACTCGTGATGTAATTTCTTAAAAGAAAATAATAATTGCTTACACCAAAAAGTAGATTGTTGCATTGATCAATAATTTAACATCATAATATGGCATTTTATTGTAGCAGAAGCAGTGAACTAACAAGTCCCAAAAAATATTTACAAATCGATCCAACTTTATGTAGAAGTGTATGCTCATAGCAAAAAGACGTAGGAGCTGCACATTGATTCTATCCTATGTAGAAGTGCATGCTCACAACAAAAAAACCAAAAAGCTGCACATGGATTCTACCCTATGTAGAAGTGCAAGCTCATAGCCAAAAAAAAAAAAAAAAAAAAAAAAATCCAAAAGCTGCACTGATTGACATTAGTTAACTATCTACACTTTCAAGAGAATTTGTTTCATCATTTCGAAGTCAAAAGCCATGCTTCGTCTTGCTCATTTTGCCGTTCGCCCTCTTTCAACTTTCTTTGATTACACAGACCTTTTCTCTATCTACTTGTTGATGGCAACTTTCTTCTCATGGCAGTCAGTCATACAAAATGTCCTCAACCTGCAATATATTGCAAACATTTGTTAAAGAGCTACCCTAATAATAATTGTAATTGCAATAAATAAGTAAAGCATATTTCCACCAGAAACTTCATAGTGAAAAAAATTAGTGTACACACACCAAGAATTAGCTCCACATCTTCAACAAAATCCATCCTTAGCATTTCATCAGCCTCATCAAGGACACGGAAGTTTAAAGAGCTCAAGTCAATATTTTCCCTCTCAATGTGGTCCTGCCACAAGGTGTAATAACTGTGAACATGCGAGCGGATGAAAGAAAACCAAATAAGCTTCCAATTCAATGAGTTACTTTCACACGGCCAAGTGCTCCACCATACAAACAACATGATGTTAAGCTCATTGCTCCACCATAAACTTCAAAATCAGAAAACACCTAAAATAATAGAGTAAACGATGTCAGACATCTATCTCTGTAAAGAGATGAGATTATTTCCATTAACTTGATTGCAATACCTGCTTGGCCAATTCCTTAGTAGGTAAAAGCACCAACATATCCTGTCTTCCTTGAGGTTTTTGCAGGCCCATTCGTTAGAGATTCCAAAATGGGCAAGACAGAAGCCATAGTTTTGCCCTGGTACAATTCGCACAGTGAACAAGGTGATAATCAATGCTGGAAAATTAAAACCCATCAACTACAGAAATGAGGAAGCAGTTCCAAAACTCATGTTCCTAGCAGCCAATCATCTTTAAAAAAATGAAATGCAACTGCAGCCAAACAGTCTTCGCGCACTTTTGGTTTTTATATATCAAATAACACCAATGAATTAATAATGTACAGATGACAATGCCACAAACTAGAAGATTTATTTAGCTATAGGTTTTTTGGTCGAATTATCAGCTAGGTTTGAATGCCTTCCGCAGTACAGTACCTTCAATGAATCTGTTTTCCCTCCCCTGTTGACTATGAAGAATTAATGACCTAAAAATCTGTTCAGGCCAACGTCCTAAAATTGTCAAAATGAAAAATGCCCTTGCATACTGGGCCTTGCAATTCTTCTGCATGGTTGCCATAGATTTTCGGCAATCAAAGCAACAAAAACAAACCAACACAGACACAACATCAATGGGCAATGCACGACAAGATCTCCATGACCGAAGTCATGGAGAAGTCGGACCACCATCACCATCAGAAAGCGGGAAGAACAGAGGTCTTAGTAGTAGCTATAAAACTGAATTAGCGGCATTACACCCTTTCGCATGAGGATTTTTACTCGATCCTTGATTTTTCTTAATTGGACCACCATTACCAACATCTTCGTAGACTAAATTCACTACTCTTTCCTGCTTACTACTTGGACCAGAAAAATTGCAAAGTTCAATAAATAATTTATTGCTCAATTGGGTGTACCACTGCCTTCCGTGGCCATTGAAGAATACTGATCTTCCCTATGCTACTACCATTAACCTCTCCCTCGAGAGAAATAAAAGCCAATCTCAGCCAATTCTCTTTCACTAAGACAGGATCATGAATTCGAGCCAGGACCAGCGGAAGAATTGAGAAACAATGCAGAAAACATGCAAAGCTTCGAACTGCTTGTCAATTGTAACTGCAATGAAAATGAGAATGCGTATGTCACTAAGTGAACTGAACTGCAACATCAAGTTCGACAGCAGCGGACGAAAAGAAAAGGGGAATTGGTTCCAGATTTACTTTTGCCTGCAGTAGCAATCTTGGCCTAAACATCCTCTCATATTAGACACGGCAAGTTGTCAGTCTATATATAAACAGAGTCAAGAGGTGACAACTTTGCCGAGAGAGTTTGCTGTAAAATTGACAACTCCATGCAATTGGGTGGCATAGCGAGTAAGACACACTCCGATACCAGTAGGGACCAGATTCTTATTGATCAGCTAGAGCCTAGCGCAACTTAATACTCAGTGCTAAGACAGAATTCAAGGAAAACAACCTTGCCAAACAACATTTCATCTAAATAAGCACAAGAAGTGGGAAAAAAAATTAAATAATTTCTCCTCTCATAGTATATACAGTCGATTTCCAATAAAGCAAATATCGACAAAGCAAACTGAATACGAGAGAAACATAGGCGCTACCTACCCATCAAGCAAATGAAGGTTTCAAGGATTTCCTTGTACCTTGTCTTGGAATGCTCAAGTGATGCTGGGGCAACCAAAAACATCATTTTGCTCCTTCAAATGGATGGATTGCCTTTGATCCTCCACACATTGAAGTTGTGATGAAAATTGAAGCAAGTTCATTGTAGAACCACCACCTTCAGGAGAAAGGTTGTCTTTGGAGTTTACAAAACCCGATCCCCGTAATCCCATCGAGATCTCCAAATCAGAAACCAGGGGATGACCTGGGAGGTTTCCTTCTGCAGAGTCCATCACCGATGAAGACAATTTTTTCAACTCCACCCCCGAGGAAGCATGCGAACTCATATCCACCAGCTTGTCGGTTGCTCTGCACAGAGAGGAATGATAGTCGGTGCCTGCCATGACCAAAGACTGAGCCATGGGAATTCGGGAGTGGCTTTTAGAATGTTGCTCTACACCATAATTGCTTTGCTGTGCTGTTAATTAAAACAACATTCACCGGCTCATACATCAACTATTCACTACTCATAGAGCCAACAAAACCTGCTTCTCTTTTCATATATGTCAGCTTCGTGACCCTTTTCCACATCACACGCTGTCATTACTGCAACGTCCAGACCATTCACTTCTCTAATTTGTCAGTTAATTAGCAGATTTCAACCAAACACGCGACCATCGACATGTCAATCCTGCGGAATTCAAATAAAAAGTCTTCATACCTGGCCAGTGCTCCCATCGAGGACGATGTCAAACCTCATGGCCTAAATGGGAAAAAGCGCCTCGATCCCATTGTCCTTCAACTTCAACCTCAAGCTGTCCGAGATCCTGAAATTCGACAAAGCGTTGCGGTTCTCCTCCTGAGCCACCCCATCATCGCCGTCGCTCAACCTCGCCTTCTTCTTCTTCCCCTTCAAGTTCTCAGGGTCGACCAGCTCGGAGCTGGTCTCGCTCGTCTTCCTCGTCGTCCTCGCACAACTCCAGCGCCTTCCTCTTCTTCTCCTTCTTTGCATCCCCTTGATGCTCCAGGAGCTTCGGCTGCTTGGATTCGGAGCCTTTGCTGCCGCTCCTCTTTTCCTTCTTGTGCTTCTTGTCCGACGTCGGAGACTCGAAGCCGCCGTCGGCCTCGAGCTGGACCTTCGCCTTCATCTTCTTCTCTTTGCTCTTGCTTTTGGATTTCTTCGGGGATTGAGCTGAATCGGACACAAATCGATGAAGCTGTCGGGAACGGCGAGAGGAGTTTAGGGGACGGGAGGAGAGGGAGGGGGTGGTTTTGTCCTTTCTTCTCTTCTCCTTCTGTGCTCGATCTCCGCGTTGGAAACAATCGAAGGCGAAGGCGGAGGCGGAGGCAGAGGAGGCTCGGGACCCAGCTGCGATCAGCGGGGCTCTCGGGCCGATGTGCCAGCAGCAGACCGACGATGCTTTTGGGGAGGTGGAGAAGGAGAAGAAGCATGAGGCCCTCAGGTCCCGACCATCGACCTCGAGGGCTCGGAGTCGGAGTTCGTCGGAGGGAATCGAGGTCCAGAAGTTGTCGAGAGACCAACGCGAGCACAAACCTTCTGCTCGATCTCCGTGGGAACAGTCAGAGGCGGAGGGGGTCGAGACCCGACGGCGACTGGCGAGGCTCTTGGAGGAGGCGACGTGCCAGACGCAGATGACCGGCGAGGCTTTTGAGGAGGCGGAGACGGAAGCGGAGGGGCTGGAATGCGCGGAGAAGGAAACACGGGGCTCATCGTTCTCTGTTCATTCTCTCAAGAGGAGAGAGAAAACCCAAAAAATTCGGGCGGGAGCTCACTAATTTCTTGACCCATTCACCTGTCTTTTCCTCTGCCAGCGAGCCGAGCCAAGCCAAGCTGAGCAGGTCCCCCAGAACAGGTGTCGATACCTGAGTGGTATGTGCGCAGCACGTCAGCGGATGACGTGGCGCGCACATACCACTGAATATTTTCTCAGGAATCTATAAAAAAAATTAATGGAAGAGCTTAATTGGACATTTCATGAAAATTTAAAGACTTAGTCAGAAGACTTGATTGGTAATATACAGTTTCTTGCTATCAACTCAAGAAAGCCATGTGAACAACCTGGTCACTAGCCCGCTCGTTAGCAATTGCCAAAGGTGATTTTGGCACCATCTTCTCATAGCCATCTTTGGTAGTCTTAGTTCATTCGTAACATCATTTTCTGAATCACCTAAGCTATACGTTGGGGAAGCTATACAAATGTGATGGCGGGTCCCCAAGGTTGATTGCTCTCTGTCCAATTCGAATCAAGCGCTTCACCATTGAGTTAATCCCTTGAGGGACATGGAGTATCTGACGAGGGGCTTGAATCAAAACGTGTTTCGTTAAGGTAGGCTCTCTATCCTACTACATATGTGACAAAGAAAATTTATATTGACTAACACGTTTGGGAATCTATAAAAATTTTAATGGAAGGGCTTGATTGGACTTTCATGAAAATTTAAAGACTTAAAGTCAGAAGACTTGATTGGTAAAATACAATTTCTAGCTATCCACTTAAGAAAGCCATGTGAACAACCCGACCACTAGCCCACTCGTTAGAAGTTGCCAAAGGTGATTTTGGCACTATCTTCTCGTAGCCATCTTTGGTAGTCTTAGTTCATTCATAACATCATTTTCTGAATCAGCTAAGCTATACGATTGGGGAAGCTATACAAGGGTGATGGCGTGTCCCTAAGGTTGGTTGCTCTAGAGATTGAATAGTACATGCACTCCCCCCCACGTGCGTTGACAAAAATAAGAATAGTAGGCATTTTCAACAGACATTGAATAGTAGTACATGCACCCCACTAATGGAAGGGCTTGATTGGATATTTCATAAAAATTTAAAGGCTTAAAGTCAGAAGACTTAATTGGTAAAATACAATTTCTAGCTATCCACTCAAGAAAGCCATGTGAACAACCCGGCCACTGGCCCACTCGTTAGCAATTGCCAAAGGTGATTTTGGCACCATCTTCTCCTAGCCATCTTTGGTAGTGTTAGTTCATTCGTAACATCATTTTCTGAATCAGCTAAGCTATATGATTGGGAAAGCTATACAAGGGTGATGGCGTGTCCCCAATGTTGATTGCTCTAGAAGTTGAATAGTACATGTACCCCCCCCCCCCCCCACCCCACCCCACCTGCCTTGACAAAAATAAGAATGGTAGGCATTTTCAATAGACGTTGAATACTAGTACATGCACCCCCCTAATGGAAGGGCTTGATTGGACATTTCATGAAAATTTAAAGGCTTAAAGTCAGAAGACTTAATTGGTAAAGTACAATTTCTAGCTATCCACTCAAGAAAGGCATGTAACCACTGAGGGTTCGCCCCAGTGGCTACCCTTCCAATATGGAAGAGGGAGGTGAGGGGTTCAAATCCCCACCTTCTCAGGGAGGGATGGGAGTAGGGACGCGTAAGTTTCGAGCGTGGGTTGCGGCTCCCACGTCCCCGGCAGTGATTACGCGCGACAAGTCTACGAGTGAGTGTAGAATAGGAATAGAGTAGGACTGACAAAAAAAAAAAACCATGTGAACAACCTGGCCACTGGCCCACTCGTTAGCAGTTGCCAAAGGTGATTTTGGCACCATCTACTCATAGCCATCTTTGGTAGTCTTAGTTCGTTTGGTAACATCATTTTCTGAATCAGCTCAGCTATATGATTGGGGAAGCTATACAAGGGTGATGGCATGTCCCCAAGGTTGATTGCTCTAGACGTTGAATAGTACATGCACACCCCCCCCCCCCCCCCCCCCAACCTGCCTTCAAAAATAAGAATGGTAGGCATTTTCAACAGACGTTGAATAGTACATGCACCTGAAGATGGTCCCAACGCCACCACAGACAGCGACTGGAAAGGAGGGTAAGATCATATCACGATAACTTAAGGATGAAGCAAGAGCCAAATTCTTCTAAGAAACTTCACTATGAAGAAGCAACAGAACTTAATGGGGGGACAAATTGACAATGCATAGGGTAAGGTAATGAGAAGAAATCTTCCCTTTGTCAATCCAATGAATACACATACTTCACAAGTAACAATAAACTGACAACCGGTTTTCCCTATAACTCGTGGGTTACGATGGTTCAACTGAGCTTGAACTAACCAAGGATGTCTTCTCGCGATTAGCTGTGAATAATTCCTCGAGTACCTAAAGAAGTAAGGCCATTAGAGAATAATCGGTAGGAGCAAGTGCTTCAATCTTGTGCTGTCAATTCAACTGTGAATTCTACGGTGTCAATAGATGTGCTTATTGAAAGTAAAATAAAAGCCTGGCAGTTCCTCCCTACTTGATTAAAGAATAGGGATTACACTGTCCGCAAATTTAAACTACATTTATGGCATTGTTAGTAATTCTTTAAGGACAACCAATATGAAGATTGGGTTTATGATGTTATCTAGGAAACAAACTACAGCATGATTACTGTGGCAACAAACAAAAATATACTCAGCATTACACAGAAGTTACAGCTCTGCCCAGGGTCATACAATTTTGAGCACCGGATCTTCATTTCTCAATTTCACGCTTAGCGCCCTCAAGAGTATTCTTCAATAGCATCGCGACAGTCATCGGGCCCACACCACCTGGTACGGGCGTTATGTGTCCCGCTACCTTGCTAGCTTCCCCAAAATGCACATCTCCTACTAACCTGTAGCCCGTTTTCTTACTGGGATCATCAACGGCATTAGTTCCTACATCAATGACTGCAGCACCTGGTTTGATCCAGCTACCCTTGATCTGAATTGCGAATGCACAAAAAGAGTGTCACATTTATAGGTCACGGAAATAATCAACTACCAGTGAAAGATTAATCAACTCAGGATAAAGAGAAAGAGCTAACATCATTTAGCCTTTAACAGAGATTGAAAACAAAACTCTCTGTTCTATTGAAGAGATAAAATCAGGTCACCAGACAAGGTCATGAATTCATAGAGACAGGAACAGAAAATGTCCGGAGAGTCTGCATACCATCATTGCTTGTCCCGCTGCAGCAATAATTATGTCTGCTTCACGAATGATAGATTCTGGATTGGGAGTGTGCGAATGGACTACAGTAACAGTAGCATCTGCCTTCAGAAGCAACAAGGATACTGGTAACCCAACTATGTTACTTCGTCCGACCACAACAGCCTTCTTTCCCTTCGTACTAATTCCACTACGTGAGAGGAGTTCGAGGCATCCCTAGAGAAATTACACTTGAGCATTTAGTATAGTAGTCCTTGAATATCCTGCTTCCTTCTGGAAGGAAGCAATAAGATAGACTGGAAGTAAGAACAAGATTACTAAGAAGCATGAACATCATTGCCTTAGGTGTGCACGGAAGAAACAAAGGTTCTCTCCCTTTCATGGCCAACTTTCCAATGTTTAGAGGATGAAAACCATCAACATCTTTCTCGATACTGATCGCACCCAAGACTTTCTCTTCATTTATATGCTTTGGCAAAGGAAGCTGAACCAGTATACCTGCCAAAGCAGCAGATTATGCATTTAGAATAGACATAAGGTGAGGAGAAGATCGAAGCCTTAGGAAATTGAAAAGCCTATGCAATCAGTAGTCTTTGACAGTATTGTCTATGCAACAAGATTTACTTTTTCATGTTTACAATGCAGAACCATTAACCTTTAACACAACTCATTATACAGATTTGAAAATATCAGACCACAGCTGGAGATGGCACACATATCTTTCTGATAAGTGACTTCAAAAATTTGAACGTTTCATATCAAGGGCTTTTTGCAATCTTTAAAATTCATAAATATGCCAGTCTCTAATTACTACTAATCAGAATTCCATGATATGAGTAATGACCTGACAAAGAAAATTTTCTTTTGCAGGCATAAGAACGTATATCTAACCCAGTCTAATAGTTGATTTTCGAAACTTTGCACAGGTAAAGCAGAGCTATCATAAGAAAGGCTAATAATGTGAACTGGGTATCTAAACCAGTGTTTTCAAACTGATGACAGTATAAACAGAGCAATAACAATAGATGACACGTGTAAAAACAAATCAACTGACCAACCATGTACATCAGGGTTTGCATTTAACTCGTGGACCTTGTCAATCAAGTCAGCCTCGGATACTTGCTCAGGCAAATCTACATCGAATGATGTAATACCAACTTCGGCACACGCCTTTCTCTTCATACTTACGTAGCTTTGAGAATCCTTCCTGGTACCAACTATCACCACAGCAAGTCCAGGAACCTATGTTTGTTGCAAGGTGGTGATCAGAAGCCAAATGTCTAATCAATTTTAACTCAAAGATATTGACCAACAGAATAAGCCAAGCGAAAGCTCTTGAATAAGTACAATATATAGTCTAATGTAACTGGTACTGACAGATCACAAATTGGACATTCATAAAACATGGAACTGCAGAGATTCATAACATCTACTTCAGCAGCACATTAAACCCCAATGCTGAGTAATACTATGAGAGGCCGCATTAAGATGTGGTTCCTAAATTCCAGTATCACTATTTGATGAATATGCAATCATCTCATTTTGTTAAATCCAGCAAAATATGACAGGCCTCTTTCATTAGCAATGTACAGATCAATGAATTTCTATGTAGGCATCCTGTAATAAGAGTGCATTTGCAGCAACTAGCAGATGGGACAAATAAATCATGCAAAGCCTTCTCAGTTTCATAACTGCATGCAGACAGAGCACCATTGTACAGCCTTGTGCAATAAAGTATAAGGCGTAGCCAGCTGAGTTGTAAATAAACATTCCTTCTGACAAAACCTGTTTTTCTCAAGGAAGAAGGAGCATTGCTTTCCATTTTAATCAAGCACAAATGCATCCTAGGCAGGTCTTTATTTATGCATTGTTGTCCACCAGAAATATGAAAGGAAAGCTCCGAACTTTAGCATACCATCAAAAACAGTAACAAACAGTTCCATAGTGACTTACCGTAAATGAGACATAACAAAATTCAAATTAAAAATGTAAACCTTACCATGGTGGAACAACTTTTCCAGATAATAGAAGAGCACCTGATCACACACACACACATGCCGGCTTGTGCCGTGAACACAGAGAGAGAGAGAGAGAGAGAGAGAGAGAGAGAGAGAGACCTTGCCATACTTCTGAGATAGGTGGGTAACTTCAGAGGCAATTTCTGATCGAATGGTCTGAGCAATGGCTTTTCCATCGATGATTTGGGCTTTGTGATCAGAGGGAAGCGATGATGCCATCACTGTCTTCCAATCTTCTAACAAAAGAGAACAGGAGACCAAGCTTGTGAGTAGCGAGTAAATTCCAATTTGGGGCTCGAATCCTACGAATCATAAACGAAACCTAAGAATTAAAAAGTTTCAATCTTGCAATATGAAACTCGCTCTGCACCAAAGATCGTGTCAATGCTCCAGCTTCCGGTGTGCCCATTGATTTACTTCACATGCACTTCTAATCCATCCAAACTAACAAATAACACACAAAAACACACAGAACACCCCTATACAAAAGATGCAGTTTTTCGACTCCTCGAAATCCCAACTTCGATCCCGATTCAACACCTCCCGGCAGCCCCTCAAAGACCAATCAGCCGCCCCAACCAACCAACCAACTAACCCTCATAACATGGATCGGTACATAGTCAACAAGATGCACAGAAGGAGACCACATCAATTTCTCAAATTCTCACCAAATACAAAAACCAATCAAAAAGAAGGAAAGGAAAAAATATCAACCCGATCGATTTCATCCCACCATCTGAACTCAGCTTGGATCTTGTTCCGAAACGCATTACACGAGAGCGTCGTAGCTCCCGATCATCATCTTCCCATCAACCCCGTCCGTCCCCCCTCCATTAACCAATCCCAATCTAGGGACAAAAAAGAAATAAAAAAACCCACGAAACATCTCCACAAACCGATCCCAATCCCCCAACATTTCACCTCGACCCATCAAAACTCCCGCCGCGTCACGACAACTTCATGAAGATCTCGCGCCAAGAGCTCGGATAAAAAAGCAATCAATCGACAGGAAACGGAAGAGCAGGAACGTAAAATGCAGCGATCGCTGCGATGCGAATCGAAAATGGATGCGATCGGATGAGCGAAGTGGCGTTACCTCTGCTTCACTCCCCAAGTTCGCCGAGATGGAGTTCTTCTGACGCGGGTGGTGCCAGTTTTTTTGGAGCCGAGACGAGATTAGATCAGAGCCGCCGGGTTCGGTTCGACCGGATTCACCTAACGCCGGTTCGTTTCGACAACGTTTGTCTTCACTCGAAAGAAGAGAAAGGCAATTACACTTTTCTTCCCAGATCAAGGAGAACCAGGACACGTGCTCTCTAGTTTTCGGCAAAAAGAAAGCTGCGATAAATGTTGTGGATTTGGCGCAATCGATGGCGGTGTGTGTAGTGTGTGTTTACGAAAGGTTTGATTTGATATTAAATACAATTTCGAATTTCAAATGAAGATTAAATATAGCTAATCCCATAGGTTTTGAGTATTCATTAGGGAAAATTCCAAAAAAATACCCAAAATATTCTCATTTTCTCAAAGAAAAATATAAAGTGAATCTTGTTTCAAATAAAGGACTTGATTATTTCAAATGAGAGCTTGCGATAGTTGTTTCAAATAAGAATTTGACCTCGCCAATCACTAGCTAGCTAAATTTTTCAACCAGTCAAAGATGTTTTCGTCCAAATTTTCTTTTCTTTTGTTTCATTTCTTCTCTTTTTTTCTGTTCCGGCATTGGCCAGCGGTTGTTAGCAAAGGCCGGCAAGGGCTAGCAAGCACTTACCAACAGCGAGAAAGGGCTTGCAAGCCCTCATCGATTGCGGGCAATGCCACCCTCACCAGATCTAGCAAGGGTCGGCATCGCCTAGGGCTAGTGAGGGCTTGGCAACCCTCACTAGATTTGGCAAGCGAGACCAACCCTTGCTAGATCTGGTAAGGGTGGTCTCGCTCACTAGCCCTTACTAGTAGTCAATGAGGTCACCGAGCCCTCGCTAGCCACGAGTAATGGCTAACCTTGCAGATGGCGACAAAGGGCAGCCTCTCCCAAGGCAAGGGTCGCATCGCCCAGACGAGGTCATCCCTCACCTATGGTTGGTGTGGGTGCCCCTCGCCGAATCAAGCGAGGGTGATCTTTGTCCAGCCCTTTGCGGGCATCACCAGTGGTCAAGAGGAAGAAGAATAACAATAAAAAAAAGGGAAAAAAAGAAAAAGAAAAAATAATAAATGATGAATATATCCTTAATCATCGGAAAGTGATGACAAGATTTATTCCGAATCCTTATTTGAAACAAGATTCATTTCAAGCGTAAATGCTGTCTTATTTGAAAATAATGTCCACTTTTGATTTTTATTTAAGAAAATGAAAACTCTTCAAACTCTTTTTTGGAATTTTGCTTATTAATAATTAAAAAAATTATCTTAAAAAGTTGTGAAATCGAGTTTTTTTATGGAGATTGTCCCTTCTGTTAATAGTTGAAACATAATTAAAATTTCAAAGAATGAAAAGTAAGAAAGTCACGCTATTATTTTATTTTATTATAATTTCTATCAGTATTGAGTGTCTCTCATTCCATTAAGGAAAAAGTCAATAATACGCGAAAGATGCTTCTGGACATACTAAAAATCTTATAGGGCTTAAGTGGAGTGAGCTACCCCATTTCGCAGCAGAATTTTTCTTTTTTGGGCTTTAACAATTTAATTGGCTGCTTTATCGAATAACCTTATATAATTAAATATCTTAAAACCGCAACAACTGATCACTGCTATCTTCGACATACACTGTGACTTCCCACTTCGGCTGATCTGAGCTCGCTAGTGCACTTATTAGATCGAACCAATTCGACTTGACAAGAAGGCCCCCTCGCTTTCGGGAAGTAAAGTACTTTAGGGTTTCTAAAAGAGGGAGGGTTTCAACTTTGAGCGAACGAAGCTATCCACAGATAGTCTTGAATCCACCGACGGGGCGTCCCATGTCTTCCCTACAAATACACAACACGGCTCCTCGAAATCTCAATTTCTTGAGAAATGCTTGATATCGATCCAAAATTTCACAATATATTTTTAATTTGACAATTCTCTTATTTATAACGAAAAAGTGGACTTCTTTTATGAGAGGGCTTTGAACCCCAATCCACTTTTGCTTTTTCTTTTTTTTCTGAGGGGGGGCATTTTCCCAAGTAAAGCATCACTTTTGTCAATTCAAAACTAACTCAAAGCGTCCAAGTCACGATCAAGATCAACAAGAACCACGAAAGATAACAAGATGAGATTGTATTGCTTTCGACATAGATGGACACATCAATCACGTACTGAAAAATTACCACAAATGCTTTTACGACAACACTGGACTTCTATCAATACTCAGTAATCATCTTCGACCATTATAGATCAATCTAGTTTACAACAATTTCCTGAGTTATGCCGTATCTTTCCTGGTTATGTTCATGGAAACTCCAGCCCCCTACCCCCATCATTTACACCTACCCCATCACTTCAGCCCTTCTTCTCCGCAAGCAAGATGCAAGCCTTTATATCTTCTTTTTTCTTTTTACTCAAGTATGGTTCCAAGATCCCAGAAACATCATGGTCCTGATCGGGTCCTCGACGTGATACCCCGCCTTCCGTCTCTCCACATCTCTCGAGGTCATGAACTGGCCCCGTTGCGGGGCTTCGACGGCGGCCTCGTACGCTCGCCTGAGCCTCTCTCCGATCGTCGCCCTCTTGCTTCTCGTGGCCGACAGAGGAATCCCCAGGCGGGTGCTGAGGTTTCATGGTTTCGGATGGGGTGGGGTTTGGTCTGTGTGGTGGTGGTGGGCGTGGAGGATAAGATAATAGCATTAGGGAGGCGACATTAAGGGCGTATATATAGAGAGGGAATCGCATGGTGGTGAGGGTCCACTTGTCATGTTGGAGATAAAGGGCATATTGCTGTTTGCTATTATTCTTTGGTTTTAGTGGGTGACACACCAAATTTCCACAATCGTTTCGATTGGTTAGCTCGTCCACTTTTCACTAGCAGACCCCGCTGGCTTGATTTCATTTCCCAAAATCAATGATTTCCCCACTAAATTATATATATAAAAGGGAAAAAGAAGACATAACATGACATTGCTGCAATATTTGTCAATATTTTATGTCGATTCTCATCTCGTTTTCCAGGATTAGATATTAAGAAAACAACCGGCTAGAGTGGTTTCTGATACTCCAAATTTAATTACTTTGATATTAGTAGTTCATAGAATTTGAAAAATACAAAAAAAAGTTCTCTACGTTAGGCATCTAACGATTCTGTCCTTAGTTTGATGCAACACGGATTTGATATTCCTCCAATGTCGAAAGGACATCTCGGGAATCGAATAAAATACCTTATCTGTCGAAGAATTTTCGAGGAATAAATTCTATTTGGCAATTGTAAATTTTATTATAAAAAAAAAAAAGTTCTAAATGTAACCACATTCGATGGGCGAGCGAAGATGACTGTTGCAATGGAGAGATGAACAGATGCAGATCATCATCTGCATCAGTGGCCCTCGTAGTCTTCATATTTACTTTTTTGGGGATTTTTTTTAGATGATTCTGTTATGTATAGAAGTAGAGGTTGCATGCAATTGAATTAATGCCTGTTTATTAATGGGCCTTTTGCAGGCCCAATATGGTACACAGCTCAGACTGTGGAGTGGGCTAGTCGCTTCAAAGCCCATCATACCCATTACTCATGATCGATTAATCGGGCTTCACACAGAACCCACTTCATTCAACAGCACATGGGAGTTAGGCTCTCATCTAGGATGAGCATAGTTTCAAGATAGAATCTGAAATCTAAAAACCGAACTAGTGAAAACTTGTCCATTTCTAAGTTCCAAGATTTACATAGTAGGTTTTAGGAAATCAATTTCGATGAGTAAATTCTAGGTCTAGATTGGTGGAACTTAGAACCTGGAACCACCTAGAACCTAAAACCTGTAACTTAAAATCTTGAATAAGTTTTTTGTGTTTTTCTTGGTTTATGTTTTCGCGTGATCATGTTGTATTTCATGGTGCTCAATGATGAATAAGTGTATAATTTAGAACCTCTAATATGAATTTCTATTTTATGACTAATGCTTTTACTTTGTTAATATTTTACATTTTTCATGCATCTAAATATAAGTTATGATCGATGAATTGTAATAGCAAATGGTGGTTATTAAATGTGATAATTCATTATAATCGTTCATTTAATAATACAAGTAGAACCTGAGTAAACTTTAGAACTAATCCTAAAACCTATGACAATCTAGAAGATGTAGGGTAGGCTTTCAACTCCAAAAAATGAGGAACTTGTTCTAATGAGGAAGTTCCAAATTCCAAGCAAAATTTAAACGAAAATTGAAACCATTCACCTCTACTCTCGTCTCCAAGGACTACCTAAACTCTTTTTAGGGCATGTATGGGATTGTTTCGTGTGCAAAAAACCGTAATACATTAATCACTTCAAGAGACATCCATTTTATAAATGGATTTGTAAGTGATAGAAATCCACTTTCTTTATATGATTTAATTAGGGTTCATTATCATTATTATACTTTAACTTGCACCAAACTCCGTCTAATTTTTTTCCTTTCTCCTATTCAATCCGTCAATGTCACCATCACCATCATAGTCATTCGCAATTTCATATCCTATAAAAATTCATTGAAAAACCTAGAATATCTCCACGAACCAAAATTTTGAGATTGCCGACTTTATCGTCAGTGTGCACCACATTATTTATTGGATCGAGAATCTGATGTCGTATCAAAAAGTATATTCCATAAACATTAAACTTAAATAGGATATGAGGATTGAAAACTCAACTCAGATACCATATCAAAAGATCCAATTCAAAAACTTAAATCATAACCCTTATTGAAACGCAATTATACATACTTTAGTACTTAGGTTGAACACAGACGATCCAAGAGCTTGTTTGAATGTTTATTTCTTTGCACTAAAGTATAACAATCAAGGCAAAGATGAAAAATATGAGTGCACTTAACCATTTTGATGATCAAATTGATCATGTCCCACCTTGAAATTCTAAAGAAAAGGAAGCCCAATATTTAGGGTTCTATTCTATATATGCCACAAGTCGTATTAGGGAAGAATTCTCTAGAAGATGCTAGAAACAATTGGTTTTTTTTTTTAAATAAAAATAAAATATGAGCAGAATCGGAAAAGAAATTGAGCAGCTAAGTTGAAGAATTGCCCCTATACTTTTATGAGATTCGTGGGCATGAATTGTGTCTATTTAGCGTCTCCATTCATCTATCCAAACATACATGATTTTTTCTGGATGTACATGAACCCTATTTGGACTATGTTCGACAAGTTTTGAAAATGCGTAGATGAGAACCGTTTCACGTGGAAAAAATTGTTAAAAATATCCTAGACTTATTGTACTTTGACTAATTTAATTCCAAACATTTCAAATTTGTTAATTGAATCTATCCGACCAATATTGGTCGGAAATTATTGATGTGGATACCTGTCATCCTATGTGATACCATCGATGCTGACGTAGACAATTTTTGTAAATTTGAATTTTTTATTTTCCTTTTCCCTTTTTTATTTGCTTTTTTATTTGCGGCCAACGAAGGTCGCCGGCAACCTTCATTGGTCACAAAGGCCTCCCCCATTCTAGGTGAGAGCAACCTTAGCCATTGCCGATAGTATTGTAAAGGCCTTGGGTAAGGCCAGCGTGACCTAGTAAAATGACCAATGTCCATGTAAATGATTTCTTGCCAAAATTGGCCAAATAGATTCAATTGGCAAAATATCTAAATGTTCATAACTCAATTGACAAAATTGAAAGGTTTAATATTGAATTTGTCAAAGTGCAATAGGTTTGAACAATTTTTCTTCTTCACATGATGTGGGCAAATTCCCACATCAAGCAAATAAGGAAATATTCTAGGGTTTATAATGAGGTAGGTTCCCTCTCCTAGATAGCTAGCTTTTCGAGATGATTTCTTCCACCCAGTATAACACATCAAATCGATATTAGAGTCACTCCTTAGACGCCCACCTTATGGCACTTTGTCCTTGAGGTTGTGGTCCCTTGGTGGTGACTCGAGACATTGTCCTCGGGGGCGTTTTGTGAGGCCGCAAAATCCTTGAAGAAGAGGGGGAGGATGATCTGGGCAAAGTCCCACAAACGACAAAATTACTTCGTTGGGCCGACACTAACACTAAGAGTCGAAAACGAAGGGAGTGAATGGAATTAGATACCCTAGTAGTCCTAGCCATTGGGCAACTAAGGAGACATTTTGGGCGTTCTGCGAGATTGACACTGACACTGAGAGGTGAAATTAGGCGAAAGGGGAGCGAATGGGATCAAATAGATACCCTAGTAGTCCTAGCCATCTAGTGACTAAGGAGAAATTCTAGGTGTTCTGTGAGGTCATAGAATCCTTGATGAGGGGGGCAACTAAGGAGGTTTTTCTGGGGTTTATAATGAATTAGATTCCCTCTCCCAGACAGCTAGATTTTCAAAATGAGTTCTTTCACCCATTATAACGCATCATCACTTGCCCAACTGATATTATTGACCACCATCAAACCATTCTAACAACTTAAACTATTAGCTAAATGCATGATTTTATATTTAAATATTCGAATACTCTCTATTAAGCAAAATCCTTGAAGAGGGGGGCAACTAAGGAGATATTTTAGGGTTTATAATGAGTTGGGTTCCCACTCCCAGATAGTTAGCTTTTCGAGATGAGTTCTTCCACCCATTATAACACATCATCACATGCCCAATTCATATCGTTGACCACCATCAAACAATTCTAACAATTTAAACTATTAGTTGTATGCATGGTTTTATATTTAAATATTATAATACTCTCTCTTAAGCAAAATCCTTGAAGAGGGGGACAACTAAGGAGATATTTTAGGGTTTGTGACAAGTTGGGTTTCCATCCCAAATAGTTAGCTTTTCCGGTGTAATATTTAAATACTCTAACATTTGTCAAAAGTTACGAAAATAAAGGCATAAGTAACCTCCTCTGTTCCTTTTCCTTTCTGCCTTTCTCTCATAAACGACTGTTAATACGTCGAATTGTTGCCCGAAAATGATGCGCCTTTAGGAAATTCCGGTCAAAAGAAAAATTGACGAAGAATATCTGACGGATAAGAATATACATACACTCTTTCGGTAAATTAGAAAAATAAAATGAAACGGACGTGTTATATAATGCATGGCGAATATTCTGCAATTACTCTCCGGATAAAGCGTACGTAAAAGGTGGTCGTGTGGTCCCTGTGGATATTTCATATAGATTTGTCTACTTTTGTCTTTGTATAATAAATTCCGACTTTTATCTTGTACACTAATTATGTACAAATTCAATCTTCACAAGCATAGTTTAAAAGGTGATAACTATAAATTCACATTATAGATAGATCATTATTTTCACTCCACGGCTGTTCATATAAAAATATATATGTATAGACCGCGGTCCGATGTACGTAGTGTAATTCCTAATCATTTCTATCGAACAATTGGTTCATTAATTAGTCCAATTACATATAATCAATTGTATAACTTATTAGAGATTCTTGGTGGGACTAAGTTGAAGATTGGCTCAGTCGCTCGTCCCAACTTTAAGGGTTTCCTCGTGTAAAGGTGGCAAATTTGGAGAAAAAAAGGCAAAAATCAGGAAAAATATGTCAGTCACAGAGAATTTTGTAGTAGCTTTCAAAAACCAATTTAGTGGGCACCAACGAAGATTTCTTTGCTTTTTGGGGGAGCCAGAGGGAAAAAGGCCTGTGCAGCATGTCCTCGCCAATGAAATCAGGCTCTTTCTGGAAGGGTCACTTTAGCAATCTATTATCCCTCTCCCTCCTTTCTCTTTTTCAAAGACATGATAGATAATAAAGGGAGGAAAAAAAATAGTATTTGGGTAAGATGCATTTTCAAAGCATTTTGCTCCACTTGCCATTTCGTTTATCTCGAAAAAGTCATTAGTTACTTTCAAAATATCATGTAATGATCTGCCCTACTTAGATATTTATAAAGAAATTTATGGCTCTTGAAGCTTCCTAAACTTGCATTAGGTGGACCATCACCTGATGATGTTCTGAGAGCATCTAATAAGTCACCTATTTGCTTGGTTTGAAGGGAAAGTTTTGGATAAGTACTAAGGCAAAAATTGAAAGACGTGAAGAGAAAGCCAGCAATATTCCTGCAAAACGTACAAACATTACATAACATAGACCTCCCTGAGCAAACCCTAATTAAAAGAGAATAAAGCGAGACTTTTGAACTGAAGAGTTCCTACTAAAAGATCCCTTAAAAAGCACATCCATAAAACCCTTAATTTCTCTCTCCATATTTCATTATTCTCCGACCATCCCCCACCTACGCGTTTAAACTTCTACAGCACTTATTTTCCTCGATCAAAACCTTTCAACCTAGCAAATTCACATGTTAATAATCACTTCACATGATTGAGCACCCGATGTTGTCATCGTCATATTCATGATCATCGTCGACGTAGCTTCTGATCGGATCAGACGGCGGAGGGAAAGTGTACGCGGACCCCGGATGAGAGTATGAATACCCATGCATTGGAGAGGCACCGTAGTACGAGGCGCTAGGGCTAGGGTACGCCGCATTGTAGCTCATCCCGAACGCTTGGGGCGGATAGTGAATAGGATACGGATTCATGCTCATCGATCCCGTCATCGGCGGAGTGAATCCTGAGCTCGTCCCTGGAGTGTTGCCTGTGGCTGCCCCATCGTCGGTGCCGCCATCGTTCTTCTTTTTATTCTTCTTCTTTTTTTCTTCTTTTTGCCGCCGGTTCCGGCAGGGCCAGGCTCCTTGGTCGCCCCACCCGTCTCCTTGTTTTCCGGTTCATGGTTCTCTCCGTCGTCCTCCTCCTCCTCATCGCTTTCACCTCCGTTTACATCTTTGGAAGCCTCTTCACCAGCGTCTTCGGAATCTTTAGGATTTTCTTGCTTGTTATCCTTGTTCTTGGACTTTCCGGATTTTTTCTCCTTCTGCTCGGGCCACAGCTCAGCCTGTTTCCCCGATTTGGTCAGCTTCTTGATCAGCGTCTCGGAATCGACATCACCAGTCACCTCGACCTTGTGCTGTTGCGAATCAATGTTTATCATAAATACACCTGAGGGAAAAGAAATTCACATGTTCAGCGATTACCCGTTCACGGAAGATCTCAAACTAAAGTTGTGGCAAAACATTATCTTTAGGTAGTCTACTCATAAGCAAAAGTGAGGAAGTTGCTCGAAATCTGAAAATCAGATGGAAGAACTGTAGTGATTTGGGATTGATGCACAGATTTACGAATGAAGAAGTTCAGGATTTGCAATCGATACTTTGATACGCAGGACATCTTAGGAATAAATTATGCACATCGCTAGGTGCTTAGTCGCACGACTTACTGGATTAGCGATATAAGAGGAAGATAAATCACTGTGTGTACTCATCAATATCATGAGGAGCTTGATAATATGCATGATCAGGCGAAAATGAAGTACTTGCTGTGACCTTTCTGTGCAAGTGTTGGTGAAATAAATAGAAGCAGAAACCAGAAACAGTAAGCAACACGCTGTACCTTCGATGCTCTGAAGAACTCTCTTGACTTTTCTGCTGCAGCCTTCGCAGTGGATTGGGACCTTCAACGTCCATGTCTGTATCGAATCGATAGACATACAGAGATTCAAACTAAGAAGTCTGTCGGAAATACGATTAAAGAAGTGAATTTAACAAATTGGATTGAAGTAGATAAGAGAAATTCAGTACCTGGTATTTTAAGCCTCCTGGCATGCCATCTCCTCCTCCTTTTGTTGCCATTTTCTGTGCTTGTGTCGTGGACTTGCACGTGTGGAGGGAGAGAGAGAGAGAGAGAGAGAGAGGGAGGGGGGGGTGGTGAGTTCTACGAGCTTAAGAAGGAGATGGTGAGGAGGTAATTAAAAAGAAAGTGAGAGAGAGACTGCTTGAGAAACATTTCTAAAGTATCCAAAAAGAGGTCGAAGGAAAAGGTGTATATCGTGGCGTATACCACCAGCGCAACTTCACTATACACACACACACACACACATATAAATATATTTATTTATTCAGTATTTATGTTGTAGGTAAAGAAAAAGATTTTGTATGAACCTGTCTGGCCGCATGGTATGGATTCAGATCCATTCGATGCAAAGTCTCTCATAGTTGATCATAGATCGTCGTCGAGTATTTACTTATGTTGACTCACATAAGAAATCATATGATATATAATCGTGAATGAGAAGTGTAAGACCAAAAGAGATTCTGTCAAGACTTAAACCATTATATAGGTTATTAGTAGAATTTGCAAAATTATTCGACATATACACGTGTCCATTGTCTCTCTCTCTCTATTTATAAGTTTTTGGATTGAACTTTCTAATCAAATTCATGTTCCTTGACCTTGACCTACTTTGTAGTGATTTTCTTCTTGGGCTAGTTTTGAATGTTTCTTTTTCTAATAAAAAGGAGTGGAGATGACGACACTATGGATGGGAAGAGAGTTTTTTTTATTCGTATCTTCTCTAGGAGTCTCGTGACCTATGTGATACAACGATGGAATTGGTTAACAATGCTTTTATATTGAAGTCAAGCTAATGGCAGTTTGATTAAACACATGACATTAGATCGATTCTATTAATGTAGACTAACGTGATCATAACAATTGAATATGTGGGCGTCATAGTAAAATCCCCATGATCAAATGACTACGACGATGTCAACATATGTCGATTGAATTTATATAAGAACTTTTGAACGATGACCTGGAAGATTGACAAGTGGACTCGAGTCTTACAGCTTCTCTTCTATAGTAGAAAGAGAAGATATGTATATGCATACTTTACTTAATGTTCATTTAATAGAATATTCTCATTGAATAGAACATTCTCGCGTAATTCTTGAATAGTCCAGAGTATTTATTCCTTATCTTGTGTCGTAGAACGTGCAGGAGTTCTTATGATTCTTGATCAATACCTGTCAAATTAACAAGGATGGTCCCAAGGACGAGAAGGTTCTGAGCACAAAATGATTGGTCAAAGACTGGGTCGACATAGTTATAACATAGCAAAAAGATCTTTGCTTTACAACTTTAGATATATATGTCAGCCGGGATCGATCCCACACATGTTTCCATCGAAATAGCCTGGTGGGTGCCGTTGCAGGTCTCTTCTCTTCTGTATTTTTTCATTCATTGAAAAAAGCAACGATGACTTTATGTGAGTGCCCCATTTGCTTTGGCTTCACTTTCTTGGCGGGATTGGGCACCAGAAATCTTAAGTACAATCATCACATGAAGCCAAAATAATCAGTACGCAGCACGAAATGAAAAGAGGAAATGAAGATGGGTAATAATGATCTTTATGCTCCCACTTTCAAAGATAAAAAAGGAGATCGACTTGACAGCAAAATCTGAAGCCACTCATGATTTTTTCTTCTGCATTAAGGAACTTGTTCACGGACTGAATCAACCCGTGACGACATTGTGACCACATATGTTTCTAATCTCAGAATCTTTGATTGGATCTTGCAGCATCAGAATGTTGCACCATCAGAAAGCACCATCAGAAAGTCACTTATATGGAGAGAATTATGTTTCATCTCCCTCACTTTCATTCTCTCTATTTCTATCACTCGTGTAATCGTTGTTCTGCACGAGAAGAGAGAGTCCAAGAAAATGCGCAGGTCAAACGTTTTCAAAATCATTAAAAGGCAGAGAACTTAGTAAGTAAATTAATTCCAACTAAGGTGATTAGTTCATCACATTTCATGAACTATTTATCATTTAGGCAAGTAATGATGGTATCGAGGGAAAGTGTATATCGAAATTAAGTTCCACACCAAACATATTGGAAAATAACCATTTTGACGTAAGTGGACGGGAGTAAAATCAATATGCGGAATCATACAAAGTTATGTTAATCTATTATACTTTATAAGACCATGTTTTACTTTGCATTATTACAATAAATAAGAATGCTTTCCTGTAAGAAAGAACAAAAGTCTGGCTGTGGTTGCCAGGACAAGCTATCCTGGAAAGAAAACTAAAAGCATGAACACAGACAAAGAAGACAACGAAAGCATTTGAGAATGGAAAAAGACAACGATTGTCACTGGTCCAGACTAATTAAACTATTCACTTTTAGTGGCACTAACAGAGTAACATAATATGGTAATTAGTATAAAAAGAAGATGTTGCAGTTGAACTTATCTTAAGCAAACTTTCAATACTAAAATAATGGGTTAATTTTACTTTTTCACTTAATAGAGATGGACATCAATCATCTTGACTAAAAGAAAAGATATAGGGATTCAGTGCATTCCACATACTCACTGATGGGGACTTGATTCTAATTGTGGTGATGAACCATTCCTAAATACTTCCTCAGTCAAGAAAAACCTACAAATAAACAATGAATGCATATACATCTCTTTGACAATCAACAAAGACTCAAGGAAGCAATCCCCAATGTACATATACCCCAAAACACCTACTACTTCAAATAGACTATATTACTTTTAAAGCCGTCAATTAGTTTATTTCCAGGAGCTGATCAAGTTCTTAGCCAAAATTCTGGTTTCATGAAACGCCTAGTAGATATAGCCATCAATCTGAGAGAGTTTGGAATAGCAACATTCATGGTGACTTAATCAGTACCTCCAACAGAACACAAATCAAGCAATGGTATGCTCACTCAAGGGGTCGACACAAATCTATGACTTCAATAACAGGATCTGGCAACAAGTGAAACTTGTGAACAATATGGAGATGTAAACTTGAGTAGATTGATCAGAGGCAAGAGTGTTTAGATTTATGAGCTATGTCTGTGATTATTTCCTGACAGAGAAACTCACTTGACAATAATAAGCAAGTCACAAGAACTATCACATACGAGTCCAATATATCTGCATAAATGTGTGTATGCTATGTACTCACAGATAACATGTGCATCCTGTTCATAATGAAGATGAGATACCATCAAACATAACAAGAGGCAAATCTGATGGAAACTCTTGAAAAAATTTAATTGTGAATGCGTTATTTTATTATTGAGTTATTTGCTTTAGCACCAAAAACATTTGCTACAAATTTCCAATATTAAATAGCGATTGACAAATTGGACATTCTATTGTCGCTTGAATGACAATCACCTTTACAAGGATGCTTTTCTGAATGCCAGAACACCAACGGTGATTGAGAAAAGAGCCAACAAAGCTCCTTGTCTAGAAAGTGCAAATTCTGTCCATGTCAAGGGCCTCGTGACTTGGAACAGTACCTTCTGGAACTGCTCGTTTAAGTCCTCTAATGATCCAGTGTTGTCAATTACTATGTCTGCCTTAGACCTTTTCATATCCAACGACATCTGAGCATTTATCCTGTTCCTAGCATCTTCCTCATCTGTTCTGTCTCTTGCCATAAGCCGTTGAAGCTGAGTTTCTGGATCAACCCAGACAACAACAATAGGCTTTGTCCACTTATCCATCTTTGCCTCAAACAATAAAGGGATGTCAAGAACAATAACCTTATGTCCTTTCAACCAAAGTTTCAAAATTTCTTGGAAGATGCCTGATGATATGTAAGGAGCCAGCAGCCTAAACATAAGTAAACACAGAAAGCTTCAGGAAATTAGAAGACTAAAAGGTTTTTTATGTTGAAGTTCAATGCAACTATTAAGGCATCATTCAAACAAACATGAAAAAATCCAAGGTGCATCATTAAAAGCAAATGGATACTGGCTTCAGAATGAATAACTCAGTTATGACCAAGGGAATGAAGATGCAAAAATTTCAGACTGATATCACAAATTACACACAGCAACTACGTGCATGACAGGTTAAAAAAAAACTCAAAAATTAGAATTTGTCTCCCGTTTCATCAGAGCGAGAAAAATTTTCAAGTCAAGCAGAATCTTATGCATTTTGATGTTGTGTCCAGCATGCTTTAATCCCCATTTTGACACTAGAACTAGTACTGCAAGTTTAGTTCGGATTTACTTTTACCTATTCAACAATTGACGCTTTGCAGGATCAGAAAAAACAATTCGGCCCAACTTTGGCCTATCAACTTCTCCATCAGCTTGTAGAATCTCCTCCCCAAATGCAGCAACAACTTTCTTCCATCCACCAGTCCCTTTCTTTAATACATCCTGCAAGCACAACAAAGAATTTAAGAATTCCGAGAAGGAAAATATAGCCTTCAAGTCCAGTCAAGTGGCAAGATGCCATCTTCACTACATGGATCCACAAAAGTGTTAAAACTTGCTAGAACAAGAATGACTGCCTGCAGTATTTTATGAGTGCTCTAGAGTAAAAATATCTGCCTGTTTTTACATGGAACAGTTTAAGGGAACCATACTTATCATCTCATAAAGGGAAATCAGGAGTATATACATATTCACAGAAGCTTAAAGTTGGAGGGACCCTGAAAAACAAAATGCAAAGCTCCTTAACACGGAAACTGATTAGCCAATAACAAAAGCATCATTTACCCAGTCAAACGAGAAAGTGAGATCTAATAGCACTCTCAAAAATTGCACAACATTTCTCCTTGTAGGGGATTCCAACTTCAAGAATGTCCCCCCGTTTTTCATATTTCTATTGAAAAAGGAAAGAGATCGATGGGAAACACACTCAATGAATATAAAATAAACCCTCTAGGCAGAATTTGATGTACATATCGTGATTGATTTACAGTCATCAACTTCAGGAAAACTCTAATCCTTTTCAAAGATCATCGTAACAGACCAGAATAAAGGAGCATTCTCGAGGAATATAAAGTGAATCAAAACTAGGCAAAGAAACCAATAGTCATAACTTAAGCAATATCAAGGATAACATACACGAGCAACAATGTCGGCATCAACAACAGGGACACCATGGGCCTTGAAATGGTTGGAGACTGTACTCTTCCCTGATGCAATTCCACCAGTCAGACCAACTATCCTCATTCTTCTTGTTTTACTTCTAGTTATTCGATCAAACACTCTGAAAAGTGGGGGTGCAATCTGTCAACTATAAACCAGAAAAAAATGGTAGATTTGTCATTCTCACTTCATTACTAATCAATGTCTACATGTAAACCTTAAATGCTACAAACACTACATACAATTAATCTCATAACAAACAAGTCAGTTAGGTCGGCAAAGATAAACATTGAATATGACTTTTGATAAGAATCGCCAAGATCTGTTATTAAAGAGAAATGTATCATATGTTTTGCACATTTATCTAAACCAAAAAGCTCTGATCTTCCATATGTTTCTTGACAATCAGCAGACCAATATGAGGTAGACATACAGACTTAAATACAGGATAATAGCACAAATAGGGGCTGCCGTGATGTCGTAGTGAGAACACGGACATATCTAATTTCACCCCAACCGCTCTATGCTATAATGGGGCGAGGAAAAAAAGGATGTTACCAGTGCTAACTTCAGCTGCTTCAATTACAACTTCAAACTCATGTTTGAGCAGCATCATTTCTTATTAGTCTCTAAATTTCTGCGGTAGATTCTGGCAATATCTTCAATTTCTACAGTATATCTACAGATTACTTAAAAGACCCAAAATCCAAGCAATGTTAGTAAACCTTTTGGCTCTTCGGACATGATCTGAATAAGGTCATTGCAGTTATTTAGAAAGAGTAGAATATTTATACCACGCTTACATGTTAAAGCTAACCAAGAAAACGATAAGCTGTTGTTAATCAAGAAGGAATTGGAAAATTTTCACATTGTAAGGCTCCGTATGTTTAGCAAGAAATGTGACATTTCAGGAAAAAGTTTTCGAGGAAGTCATTTTCCAGGAAGATAACAATATTTCTTGGTGTCTGGCTGAGACCAGAAAATGAAAAGGAAAATATTTTGCTTTTCTAAATAAACATGCATATCCGATGTTTGGTCTCGAGCCCAGCCTCTGCAGACCCTGGTCTACAAGCCAGGCATGGACCTGAGTCAACCAAGGCTGAACACCAGACTCCATGCCCGTGCCTCTTTGTGCCCTACTGACAACCATCGGAATTATAACGATGTGGTCTCACTATATAAAGTATGGATTGTCAAGTTTCATCTATTTTGACCCCATTCAATCGGAAGAAAGTTGATCCATAGAAAATTGAGTTGCAAAATGACCCATACCCGACCCGATCCATACCCAATCCATACCCGACCCGACTCATATTAATAAAATATTTTCATATTTAACCAAATTTAGGAAAACTTATTCTTATATTTTTTTTTAAAGATTATATTACTAAAATACTTCCAAGCAATACAAATCTAATCGATAATTTTTCAATTTTTTATAATTTTTCAAAAAAATTATTTTTTATTTTTTATTTTTCTTTCTTTTCCTTTTTTTCTTCTGCATCCACAGAGGTTCACCGGCCAACCTATTTAAAACCCATTAAATTGCTAAGCATCCACCGACCAAAAAAAAAAATGCTAAGCAACCCATTTATGACTCATTTAAAAATTGCTCAAGCTGACAATGAAAATTGCTCACTTTCCCATTTTCACTCCCAGTCAGAATGTCCCTGCTTATAGAGTTTGCTCACTTTCCCATTTTCACTCCCAGTCAAAGAAAATTGCCTTTGGCAATCAAAATAGTAAAGGAGAAGAGACATGTGAGTCTTAACCCTCTCTACTCTAAAGCTGTAGCAGAAACCTCACTATATCTGAAGCTCATTAGAAGTAAGCTTCCAATCAAATTATGTTCACAAGTAAGCTATCCAGCTCCAGGAAGTGCTCACTCAACCAAGTTCTATACAACATAAGAGTCGGATCTTTCTACCCCAAACAGAACTGCCAGTTTGTTTAACTTGTACACAGTCTCTAATTCAAAGCAACATCATTGGTAATAAAGAACACGAACAGAGTTGTCTAAATGATCTTTACCCACAAAAAAAAAAAACAGAGTTGTCTAAATGATCATGCAAAGAACCATAGCTCAAGAAGATACGAAATGCCGCCAATTATATCAAGGCCGTTGAAAAAACTAAAAGGGTACATCCGCCAAACAGCACAAAAACCTCAGATATACAACTTCCATGAATAACGTGAGCCGGGCAACTGTCCTAGAAGGCCCTGTCTACCCAGTCAGCGAATCAAACCCGGCATCATCTTTCGGGTAAGTCTAGGTCTCGCTGTAAAGTTGCCATCGACTTGTGGAAGCATAAGTAGTGGAACAAGAGGGAGATACTGCTTAACTTAAACTAAAGGCGCCTATTCCTCATAGTCCACGCTAGAGCAAAAATGGGGAGACTTTGTGAGTGATGATTGTAACTTAGACCAGTCGTTTGAGCCCAATCTTCAGTCAGGATATTGTCCAGCAGCGAGGACACGGATAGCTCGAATTTCGCAACGACACGAGACCAAAACGAGAACCCAAAAGAAAGGAGCGGGAAGGGGGGAGGATAGAGAGAAGGATAGCAACTCACAGCAGAGTTTAGGTTTGCCGCCAAACCGCGCCGGACGACAGCGACGGAGATCTAAAAGACCGGAGATCCGCCCAATCAAAGCGCAATCCTTTCCGCGAGCGAATTCGATCGCCCCCTTTCCGGACAATTCTCTCTACCCCGCCGCTCCCTCTACTTTCCGCGGAGGGCGAAGACGGCGGCGGCGGCGACGGCGGCTGACGGCGGAAGGAGGAGGAGAAGAAAATGGAGGTTTAAGCGAGAAAACGACGAGAACGAAGAGAAGAGTAAATCGCGTCTGTCCCGTAATGGGTTTGAGTTCTTTTTTTATCAGTCGATAAATGGGTCTTATGAGTATAGGTTAAGACATTTAAGATTCATATATCTCCATCTCTTTATTTTAAAATCTATTAGGAGTGCTTTGAAAAATAAAATTCGACCCATTAACGATTCATTTAAATAAATATAGATTTATAAATGGGTTGTGTATCTATTTTAACACCTCTAACTCCTTTACCTAAATCTTACGTAAAAATATATAGACAAGTTAATTAATTCTCCGTGGATAAGGCAAACATCATTTCAGAAAAGGATTCCCATTTTTCTCAATATTTTGCCCAAAAATTATTTTAAAAAATCTCAAGATTAGTAGCCTGACTTGTTTATTTCCAATTACTAAAATTCATCAGTCAACAGTACAAATCCAGTAATTCAAGCTTCCTTTTTAGATCCGCAATTCACCATCCTCAACACAACGCTTCAACGGAAACTCCCCCCTCTTTCTCCTCCAGCAAGAGTTTCAACGTCGGCCGATCAATCACAGGCTAATCAATATTCAAATGAACAGTAGCAAACAGACCAGACATCTGCTGACATGCATACCTAATTGTGTGTGGAAATGGGCCGGGCCGGGCCGTACCGGGCTCTGCTGGTACGATGTCGAGCCGCAATGCGCATTTCGCCTTCCCTGCCTGGTTGTTACGCTTTGTATAGCCGCGCTGCGCGGCTCGTATATTCAAGCAATAAGTATGGATTTATTGATTTATTATTCCTAGGCTTTTTTTTTTTAATGAGTTTAAATTTCACAGAAAAATGGACATAGGAAAAGGATCTCAAATTGCGTTCTCTAACGATTATCTCTTTTGACTTTTTTCCATTGTTGATTTTAAATTTGAGAAAAGGTAAAAAGAGAAAAAATATATATTATATATATATATATATATGTGACAAACTTACAGAACACTAACTTTTCGCTATAAAAAATCTTAAATTAGTATGTATATAAAAAATTTACTTCAAACTTTTTTTTTTACCATCAAACACTAAAAATCGGTACATTTATGACAAACGAAAGGTAAAAACCCCAAATTAGTACAACCGTCAACTGTCACTTGTTATCTAACTCAATAATTTGACAGTACAATTTAACAGTAACAGCGAAGGATAAATTTATCGTAGATGTATCAGTTTGTTAGTTTTTGTTAAATTTGTCACAAAAATATCAACTTTAGGCATTTCATGGTATTAACGTGGTATGTAATTATCTTTTTGAAACATTTACTTTCAAACTTTATCTCTCATTGATATATTTTTTTAAAATAGTGAATAATCATTAAATGCATTGACATGCATACCTAAATGTGTGTGGTTGAAGGGAGATAGAGGCCTCTAGATGATGGAGGCTAGTGTTTGTGAAACAGTTCGGTGGTTGCATTCACAAAAAGAGGCATATGGTCTTTTCAAAGAAGGAATTTTTGTGTAAAGGTATCCAATCGTATTCATGATCTTAGTGATAAGTAAAAAGTTGGGGCAAATTTGGGCCTAATATCCTAAAAAAACCTTCAACTTTAACTTTTATCCCAATTCTATCATAAACTTTTTTTTATCCATAAATAACCCACAGCTTTAGATCTTGTCCCAATTTTACCTGAAAATTTTTACAATCTCATAAAAACCCACAAAATTTCACTTGAGTCACGAATCTACCCCATTAACCATTCATCCAAAAATTATTGTTGACAACTGTGAGATGGAAAACTCCTGACGACAAGCTATTTGAATGTCCCAAGTGTGAGCTCTCTAATCACGAGAGATGGACATTCCCAAACACAAAAGATCAAAGATTGATCGCAAAATCACAAAGGACAAATTTTCTGAAGGGTTAATAGAGGTAGATTTGAGACTCAATAAAAGTTTGTGATATTTTTGAGACAAAAAAAAAAAGTTGAGTAAAATTGAAACTGGAGTTTTTTTGATAAGGCAAAAAAAAATGTAGGGTAGAATTGGTACTAGACCTAAACTTGAGGATTTTTTATGAGATAAAAAAAAAATTATGGTATAATTGGGACTCAACTTAAAGTTGAGGGTTTTACCAAAAAAAATTTTATGATAGAATTAGGACTAAACTTAAAGTTGGAGGTTTTTTATGAAACAAAAAATAGAATTTGATCAAAAGCAAAAGTTTGAGGTTTTTAGGGTATGGGCCTATTATTTGTATTTTTGCCATAAGATCCCATCCGAAAAGGGAAAATATCAATTAAGGACCTAAAATAGATATTGTTTTAAATAGGGGCCCGAAGTAACCAATTTAGTCTCAAATAAGAATTTCAACTTAAAAGCTAGTCAAATCTTATTTGCATCTAGGGTATTTTCGTCTAAAGACTTTTTTTCTTTTTCCTTTTTTATTCTTTTCTTTCTTTTTTTCATCTTGCTCACCTCCTTCTTGACAAATGCATCAAACTCCTCATGCACAAGCTTGCACAAGTGCAAAACAATTTGAGCAATTTAGGAAAAGAAGAAAACCGAAAGATATTCAAGAAATTCTGCAGTTTTGCAAAACTGCAAATTGTGTACTTCAATTCTGCAACCTCCCTATCAGCAAACTTCAAAGCGCTTGCTATACATTATGTAATTTCGCATCCTCACCCAAGCACTCATTGATTTTGGTATAAGCCAGTTTTTAAGTTATTCGCCAATAGTCATCTTCTCCAACAACGATAACGAAGTTGAGAATCGAGAAATATCCATAAGTGGGTTTTGTTTTTATTCAATTTGCTTGTAAAAACTTATTATGGCAATTAAAGTAACAATTTCATGCTCTCTCCGCTAATGAATTTGGCTATGCCATGATAACTTTCACTTGTAGCTTCTTGGGAATGTTTTATTAGGTATGGGTTGGATTATTCATAATATTCATAGATGCAGCTTGCATTGAAGTAGAACATGTGGTTTCTTGAGATGATCCAATTGTGTTGTGCATGCTAGTTATCTACAAAGGCTGTTGAATCATTTTGACCTGTGATTGAAAATATTCGCCTCCAGTTGTGATTCGAATCAGACAGCACTCAATCTAAAAAACGGATGATTCTGGTCTACACATGTGCAAACAAATTTACCTCTTTAACTCTGAAATATTATCTACACAGATTTGAGAGAGAATAACAAGACAAAAAAAGTGCAAAATTGCTCAGAAATCTCCAAAACCATGTACCTCACTGAACGAATCAATGCATATGAGTATCATAGAGATTCCTCAAAAACCTCGAAGAAATCTAGCTTAGGGCACTTCAATCTGGCTTCTCCTCGCTAAGATTGATCATAGCCTGCATGAGGACCAATTTGAATTCGAGCATCAATAACAATGAGGACAGCAAGCTAATGGCTTACAACTCGTCATGCTTCATGCTTCATGCTTGACCATGACCACAAGATGTGGGGATCGAATCAAGCTGAGCGTCACATCTTGATCCACTTGTGCTTGATCTAGGGCTTGGATTGACCTCCATATTTCGACAAAGGTACTAGAATTACTGTTGAGGGCAATGATGAATGAGGTTGAGGGCGTTGATGGCTATTTCGGCAGGAAGATAGAGATGGACTTTGGAGAATGTGATATGAAGAGCGAAAAAGGTGGAGGCATAAGGATGATGAAGAAAAGAAAGAGAAGGAGAAAAAAATTGAAAAAAAAAAAAAAGGAGAAAAAGTCTTTAAACGAAAATACTCCTAGCTACAAATAAGATTTGGGTGGCTTTTAAATTGAGGCTCTTATTTGAAACTTAGTTGGTCACTTCATGTCATTATTTAAGACAATATCTACTTTGAGTCATTTTTTGGGAAAACAGTTCCACTTCAGGTCTTTAATTGAAATTTTCCCCATTTAGAAACTAACTTATACTTTATAATTTATGATTTTTTTTTCTCGTCCTTTCTTTAAATCAATTTCAAATTACATGGACTTTAGATGAATAATATTCGTATTGTGAAGTGTACTTATTTTAGCATGTGAATAAGTAAGCAATTTATCTATCTGAAATTAAAATTACGTCGAATAATTCGAATGTTAGATTATTTTATGAGTTGTATTTTTACTTAATATCAATTTATAAAATAAGAAAATAAATAATATAACTTAGTTGAAACATGCCATTTGACATTCCTTTCAGGTTTATGTCATTCTTTTGAAACCCACTTGTTGTAAAAAAATCTAAAATCCTTTAAAGCCAATCTGTTCAATAAGGAAAAAAATGAACATAATTGAATCTAAAGTGCACGTGACTTGTAATTAATTCTAAGAAAAGGACCAGGGGAAAAAATTCATAAATTATAATGTATTAGTTTATTTCCCGATGGGTTCTTTTATTGAAAATGCGAAAAATATGTCTCATTTTTTACTTATCACTAAAAACATAAATATGATTTGATGCCTCTACACGAAATTCCGAAATTCCAATTTTCAAAGACCAAATGTATCATCCACCACTGCACACCACTGTCCGACGACACCGTCGGCCACCCACCCCGCCACGGCCTTCACCACGATCGACTCTCCTTTCCACTGCTATCATCGACCCCTCCCCTCGCCGCGAGATGCCAGATTTGGGCCATGGCCGCGAGCTCGGATCTAGCGCGGCCACCGCCACAGGATGCCAGATTCGATGCGGCTATGGCGAGAATAATTACAGTTTAAGACAACCTTTTTCTTATATTCATCCGAAAGTCAATAATCACTTTCTAAACGTGGGAAACAAACAGGTTGTAAAGGGAACCCACCTCATTTATCCTTCCATCCATATGTCTCTGTCGGCCAATTTAAAAAAAAAAAAAATTGGGCTGTCACGTGATTTTGCAGAAAAGGATTAAAAATTTATCTTTTTTTATTTTATTTTCGATAAGCAATTGTATAAAACTTTTTATATCGAGTGAGACAATAACACAAGTATTATCTGAATTCTAGTTTAATTTGCAACGTTATTTCTAAACTTGGGAAACAAACAGGTTGTAAAGGGGACCCACGTCATTTATCCTTCCATCCATATGTCTCTGTCGGCCAATTAAAAATAAAATAAAATTGGGCTGTCACGTGATTTTGCAGAAAAGGATTAAAAATTTATCTTTTTTCATTTTCGATAAGCAATTGTATAAAACTTTTTATATCGTGTGAGAAAATAACACAAGTATTTATCTGAATTCTAGTTTAATTTGCAACGTTATCTCTAAACTTTTAATTTGTTTAATATAATCCATAAAATATCAATAAACATAAAATATAATCCTTAATTTATATGAAAATATTCAATATTGTATTTCTATCAATTCAAATTTAATAGAATCTATTGATGTAGCTTTTTTCCAATGTATTAAGTTTTAATGATATGAAAAAGGAAGAAGTTTATAAACGGATTATTCACATAAGATATTAAACTCAATCTAAGATATAAGAATGCACATTATCAAGTAACGATGGATATTTTAGCCTCTTGATTTTTCTTTTTTCATTTTCTCAAGCTGATAGATATAAAAAGTGGACATGTTGAGTCATAATTTTCAAAAATTCAACTTACCATATAATAATTCGTGTCATCAAAATAATGTTTGATTTATTGTTTGAACAAATGAAAAGACTTACATCAAATATTTATGAACAATTTAAAAATTATTATGAATAAATTGAAAATTTAGAAGTTATATCGGATAATGAGGCTGCGCATGATAAAATTTATGTTTCTTGATTTCTCTGTTCCCCGGAACAAGTTTGGAACATAAATCCGTTTGGTAACGCAAATTGATTTCTCTATTTCTGAAACAGATTTCAGAAATTGTTTTGGGGGAGAAATCAGAAGCTAGAAATTGTAGTTTCTCTGTTTCTGAAATAGAAATAGAAATTTTTTTTTTGAGACTTTGTTTAAGAAACATGCATGACTTATGTATTTCATTTCATGACTTATGTATTTGAGACTTTGTTTATTTATGTTTTTAAGTTGCAATTATGATGATATTATTGCTATAGGCATTCTTTTTTAAGGAATGTCATTGAAGAATCGCTTTTTCATTTTGAGGCACATGCCCTCATTTGCACTTCGAAAGCAAGCACATATCGTAATTGCATGTTGTGTCATCCATAATTACATCCGCGATCAAGACAAGATGGATAAGAACTTTTCCCTATATGGAGATCCGATATACGTGGCTGAACCTACGTAGGATGAGCTTGCAAACATTCAGTTGACCGAGGAGGGAAACCAAATATATATGCTTAGGAAAACTATTGCCAATAAAATGGCAAGGGAATAATATGCCGGAAATTCCATAAAATTGTATTTTCAACTTTTGTAATGTATTAGTATTATTTCGACTATTATTTTGTATTTGAGGATTTTCTATGTTGTTATCTAATCAATTTCTATTTCTAGCACAACTTTCATTTTATTAATTTCGAATCGCTCGCAAATTGCGCCTCCCTCCATGTCAACTAGTACCTAACATAAAATCACTTTGTGGTCTCAAAAGAATGCAAAAAAGTGTAGTGACTTAAACCTGAATCTTAAATGAGGAGAATAAATACATTCACTATTTGCATATTAGCATTTGAAAATACCAAATCTTTTATAGTTTGCATATTAACATTTTTTATACTAATTACTAGCTTTTATTTACATAAATTGCTAATGTTTTGAAGTTCCTAACTACTCTATCGAATTACCAATATAAATTAAAGTGACTTTATCAACTTTTATCAAATTAAATTACCATCATAAGCACCAAGAAGAGTGAGGTAAAAAGATGGGGACAACATGATTCATAGAAATAGAAATTTTTTTTCTATTATCAAACGGGATTTCTGTTTCAGAAATAGAAATTTTGAGTTGTTATCAAACAGGTTTCTTTGCTCAGAAACTTGGCTGAAGAATAGAAATTGAGAAATTAATTTTTGGTCGTAAATCAATTTTTATTTTAGAAATTTTATCACGCAAAAATTTTAATGATTATGTCACTTTCGTTGCTTAGATCTTCCCAACGTGTGAAAATTGATCTTCAAGTGAAAAAATGAACAGAAGATTTTCAATTTTCTGTACTGCTGCTTTGACTGACAAGCAGTAACACGTGCAGCGCAAAATTTGCTTCTGCACGTACAGATTTTTCCTCATTTTCTCCTGCTCTTCCCTCTCTTTTTTTACCTATTTTTCAATAGTACGGTGAAGGGAACTGTTGCTTTCCCTGTCTCGCAAGTAGAGAGCTTTGCAGCCGATAATGCGGCCATGGCAGTGATGGCACCTCTCCCCCACAGAGACGAAAAGATAGAAAGAGAGAGAGAGAGATGATGATTGGGGCGGACGACACGACAGATTTTACTTTGTGATTACGATTACACGAAGGTTTGTGTCGATTTTTTCAGACTCCTGACGGGGGTTAGTTGTTAGCATGGGCTGTTTACTTTTTTAACAAGCGACATTTTTGTTTTTGGTCTAATAGAGTGACATTTCGATGGCCGCTGTGTACTCTTCTTCTTTCCCTTTCCTCCCTTTTGCTTTTTTCCCCGTCGTCTTTCTTTCCGATAAGCAGCCAACCGCCAGCGCAGCGAAGTGCTGCCGCTGCTGCTGCGACTGACCCTCTTCCACGCACCGTCAACCGCCGCAGCTCTCGATCTCTTTATGTGACAAGTGCATGTTGTGTGCGCGGCCTCTATGCTAGGAGAGGTAGTAGTCGGAGTTTGCACGAATCATTACAGAAACAAAAAAACGGTCTCCGGATCGCGAGGGGGTCTCGATATGTAGGAACTACATCTTCTGGCCACTTTGTAGCGATCGAATTTCGAAATTCCGTTTCTCTAAAGACCAGATTATTTGGTTGCATGAGCTACTACGCAACAGACGATATGTCTAGCGGCCAAATTTTCACGTTCTTGTTGCCGAAAGGGACCTATAGGGTTGCTCCATAGGTCATCAGTTTTGGTGACCGACGTTGGGGAGCTCGATCGCGGTCGTTGGAAATAGACTTTGCTAGAAAATGGAGTTGGCAAACGTTCAGACACACACCTTCCGATTAGCCTATAAACCAATCACACAGAACGGGCAATACACTAGCACTGAATCAAAAAAGGCAAACACCTGCACGACATTTATTTTTCTTTCGTCTTCTCCACTTAACTCACTTCTCAAACTTCATGCCCTCGGCCACCTTCTTGAACGCCTCCCGCCCGCACATCCCCTCCCACCACGCCTTCACGCGGGGGCGGTCGGTGACCGCCGCCGCCCACGGCGTCTTCATTAAGTAGAACATGTAGGGGAAGTGGTGGAGGTCGGCGAGGGAGAAGAAGTCGCCGGCGAGGAACTTGGTCTTGCACAGCCTCGCCTCGTACACGTCGAGGACCCCGGCGAGCTTCGCGAGGTGGTCGTCGATGATGGCCTGGTCCGGCGCCTTGCCCTGGAGCGGGGCCACGAAGTGCTGGAAGATGATGGGCGACATCGCCGGCTGGAAGTGGTGGGACTCGACCTCGACCCACACGCGGACGGCGATGGACTCCTCGGGGCTGTCGGAGCGGAGAAGGTCGTCGGTGGCGGAGGCGTGGTACTTCTTGGATATGTACTCTGTGATTGCTCTCGATTCTGACACCATCATTTCGTTTTCCAGAAAACAAGAGAAATGAGAGAGGGTAAGACCACAAACTAGCCAAATATAATGAACAAGAGCATGAAAAACTAACCGAAAATGGTAAGATCACCATCTTCGAGGACTGGAATCTTCCCAAAAGGCTGCAATCAAAGGTACAAGAAGAGCAATGATCAACAGAAACAACCCAGAAAGAGGACATACAAAGCAACAACACAGTGGAGAGCAGAAATCGCCTAGTCTTTTCTATACATTCTTGGCGAGGAAATCCGGCGCCTTCTGCTCGCCGGCGAACATGTTGACCGGGACGAGCTCGAACTCGACCTCTTTCTCGTAGAGGCACGCCATCACCCTGACGGTGCACGACGACATCGGATGCCCGTACAGCTTCACCCCCATTTCTCACTGCTTCGCTGGAGGGAGGAGAGAGAGAGAGAGAGAGGGAGGGAGGGAAGGAGGGGTGACTTCAGGATGGATGAAGAAGGGTAGAAGAGCGAAGACGAGCCCTTTTTATATACGTGGAAAGTCTTCTGCTGCAGGAGTGGTTGGATTGGCGTGCGCACAGACGCTACGCTAAGCATACATACATACAGACACGATGCATGTGAGGAGCCGGACTTTTCACAGTGCACACATGCAGCATTGTATTTGGTACTGAAAACCTTTCAGACCGTGACAACGATTGGACCGAACGTCGTCCGCCCTTTTCCATGATGTATAATTCGTCGAAACTCAACTTCAGATGGCTCTTCTGGGTTACCTGACGAACGAGAACGAGTAAAGTCCGATATGACATTTTTAGCAAACGAAAAGGAGTGCATTGAACAATTAACAACGGTTCAGGGACGGTATTAAGAAGTTCATGAATCATTTATATATATATTTTTTAAAATAATAATGTATACGTGATTATTGATTATTTCAAAGCTCAAAAATAATTTTCATGTTGGCTGTTCTTATTGGTGGGCCTACTGAAAAAGACAGTATGGTCTTTTCCTTATCTTGAGCTTATTTTCTAGACGAGAAGTGATTGATAAGCACCACAATATTTAATCGCTCATTGAGAGAGAGAGAGAGAGAGAGAGAGAGAGAGAGAGAATAGATAGAAGCTTGGCATCCCGTTCTTAGACCTACCACGCTATGCGATGATGATGAAAGTGACGGCTTCACAGATGGCTCTAGGTCTCCCTCTGATGGAGATTAGAGTTGTTGATTATCTACCTCGTGGGCTCAACTAATTTTTGGCACTTGCCCAAATTTGAGTCGAAAGTAAAAACTTTGCCCTTTCATTTTCCCTAAAACCCCAATCCCTCCATTTTTGTAGTTTGAGTTACGCAGATGTTTTTGCTAGTTTATCTTTTATTCGAAACTGAAGTACCCATTTTTGGCCTCTTCACAAAAGAGTCCCAAAATCTTTTCTTACTATTTAGAAACAGCCAACTAGGGATCCTTCTTTCGAGCTCGTAAGGGTGCGTTTAGCAATTTGTCAAATAACAACAATTTATGTTCTTTTATTTTCGAGAGTTGATTTAGAACATAAATTTGTTTGGTAAAACTTTTATTCCTTGAAACAAATTTCTATCTTTTTATTTTCGGAAGTAGATTTGAAACATAATCGAGAAGTGAAAAAAAAAATTTTGATTATCTCTGTTTCCAGGAACAATTTTAGAATCAAGCAAACCCTTTTTTTTTCTCTCTTTTCTCTTCTTTCCTCTTGTTCTTTTCCCCTCTCTTCTCTTCTTCAACCGCTGCCACTGCTACCGTCGCTATCGGTTGCCGGCGACTAATCTAGCGATCTTGCCAAGCTAAGGCGAGGTCCGACGAGCTCGCCTAAATTTGGCGAGGCTAAGCTTGCCCAACCATCGACAGGGCTTGACCTCGCTAGGCCACCGCAAGGTCGGCATTGCCCAGCTAAGGTGAGGCCGACCTCGCGGTGGCTCAGCGAGGTCAAGCCTTGTCGGTGGGCCGAGCTTAGCCTAGCCAAATTTGGGTAAGGCCGCTTGCCCAGCCAAGGCTCGGCCGATGAGGCATGGCCTCAACAAGGTTGCCGGTCATCCCAAGGTTAGCGGTCGGCAACTCTTGAGAAAGAAGAGGAGAAAGGTAAGAAAAGAAGAAAAAATTAATAAAATTATTTAAAAATTAAAAGAAAATGATTCAAAGTGGAAATTTTAAGGATTGTGCCAAACGCAATTCTATTTTGAGAATTTAAATTTTAAACGATTCTGAACGGCTTAAAATGTTTAGAAATTGTCATCGAGAACGAGAATAAAAAGAATAATTTCGATCGGAATTATTCATGGAACGGAAGCGTTACTAAACATGCCCTAAGATAGTGGGAAGCTTACCATAAGATGTTTACAAAGGGGTAGTTATCCAACCGGTCCTTAATTTATCGTGCGGAAGCGATTAATCATAAATTTTTCAATTTTGCTAGTGCAATTCTAAACCTCTACACAAATAATGTAATAGTTCTCGACAATTGTTGTTGAAAGTTGTTGACGTAGTGATGACTTTAACAGTTTGTGGATCGATGTATTAGCAATTTATGACGATAATTGGGTAGAAGGGTTACATTGATAAAATTGAAAATTTTATGAGTGAAATCGACATTTCTATAATAAGTTTAGAAATAAATTGATAATTTTCCCCGTTTACAAAAAGCACGTTGCTTTTTTAGCAATCTTAAGTTTTCATTGCCCTCTTTCTTCTTTTATTCTTTTTAACAACACGTTTGAGGTTCTACGGCGACAATAACAATGTTTGGTCAATTCCACGAAAGCTACATAGCGAGACAAAGTCAAAAAGAAGACACGAAAAGGGATACGGTGGAATAAAAATTTTCTTGAGAACAACGAAATTGAATAGTGAATTATTGGACTCGTGGTCAGCAAGCTTTGGGGCTTCAACCGGTTCCATTGGGTTAATCGAAACTTGGAGGTCCAGTTTCTGAATAATCCCCTTTGTTTATTTCTGCGCCGTTCGCTAATTACGAAGCATTAATTTAGATGCAAAATATTTTGGAGGACCACTTATATTATATAGTATTGTCTTTTTCTGTACCATTTGTTTGAGTAGCTTGTGTATGTATATATTTGATAAAATTGTCCAAAAAATCCTAAATTTATTGCATATTTATCAATTTAGTTATAAATTTTTCAATTTTGCTGATTGAATCTTAAACATTTTCATGTTTTGCTAGTTAAGTCTATTTAGTTAATTTTGACCGAAAATCACTGATGTAGACACAAACTATCTTATATAGCATGGCCGATGCTGACATAGAATGTTTTAATACTTTTGAAGTTTTTTATTGAATTTTTTATATTTCATTTTCTTCTCTTTTCTTTCTTTCTTTTTTTTTCCCTTTGTCGGTGATTGTCAGGCCTCGTCAATGGCCAACAAAGGTCATTGGCCTCAAGCAAGGGACGCTCAGGCCTAGGCTAGTGATGTCGCCCTCCCTTAAGACTAGTAGTCATCGGCCATCGATGAGGCCTAGTGGAGGTCATAGGAGGAGAAAGGGAAAGAAAAGGACAAAGAAAAGAAAGAAAAGGGACAAGAAAAAGGAGAAAAAAAGTGAAAATTTCATAAGAATATTAAAATATTATTAAAAATATTCACATTAGCGTTGATTATATCATATAGGATGACTGACGTCTATATCAGCAATTTGCTGTCAAAATTGGCCGAATAAATTAAATAAGCAAAATATGGAAATCTTTAGGATTAAATTGGCAAAAAATGAAATATTTAAGACTAAACTAGCAAAAATGTAATAGATTTATGACTTTTTAGACAATTATCTAGTATATATTTAGCTTTTTGAATTTCACAAGTATATAAATAATTAAAGCAAAGAGCGGAGTTTCACTTTCAGTCCATCACATGCTTTCGCTCTGAATCCCAATGCTCGGATGGAACTTCGGAATCCTTAATCTACCTTGGATTAAGAACATAATCCCAATATAAAAAAGGCCTTCATGCAGCCCTTAATCTCTCAATCTAAGGTCTCCGCAGTTGGTGAATGTGCTTAATTTTGTTCGTAGAACGGTCAAAGAAGCCCCCACAAAAAAATTTAATGGTTGTCAGACCCAGAGAACAAATGCCACTACCGATGCAGCAATAGACTATAGTTTATAATTTAAAAATAATAACAATTCGTTCCTCTTCTTTTCTAGGGTTTCAGCTAGTTGACTTGCGGTTTCATCTAGGCTTGGTCTTTAATGGAGCGTTTAAATGTAGATTAGCCACCCCCCCCCCCCCCCCCCAAAAAAAAAAAAAATCGCCATGTGCATCGACTCAAAGAGATTGCTTTATTAGTTCGATTCTGAGTTTTCCGTTGATTTCTCACTAGAGAAATTATCCCTGTCGTGCGGCATATAAACCTAATTATATACGTATATAAATGTCATAATCTCTTCACAAATTGTGTTTTCTTGTTAAGTAATTAACCCTAGCCCCCGATGTCGGTGTTCGTGCTTGCTGTGCTCCTCAAAGGGCGCAATCAAGGTGTCTTTGAAGACTTGTAAAGGGGAGCTCCATAATTAGAGCTCAAATAAATAATCTCAAATAAGTAATCGGGTTATCAAGTTATGCATATCAAGAAAACTTTATGTTATTTATTTTTGGCCGTGAAATTTTGGAGAGTCTAAAATTTTCAAGACGGCGAGCGCAAAGTTTTTACATAATTAAGGTGTGGGGATTAATTTTAATTAGGTCGCTAATGAAGCCTTTGGTTTGTCAATGCAGTTTCTGACATCAACCTATCGCGTGGGCCGATGTCCTTCCTAAGTTTGATAGACCGCTACGTTTTCATAGGAAAATAATAATGTCGGACCACTCTTTTCGTAAACATTTTCTTTTTCTAAAAAAATTATTCTTGGATGAGGAGATATTTTTCAGATTCTCGATTCATGGAGGGAGCCGAGGCTGTTCACAGTATAATTTTAAAAATATATGTTATTTATTTTCATTTTGTTTTTCCAGAGAGGAGTGAGTAAAAAATGATCAGTCAAATCAAACCACAAATTTCAGTGCGGTGATCTGATGTTTTTAGAGACTCTCACGAATCGTCTTGAGATCCGACATTGCCTTTTGCCTCAGAATGCGTACACGACACCGGCGTCTGAGGATATGTAACGTGACATAATACAACTGCAGATTGTTTATGCAACGCGACGTGTATTATTTTATAGTTTGCCCTCTTTCTTTTTTTGAATAATATATATATATATATATTAAAAGGGTACCTTTTCTTGGGCCAGAAAAATAAAAATGGGGTGAGGAAAATGCGGAGGAAAATGAAACGGCGCTTCGAAATGCGGAGTAGAAACGTAAAAAGGAAGATCTAAGGGACCAAAAGAACAAAGGAAATCTTGTCGGAGTTCACGAGTGAAATTTCAACAAGTAAAGATTCGAGGGGGGGTCGCAACGAAGATGGCGTTTCCACCACGTCGAATGCGAACGGCCGTGTGAAACCTCATTAACGTAGGGTCGGGGGACGAATTGAATTATTGCTTTCAAATCGTTGAAATAGAGGGGAAGGGGATGGTCCCGAGTCTCATGTAGATGTCGCAGGCCTAAGGCTCGATTGGAACACGAAATCGTTACTAGACTAGAATGACCTGACATGTCCACATAATTCGAATCGCATGCATGCCAGATCGAAAGCTGGTCTAAAAAGTCCTGAGATAAGTCCATATGAAATCGAAGAAAATGCTCGAGAGGACGACTTCTGAATCCCATTTTTTTTCAAATTGTAGTTGTGGACCACATGTGCTCAGAACGACAGAAGATGTCGGCGGGGCATCTTTTTGAATAATTCAAAAGCAAGTCCCATAAATCCAAAATCCAGTACCTATCTGTTCCCCCTGCATGTGTGTCCATCTTTCGCATTTCAAAAGGGGAGGAACGCAGATTTCGCAGAATCCTGCGCTTCGTTTCGTTCTCGATCACTTCAACGAATCAACTTGGACACAAGCCCTGGAACCATACTCTTCGGAATCGGGCGACGATGCTGTGGATGATTACACGACCGTCTCCTATTGCTCCGCCAGAATTGCTTGAGTAGGGAAGAAATTAAGGAAGCGTGGCACTTTTTTTTTTTTTTCTTCTTTTTTTTGGGTCTTTACATCGTTTCTCTCTGGACAAAGTGAGGTCACATGCCAACTTTACACAATACTCTGCTATCTACATAAGGTACAAGGAGGTTCTATATAGGGACACATTCAAAAACTTACATAATATAAAGCAGAGAAAAAGTCCGGAAAGAAGTCACCATCACGAGGCTTGGGATTCCAGAAAGTTGCGGTACTCCAACTGGGTCATCTCTCCACCAGTCACTTGATCAAATTGACATCGATAAAAGCTGCAAACAAATTCCAACCGAGGTTGATTAAGAACCAAATCCATATATGGCCTTTCATATAGAGTGTAGAGAGAGAGAGAGAGACGATGTGGTATGCTCAATGTCATCTAGCAGCAGAATCTAGCAGCACTTTGCCACTTTTCAATAGAAAGAGGTGCCGGAGAAAGGATAAGCTACAAACTGGGGGAAGAACACGGAGATCAAAAACCAATGCGCAGACTTATTTATAAATATATGACATCTCTTCATGCAAGGCTGCGGAAACAACAATTATACAGTAATACGGTAATACCTTCCATCCATCCCAAGAATGACAACTGTGTTCTTCTCATGACCGAAAGCAACAATATATGGAGACCCTTCACGCAAGTGATACTGAGCCACAGACCACTCTGAGCTAAAATATTTAGGCAAAACTCCTGCACAAGAAAATTCACATTTAAAACCAACTCCGTTGAAATGCAGTAAGAAGCCAAGTTATTATGAGCAGATGAACAAAGACATGACATTAATCCAATTGGCTAATACAGTATACCTACGGCACTGAAAACTACACATTGCTGCTCACTGAAGACTCTCAGAACATACAGAAATGATGGGATGAGAACAGATATGGCATCTCATAGAACCAAAACTTCTTGCGAATCAATTCTATTTGGTCAGCGTCCTCCAGATGACAACTAGATTCAATTAACACACCAATGCAGCCATAGAACTTCATTCATGGCATTTTCTGATGAGGTGAGATCAGAAAGCAACTCATGCTAAGACTTGCAGAGCCCCTTAATAGCAACTCCACATGCTTTACAGTAGAAAGCCAGCAGGTGAATTAAGTGTCTAAAATGCATTTATGCTTTCCAGAAAAACTTGAACCTGAGAGAAACTTCATTTGGACCCTTAAGCTGTAAATGAGGAGCATCATTTTGCTCGTTATCATGATACACGGGATGTATTAGAGTGAATTTCAATGTTACATAAACCTTAGCAAGAAACATCAGCAGCGAAAGCATATCCTAAAAAAGCCTCAAAGTTTAGCCAACTTATTGCAAGTATTCTCTGGCAATATCAAAGTTTCTAGGACATCCATGACCCTAAAAATTCAATCATTTCTGCATAGAAGATATTCAACAAGAGTCTATGTTGAAGCAAGAGAAAAGCAGATTGCAAGTATGATGATCATCAATAAATAAAGTCAGCATCTTCTGGAGGACAAGTTTCACCAGTTCGGCTCAAACATATCATCAAGAATGCTATATAACATCCAAAGCCATCAGAAAATGAACAAGTAGCAATCTGCTTGATTATTCACCACAGAATTAAAACTTAGTGATAGCATGCAGGTTGGTAGTCAACAGGAGGCATTTTACCTCTAAAAAACAAGCGAGATGAATTTGACGATGTAACAACAGAACTAGAATCGGATGCACTTCCAGAAGCATCATTGCCTGAGGATCCTGAGTTGACTTTAAGGCCAAAAACATGGACAGTACCCTTGTCACTTGAAACTGCTAGCCACTGTGCAGTTGATGAGAAAGCCAAGCTATAGATTACCGCTCTATCTGCACCTCTTCTCACCTGCATGTGTTTTTGTCGATTGGAATCATTAATATGCTTCAGAATCATGACACAACTAATTACAACGGTATTCACTCAAATCATTCAGGAGAATAATCAAAATAACTAAGAAAAATGAAAAAGAAGCCCAACAGAACATGCTATGTGAATATAAGTTTATATTTCGATATAATTAATTATCAGCAAAATGAAAATTTTGATGCGGGATGAAAACCATACTAGGATGAATTAGAAAACTTACGCCATCATAGACAAATAATAAAAATCCAGAAGCTAACTCAAAGAGAATTAAAATTAGCAGTCGCAACATCAACCCAATTTCTATCTGTGAAATGCCAACAAGTGCAATTGCATCAAAAGTGCACTTCTTTTCTATAATGCAAAAAGCTTTGAAAAGGAGTCCAGAGGCTTCACACATAAAAAATCCATGTGGGCTGGTCCATGATTCAAAAAATTGAGCTAATGGAAACTTTGCAAATGCAACTGAACATTCTTTAGTTTGACCAACGCGATATAAGACATAACAAGGACTCAACCTAGAGCCAACTGCCCTGTAAGGGAAAAAAAATGAAGATCAACTGCAGTACATGGCTGTTAAAGGTAGGAGTAGCACATGGGTAACGCTACATCTTACCAGCAACAACTGATTTGCCTCAATACACGAGATGTCTTAACATGGTGGACTCACAGCCAACGTAACTTACAAGTCAGCATCGTAAAACCAAATGTTCCAACCTAACTCTCAAATAAAAAGGTCCAGGAAAAATCATCCACATGGAACAGGATTGACAATAACAAACTGTAAATGGGCATTAGCAATGCTATTGAGACCAATGGAACCATGTGTTACACAGTGTAGTCCAACCAATTTAAGCAAAGACAACTAGAAATAAAGGTTTACAGCTGTTATTTACAAGTGACCAGCTCCTAAGAAATAAAACACTACTCAATGCATAACCCCCATTAAAATTTGGTCATGACACAGACAAATAATTATATTCACCGAAGTCACTTTCTAGATTTCAAACCCATGTTTTGCTGTAATATTTTCTCCTAAAAGGAGTACGTCATCTGACAATTCAAATGTTCTTCCAATTCACTCGTTTCTGAGCTCAACAAAGGGCATCGAACACCTCAATTTAGCTAAATAAAATGCACAAACCACATTCCAGTTCCAAATAGACTAATTCCTCAATCAAGACAACTTACCTCCTGCAACAGAGTGCCATCAACCGCATTAAAGACCCTAATGAGAGTCCCTTTCGTGCTCGCCGTAGCCAGGAACTTGCCGTCCTGAGAGAGCGCGAAGCATGCGATCCGCGAATCGTGCGCCATGACGAATTTCGTCCTCTTCGACGCGTAATGCTCGACCCTCACCTGCCCCTTCTGGAGCCCTGGGCAGACCAGCACGAGCGACCCTGCCGTCTGCGACACGACGCAGAGCCCCTTGGGGTTGGCGATCGTCTCAATCTGGTGCAGCAGGTTCATGTCCGCGAAGTTGTACACGAACACCGTCTGCTCCAGGACCACCACTATCCGGTCCCGCCGCAGCCGCACCGACCGCACCTCGGCCCGGAACGTGAGGTCACCTATGCACCGCGACTGGTGGTCGTCCCAGATCATGACCTTGTTGGGCGCGTACTCAGGGGCCGGCCCGCCGCCGACAAGGGCGAGGATGTTGCAGCGGAAGAGCATCTCCACCACCCCGACGCCGCCGCCCCCGCCCCCGCCGAAGTCGCGGCGGAAGATCTCGCGGAACGACTCGCAGTTGTAGATGCGGAAGCCGTGGCCGGTGCCGGCGGCGAAGCAGGTGTGGTCCTGGTTGAAGGAGACGTGGAGGAGCTTCGGGGGAGGGCGGGCGGGGCGGCCGGCGAGGGGCGGGGCCGGCCGGGGCGGAGACGGCGGGGTCGGGGCTAGGGTTTTGTTGGTGGAGGTCGTCGTCGGTGATCAGGGAGAGGGAATCTAGGGTCTGGGAGAGATCGGAGGGATCGGATTGGGGGAGGAAGTCATCGGAATTGGGGGCCGGCCGAGGGCTCTGCCACGGCGGGGAGGAGATGGCGGAGAGCGTGGCCATCGAGGCGGTGGCGGTGGCGACGACGACGACGGTGGTGGTGGTGGTGGGGAGTTGGGTTTTTAAAGAGTTGCGGGGTGGCTTCGCAATTTTCAAAAGAAACGAGTCAGATTTTTTGTTTCTTTTTTTCCCCGATTTGCTCGTCCAATTGACGATCTTGTCCCGGGGGGATGTCCGCGGTGATCGGGGAGGGGGAGGGGGAGGGGGACGATTTGAGGATTTCGCAGGAAAGTGGCGGGATGAATTTTTGGGATTTTCGATTGAATTCAAGATTCGTTGATTTAGGGGGGAGACTTGCGTCGTGGGGAAGGAAGCGAGGGCAGCGCGCGCGTCGTTCGCGTCCGCACCAAGCAAGTACGTCATCACTCTGACTTCCACGACGAGCCGTTTTGGGGAAAAAAGCTCCTTTTCTCTTTCTTTCTTTTTCTTTTCTATCCTCTCTTTTTCAGCGTTTCTGTTTATCCATTTGAAAGAAGAATTCAGAGCAATGATTCGGAATCAAACACGCATAAATACAAAGCCCCTTTATGGCCCCCCCAAAAAAAAAAAAATTTAGAAAAATATATTGGAAACAATCATTAACGATAAAGATTGTCCTTAGTTGGAAGGAGTTCTTGTTCGCACACAATTCCGACAACATCATAATTATGAATTTTGGACTGCTGCTTTGTTGGAAAGGAAAATCGCCCCACGAATCCAAGGAAAAAATTCTTGCTTGAATCAAGATTGCGTGATCTATTTTGCGGTTATTGTTGACTGGATAAAATAAGTTTCGCGTGAAACTTGCATATGATATAATTATTTACGTAATATAAAACCCACATGATTCGAGTATGGACAAAACAGTTTTTTAGGTACTCACATTCTATGTGACCATTGAATCACTCACATTCAATCCAACCCATCAGTCTCATCTTTTTCCATCATATTGAGATTAAACATCGGAGGTCTGATAACCATATCAAGCACTCATAACGTATACTTCACGAGAAACATCCAATTTTGAAGAAGTGACGAATATAGTAAGGAAAAAAAAATGTATTATGATAACAAATTTAGCAGGATCTTATCTGGCTTAGCAAGTATCTTAATGAAACTCCTTATTTCTAATAAGGAAAAGACATGGAGAACAACCTTAGAACATTGAATGATGACGAAAAACAATGGACGGCAGTCAAGTGCGGTAGAGCCAAGACAACTCTCACTCAGCCCATAGAAAATGCTTGCTTTGTGGGATGATATAGTCAGTCCTTAATTTTTCCGTGGCAAAAGAGGAGGATGAGATGCTCCGTGCATGCTTCTTGCTTCCTTACCTTAAGTGCAAATTGATCGGACGGATGCCAACTACCACGACGAAAAGAACACGTTCCCACTTAGTCCGAAGACGTGAGAAGGTATCCGAAGTTAATGCCACCTCGAGATCTTAGCTTCTAAGCTTAGTCCGTTGTTTACTGTCTCCAATGTCAACCCCCGCACCATCACATTCACCTTCACGTTCCCATTCCCATTCACATTCTATAATGATTCCGCCCTTCTTTTTTATACGGTGAAACAGACATAGGACAGAATCGGGCGGGATAGCAAGACACGGAATCGGATGCAACGCTTCGGACACGCCAACCAGATAGGTAATTTCCATAAATATGTACAAGTGATAAGTGAAGCACAAGGGGTCAAATATGTTTTCCCTTCGTCGTTTAGATGGAAGATGCAAGCCATTGATCGAGTAAAAGGTGAAGTACAAGAGGTCACCCAAAGGGAAGCGGGGGGAAAAGACAGGTTCAGAGACCAGAGAACGAAACTCGCGGGAGTAATTTACCAGAGCATTCCAGAACTGCGCAGTTCAAGTGGTGGACTCCTTCCGACAGGGCTCATCCATTGCCTTGCAAGGCGGGGTTGCTGGAAGCACAAGTAAACGCGGGATTAGTACATCCAATCAATTCTGCAGCAATCAATGCATATGTTTCGGTCACACAAGTTGCAAAAGCCCACTCCTCGAGGTCATGCCGCTAGTACCCAAAACTTCTCTTTCGTTGAATCCAGTATCTCAACTTTTTAAATGAGAGTCAATAGGAAGCACTAGTTAAAATCGTGGATGGAATCTTCCCATCTTCCCACTTGACTAATAGCACCGTTAAATAGTCATTGACTGTTTACATTAACGTACAATGTGTCTTCCCGAGATGATGATACGTTAGCACAATCATATTGAATTGTCAAAATTGTCTAAGTTCATTCTCTCCCTCTCATCATCGCCAATTATACTTGAATTTTGCTAAATAGGTAAGTTACGTCAACAAAATCACGTGATGTGACAATTTATTTAACAGATGCCTCACATTAGGCCGGATTTAAAAAGTTGATGCACCACTGCAAAACCCAAAAGCATATAAATTTCCAACACACATATAATGCAATTCCTAAGCATTAGCAAATAAATTGGCATCGAATAGAGCATAATGACCCTATTTAAAAAAGAAATCCAAAAGAAGTTCATGTCAACTCCTCGTAAGAAAATCTCGGTCCAGAGAAATCTCTTCAAACGAACACTATTTTCATTTATGTTAGATGTAAATTGTAGAACCCATTGTTTGATAGTTGCCACCACATCAGATGTGACAGACTTGACTTAACCCAAAAAAGAAGAAAACGGAAAAAAAAAAACAAACACAAGGGATTACGCAACCGGAGAATTCGCATTTGATTGTGCCTCAACTTCATAAAGATGAACAGAAAGCGTCGACAGATTAATCAAATGAACTACCCGGGAAGGTTATGCTGTCACCCCCTTGGTCAGACCTGAAGTCAAACTGAGACATGAGAAAAGTACGTCGACAAAATAATGCTCTTCTCATGGCCCATCACTTGAACCTCCTTCCTGCAAAGCACTTTGGGGTCAGTTTCTAACTTTCAGCAACACAAACGGACGGTTACTACTGTCACAGATCATGCCCACATCCACGTTTGATAGAACTTCAAATAAAAACAGCGTTTTGAATGTGTTTTTTCCATCCAAAATTCAAGAAATACAGATATATTTACAGGATACAAGGTAACTGAATGACCATAAATCCATGTACTAGCTACTTGTAAGGGAAATTCTGGTCCGAAACTACAATAACTGACAAACATTTCCAGACGTAAAGAAATCTTGGCAAGCAATATTTTTCTGTGAATTTTGGCGAACAGATGTTAGTAGAACAGTACTTCAAACCAACTATACCTACCAGGGGGAATAAATGCGGATCAGGTTTCCAATTTCTAGATCAACATCATTGCAAATTCTTTGGTTAAAAATTACAGTCCTCTTTCTTCCTGTTAGATCTGCCTGACTACAATGTGAGGACAGGGTTCCCTGCAGACACAGAAATGAACATTCACATCCTATTGTGCCCACATTTTTACATACATGAATGTATACACAAAAAAATAGTGTCACTATCGGTACTTACACAAAAAGGGAAAAGCAAGACAGTTTCATGAGAATAAGCAGTTACAGTTCAGTAATTCATATTTTTCCAATATGAATCAGAGTAACAAACAAAACCTTCCCTCATAATCTATTTATGATTTTCCAAGTCATTGAGCAAAAATATACACATTGACAACAGCTCTTGCATTTAAAATTGGCGTCCACCAGATGGCATAAAATCTGGATAATTACTATTAGAAAGGAGAAGCTCAATAGCCAGGCTTTTCAGTTAAGCATGTATGTAGATTCCTCCGAAATCTCTTAGATTGATGTGCAAGTTATGCAAAAGATAATAAATATTCCTTAAAGTGGATTTTAATCACAATTTGACCTCTTGATTCTGTTCCAGAGAGCAAAGACAAATTGTGAGCTTTGCATCCAACTTTCTTGACAGGATCATTACATCAATGAAGCCTGACATACCTGAGGAAAAATTGACAAATAATCAAAATTAGGCCACCAAAAAAAAAAAAAAAACACCTTTTCCTAGACACGAAGAAACAATTTTAGCAAATTCTTAATCCATCAGTAATTTTACCAATCTTTTTGTTTGATTAAGCCTAATCTTTTATTCTATTTTAGAGGAGATTCTGCTTTCATGGAAAAAAAGCGACGAGATCACAAGTTGCAGTGGTACCAGCCTGCAGCTTCTTCAAGAATTCCTGCTCGCTCTCCTTTTCAATCTGCATGACCTGTTGCAATCTTCCAAATAGTCCAAAGCTGCAGAATGATAGGCAAGTGCAGTCAGGACTACTGTCCGCTTTTACCACCATAAGTGTGTGAAAAAAAATTTAGTCCCCAAAAACTACCCCAGTGACTTTGGAACTGTGATAAGAGCCCTTCCACTGTCCAAAGGGGTAGAATCTAAAACTTGCTGAATGCAATCTGCCATGCTTTGTTGTTTACAGTATGCTACAGGAAGCTTCAGCTCATCAAAGTTGTTCTGGATGGAAAAAATTCAAACAGTCTCTAGTGTATCCAAGGAAAAAGCATGAAAGAAAAAAAGAGTCGAAGTCAAGGAATACCTCATCTTCACTAGGTGATTTACTATCCATTGCCTCGATCTCCCCTTCATCGTCTGGCTTTCCTTGTCCTGTGGTGAAAGTACTTCTCTTGCTTGCAAAGCCCATCCTAGGCCGTCTTTTGCTACCAGACTTCATTATAAAGTAAATCAAAAAGTAAATCACTTGTCCCGGCTGGTATAAAATTTTCAAAAAAGGAAAGGGCAAACCATTTCATTTGGAAGGCTACTGCTGTCATGGAGTCCATCTAGAAGGTCAGCCATAGAATGCTTAGCATATCGATGTCCAAGAACTAGCGCATTGGACGGCATGCCTTCTGAATCTTCATTTTCTTCTCGATCGAAATCATCAGAGGCATCTACAGCTTGATAGTGTGGCTCTTTTCCCTTTACATCTTCATGTATTTCAGGCTGTTCACATACTTTTTGTGACCCCCTAATTTCATCCCTTAGAATACAGGACAAGTGTTCATCCTTGCGGTGAAAGCCAAATGAAAATTTTGCCTTGGCTTTGCCTTTGGAAGCTGTTGCAGTTAGTTGACATATTCAACCGCAGATTATGCCATGCAGATCCATGGAGAAAAAAATACAGGAGATTTCAAAGAGGTGACGATGGTTGAGAAGTAGATAACATGCTATAGTATGCAATGGAAGCAAGCAAGAAATTCAAGAAGGAAAGGAAAGAGTCCAACAAAAGTAGGAAACTAGTCATCACAGGCAATCCCCTAGACAAGTCAATGTGCAGTTTCAAAGTAATTAAACACAAGTGCTGTAATTAGGCTTGGATTATCAATAACTATCCAACCAATCCAAACGAAGTTTAGTCTCCAAGAAATAAAGCTAGCTACCTAATGACTGACAAAAATCAAATGGTCAAATTTCATACCTATATTGCTGATTTCTCAGTTTTCAAGGACAAAGTTTGGTGATTAAAGGGAGGCAAACAAGGAACTTACAGAGAAATATAAATCATGACACGCATACTTATGTACTCTGTCAATTTTGACCTCAGAATAAATCACCAAGATGATTTTCTTGAAAGAGCATACCATTTGTATCGTCAAGAATTGAACTCTCTATAACAACCTACACCATTATTGTGTGACATCAAGTCTACTTCAATTCCATAAGCATAGAAAACTCTCCATGTCCAAGTTGGAACTTTAAAGAACTGAGATGCATAAGTTGTTTTCCATTGGATATAGAAATTCTAAACCCTAATGAAGCAATTTTGTAGTTGCCTGATGGCAACGTACATAAAGCTATGGAAGGAAATTTCAGAGAGGCACAAAAACAGAACAAAACATATACAATTAAAACCTCTGAAGTTACCTTTGGAAAACTGGTTTGCTCTAGAGTGGGCAGCATGTCTCAATGAACATGGAGCACTTTGAATGGACTGGACTGATTCTCCAACATCTTTGACTACCACAGAGAGTGTTGGCAATTCCTTTGCCTTTGTTTTGGAGGCATGAAAGCCAACTTCCTCAATCTTTCTATAACTCGACGGAGTGGAAAGGTTAGCAAGAGGGCTACTTTCCTGAGCAAGGTACAATAAAGCAAATGAGGCTTAGATAATGCATGACAATATCCGAGGGCAAGTACGCCATAGCCAAGTAAAGGGCTGACCTAATTCTTGATGTACCTCATCATCAGATATCACTTCGTCATCATCTGCAGTGCAGCACGTGAATTCACTCTTCGGAGAGCAGATGAAGCGACGGTCATTGCCAAAATCAGGAACTTCAACTTCATCCTCCAGAGGGAACTCAGCTTGCTCCTAATTGAACAAGTTTCACAATTAACAATAAAATCATCAGACTGAGCAAAAATAAGCTGAAAACATTATCTAGAGAAACCTTTAACACCTGCCTCAAATTGTTTAACCGAACTTGAAACAACAGAAGTTTCTCCTGCATCTGTTCAAATTGTAGATATTTGAAAATTCAGTGATAGAGAACGGTTATGATGAACACTAGGGTAACAGTAGCAGCACCACTCGCCAGATCATAGGTCGATTATTAAGGAAATATCGACATCGATATTCTTCACAACGAACTAAAAAATACACAGTGATCGTCGACAACCATATCGATTCAAAGTGAAAACGAACAATTTCAAGGGAAAAGGAAAAAGAACCAGAAATACAGATACCTCTAAGTTTTTCCAGCTGAGACAGAATTTGCAGCCCGTCCTATGCAAAAGCACAAAATACATAGTCAGAACACACGATCCATGTGCGCTCGGTATCTCAAAAAACCGAGTTGAATTGAAGCGGCAGCAGCATCCTCGCACACGGACTTAGAAGCACGAACGCTCGTTCAGTATTTTCCCAGACAGAGCGACCAGAAGCGGCCGATCATAAGGATCACGCCGGACGCAATCCATCGAAACGAACGAACGATCCGACAGAGAGCCGAGCGCTTACCTCTCTCCCGGCGCGCGCGCCCAACGAGGCGCAGTCATCCGACAGGTCGCCGTCGATGTCCTCCTCGTCGGCTGCCATTGTTCATGTTCACCGCAACAGCGTGAGAGAAAGAGAGAGAAAGAGAGAGAGAGTTGCCGAGGCGAAGAGCGACGTGAGGGCACCTGAGAAGCTCCGGTCGGAGCCCGGATTTTCCGGCATAATGTTTCGCCGCCGCCGCCGCCGCCGCATCTCCTTTGACTCAGGTCGCTTCGGCTCCCCGAAATTTGAAGTGGAAACGACCGAGTCACTGAGTCGCGGGTGCGAGGGCCGAGTCGGGGATGATTGGGCCTTCGGTGGTCTTGCTGGGCCCCACGAAAGCTGGAATCGCGGTTCTTCCGTTGGGCCGGAATCGGCGCTAAGGGCTTCGATCTCTCGGTATCATTAGCTGGTACTAATGATGATTATTATCGAGATTAGCGAAGCCTTTTGTCATTAGAAGTAATGATCACCGATGAGAAAGTTATTCTTATTGTCGAAATAAATAAACCACATTGATATATGAAGTTAAGGAACAAACTGTTCAAACGTTTGATGCGTTGCCCTAATACAGCAATTAAATTTTCTAAATCAAGAGATGATTGCAAAGGCATACGTACATATGCGCGTGCATATATATGTTCATATATTATTTGGATGGAAATATACTATATCAAGTTCTAATATATAGAAATGTGTATTTATTCTTGTTTTAGCTCAAGTGCTTGAAATGTAGATAAAAACACAAAAGTTGTACTACAAAAGTAAAATCCGTGGCCTTTGTCCTTATCCACATTTTCATAGTATTAAAATGAAATAGATTTCTTTACTGGATAGATAGATAGATAGATGTAAGGGTTAATACTCTAAAAAATCTCAAACTAGTACACATTTGACCAATTTATCCCAAACTAATTTTTTGATCATGAAAAATTCCAAACCGGTATACTTATAATAAATTTACCCCAACTGACCATAAAAAATTCCAAATTGATATGTTTGTTACGAATTTACCCAAATCTAATTTATTCAACAGTCAAAAACCTTAAACTGATACATTTGTAATAAATATACTCTCTATTAAATTGAATTAATACCACAAAAAATTATAAAAATTATATAATTGTGACAAATGAAGAGTAAAATCCCAAACCAATACATTAGTCAACTGTCGCATATCATTTAACTTAGTAATTTAATAGTAAAATTTAACGGAAACTAATAGAAGATAAATTTGTCACAAGTATACTAGTTTGGGGTAAATTTTTCAAATGTGTATTGATTTAAGAATTTTTGTGGTAAAAAAATTTGTTTGGGATAAATTTGTCACAGGCGTACCTTAAGATATTTCAGGGTATTAACCCTAGATGTAACTACCAATCTATTAATTATTCACATTTAAAACAAGAATGTCCTTTAAAAAAAAAAACCCTAGAATATAGGTACATTTCTCTTATCACCTTCAAGAATATTTTAAAGTACTTAAGAAATTCTAGGTACTTAGAAATTTCAAGGCTTGTTCTATCATAGTGGATCATTCCTTAATCTATCATGTCTTGAAAATCTCTAAATCGCGACATTCTTCTTACCTAATCTAGTAATGCCCTCGTCGCATCTACAGCACGAAAGGCATCAATATGCTTCTAGAATTGCTAGAGGGCTTTTGTAGGTTCTCAACTTGCTTCACTCTTCAGTAGACCCTTGTTCTCGCTTTGGTGCATAATAACACTTTCGTATGACTCTAGTAACCATTTTGTTTTCACCTTGAGAGGTGCATGTTGCGACTCTCTTCTGTCAAATCCTCTTCATTTGGATGCAATGATTTAAGTATACTCACACGGGACTTCAATGTACCTTTAACTTTGGCAGGAGCTCTAGTTTGTTTACCACCTTTCCAATTCGCTACAACCCTCGAGAACGGCTCTTTGTAATGACAAATCAAACCCTTGTGAATGTCTCAATATCGAAGAACTAAGTGTAGCTTGGCCAATATCAAGTCCCCAACTTGGTACTCCACATGTTGTTGCTTCTTGTTGGCCCATTTTTTCATGCACTTCACGACTTTATATTGGCAAGTTCGCGCTAAGTCCACTTGTTCACATCAGTCCTTAGCAAACTAGTAAACGGATGGGCTACTCTCTTAATAGCCCGTTACAATCATACTCTGAGTGAGTAGTTCTCAAAAGGACTATGGCTTGTGGACTCACTATGCTACAAATTATAAGAGAATTGGGCTCCATTGATCAATTTCGCCCAATCCTTTTGCATTATGCTCACATAATGTTGGAGGTACAACTCTAAAAACGTATTCACCTCTTCATTTGACTATTGGTTGAGGGATGTAGACTCATGGAGAAGTTGAGGTCTAATTCTAGCAACTTGAACTTATTTTGGAATCTCTCCATGAACCGATGATTGTGATCACTCATGATTATCTACGGTACGTTCCAATACTTGACAATATGCTTAAAAATAGCTAAGCCACCACTTTGGTCGGGCAATCCTTTGTAGTTGGCATGATTAGCATATTTAGAGAATTCACCGCGACCATGAGAGCCTGACACCTTGCGGACTTCGGAAAATTTACAATGAAATCCGTGAAAAAAAACACTCTCCCATGGACACTTGAAGATGAGAAGTGATTCAAGAAACTTTGTTAGTAATTGTTGCTCCAATTTGTCTTGTTGACATGCTAGACATATTTTCGCATATGCTTTGACATCGTCACATGGTGAGGCCAAAGTACCCATTCTCCACAAGAGCTAACGTGCAGTGGACCCTCGGATGATGCACTCACTTAGAATTATGGCACTTGCATAATACCTCCTTTTGTAACTTTCCACCAAGAGATATGTATAGTTGTTGATCCTTGATGTACAAGTTGTCTTCACACAAAAATTACTGAGTCTTGCCTTCTTGTTCATACTAAAGAAGGGCTTTTAGCAATTGAGTCATGTTGTAATCCCTTCTTGATTTGCTCGGTCTATGAACATTCGGGTCGATTGATGGCTGCTAGCTCCATCTTTTTGGCTAAGTGCTTCAACCACAGAATTAGCTTTCTCAGGCTTACTTTTTTACACATAATTGGATTCGGCAATGAAGTTTTACCAAGAGGCTTACTTTAAGCTTAGCTACTTCTATGTTTGCACAACGAAAGCCAAGAGATAGTGTCGCTATGTATGAAGGTAATGCATCACTACCATCATCTTCTTCTCTTTGATTGTGTACCATCGCTTAGTATCATTCAACTTCATTGATTCGAATACCACTGAGTGTCCTTTTAGCATAAGTACAATCCAATAGCATAATCGAAGGCCCCTGTCTCTACCTCGTATGATTTGGAAAATTAATGTGGGGCAAACATAGGCTCCTCGAACATTGCAATCCAATCGAACATCTCTTGACATCGATTTGTTCACTCCCATGGCCTTCCCCTTTTCTAACAAATCCATGAATGGCACAATGATGCTCAAGTAGTTCTGGATGAACTGCCGATAGTAACTGGTGAGACCAGCGAACTATTATAGCTCTGTTACCTTGATTGGCAACTCCCACTCCAAGATAGCCCGAATATTTATCGGATCCATGTGCACTGGTCCACCCCATTGAGATGCACTAAAAGACAGTACCTCCCACTGTGTGAACGCATATTTTTTGTTTAAGTGTTCAATTCTTTTGCAATATTTGACAAACATATTTGCGTGCTCAATGTGCTCCTTGAGCGTTTGATTGTACACCACATTGTCGTCCATGCAAATCCCAACAAAACGATTAAGCAATGTGTGGAGTAGCTTAATTATTGGTTTGTAAAATGTAGCCACGCATTGATCAAACCGAATGGCATGATAAGGAATTGATAGGAGCCATATTGTGTTATACAAGCAGTCTTAGGCTCGTCCCCCTCGGCGATCCTACACTCATTAGTACCTTGATTGCAAATCAAGCTTTGTGAACCAATGTGCACCACCACGTTGGTTGAGCAATGACGATAAATGGGATTGGCTACTTATTCTTATTGTCAGGTTGTTCAATGCTCGGTGGTCAATACACATACAAGTGACCCATCATATTTTTTTTTTTTTTTTATATATATATATATATATATATATATATATATATATATATATTTTAATAGGACCGAGGTGCCAAATGGTGCCTTTAAAGGGCAAATGTAGCTAATATTAAGCAACTCCTTAAGTTATTTCCGCAATTCCTCCAACTTTAGGAGTTTCATGAGATAAAGTGCCATAGCAGGTGATTGAGCATCGGGCACTAGCTCGATATAGTGATCCACCTTACTCAAGGCAGTATCTTCTACGGTAGTTCGCAAGGCATTACACTCTTAAAAAGAATCGAGGACTTGGGATATCTCCATTGTGACGTCACTCTCTTCACTTTTGAATTCTCAATGTTCAAGTTTGCCGAGCGAGTTATCTTTCCTCTCTTTCCTCTCTTAGAGATTTGCATTGCCAAGCATCGCGAGTTATGTCATGTTGGTCTATCACAAGATTCGTGCACCCCATCGCAAGGGGTATTGGTGACTTGTCTCCACTCGGGTAGTGGAATTTGTTGTCATCTCCTCCACTAAGACCTTTGTTCTTAAGTCGAGAGGCTAACTTATCCCCTGAACTTGACTTGTATTTCCTAAGTGTCTTAAATACGAGCATGACCATTAAGAAGTCTTTTGCACTATGCCATTTCAACTTGACCCATCCATCATTCGAGAACATCCATGAATTGGATAATCTTCCATCCATTCATGGAAGAGATTTGTAGGTTCAACAACGAAAATCCTTTCATACACTCTTAGACTCTACCTCTTTATTTTATTTGATGAAGTTTGTCTCGAGCCTCCTCATTTGCATATGTAGGGTTATATTATCAACATAACACCTCGAGACATGTTTCCTGAGTTGTGATTGGTTCGCCACTTCTATAATCATGCATATGTCGCCACCATAATAAAGCATTTCAATCAAATCCATGGTTATGATAATTATCCAAAATGCTTTGTTAGTAACTCTTGTTGCTTGGAAGTATCATTCCATGTATTCTAGGAAGTTGTCCACATCTTACATCTTTAATCACACTTGAGCCCTTGAATTCTTTCGGCTTATGGGCGTTTAGTCATGGACTAGCTTGCATAGCACTCACTCCACTTGCATGTGCATCCTTCAATTAGGTGATCTCCACCTTGAACTTGATTATTTTCGTGTGCGTGGCTTTGACCAACACAATGAAGGAATTGTCTCGTTGTCAAAGTTCATTCGCTATGGCATTGAAGGTGCCTAGCATCTCCCATCGGAGTTCTCCTATCCTGGTTTCAAGCTCCTAAACATTCACATAGAGCTCCCTATTCCGAATTCAACCCTTTGATGCTCTAATCATGTCCTCAAACGTGTCTTAGACCTCTCCCTTTGCCATTTCCATGTTAACCATACGAGCCTCTAACATAGACAGCATATCCCTCGAACCCTCATGGTTCCTTTTCCCCTTAGTGATTTATTGATCAATAGCATTTTAGTCTTATTTCTCAACCATCTTCCCACCTTGTTGACCCTCTACATAGACGGACACCCTCTTGGAATGGTTTGCCATGATGACTTGGATTGATTCCACTTTGATACCACTCATCACAAGCCAATCAATCTAGAGTTCCTTTACTTATGCGGCCTTGGGAATTTCTTCCTAAGTCAACTGTACTTACCATAATTATAAGAATCTTATGGAGAAACTCATAGAGAGAGAGAGAGAGAGAGAGAGAGAGAGAGAGAGAGAGAGAGAGAGAGAGAGAGAGAGAGAGAGAGAGAGAGAGAGAGAGATCTTTTGAATTTCTATTACTTATGAAATAATAAAAATAAGGATAAGGGGACAACTATATATAAGTATTCTTTTGATTATGGCCATAGATCTCCCTTTAATCCAACGGTGAAAATTCTATTTCCCCATTTATCAACTATCTAAATTTAATACAAAAATATCTAAGAATATAGTCTACATTTGCCATATTGTCCTCAAGAATATTCTAGAGTAAAAAACCCTAGGTTCTTAGAAGCTTTAAGGCTTGCTCAATTATCCTTGATTATCCCTCGATCCATCATGATCTAAAAACCTTTAGACCATGACACCTACATGTCCCATTTTCTCACATGAGATAGATTATAAAATCCTATAATATTATTGTTTAGTTCCATTTTTATCTGTCATACCTATATTTTTCTTTGCCAATTTAATGCAGCAAAATAGTTATGTATCATGTGCAATTAGAAATAATGACGCACCATATGAATATAAAAAGAGAAAACTCATTATTTGATATAATGTAATGTCATTTGATCTTCAAGAGCTCGACAAGTGAAGATGATAGCTCAATCGATAACAATTCCGCTGCTACAGTTGCCCTTAAGGTTGATTCAAGCTCATTACTACTTTCTATTACTTTTCACTATCGGAATATTGATTAACAAGCAAATAAAATACCATTCATCTAGAACCATGATGCTCCACCATGGATGGATTAACCTTGTCATCGGTTTCTATGATGGTGTATCATTAGGAAATTGATGAATAAACAATTGTAATGTTGTTCTTCATGATATTTTCTCATACACCATGGATGATTCATGCTCATTGACACCTTCTATAATTATTCACTTGGAAATCATTTGATAAGCAAAAATGAAGCCTTTTATTAACTGTCATTACGATGTGACCAATGTGGACAATTCTATCTTATTGCCACCTTGGACAATTGCCCATTAGGAGATTGATGATTGAGTAAAGACCGTCCTTTTCATCAACAATCACAACACTTCATTTTTGTGTCATTCAACCTTATTGCCGCCTTTGACAATTGTTCTGCAATAGGTTCAACAAGAAAACATAATGGGCTTTGTTGACAACAATGATGTGTTCATTGTGGATGATGATACGACTGTTCAAAACGAGGAAATTAATCAACAAGTAAACACTACCTTTCACCAACAACCATGAGGCTCCCACTTTGGATTATTCATCCTCATTCCCACTTTAGATTACACATCATTATTCTCACCTTATGTCGTTATACACCACGAGATTGATGAACATTGAAGCATAATGCCTTTCGTCAACGAAAATAACTTGTCCATCATGGATGATTCGACCTCATTGATGCCTCGTTCAATTGTTTACTAAGACATTCAATGAGCAAACATGAATCTAATTCATAAACAACTATGGTGGAATTTTTCCCTATATTGATGCTTCGCTAGCTTCTCATGGTGACACAACCTACTTCAAGTCCATGAGAATCACATGAGCAATTGAAGATGGTGAATACCATGATTGGTTTAACTAAATAATTAGCAGCATCAAAATAGAGAGATTGATTTGATCAGATGATGGGCTTTCATTTTCAATAATAATGATATCGCTTTTACACTTGGAGATTCAGATTGTGCGCTTGCATATACACTCCATGCTTTAAATTAATCGGAGTTGATCATCACTGAACCTTGATGGCTTTGAGGCCATAGTCAATCAAGTTGTAGATAGGGAAAATTCTAAATAAGAGTTTGAAGTGCCATTATTTTCTCAAAAGATGGCTTAAAGTAAATATTGCTTCTAATAAATACTTGAAGTGTCTAAGTTAGTCTCAAATAAAGGACAAAACATGCTGATTGGTAGAAATGTTCGTCAATCAGCGAGCATGTGATATTTCTACTACTGAAATAAGGGCATTTCGTCTAAAAATATTTTGATTAAAAAAAAGTCTAAAATTAAAAATATCAATATTAGTGTTTTCTTCTCCAATCCACTAAACAAGAAGTGTTGGCAAAACCATCATCAGTGGGTGTTGGTAGCTTATAATTAGGTAGTGATGTGAATCGAACGATAATATTGATGACAGTTGAAGAGTGAAGGATTTTGTAAGAAACTCAAATTAAAAACTTCTCCTATAGTTCATGTAAAGCATTTATTTCCCAATTCAAAAATTATTTCGATTGTGTTTTTCATTTTGCTTCCTTGATTCAGCCATTGTTAGTTTTTTGAAATGGAGCTCTATTCAAAATCTTAATATCCTTAAATCCTCTAATTTATTTTGTTTGCACAATTAGTTTCCTAAGTTGGTTTAACTAGTACTTTGTTCAACCAAGACTTACATTTATTGAAGTAACATGTATGGCTATGTCATGGAATACAACATTGATAGTAATACATTTCATTTTATAATAACAAGTTGTATTTAATGTATATTTTCTAATTGTATTTGTCATCATCGTGGTCCATATATATCATATCATTCATTGTCTATATTTGTCAATTATTTACTATTTTCATTTTGTTATTTGCATACGTGATGTCATTAACAATCACTTCACTGCCTTATATTTTGTTGTTTATTGCATGAACCATTTTTCTCCTTATTCAATTTATTACATAGTTTCTACATGAATCTCGTTTGTTAATAATTATTATTTTCTTATGTATTATCAGTTCTCTTCAATTAAACTCAATTTGGTGATGGAAAAAATCTAATATGTATTAAGTACTAATTTGGTTATGTCATTTCTTAGTTAAAAAAAGTCTACAATGGTTGAATTTAATTGATTTAATTACTATTTTAATTTCTCATTATTGAATTAGATAAATTGTAAATGAAATTTATTAGTTTAAAGTTGATTAATAATGTTATTAACATGTATTAGAATGGGACAATGGTGATTGTCAATCTAGACTAGTGTAAAGATGCTAAATTGACATCTAAGAAAGTGAAAATGGATATGAAATATTTCAAGTTTTACTAGTTTAATGACTCCACAAGCCCGAATGACACCTCCCAATATATTTTAATATGTTGTAATTGTGGCTTGTGTTTAGCAATGTACATAATTAAGTTGGTGTGATTTTATTGAATCTATATTGACGTTTTTTTCTTGAATTTGCATTAGATGAATGATATAAAGAAGTGAACTATGCCATGTTTAAGGGAGATGTGTTGAGGATGTTAAAGAAAATGATTTACTATTATTGATCTTAATAAGTTATATAGAATAAATATGCGATATATAGGATGTGAAGATTCAACATAGATGTAGATACATTATTTGACAATGTAGATTTTCTAAATATGGGTAGTTAGTTTGAGTATACACATCAAGTTCAATGTTGACTTGGTTATAGAGGATCCTATTTTCAAGTTGGTAATGCGCTTGAACAATGTTAAGGAGTGTAGAGAAGCAATTACGAATTGTTCCATAAAAACTGTAAGACCTGTGACATTTGCTAAGAATGCACCAAATATATTACAAGCAATGTGTTTAGACGGTTATGATTATCTCATACATATTCCAAAGTTTAAAGAGAGCATACTATACAAGTCAAAACCCTTAATTTCATCCATTTAATAAAGTTCTATATTTTCATTAATTAAGTTCTAAATGATTGGCAAACAAGTATTGTAATTGTTGAGGAATAATCCAACATAGACAAATGTTTCAATGAGGAAAATAATGAAATATGAGGATATTTTGAAACTATTTGAGCAAATGGTCTAAAGAGTTAAGGTTATAGTAATTAATATGATCATAGATACTCATGAGTTATTATTAAACACTCAATGATTTCAATCTACAATCCATTTGTATAATCAAGAGTGAGTAATGTCAAGGCTTATTCAAATTTAGAGAAATCTGCATATGCTTAGATGCAATGAGAAAGAGTTTTTAGAAGGATGTAAGTGCTTTGTGGGGTTTGATGGTTGTCATTTGTCATCAAATTGGAATGTTATACTTCTAACATTATGGATATAAATGTAAATGATTAGATGTATTTATTTGGTGGATAGTTTTTGGACAATAAAAATATCAAACATGACACTGGTTTATTAGTATGATTGCAAAATATTTGGGTACTAGACTTTTTGTTGTGATAAGCAAAATAAATTTGTGCAAACACTAGCTAATTTGATGCCTGAAGCAGAGTATAGATTTTTCTTGAAGCATATTTATGAAAATTTAAATTGTCTCACAAAGGATTGGAACTTAAACTTTTGGTTTCGAAGGCTATCATGGAAATGAGGATATAGATTGTAACTTGGCAATGGAAGGGTTTAAGAAAATTAATAGAAAAGCTTATGATTGGTTATCACAAAGGCCTTTAGTTTAGTCAAGTAATTTCCACTTCAAGATAAGCTTAAAATGTGATGCTTCCTTGAATAACTAGTGTGAACACTTCAACAAGAGCATCATCAACGCTAGACACGAGCCTATCATCACATTGCTTGAAACTATAAGGCTGCGTTTGGTCGACCGGATAAAAATTAGGATATGATATTTTTTTTCCTATCCCGTGTTTGGTAGCTGTCTAGGATAGAATAAGGCCGAATATAGACGAGATATAAACCGGATAAAAAAATCAAAGGAGGGAGGTGGGATAAGGTCGGATATGATTTCTTTTATCCAAAAACATAAAACCCTACGCTTTTTTTCTTTCTCCATTGTTTACCCATAGACGTCTCTCTGTTTCCAAAGTATCGACGTTGAAGCCTTCTCCTCAATAGCTCTTCGATTCTCATCGAAATTTTACGAAAGCGACGAATTTTCAAGGGTAAATAATCACTCACTCTCTCTCTCTCTCTCTCTCTCTCTCTCTCTCTCTCTCTCTCTCTCTCTCTCTCACATTAACGAATTTTACGTAGGTCAAAATTGTAGTTCTATTTGTTTTTTTACTGGTTGATTGGAGATCGTCTTCTTGGTAGTTTTGAATCTGTAGATTTATAAAGGCCTTTCTATTTTTGTGCAAAATATTTGATATCTTCAACGTGAATTGTTCGTTCTTGGTTCGGTTCTTCAATACCCAGATTTCCAAGGTTACTGCATCTCCTACAACAATTGTTTCACCATAGACAATGTCTATACAGAAGACAGCAGGGGACACACTGGAGTATCAAGAGTTTTGTGACCATGACTTGAAGCCTTCTTTGAAGGATGTTATGTGGGTTTGGCATGGAAATATGCAACAACAGTCTCAATCTGCTTAGGTTTTGAATTTTCTTTGTTTTTCTTCTTCCCTCTTTTCTGGGTTTTTGCTTGGGCGAAAGGATTTCTTGAGAATGTGCTGCTACTCTGTCGAGCAAATTAGTTGCTACAACAGGGAAAATTGACAAGTTGTATCTATCTCTTGCTACCTCATTTTAGTGTATATTTTAATCACAAATAGACATTATTATGATACTTAAGATTATATACTTTCCCTTCTTGTCCGCTTTTTAAGTAATTGTTTCCCTTCTTGTCTGCTTTTTAAGTAATTGTCTTTGTAAAGTGTTTTTTACTTATGAAAATGTTAAAAGAGTGCCCTCAAGGCACTTGTTAAAAGTTACTAATTGTGCTTTGGAAATACTGACATTGTTTTATAGAGAAAAGATATATTTAAGTACTATGACTTTTGAGCATTATTTACCTGAGTGCCATAAGTTTTTATAAGTCACTTGAGTTGCAGAACATACATTTTCTTAGGTCGTATGAGTGATATAACTTTCATACGATTTTCATTCGATGAGGTTATTCTAAAACGTTTGATGTTGAAGGGGTATCCAAAAGATTATTTCAAATGAATGAAAAAGATTATTACGATGCGTAATCATGAAATTCGATGAGAATCTGTTAATTTGAAAATGATATATTATTTTGGATGATTTTGTGAATATTAAACCTGCAAATATGAGGATATCCGACTTTAAATCCGCAGTTCACCAAACAGTAGATTGGATAAGATATGATGATATCCGACTTTAAATTCATAGTTCACCAAACGGTTGATGAGATACGAAGAAATCCATGAATTTTTTATAGTATCCTATCAAGTCCTATCCCGTTTAGAAATTTGGACGACCAAACGCAGCCTAAGAGCACAACTCATGGGGAGAATTTATAAGTAAATAGATGGGTTAACTAATTATATTGAGATGATTTGTTCTAAAATCCATAAGATATTAGATCTTCAAAAGAAAAAAAAAGTATTCAATATCATGGATCTCTACATAGAATGTGGATGATGAGTTTCAATTGAGTGGACTATATAAAGACAAGAGGGTAATTAATATAAGACATATGACTTGTAATTATAAAAAAATATGACATCAATGAAATAACTCGTTGTCATATTGTAGCAACTTTTATATATATGAGAAAATTAGCTAAAAGATGGGTTCGCATATGTTTCAGATTAAAACATTCATGTAGACTTATAGCCATACTGTACATGCTATAGATTTTAAGGACATATGGCTTCTTAAAGAGCATTTACTCCCCTTCACTTAGCACAAAAATGAAACAAAAAACAAAATTGATGAATGAAATGGCTTATAACAATTTAAATATAATGAAGAAAAAAGTTATGCAAGAGCTTATGGAAATAAAATTGAAGAGACAAAATACCACAACCATTAATGAAAAATGTGATAAATCAAATCATAATATATATGATTACAAGAATCTAACGATTGCGTCAATGACAATAATAGCAATAGCAACATCATCAACTACAACAACTTTTACATCCTCCTCATGTTTATAAAATGTAGAAAAAATTCCAAGCAACACAATCTAAGACAGTTAAATTTTGTGTTAATTTTTAGCAACATTTCATGCTCAATATCATTTATGGAAAGAGAGAAGATGTAGGCATTCATTTGTGTTTTATTTTGTCTTAAAACTATTATTACTCGTACTGAATTTTATTTTGACTAATAATTTATTTTATGATTCAATCGTAGGTGAACAGGAGGATGTAGGGATATCAACATTAAAATAATTGAAAATTAGCAACTATTTTAGAATATGCAATAACAACAATACTAACAATACAAATTCCTTTTATTTTATTGTTAGTTAATATGAATAGGTCCATTTTAAAAGTATCTTAAGATACCTAGACCCTGGAATGCCAAAAGTTGGCATAAATAGACACTTAAATGCCAAAAGTTACAAAGTAATACTTAAATGCCAAAATCGGAGCAAAATAGATTACTTAAGTGCCATCGGCGAGAAAATCCGATCAAGACGTTGACGTGTCAATTTTCCAGTGAATTGCGCACAAAACAACATCGTTTTACATGCTTGATGTGGCTAAAGTGTCAAAACGATGTCGTTTTGATATAATTCGAATTTTAATATAATAATTAATTAAAGTAAAATTTTAAATAATTAATAAATTAATTTAAAAAGAAGGGGGGGGGAGGCAGCCGGTGGCTAAGGCCTCAACCCTCGTCCTCTACCAGCTCCCCTCCGTCGCCGGGAAGGTGGGGGAGTGTCGATTGGGGCCGTCGAGCCTTGGCTAGCGGGGCCAACGACCCCAATCGACCGACGACAAGGGCCCACATGCCCTCGCCTAGATCCGGGTGAGGGTCGCGGCCCTCCCCGCATCCGGTGGGGTTGCCGGTCTCGCTTGGCCGACCTAAGGGCTATCGCCCGTTGGGGGATCTGGGTGAGGGCACGCAAGTCCTCACCGTTGGTCAATTGGGGCCACTAGCCCTCGGCCGGGCTCGGTGGCCCTAGCCGACACTCCCCCACCTTCCCGCCACCCCCTCCCCCCTTTTAAAAAAAAAAAAAAATTTTTTTTAAAATTTACTTTAATTAACTATTATATTAAAATTCGAATTATACCAAAACAACGTCGTTTTTGTGTGTAGTTTACTAAGTCAACCTTCCAGTGAGCCACGTAAGCAAAAATATTAATAAAAAAATGCCACGTAGGATTTCCGGCGAACTTCACCGAATGACACTTTCATAACTTTTGGCACTTAAGTGTCCCTTTATGCCAATTTTTGACACTTGAAGCAATCTTTTGCCTATCTTAATGTTAAGGTATGCATTGCTTTACTGTGTTGAAAAGATTTCTTATGTTGTGATGTTTCTCTTTTTCATCATATAATGTAGATTAATTCGAGTTTAACTAATATTATTTAGTTTACTAAGAATACTCTCTCAATAGAATGCTCACTTTTTGTTCACAATGGATATACCATCATCATCATTAAGCTTAGCATAATAAGAATCATTAAGCAACTATCATCAATAATTATCAACAACTCATCTTTAAATACTTGAATATGTGTTTACAACTTTAATATGTGTGCTTCGCACTATACTCAATAGAAAGCTCCATTGATCACTGTCCATTGTAATACAACCATTCTAAACTCTAAAAGACATCTACAAATAATAACTAATCATAACCCTATCACATCTTTCTGAAGGTAGTACATTATTCAAATACCTAATAAATATTCTCATTTTGCTTTGTTGAAGATAGGTCTTAATCAATTATACTCTTCACAAGAGCCCAAGGAAGATTTAGCGGCTTGGATCCAAGCTCCTGATTTGGTTTGCAGACCTTTGATGGATCTCCACCTCTACTGTAGCTAAACCAACATGATCATAGAAATAATATAAAAGATATACTGAAATTAATGTCTTTGATAATCGGTTCATTTGATTATAGAAAATGCATATTTGCTTGTTTAAATACATTGGGATAATCGATTCACTTGATTTTAGAAAATGCATATTTGCTTGTTTGAATATACCGTGGCCAACAAATGATTAGTAATTTTATAAAAACATATTCTCTTTTTGACATATTATTTATTGTATTTAGACTCCATGGTTCTGCACTAATCACACAAGAATTAGACACATTCGATAACACTATTCTAATTAATCATGCATTAACGTGAAAATATTATTAATCCAGTGTGAGGAATCAATTCATCATATTATCCAAAATATATTGTGGTTGTGGTATCCAATTCTTGCTTTTTGGTGATCAGTAAAACCACTGATTTATCTAACATAAGCTAAAATAATTTAATGAATGTGTAACCTAGCAACCATATATTATGTTTTATCACCGAATAATTCATCTTATACATGTAATAAGTAAAAAGGGAAAAAAAAATGATGTCTTTCTAACTTACGATTAGTCAAAATCAAACACTATGATTAAGAATCAAACGTTATGATTAATCCCTATTGCCAAAATGCCTTCTTCCGATGCTTAAGAATCAAACACTATGATCAATATTAAGAAACTTTACCCAAGATTCAATTCATTGTGTTAAATTGAGCTTTGACGTCATCCACCTATGATCACTAGATTACTGTCCCTTAGCTATGACCGTAGCCGGCGCTTATACAAACAACCATTGTATGATTGAAGCAAACATAACTTAAAGTGGAACAAAACCAATAATCCAATGCAAACGAGTTTGAAGATTAGCTCGTTCCATTATTTGGAAAATTGACTCATCTATGGCGACCATCATTGAATGTGGCAAAGTATGACATGCCATCACATAATAGAAACAAAAAAAGATGTGTTTAGATTCAAACTTGATAATAATGAAATATGATTGAAATTATGTCCAACAACCAATGATAAATTTATATAATGCAAAACATGTCTATGTACCCTAAAAAAATCAAAATCATAGACTAGTCTATATAGATTAAGTTTAGGCATTTCGTCGAGCATGTGGTGTTTGGTTTGGTCATGTAGTTTATATATAAATTTACACTAACGACTCATCTCAATTCATCATAATAAGAGTAATAAGCTCAACCTTAATTATATGAGATTTTAAGCCAACACTACCTGAAGATTCAGTGTGTGTTTTCATTTTAAGAGCAAATAAGAATATCATTTAATGGAACCCACGTTCATGTAATCAGATTTCTAACTTCAGACCATAAGAAAATCGAAGTGCATATATTTTAAAGAAGTCACAAGCGAGGATCAGAAGCTTGAAATGAGTCAAGATGAAGCAACAACCAACATTTTAGATGATTAACTACAGGAACCAATAACATCACGTTGCCGCTTGGCCAATTGTTGACAGCTCCTAGTGGTCCTTACTTAAGCAAAACCTTTTTTTTTCTTATTAGTTTTGTTCATTACATAGAGTTAGAGAAGAGAATACAAATTTTGGGATATTTAATGGGATAAGTGCATTCAAAGTCCTAAAATTTGTCATGAAAATGCAATTAAGTCCTAAAACTTTCAAAAAGTGCAATTAAGTCCTAGAACTTTCAAAAAATGCAATTAAGTCCAAAAACTTATAAAAATGGCTCAATTTAAGTCCTTCCATTGATTGCACTTTTTGAAAGTTTTAGGTGTCGATTGCACTTTCAAGACAAGTTTTAGGACTTTATTAAACATTTTGAAAGTTTTAGGACTTGATTGAATTTTTCTGACAAGTTTTAAGACTTAATTGCACTTTTTGAAAGTTTTAAGACTTAATGACATTTTCATGATAATTTTTAGGACTCCCAACGCACTTATCACATATTTAATTTTAGAGTTTTGGCTTTCTTTATTCAATTTTTTTAAACAAAAATGCCCTTATTTCGGTCGCCGAAAATATCACATGCTCGACAGCTAGCGAACATTTGATCGGTAAGTAAGTTCAAGGCTTTTTTTAGATTGATTTGGATATTTCAGACCCTTATTTGAAATAATGTCTACCGTGTGTCCTCTTTTAAGAAGGAGATAAGTGTACTAGAAGTCCTAAAATTTTATCTGAAGGTGCAATTAAGTCTAAAACATACAAAAAATATAATTAAGTCTTAAAACTTGTCAAATTTGGTGCAATTGAGACATTTTATTAACTTCGTCTAACTTGGCTAATGGAAAATACTTATGTGTTTTATTATTATTATTATTATTATTATTATTATTATTATTATTATTATTATTATTATTATTATTTTCTCTATTCCACACAACAACATGACTAAAATGATGTCATTTTGGTCCAAATCTAACTAAATTTAAAACATTGAAAAAAAGGAAGATGAGAACTGCCAAGAAGGACCAGCAAGGGTGAAGGATGTCCAATAGGTGCCGCCAAGCCTCAGCCACTAGCCGGCGGCCATCCCCCACCCTAGCTAGTTCTCACATTTTTTCTATTATTTAAATTTTAGCTTATTTTTAGATTTAATTTAAACAAAATTGTATTAAAAGTCAGATTGGACAAAAATGACATCATTTTAGTCTCATCATTGCCACGTACGAGAGAAAAATATTAAAAAAAGTCACATTAGTATTTTTTGTTAACAAAGTTGGATAAAGTTAACAAAATGACTCAATTATACAAATTTGGCAAGTTTTAAATTTTGATTGGGTGCTTTTTAAATTGTAGGATTCAATTGCATTTTCATAATAAGTTTTAAAACTTCCAATGCATTTATCCCTTTGAGAAAATAAGGGCACTTCAAATTCTTATTTGAAATTTTCCTTGATATGTATGTAGATATGCCAAGCAAAGATTGGGCCAAGTAATGAATAAAAGTTTGAACTTAAAACTTATTTACAAGGAGTTATGATGGGAAAATTATAAAGCAATACTTTTCAATAAGATTGTTTTCAATTAGGTAAATGACACAAATAGACCCTAAGTATTGTTTAAATGTACAATGTTGTTATCTATGAACTTTTATTCATTAAGTGTGACACCTTGAACTATTCTTAAATGTTTAAACTAGTCCCTAAAATTTCAATTTGTTTAATTTAATCCCTCAACTTTGCATTAAAAGTCGAAGGTTCTCATAATTATTACCTAGAATTTGGAAAATCTTTTATTTTCAATCAATTTCCTAAATTAAAAAAAATAAAATAAGACCATCTTTTTATTACCTTTTTACATTTTTGGTATTTATAAACATTACAATAGTTCTATTTTAAGTATATTTTAGCTTATGATCTTTATAGTGGTAAAAGCAGAATTTCATTTAAAGATGTACCGGGTTGCCTGCTGTTTTAATTTCTTAATTTATAGATTGAATTAAATTTAATCAAGAGAACACAAAGCACAAAAAATTGAAAAGAAATTTATCTATTTAAATAATCAGGAACAAGATTGGGATTAATATAAGTACTTGAAATCTATAGATAAATTAATAGTCTATTTAAATATTTTTATGGAAACACTTATTTTTAAAATAAAGGGAATATGAATCCAATATAACCCTAAATGAAGGTATATATACTTGAATGGAACTATGGTAATATTTATAAAGACTAAAAAGGTAAAAGGCAATAAAAATATATCATTTTTTTTTGTTGATTTAGGCAATGAATTGAAATGAAAAGATATTAAAAAATCTGGTCAATATTGTAATTTTGAAAATTTGAGAATAGTTCAGAAGGATTGATTTGACTTTGTTTTGGAAAATTGAGGAACTAGATTGAACAGGATTGAAAGTTTAAAAACCAGATTAAATACTTAAAAAGATTTCAAGGGCCACATTGATTTAAAAATCCAAGAATGACATTGCACGTTGGATACCATTTGTGCCATTTTTCTTTTCAATTTTATGTTCAATTAACTGGATTTTCTTGAATTACTTAGGATAAGTGGATTTCAAAGAAATTAACCTGGATGAAGTTTAAACAGAAAGTCTTTCAACCAAATTGGAATTTGTAATAAATCGCCTTTTCAAATAATTTCTGAGCTTTGACCAAAAAAATTAATTTGCAAATTTGACAAAAATGAATTCAATAGTACATAAGTTGCAAAATAACGACATTCATTTAACCCATGCAACCTAGATCGAACCAGATTGCATCAATTGTTTCCCCAGTTTCTTCAAGATAATTTCATAATTCCAAAGAGCCAAGTTCTGCTGCCCTATTCCACCTTCCCATTTTGAACTACAGACATCATTCCATGCTTCCTTGGATCCCTTAATAAGCTCGAGCGTAACTTCCTTTCCCAAGCAAAGCAGCACACCACATTTCCACGACCTTCCTTATTTTATTCAGGCAGACAGAACACTCGACACCAGAATATTGTCATGCGGTAAATGACAGGTCATATCAGTTGGGGAGTCTTCCAGCATTTTCAAAGGCTTAACTGTCCAAGCATCCATTCTCTAGGTGATTTTATCATTCATGGCTTGCATTCCTTGCCAGAAAGCCGACCAGAAACAAGGGGCAAACCATGATACTATCTAGCTATTCTCTTTTTGGAAAGCCACTCATGGTGATAACCTCTGTACAATGATTTGGAGTCATACCCAAAAGTCCTCAAAAAAATAAAATTGCAGGGCATTTATAATGAGAGGATTTAGACGAATTAATGGACAAGATCTCATTACATAGTCAAGTTTAGTAAGATTGGTAATTGATAGGCTGTAACCTATTATCGGAACAATGACCAATAATAGGTCGTCACGCGTCCTACGGATATGGACCGATGAAAGGTCACTACGGTCATGAAGATGCGGATTAGTATTTGGCCTGCTAAAAGAGTCAGGAGTAGGTAAGGTCTTTTAAGGTAAGTCTCGCCTTTTATGAGGTTCCGCTAAAATGAGGATAACTCAGGATTCTATCGCTAATTTTGACTTATTCCCTAATGGAGCAATGTTTCATGAGGTGCCCTTAAAAAAGAACTCTTAGACATGGAAATTACGAAAAAGTACAAATTATACAAAAGCTAAAGCCAAATTATGCAGTAATAAACTGTTGAGGTTTAGTTTGCCATCCAAACAAATAATGTCCCATCGTGATCACTCCGAGGCTTGAACTCATGAAACGCGAGTGGTTTCGCACTCAGGTAAATCAAACCGGACAGCATCCCTCTCTCTTTCTCTTTCTCTTTCTCTTTCTCTCTCTCTCTCCCTCCCTCCCCCTCAATCTTACAATTTCGTTCTGCTAATTCTACATTCTCTCTCTTTGGCAAAGTCCTAAAGAATTTAACTTCCCTCAACTGGGACAAAATCATCTTCTGTATATGTATCTCCTCTCTCTGTCTCTCTGTCTCTCTCTCCAACGTGACTATTTGCCTTATTCCCTCTGTTTCTTGTTTGCTTTGCCCTCTGCTTCGTCCTTAATTTTTCACGACTGAAAGGTGGCAATCAAGTATCAACCCAAAGACCCACTTGCTCTGTTGTTCGTTTGAGCGCGTGGCTTGTTGACGTGTGAGTTCTTTCTCCAATGGTTACATCACTGTTTTTTCCTCGATCATTCTTTGCATGCTCAGCTTTGTCAGTTATATCCATTTGGATGCCTCTCCTCATTGTTTCGTTGTTTATCAGTTAAATGTGTTTTGGAATTGTATGGGTCTATACAAAACTTTGACTGATTGTGGTTGACATGGTGATTCTACGATTCCTTCACTCGAGTGCTATTCGTTTTAGCTTTGATGTCTATTTATTTGATGTGCCATTGCAGGTTAGGGGTATCTTCTGAATTTGCAGATGTCTCAACGATTGCTGCTTGTAGCACGATAGGATTTTTTTCATGGTAGCGTTGTTCATGTATTGCTTTTGGGTTCTGAAGCAAATCATACAATGTGTTCTTGTTATTCGTGATCGGGAACTTTGAATGTGGTTTTGTTTGCTTAGTGATTGATTCGGGAATGACATTCTTCTCCTCAGAAAGCATTTGCTTGTGATGTTTGCTGATTTACTTATTAGCAAGTCGTCTTGTGATCTTATCGTGATTGTTTGTTGCTCATTTTCTAGTTTCAAAAGCACCCATTTTCCTTTTTGAGCTGGAATGCAGATTTTAATATTCTGGGTAGGCAAATGACTGAGCACTTGTGGAAGATAGATACGTTAGTAAAAGTTTCAACTTTAGCACTTTCTTCATGTCATTTGATGATTTTCGTACAATAGGAGAATTGGGTGGTATTTCAATTGGCTTGGATGTTGCATATCACTCTGATGCAGTCTTGTGTATAGTATCAATATCAAACCAGAAGTAATAGATGATGGGGTTCGCTAGTGGCTTGTTATGAAAACTGAGGCATCTAGTAATAGGTTTATATCCCCCTTTATCAGTGTAGATTATTTATAGTTTGATCATATACTTGAACAGGCTAATGACATTTATTATTACAAGATTGATTGTTCAAAAATGCCTTTGTAAGTGGTCCTAAACGAAGGCATCAGTCCCTGCTTTTCGTAACTTGGGTTGCACAAGATGGAAACAAATTGACTCTCTGTTTAAATCACTATCAATTTACTTTAGTCTGAGTCCCATAACAAGTCCCTTCTTAAATGTTCTATAAGGTTATTCTTTGACTTAAAGATCTTTATGCTTTGATTTTTCTGAAAATGTTTTGATTTACATTATCTAAGTGACGGACTTTCTTTATCGATCACAGCAAGATGGAAGGTAATGAAGAGAAATCTGCAGACCAGGTACTTTCTACTTGTTTATCTGAGACAAGTGATGGTTTTGGAGATCCACAGGTCATACCACGGGTTGGAGATCAGTACCAAGCTGAAATTCCTTCATTAGTTGTGGAGTATGTTCCTGTACAGAACTCAAATAAATTAAATGGGGCCCAATTTGTTGGCAAAGGAGAGAATCTGATGACCCCAAATACAATGTTTACTGGAAAAGACATGAAAGATCTTGAATGGCTTGGTGAAGTATATGGAGCTGATAAGATGGATGTGCATTCTTTAGCAGAGGAACAGAAAACAAAGATGCATCTAGATGTTGGCATCTACCATCTGCCTGACTCATCCAGTGAAGCTTGGACTAATGCTGAATGCGATGGCTTTCTTCTTGGTCTGTATATCTTCGGGAAGAATCTTATCCTTGTTAAGAGGTTTGTTGAAGGTAAACAGATGGGGAGCATACTGCACTATTACTACGGGAAGTTTTATGGTTCATCAGGATATAGCAGATGGTCAGGCTGTAGGAAGCTCCGGAAGAGGTGTGTTTCTGGGAAGAAGATATTCACTGGATGGAGGTACCAGGAATTACTATCTCGATTAGTTTCTCGTGTCTCAGAGGATTGCCAAAAGCTTTTTATTGAGGTATGTTCATGCCTATTCATCCAGTTGGACAGATAAATTAATTGAATTTGCATTGGAACCCTCATATTTTGATGTTTTGACTTGAATGTCACAGACCCACTGCCCTTTTTTCCCCTAAAATATGTTCCAGCACATGATCAGCATACTAGTAACTCTGGCTTGGCAGCTGATGTCTCTGGTGTTTGCTAAGACAACTTTCAGCATTGTGTTTAGCCTTTATGATCATTATTCTCATTACTATGTTATGGCCTGTTTTAATTCCCTGGCAATATTTGCTCATACACTTAATGAACATTGATATTTTCATGATAAACATCTTATTTTAAATGCTGTTAACCTACAGGAAACTTCAACTCTATAGATGATGAATGTTGAAATAAACAAGTTCAATAGTGGACTCTGTTATAATGCCACGCGCTTTACAATAATTGAAACTTGATATTTTGACCATTTAGATCTCTAGATTTAAACATTGCTGTTGTGTCAGTGAGAAGTGTGTTTCTTCCATGCTGTCGGTGTTAAACATTATTTGGGCAATGTAACATGGCCAGTAGGGCCACGGCTTGGAAGATTGAGCAAAGTGAGTTATATCTTGGGAATCATGGTTTTTCCTTTGAGCAAGCACTGGGGATTTTTTATATTTGAGTATTTTCTGGTTCCTCTCCTCACTGGGCTAAGTACTGAATTTTGCAATGCATGCTAGGAGTAAGTTCCCGCTATTATTGGCTCACACCTGCTAAGTTAATAGCCATAGCAGCTTGATAAGGTTGAAAGGAATCTATGGAGTTAAATCATCTCTTCATCCTCTTTAAATTTCACAATATTTAAATTTGTTAAGTCACTGAAATTACCAGATCTTTCTTCCCTGTTGAACAATAAAGGCCCTAAAGCTGAGGATCTGTTCTGTTTCTCTAAAAGTATGGCTTCGACATCAGACAGGAGTACCTAAAAATGTTACCCTGAATTGGCCGCATTATTTTTTTGCCTCTTATCTTAGGACTATTACTGTGAATTCACACTGTTTTCACGTCAGCCAATTCATTCCAATCTTTAGGACACATCAGTTTCTGTGAAGGCTAGATCTGCTGGCAGAGCACTATATTTGTTACTCAATCTGTATCCTTGTAATACAGTGAGAAAAGCATCATATCACGCTGATCTAGATATTTTGGCTGCAGGTTTCTCAGCAAATGGAAGAGGGAAGGATTTCATTTGAAGACTATGTATTCACTGTAAAGGATGCAGTCGGTCTTGGCAATCTAGTCGAAGCAGTAGGAATCGGCACAGGAAAGAGAGATCTCACCCGTGTGGTCAATGAGTCAATGCTAAAGAAAAGCTTGGTTCCACCGATTCCAACTGGCAAATCTTGCTCTTCACTTTCACCTGCCAAAATAATCGAGTTTCTAACAGGAGACTTTAGGTTAAGTAAAGCCAAGTCAAGGGATCTTTTCTGGAAAGCTATTTGGCCCCGCCTTTTAGCTAGAGGATGGCACTCCGAGCAGCCTCAGAATTACAGTCTTTCTGGATCTAAGGATTCTTTGGTTTTCCTCATACCAGGTGTCAAAAAGTTCATAAAAAGGCGTCTTGTAAAAGGAAACCACTACTTTGACTCTATCAGTGATATCTTGAAGAAAGTTGCATCGGAGCCCGAGCTTATCGAGTTCGAACTTGGAGCAGTAAAAGAAATTAGTCTTAAGGAAGAAAGCTGGCAGGACCCATCTTTGGAGGGGGACTCAGATAATGTTTTAGATAGGAAATGCCACCAGAGGTATATGCAGCCCCAGAATTCAAAACCCAGTCCTGCTTCGGCTGGCTTCATGATAGTGGATACTAGTTCAGTTCGTCAAGGACAGGCTAAGATGAGAGGGGTGAGACTTTTACCAAGTGAGATGACCTGTGCATCTACTCATTCTGGGCAAATTGAAAAAGATGCTTCTGAAGTGTCTGAAGACAAAGATGATGCAACTGATAATAGAGCAGGCTCTCATAAATTAGGTGATGCAACAAGTGCTTTTGATGATACACAGCCAATCTTGCTTAAGAAATGTCAATTTGACTTGGAAACGAATGCTGGCCACCCAGACTGCGAGGGTTCCACCACACAACAGCAAGATTTCAGTCCTCGTGCTCGTGGAGAGTCAAACGGTTGCACTGGGAATCTCTCTGCGCAGAGAGAATCATACAAGAATGAGTTTCATTTCCTTTCGCCTGTCAAGAACAAGAGCATAGTCTTGCAGGGAGGTTCATCTCAAGACTTTACAGTTGCATGTTCTTTTGTTGAAGTCAGTCCGGATGAGCTCAAGTCTGAAAGCTGTAAGGATGAATTTCCATCTTTGGACAAGAAATATTCCCATGCATCGATCAACTTGAGTCTCCAGCGAGTATCAAATGATACCAGAACTCATGAAACCTTGACCCCAAAAGTAGTGCAAAGTCATGATCAGACATGTTCTGCCAAATCATTATGTCCATCCTCTGGGTCAGATCAGCCAACAGAGCAGCACAATCCATCCTATGGCAATCCCAACATAGAGCAACAGTATAATAGGTATGGCTGCAGGAAAAGTACTAGGAACCGGCCATTGACGAGAAAAGCATTGGAAGCGATGGAATGTGGGTTCTTCAACACAAAGAAGAAGAGGAAAGGAACTGGTCATTGACAAGAACCGGCCGTTTCAGCACCAGTTTTTCCCCATCAAATGCCCATGACAGCAAGTGTGAGCCCAACTTTCAACGATGGTTCAGGACATTGTGTCGCACACCCCAGAATCAAGCAGGGAGGCCCCCAAAAGGGACCTCAATAGTAAATGCAACGTGATAGGTTAGTCTTGGGCTTGTCTCTTGAATCGATAGGTGGTCGTATTGCTCGGAGCTTGTTGTTCGTCATTTCTTAGATAGTTTTAGTTCCTTTACAATGTGTTGTCTGAATATAGAGGGAGTTGCCCTTTTGATGTTTATACCGTCATACACATGAATAATCTGAATTCACAAAATCTAGGGACGAGACAATGACCAGTCAAGTGAATGATTTATGGGAGAAATGTCAAAACTTGGATGAACCGGATCTTCATCCTGGAAAGCTGAGGAAGGTAACATTGTTTTGGATTTGCAAAGAACAGAGAATTAGTTATAAGTTGTTGGATAGCTTTCATTCTTTATGGTTTAGTCTTTGCGTCATCTTTCTATACATTCTTTGATGGCAATAGAAACCAGTAAATTTCGTTCTTGGTCACTGTACTCTAGTGCAATTCGTAATCGTTTAGTCGCAAAATCAGCCAAAGAACAAATCCCTCCTTAAAAGCCGTTAGTTCCCCGTTCAAATCCTTCCAACCAAATATATTGTTATTTCCTAAGGCTTCTAGACAAAGCAATTCACGGTAGATTCGTACATTTCATAGCATGAAGTTAATTTCACATGACAGAGACTTGTGCCTCTTGAATTGGTTAGTAACTTCTCTACATGATAATACTAAGAAATTGTATAGAGTAACCATTGCACTGCAATTAATAGGTTTTTGTTTTTGTTTTTTAAAGGAACGCAATTATTAGTGACTAGTTATTATTTTATGTGATTAGTAACTTTGAATTCTGAAAAGCAATTTTCGACCACCTTATAGTTGGTAAATTCTCAATGCGGATGGTAGTACCAGTAACTTTCATAGAACAAAATAGGCTTGACCATTTTAGCTACTATATGGTCAGTAGCTTTCAATGTAGTTTATACAAGAAAAACTACGCAACCAATAACTTACTTCCATAGGGACATTAGCACTTCTTTATTATCAATATTATTCTATAAGCTGGCAAAACTTGAGTCAATGTCATCGACTGTGCGTTTCGAGAACAGATGCGTTCTCCTTTATATTAACACTTTCAACGAGGTGTGGAGGAAGCCATTTCTTGCATCTCCTACGTTTTCTTCAACCTCAATCGTCCTAAAACTACGAGGGTTATAACACCCTAAAAATTGCTAAAGCATCATTACCCGAGCTACTTCGCAAAGACTTATTTTTAATATGTAGGTATGTCGGTGATTTAGGGGTGAGGAAAAGTACCAAAATAGCCCTAAACATTTTGTATCGGTACCAATTCAATCCTAAACTTTTTAATTGGACCAATTTAGTTCTAAACATTTTCACATTGGTACAAATTCAATCCATTCGGCTAATTTAAGTTGGAAATTGCTGACGTGGCTACCGATGATCTTATGTAGTGCCACATGTACAAATTTTATAAATTTTTTTTTTATATTTTTTCAGATTTTATAATTTTTTTCTTTTTCCTCACCCTTGGTTGGCAAGGTCACCGGCCGGCCGACCATCGCTAGCCACAAGCTGGTCGGGGGGAGGGGCCCTGCACCCTCGCTAGCCACAAGTGAGGGTGACAGCCCCCGCCCAGATCCAGGCAAGGGCCCAATGCCCTCATTGGCCACAAGCGAGGCCACCGTGACCCTCGCCTAGATCTAGGCGAGGGCCCGACACCCTCATCAGCCACAGGTGAGGGCTGCCGCACCCTCGCCTACCACAAACGAGGGCTACCGCACCCTTGCTTGTGGTCGGCGAGGGCGCGACGACCCTCGCCGGTGGCCGGCGAGGACGCGAGGCCCATCGCCTTGACCGGCTTGTGGCTGGCGATGGTCAACTAGTTGGCGACCTCGCCGGCCAAGGGTAAGGAAAAAAGAAAAAAATTATAAATATGAAAAATATAAAAAATTATAAAATTTATCCACATGGTGTCACATAAGATTGATGATGCTCACGTCAGCAATTTCCGACTTAAATTAGCTTGATGGACTAAATTGGTACTAATGTGAAAAAGTTTAGGACTAAATTGGTCAAATTAAAAAGTTTAGGACTGAATTGGTACCGATACAAAATGTTTAAGGCTATTTTTGTACTTTTCCCTAGGGGCAAACAGAAATTCAAACATGACTAGTTCCTTTGTGCTTCATGCTCTATGAGCGAATATGAATATGAATCTTAAAATTGAAGAGATTTTTTAGTTTACAGCCCAAATATGTCAAATTCTAATCATTAATGATATAGAACGTTCTATTTATCTAGGTTTTTTTTTTATATATATATTGAGATACACATAAATGTCAACAACTTGTTCCCCGGTGCAATACAAAAGTCCTAGTTGTACAAGTGAAAATTGGCTAATGTGTATGGGTGATAGGTTTTAAGATAAGCTAGCTAGTTCTCACTTTGAATAGGAACTAGATCAAGAAGGCCAATTTCCTTTTTGTAGAATTGGGAACCGACCAACTTGATCTTGGACTCACTTGAAAACCGAATCAACCGATCCAATTAGTTTCCCAGGTGGATCCAGGAACTAGCCATATCTCCAAAAGATTGCAAGCGTTGTCACATAGTCTAAACTCCTTCACGAGTGATGTTAATAAAATAAGCTCATGATAAGCTAAACATGGTGATCATTTATAATGATCATCTCTATGATCAAAGCTATAATGATCATCAAGAACTAAGTCTAAGAGGTGTTGAGCCGCAAGGGAGGCATGACTGAGATGAGAGAAGTGAGAGTGAGAAATGTGAGCCACAACTATGCGTGATTGAGTTGGAGCAAGAAAAAATGGGAATTAGAGTTTTGGAAATTTGGAATAATAAGAATTTTAAAAAAATTGGTTTGGTCCGGATAATCTGGGTGGATCCACCACCTAAAATTAAGAAGCAGACCAATATTCACTGGTTTCAAGTCTTAAAAATCGACAACAGTCTAAAACCGGCCGGTTTAGTCAGGTTCTTTAACGATAATTTAGCCCTCAAATTCAAAAATTCTCTATCTTTATAGGCCCGTTTCGAAAGTTGCGCGTCATTTGAGTCCAAGTTTACGAACCACATTCGGCCCACAGTAGCCCATTTCCGTCCTGTCTCTGCACCTCTCTCCTCTTCCACTTTCCACTCCCAACTACAAAAACCCTAACCCTAATTTCAAGACCTGCGCTGCGCCTTCAACTCTCTCGTGGGTTCTCCTCGTGTATATATATATCTGAAGGAGAAGCCACTTCGACATCCGACGCTCCCAGCTGCGGAAGCGCATGAACTCTCTCTCTATCTCCTTTTCTCTCTGTTTTGCTTTTGCTTTTGATTTTGATTTTGTGTTGATGGTGTATAAAGGGAGGAGGCGATGATGCTGAGAACTACCTATTTTCTGATGGAAATTCATTCCTCAGTGATTACAAAACTTACCAATGGATCCTTCTGAGCCCTCTCCCTCCCTTCCTCTTCCTGCCCTTTTCCTCGTCTCGATGAATTCGATTCGGTTCGTGATGAAGCTGCGATCTTTTGTCGCCGAGCGATCTTGATTTATGCTTCTTGCTTTTTCGCTTTTTGTTGATCTTTTTCCTTCTTTTCTTTTTTCTTTTGAAGCTGAATCAGAGCCATTGATGTGATGATAAACTTGTCGGAAACACAAAAAATATGTCGACTAAAAATTACAGACTACAATTATCTGATCAATGGTTCGTCGAATCTTTCTCGTCCAGCCTGTTCTCTTCAAGCTTTTCCCGATGTTCTTTTCTCTCTTTGTTTTTTTTTTTTTTTTTAATATTAATGATAATCTTATGCTTCAGATTTTTTGTCCTTGATTAAGGCGAAGCCTTAGATTGGTTGAAATTTAGAAAAGGATTTAGCAGAACTCGAAAAAGTTGTCGATGGATCCGACAATGACCAGCTGGATAAGACAGCATTGTCCCAAAAAGGAACCGTCATCATTGTTGGGTAGCCTCTACTTCTTGGCCGATAAATCCACATCACACCAACATTCTTCTGAATTCTTTTCATTTGTGACCAATGGCTTTCTTTCTCCGAGCTCGGGTTATAGAAGGAATCGAGATATCAGGGAAAAATCTAGCCAAACAAAAAAACAGAAAAAGAAAAAAGAGAGAACAGTTCAAAATAACAGCATTGAACTTTTTAGTATCTTATTCCAGCCCCAAAGAGAGACAGAAAACAAGTACAAGGCTCTTCAAAACTTTAGCCTTCAAGGGTGAAACAAGTCTTTTCATGGGCCTAACATTAGTGTGTGAACCATTACCGCATACTATGAGGAAGGGGAGGAACAGATTTTATTCTTCATATATACTCTCTAACCTAAATGGCATATGTTGGCGCTTCACGAGAGATATCTCCAATGAAGCCTCGAAACTCGATTACTACTTGGCCTCCCGATTCATTTCTTCTAAATCATCATTGCATCGGGGTATTCGAAGCCCTAAACTTAGTTGAAAGCTGACATGAACTATGTTAGTGTTGGTCTTCAAAACCTGCTCCTCGGCTTCTTTTGCTACCTCCATTGCGTCTCTAGAACAAAGAATGAATAACATCATCAGACGACCCAGTACAAGGTCATATTTTAGCAAAGAACGAAGTCACAATAGTGGTAAGAGTATTTACCGTATTAACATCTCTGGAGGCATGGAGACCTCAACCTCAAGTAGGACTTTGCCTTGCAACACGTGGTGTGTTATGCGCTCCACAACCATTTGCTGAAACAAGCTGGAGACTGTCATTTTATATGCGGTTGCAATGGAAAGTTCGGAAGCCAATGCCATGAGGTGACTTTACGATGGAATATGGCATGTAACTATAAAAGAAAAGCTCAAGCCATATGCAAAGGCCATGCACATGATGTTAAGTTTCAGAAAAGCCCAAGCACTGGTATGGCCTAGTTGTATATTTACATTTGGCCACACTGCGCTTTATTTGGACCATATGGATCGAAGGTGAAAGCTGAAACTATGGATCTGTCCTTAGCAACACTAATTGCAAGGCACACTAGTTGGCTTCAGGAAAGTAACCATCCATATGTAATGTATGCACAAACATATTTCCGTGCCCAAGGATGCAAATTCTTGAGTTATAATTCGATAGAGTGAGATGTTCTCAACAATGTAATGAATGCCTGTCTATTCAAAACACCAGCAACTAGCAAAAGATGCAGCAACAATCATAATAATCAAGTTAAATTGCCAGTGCATATCTTGAATTCAACATGAAAAGAACTAACAAGTACCTTTGAAAGCTTCGATGAGACAGCATTATGGACAACAGCTTCAATTGCCTTGTCATTGACACAATTGTTTCTGTTAGGAACAACTAATCCCTCTGAGAGTTTTTGTTCATCCATTTTCGTTGGAGAAAACTGAGAAATCGAAGGGTCTACAGATATTTGACAAAAAAAGAAAGAAGAAAAATTAGATTCAGCAAGTTGAATGAGAATGCCGCAAGTTGAATGAGAATGCCGCAATGTCTTTCGGAGGTTTCATATGAGACATTAGTTGAAGCTGAGGGAAAATAACACCTATGTTCAGCAGAGTTTATTCACTTTGCATTGATTTCAGAGTTTGTAAAAGTACTAAGATGAAATTCAAGTCCCTACATATTCATTTTGACATTAATCAGAGCAAAAAACTGATGTAGGATTGATGATTGTCAAAGGAGTGAGCCCATTCTGGATTTAACTTTAAATGGAACTTATCTTTTTGAATGATGAAATTTTATTGGAAATTGCAGTGAACACCTAGGAAGACTAACCTCCTTTTAATTTCATACCTAAGGCTTCCATTGTAATATTTAAATAATAAACTACGCTTTTATATAACAATTTAAGCTTTTAGAACAGTTGACTATAGTTCCACCAAAATCTCACATGATATAAGAACTGGAGGTTCTAAGTTCAAATCTTACCAAACTCCATTTGCCTTCCCAATTAAATTTCCACGCTTAGAACTAAGCAAAAGACCAAACTAAGTGTGAGGGGGAGTGTTATAATATTTAAATAATAAACTATGTTTTTATTTAATAGTTTAAGCTTTCAGAATAGTTGACTGTGGTTGAGGAACTACATAACATCATCAAAAGCCGTAAAATAGGGAGGTTGAGGAAATTGTCAAGATACTAATAATAGACTTCTAGGTTATGTTAAAAAGGACAACTAACTTTGACTAGTTGAGAAATTCTAATCCCATTAAAAAGTTGTCTGAGTGGCAGATTGATGCAAAGGTCAATCTTCATTAAACATGACGATAATCTCAATGTCACAATAATTATCAACTCATTTGATCTAGTGAATTGGATCATAAATCTTTACTGTATTGTTCATGCCTTCAATCATTCTTCGTTGCTATCAATTTTCCATGAGATTTGACTTGAAAAGTTATACAGAATAAATAAATAAATAAATAAAAGTAAGATGCCGGAATGATGAGATTCGCACTTCCAAAGTTTCTCTCTGAAATTTCTTGAATTATGACAACTAACAGGAGACGTGCTCCAATTGCTTAATTCCTCCTATTTTCTAGTAACTTCATGTCCACCATGAGATTTTTCTCGAAAAGTTATGCAGAATTAATAAAAAGAAGGCTCACCGAAACCCAAGGCTATTACTGTAGCCTAATCTATATTTGATCTCTTCATGCCAGTAAAGAAGAGCAAACCAAGAATGCTCAGTTTCATCCATTTGACTGAATAAAATATCATCAAAGACACTAGGATGTCCGCATAAACAAATATAAATCTGGAATTGACAAGGAAGGATGATACCTATGTGTATGAAAACTTCCGTAACTTCAGGGTGGGACTTGTGAATTTGATGACGAACGGTTTCACCAATTCCATGGGCTGCACTAACACTAACAAATGGATCAACCTGTGGGACATAAGTAAGACAAATTGTTAAGCAAAACCAGTCCTGCAGTTTCAATCACACCATGTGTAAAAATTGGAAAGTTCCAGCTGCTTCCTATGAATTTTCATTTATCGCTACATGAACTGAACTTTGAAATTATGGAATAAAAACTCACCTCAATATGCACATCAAGATAAAGAGATGAACCAGCTCTCCTTCCCCGTAATCGATGACATCCCTAGAAGAGTATCCAATTGTCATGTTGTACAAGTGCTTTTTGTAGCATTGCATAGTTTACATTGAATTTGAAAATATTTACTCATTAAAACACAAGTCTTACCAGAAATCATTCATCACCTAACCAAGGATTAATAATTATGATTTAAGGGCTACAAATGATCAAGCGTTAAACACCTCCAATCTGATGCTTGAATTACAATACGACTCTCTACATATGGTTTAAGTGCCAAAAGCAAATTTGGAATGAACATAGGGATTTGTTCAAAGTATAGAAAGTTGTAGAATGAGTTCCACAAAAACTAACTACCATTGCAAAATAACAACAAAAATTACACATACCTTAACTCCTTCAACTTTAAGTATTGTTTCTTTTATTGGATCTAAATCTTCAGCGGGAATTGCAGCATCCACCAGTTCCAAAATGCTAAATTGTGGTCAGAAAAGAGATGTCAGAATGAAGAGTTTAGTTAGAATGCCATGATAGTACATCCAAGCTTAGGCACTAAAAACTTATTTATGACCATGGATACTTTAAGTGCTGAAAGAAAGAATAGGATAAAGTGGAAAATGCGTTAGTTCAATGGATCATAGATACAATGTGAAACTTTTATGTGAACAAACCAATCATTATTACGACTTCCTCATTACAAGGTGCATTTTAGCCATGCAGCTCTTCTCAGCTAACTTACTTGAGTGCCTTTGGCTAATGAGGAGTGACTGAGATTCTTCAAAGAAATAAAAACAAATTTTCATGCCCAAGATGAAGGAAGGAGCAAGTGATCATATAATAGTATCGAAATTTAGTATAATAGAAGAAATCATGTTATAATACAAATGGAGAGCACTGAAATTAGGTCTAGCAATTATTATGATTGTCTTGTTAATTATCCAATAACAATGCGAGGTAAATATTCAGAAAGGAACAAAACCTTTGGTGACCAGTTTCAAGTCCAGCCTTAAAGATCATGCCTGATACAACAAGTCCTGCTAGAGGATCCAGAAACTTTATTCCCAGGATGGAGCCTCCTGAATCAGGACAAATGACTCCGTATCAGCATTTGTCAGTTAGAAACCAAAACGTTCATAGACAATGCCTCAAGAGTTGAACTAAAAGATTTATTGAACTACTGCTAAATCTGTGCAATGCATGTAAATTTTCTTACCTACACCAAGAAGAGCAACCACTGATGAAATTGCATCTGCACGATGATGCCATGCATTTGCTTTCATTAGTCCACTGCCTTGCCTTTCACCAGCTCGTTTTGTTATCCAGTAAAGACTGTGTTACAAACAAGACATGCATGAACATATTATTAATTAAAAGATATGAAAATTGGTGAAATATGAAGTTACATGTTTGTCAAAGCACAGGGGTGAGAAGACCCACTTGAACAACATTAACAAATCATATGGTCATGCAACAAGGAGAGAACCGTGCATTGTATTCGTATACACCATGCACACTAAAAATTGGTATTTTCCCTTTCTATGCAATCTCCACAACAAAAAACCTATTTTATTACGTTGGCAGAGAAAACTGATAAACCCACCCTTCTTTAGTAGATATTGATATGATTGTCACACTGAGAGCAAGGATCGGGTGCTCCATGTCAATTCCATGATGATGACCACCGTGATGATGACTATGAACATGTTCATTTAGGACGGAATGGTTGACTATTTCAGGTGTGGCAGACAACAAACCCTGCAAGAAAATAAAAGCAGACCTTACAGCTGAGATGAATGCATCACTTATTAAATAAGGAGATCGAATTCACTCGATCATCTGAGAATATTATTGCAAGGAACGGTTTAGGGAACTACTACTTTTTCCAGTAACACATATTCTTCGAGACAGAGAATGAGTAAGAAACATATCATACAAGCAAAAGATCTAGAGCATGCCAGGCAATACCACCAGCTGTAGCCAAAAGCATACAAGAGATTCCTAGTGCCCCTAAAGTCTCGAATTTACCGTGTCCTGCAGCAAAGAAAGCGAAGCCTTGAGCAAGCAAACACAGTTACTTTAGTTTAGCATCTTAACAAAAACAGCACTAAAACAGATCATGTCACAGAACCTCATCAATGACGAATAATCATATTAATGTGCATATCTATTATGTGTCAGAGATTTCTCTTCTAGAGCGTTATGACATGTCATGTAATCTAATTATTAGTTTTCAACCCAATGTCGATTGAAAGTAAACAACACGAACATTCACATGAGATAGAGAATAAATGTCATGGCCACACACAAATTGGATTCACTGTAAGGCCCAGCAAGGCATGAACCACCATGCATCAGGTAATAGAGACTCAAAAGAAGAGATGACTTTTAAAACTGGACCATTATGTATGATCCATAAGGAAAGGGTACGTGTGTACATCCACAGCATTTATGTTATCCAAAATGACAGACACAAAGGTTAAGTTGCCAAGGCCATGCAATTTCAGAAACATTGATACCGTTCTTCAAGATCCCTGAAGGTTTCTACAGTGTTGCTCCTTTGCGTTGATTTCAATTCATATAGAATACAGGTATAGATTGAGATGAGAATAAAACTTATTTAAGTCAGACTAATGAGGGTGTGCGTATGAATAGATTACCATAGGGGTGATCTTTGTCTTTAGGAACGTTTGCAGCTTTATATGACCATAATGCAACGCCACTAAGAACCTGCAGTTAGGAAAAAAGTGATAGATAGAAGAAACAAGGACAAAGCATCACTGTTGAGCACAAAAAATGGATGTTTGACTATGCCACGCAAAACTATCCATATGCGACTAAGCACAAAACTAGCCTTTTACTTTACTCCCCTGGATACACCAAATAGTCCCATTGCAATTCAAATGAAGAGAAGTACATTGACGAGGTAAATCTTGGATATTTTTAAGCTAAGGATGGGCTTTTACTGTTGGCCCCACTGAATTTCTAAGATAACTCAAATTTACATTTTCAAGATAATACGATGTCCTCAAACGGTTCATTTTTTCATTTTCACATTTCCCACAACTTTATTTTACAAAAGGAGGAAAGCCATCACAAATCTTCTTTGCTCTGCCTTGACCAATCTACGGAAAATTTATATATATCATAGCCCACTCTCATCAATGGAAATGCATAAACTCTGTTTACACATTCAAAAGTTCCCTCAGATTCTTTGGCACTTAATGTTTTTACGTTAGAATGAATACATTAAAAAAGCTATTGAGTTTGCTTCCCAGTGCAAAAGAATCAAAACAACCCAAGTCGATCTGAAGCAAACCCAATCTGAAAAGTAACCCAAAAGAAGAAAAAACTCTACTTCTCAATCCAAAGATATAGGATTAAGAACAGCCAAAAGAAAATGAACACAACCGATTGAAGAGAGCTAAATTGACCAACCACATCGGAGACAGAATGCGCAGCATCGGCAATGATGGCGGTGCTTCCGGACAAGTAGCCCGTCACGGCCTTCCCCGCGGCCAGGCAGACGTCGGCGGCAAGGCCCAGCCGGAAAATCCGCACGCCGTCCTCACCGGCGGAGAACGGGCGGCGGTCGTGGTCGTGGTGGGAGTGGCCCAGGTGCCACCTCCTGGGGACATCGTAGTGGCCGCCGAAAGACGGGTCTCGAAGGTGGGGACGGAGGTGCTGTCGGATCACGCGACCGTGACGGAGGATCCTGTCGGCGTCCGGCGATGTTCTCGAGACGGAGGCTCTGTAGACGGAGCTGCTTAGGTTCCAAAATCTGAAGCCCATGGTTGTCGGAACGAGGTTTTTTTTTCTTTTCTTTTCTTTTCTTTCAACGATGGCTATTTTCCATGGAAATGGGGAAGAGACGAGATGAGAAGTCTCTGTATTATTTCTGAATTGTAAGTTATCTTCACTCAAATAATTGACGTTCTTAGTCCAAGAAACTTCAAATTAATTTCATTTTTGTAGCGGTTTGAATTTTATGTTTTTCCTGCAATATCAGTATATCATGTTGCTCTCTTAAAAGAAACTCAATGTGAGACTCTCAACCCTTATGAAAAAAAAAAAAATAATGATAATAATTGCACTCACTGTCCTAAACCTTTGGCTTAACGATTTTCAAAATGCTTTGGAAATGCTATTGCTGTGGCACCATGTCACAAACGATAGAATCTTTTTGGCAAAAAGCAAAAAGCCAAAATTCCCACAAAAAGTGAAAAAGCCACAAAAACCCTTAACTATATTCAGGGTGACACATTTATCATAATTTTTTTTATGACATAAAAAACATCAAATTTATACTTATATGACATATTTACTCTCCATCAAGATTCTATTAAGATTAAGCTTCTAATTCATTAAGTCACGTAGGGCTATCAACATTACATTTATATAAATAAAGAAGATAAGTTCATTAAAAGTCCTAAAACGTGTATGAAAGAGTAATTGAGTCCTGAAACTTGCAAAAAGTATAATTAAATTCTAAAACTTATGAAATTGTTGCAACCAAATCATAAAGTTAACACCATTTAACGGAAATGTTGATGTGGCAATTTTATTAAAAAACAAAACTAGAGAGAGAGAGAGAGAGAGAATGAAGAGAAGGGCTGGCCAAGTCCATGCCAGTAGCACCGCCACTGGTGCCACCCATCTCCAAAGGGGCCAACAACCTCCACTGGCCTTGAGGGAGGGTGGCCAACTCTCACCGATCCCAAGCTGATCACCCTCGAGAGGCCTCACTGACCTCGGGCAAGGGCCAACAACCCTCACTAAGCTTGGGTTCACGCTCAAGTGCCCAGATTTAGGTGATGCTAACCCTTGCCTTGGATCGACAAGGCCTCGCTTAGGGCTGGCGAAGCTCGCCGACTTTAGGCAACAGCTAGTGTCACCCAAATCTAGGTGGGTTCCTAGTTTTGGGCGCCCTTGCTCAAGTCGGCGAGGCCTCGTTTGGAGTTGGTAAATGCCGATCACCCCCCTCCGATGATGGGTGGCAACGGCAACAACGTGAATGGGTGGCAATGGCAACAACGCCTATCAACATGGCCTACCCTGCTTTTCTCTTCTTTTTTTTTTTTTTTTTTTTTTTAGTTTTGTTTTTTAAAATAAAATGTTAGCTTTTTTGTAGTTTCTTTTTATATGATTTAAATAAGATTTAAAAAGAAAACATCAAAAAATGCCAACTATTAGAGATAAATTAATTTTAAAATGCCATGTCAACATTTTTCATTAAATAAATCGACGGTGTTAACTCTAGGAGTTAGTTGCACCTATTTAACAATTTTTAGGACTTCTAATGAATTTATTCCCAAATAAAAAGTTGGGTCAATGTCTGGAGTGGTAGTAGTAGATATATAAGTAGAACTATAGCTAGAACCCCTATAAGTAGAATTATAAATTCGGATTTATGGGTCATAATCGAGTTTTATAATAATATTTTTTGGCTAAAAAAAAAATGCTGTTTTAGGACAATGTCTGGAGTGGTAGTGGTAGGCATACGGGTGGCAGAAAATGCTGGCTTGGCATTTTTGGGTACATTTCAAGGACGCCTGGTATTGAAGTCATCCGAGGGATTGTCTCTGAGTAGGAAGACCGCGGATGAAGCTTCATTGGATACACTCATCAGGAACCTGCAAATTCGTTGGTAAGTTTGACCAAATCCCCGTTGAATCAATTCTCAATCTCTCGGGTAATTTACTTACTTCCAACTTTTGTTCCATGGTCAGGTAGAAATGGAAATGCTTTCAAGCTGAAGCGGAAGTGTAAAATGATGCGTAATGGGATGTCCATTCTCTACAGGCAGCTGCGCTTTTGCTATACAACCGATCAGATACATTGAGGCACTTAGCGATCGACTCGTGCACGGATTGAATTCAATCCACATGTCTTGGTTAGAGGGCTCGAGTCTCCATCGTGTGGAAACAAATTGCTGCGCAAGCAACCAAGCACATCCACGGTGTCCTGAACCAACCGCTACTTCAAGAGTTCAGGTTATCTTCTGTATCGAGAGCACCTTTTCTCCATGACTGCAGCCTTCGATTCGGCTTTTGCTTCATTTAGTTTGAGGGTTGCAGTAAACATTTGTGGCGGATTCCTCTCCCTCCATTGATGCACCCGATGGAACGGCATAAAGTCTTGAGGCATCAACCGCTGGTTGAAGAATGTGTCAAGCGCCAGCAGCGTATGTTGAAGGTATGAGTCTTCCCTCCGGGATCCAGAATTTGCTTCTAAGTATTCCATTGTTCCCATCTTAAAGTTGTAATGTAACTGAGATTAGATATGTTTGTAAGAGTTTTCCTAATGTGGACTAAATTAATTGATATTGTAATATACTGTTTTTACGGTTACCGTAAAACAGGGTTGGTCTAAAGAGAGATAGAATGTTTAATTAATTAGTCTATATGTATATGCCAGTGTGTCCCGAGTTGAGCTGCCCCGTAATGAGGGGACTACTGTAAACTCTATAAATAGTGCTTTCAAGCTTCTCCTCTAACCCTAATTCTCACATGTATCTTCACCTAAGGGGCGTTTACCTAACGCTAAATATGAGGGGGGCCGTCTCATTGAGCCAGTGATACGGAGGGCAATAGTGGAAAATGACTTGATGCGTGGATCCCCTTGATATATGTGGGTAATCCTTTTTCTGCTTCCGCTTTATGTTCGATGGATCCCAAAACATGTGCATTAATCTTTCTACTCAATTATGCATGTTCTTGTTTTGGTTATGGAAATCTTGGGGTTGCGCAATTTGCGTCTAACATGTGGTATCAGAGCAATCATAACCCTAGAACTCGAACGCAATTGGTTTTGCCCTAATTTGTACAGATTTATCATAATTTATACGGATCTACCCTAATTTGTATGGATTAGCCCTAATTGGTAATGATTTTGCCATAATTTATGATTTTCGAGATTTTTTGTTCAATAAAAATTAAATTAAATCACAAATTTGGATTGGGGGAGACGAGACGAGCAAGAGGGTCGGTGGCGCGTTGCCGGGGGATGCCACACGCGCCCCCACGCGTGGCCACGCGCCGCGCACTCAAGAGGCGCGTGCGGGCGCGTGGAGGCTTATTTTGGCTCGTGGTTGGTGGCGTTGGACTCATATGGTAATTTCCTATTTTGTGATATATTTATTTTATATGTTTGATGGTTTTATTGATGTGAAATTACATATGAAATCCTAAATACGTGTATTTTTGCGTATTTTTATTGTATTTTCTGTAATTTTGGAAATACAGGTGATGGGTTACTAGTATGTTATCACATAATAAAATGGTGTGATTCATCAATAAAAATCAAACTTTATTGTGAACTGTCAGCTGGCTTAATGAGATACAATTCGTATAAGATTGTATTTGAGCTATGTATTGAGCTGATGAGAAACAATAAAGATTATGAAACTTTTGTTACTCAAGTATACTCCTTTACACACTGATAATCTTTGAATGATAGACAATTTAAGGACTCGTGACTAAACTGATGTCTTGATTAACACATCTGCTGAATGTGGGTAATGCATGTCAATTAAGTTCTTGTATATTGTACATGAACTCATCTAGTCACTTGTTAATGTCTATCAAGTTGAATATTTTTTATGATTAAGGAGTATGACAACATTTATGTAGAGTAATAGTATCTACTGTTAAATTTTAAATATTTGATTCTCTGGTTTGACTCAATTAATAGGCCACTGGTTGAAGTAATGATATTTGTTACCTAAAATTGATTAATAAATCAGTTGTTGGCCTTGGAGTCATTTTTGCCTTATGAACTCATGAGTGATAATAGATCAGCTGTCAAGCTTGTTGATTTGGTATACCATTTATTACTATTGATGTTAATTTGTGAGACATATTATAGATCAGCATTCTTTTTATATTGTTTTGGTAATATGTAATTGGGATGCATAAGAGATGTTTTATTCTCTATTATGAGAAGTTTCTTGTGTTATTCTTGTGATCAATGATCTTATTGGAATATGTCTTTCGGGTTCGCTATATATATATATATATATGATTAATTTTTTATTAATAAACAAAGCAATGTAATTAGCATGATATATGATTTTGGTGATATGATGCCCTATCACTAAAGTTAAAAAAATCACACACACATATATATATATATATATATATATATATATATGTGTATGTGAGGAGTAAAGCTTATACCCCTAGTATGAGAGAATTTTAATGATTCAATTGAGTAGTGATTGCCAAAGTGGCACGCTTGATTGGGTTTGAGAAATTTCGGTCTCGTATGATGATTGGGATGTCTCCTAGTCTAATGCGTAATCATACTCCCAAAGGAGATGATTGTGTATTAGTTCATGGAGGAATACATGATAGTGTGGTGGAGGAGTGACTGATTCTAGTGATTCATATGCCCAAAGGTGATGAATTCACGAAGAATTGGAACATATTCTCATAACCCTTATCATGTGGGGAGTGTACAATTGCATGTCATGTATTCTGCCCAAATGTGATTATGTGATTTTGCATGTAACTCTCTAGATGTGTACTTGTACGTCAAGTTACACAATGCTCACATGATGCTAATTATATATTGCTTGTTTTTCAGTCACTTTTTCTGTAAATGGTAATTCCGTCATCATTGAGGTTTTTACTGCTTCAAAATTTAAGTTGTGGACATATGATTTATTGCTTGAGAAAAGAGCAATTGAATTTGCTTACTGTTCATGAAGCGTTCCATTCTGGAACACTTGAAAAGAGGTTTGCCTGCGGACTGCACTGCTATAAGATGATGGAAGCCTTAGTTGCTTAAAATTATGTCTTGTCTGATATTGAAATTAGGACACATCTACAAAGATTGTGTTTAAGTCCTAATGACATATACATCTTGTATATAATTAAAATGTTGTTTCCAAAAGTTTTTTTTATTTAAGGAAAATGACCGAGATAAATGTCTTAAAATGTGGTCAGGTTTAACAGTGCCGTTAGTATTTTGGCAAATATGACAATGTGAAATAGCTTAAAGGGTCATTTGTCAAATACTTGGTAGATTCTGGGGTGGTAATTTAATTACTATGCCTGAAAATCCTAACGAAAGATTCACTCGAAATTATTTTGTATCTTACCTAGATTGTTCAAAAGGGTATTGATTTTAAGACCCTAAAGAAGGTACAAGAATTATGGAATCACATACTAAAATTGACGTAATTGTAGAGGATAATTGCTCTCAAACTAGTAAAGATAATAGTATGATGGATGTTACTATGTTTTTGTCTTTACATATACAGATAATTATGAAATCTCCTGTACCATAGACTAAACTTGTTGAGATTCAAGGTACTATTCTTGATATAATTTATAATAAAATTTCTTAAACCTCTCAAGTGCAGAATGAAGTGGTTGCAGCTTTATTAAGGAGATTTGTTAAGAAAAGACGATCAGTTATACCATCAGAATATAGTCTATTTGTGAGAGCATGATTACAATATCCACTATATGGTTGATGTAATGACATATTTATAAATGTTGTTTCTTATTCTCAATCAAGTATGTGATTAGATGCCATAAAATGCGATATACAATCTATGAAACATCATAGTATTTGGAAACTAACTTACTTGCATAAAGATTATAAGTTCATTAGTTGCAAATTGGCGTACAAAATTAAAAGAATTTCAAAGAAATATTGTGGAATTTAAAGCCAAATTTGTAACTAACGATTTAACTTTGAAAGATGGGTGATTGTTTATAGTGAAGAAATAATTATTTCTTTAAATATTCTTTCGAGTGAACGTGGCATTAATAATTTATTTTGATATAAAGTTACGCCAAATAGATACAAAATCTATATTGTGCAACTGGATGATTTTGCAGCAGATTCAAGTAAACTTGTGTGTAGACTGAAAAAGTTCTAATTCATGGTCTTAAGCAAGTTTCCAGACAATATTATTAAAGTTTCATAGTGTTATTATTTTGTTCAATTGAGAACAAAGTAATTCAATATACTACAAGGTCAGTGGGAGGAAATTTATTTTTTCTCATACTTTATGTACATGATGTTTTGCTTACAAGTTGTGACATTGAGACATCTTATATCATTTGTTAATGATTGTTTTTGCCATATTATATTAGATTTTCTTGGAGGACATTTGCTGATTGTATATTGGAAATATTCAATATACATCATTGCAAGCCAAGAATTGCTCCTGTTGTTAAGGGTGATGGACTAAATCTATCACATTGTCCTTATTTAGATATTGAGAAAATCTAATTAAATGGTGTACATTATGTCAGTGCACTTAAAAGTATAATGTATGCTCGAATTTGCACTAGACTAAATGTTGTCTTTGTGACGGGACTTCTAGGCAGATATCAGTCAAATCCAGGACATGATCAATGGGTTGCTGTCAAGAAGGTTTTACAAGAGATTATATGATAATTTATAGCTATGTTCAATTCTTGCAGTTAGTAGGATATTTAGATATAAACTTTGCTGGCTATTTCGATAACATGCAATTAATAACGGAATACATATTTATGTTAATAGGAAGTGCAGTAAATAAAGTTCTTTGTTATCTTCTACTATGTATACAGTATTAGTAACATTCTTTTAGGATGTTACTTGGGCTATTAGGCTTCAAAACCTCATGATGGAATTGATCGTTTTAACTTGATGGATATACCCATGTGGTTGTATTGAGATAACAAATTTGTAGTATTATTTATTTATCACAGATGTCTCAAGGGGTCTAAATATATGGTAGTAAGATATTTTTGACCATAAAGAAACGGTACAGAAATGTGACTTATAATATAACATATTTTCACAGATGATATGGTTGCGGATCAACTAACTAAAGGCCTATGCCCATGTGTATTTTAGTAACATATTGTTAACATGGGCTTAGGAATATCTTCGGATACTATTGTTTAGTATAAGCTATTTTGGCTTTACTCTGATAAAGTTCACATCTGTGGTTCGTTACACTTAGTAACGGTTTGATATGCATCAACTTTTGCATTCAATAAAATATTTTGAATGTGTTGTTATTATATTGAATACATATTGATAAAGTCTCAAGGGATTGTATAGACCTTGAGTGAAGGCTAGGGGCATCCGATTATTAGCATTGTGCATATGTCTTGTGATACATAAAGAAAGGTTAACCATAAAGACAAGACATATGTGGGTTCGTTGGAACCATAAAGCATTCTCTTGTGGCACAAGTTTTTGTGACACCTAAGGTAAGAGAATGGTGACTAACAAATGGGATCTTTCTATGAGAGACATTATCCATTTGACACACTACCATATTGAATCCATATCAATAAAGTTGAGAACATTCGTGACCATGGAAGGCTCTGTGTGTATATACGCAGTTACAGCCATGATTCAATGTTTAAGATTTTATGAGATAGGATTGACTATTAAGAATTATATTTGGATCAAATGTGCGCGCATACGGTACGATTTCAATTAATATAGTCCAAGTAGGAGAATGTAAGAGTTTTCCTAATGTGGACTAAATTAATTGATATTGTAATTTACTGTTTTTACGATTACCGTAAAACAAGGTTGGTCTAAAGAGAGATAGAATGTTTTTTAATTAGTCTAATATGGGCTGGCTAGTGTGGGCCGAGTTGAGCCTGACCCGTAATGAGGGGACTGGCTGGAAACTCTATAAATAGTGCTCAAGTCTCTCCTATAATCCTAATTCTCACATGTATCCTCACCTAAGGGGCGTTTATCTAACGCTAAACGTGAGGGGGGCCGCCTCATTGAGCCAGTGATACGGAGGGTAATAGAGGAGAATGACTTGATGCGTGGATCCCCTTGATATATATATGGGTAATCATTTTTCTGCTTCCGTTTTATGTTCGATGGATCCCAAAACAGGTGCGTTAATATTTCTATTCAATTATGCATGTTTTGTTTTGGTTATGGAGATCTTTGGGTTGCGCAATTTGCGTCTAACAATGTTTGCAGCCAGACATAAAGAGTAATCAAGAAGCGGATGGAAAATTTTGATCGCCATAGACTTTTCAGAAAGGGATGAGGACAATCCAAGCTTGCTCAAATACATACCCCATTGGCCGCACACCAGATTTTCGTTCTAGTTTTTCCATCCCTCATCTCTTCTGAGACAAAAAGGGGGGATAAACCGTCCTTTGATAAAGCATTTTTGTATTGGAATTTAAGTTAGATGCCATTCTTTTTGCTTGTTTGGTGATACAAAATATGTCAAAAATCATACCTGAACCCTTAACTAAAACTTCTGCTCATAGAACGCAGTTAGTCTATCTTGAAAACCTTAACAATCCATTGCTTGTGTTCCTGTCATTACACTAGTATTTGGCTTGCTTCTTTTCCCTGTCTGACACGTTAAACATTCCGGGAATGAACTAGGGCTGGAGTAACAACAGGCAGGCGGAAATGAGACGCGGGATCGGGACAACGCTAATTTGCCTGATTATACAGTGCCAATATATCTGATATTGACATGAACTAACAAGACATGTCATGAGTGCAAAATGTATAACCTCGTCATTCACTCAAGAAATTAGCAACATATTTAAGTTTTTGTAAACATGAGGCAGATCTCTTGTTGGCCGAAAAAAAAAATAGAGAAGATCGTTCATTGAGTAGCTGGGAAAGGGATCTATAGATGTTATAGAGCTCTAAATTGAACGAGTCTGGTGCAACCACGGACGAACTTGTTTCAGGTCGACCCGTGTTTGCTTCCTAAATTTACCTGATTACTCGAGTTCGTGTAATCAAACCCAGTTTAGAACTTAACCAAATATCATATCTGTCTTCTTTCGTCGTTCGATTTAACGTTTTCCCGGTCACCCTGGAGACAGAAAAACTTCTGCTCTACTGAGCTGATGTTAATCGTACTTCTTGGGTCACTTTCATTGGGTAGTTTGAATTCTGGTAATAATCATTGCTGCAAATGGATTTCGCATTACACGCAATTGATTCGACAAGCCGAATGATGATGTGGCCCAACGTCAAAGCGAGACATCAACCTTACACCGAGAGAGAGAGAGAGACACCGCTGAGGGTCGCGAGACCATTACTCAAGCTTGGGCAAGAATAGCCGGACCATGGCCGGTCTCCATCCTTTTTTCATTTTCAGGCTTCTTTTTGTGTGTTTTTCTGTTCAGGAAACCAAATCAGCTAAAAAAAATAAAAAAAATCAAGAATGTACTCTAGATCGAGCCATTTCTGTATTTGTTAGTCCCATAATCATGTTGAAAACCATTAGTGAAGAATTTGTAGTACTTGATGCTCAAACAGTCTTCAGCATAAACAGCACACAAACACACAGTGCACTATAGACAATACTTTTTCGCTGTCAAACAACCCTTTAACATTTTGGCCAAATCAAGTTCCATTAGATCTCTTTGGCTGATGCGACGTGATCATCATTTCACATGAAAAAAAAAGAAAACCCTCAACTCCAGAGTGCCGGCACCATTTAAAACTTCAAAAAGGAAACAAAGGTCAGACAATTTATCTGGGAAAGAATCAGATTTGGTTCTCAGATCGGATTGCTACACCATTAACATGATCCCAAAACTTCATATGCCTACAGCGACAGATATAAAAAGCAAAACCACTGTCAAAACCTTTAGACGCTCTCATTTCGACTTCCGCAACATTTTTATGCGCCCAAAAATTTTCAGGGGAGACCGCAATCTAATTTGCACAAGCATTAACTGAGAGTGCACAACAGAAACTAATCAAGACATCACATTCTTGAATTGGTTAAATAAAGAACTTCTCATATCAATTTCTACTGTCTACAAAGGCCAGACCAATCAAATGAAAAATTATGTTGCTATCATAGAGATATAACTACAACTATGTGTACATACCTATCATAAAGTTACATGGTCTTGCAAATTGGAGAGAGAATGGCTCACCCAAAAGCCTCCCCAAAGATCTTGCTTCTAATTCTGACACCTCAAAGAATTAGGATGTTTGGACAAATACCTATTTAACAGTTTTGTCCCTGTTCAGCTAAAGATGTTCCTTTGCATTAGACACTGCAGAAGGAAACGAAGTCAGGATGAGTATATTTCAACGCACTAAAAATGTCGAAGCAAATTCGTCAAAAAGTTCAACTACACGGACCTACCAATAGTACAACCACAAGGGGAGAATGGGAGCTTTGCATTCACAATTACTGTACAATCTCTTGACACCATAGAGAGATCCCGCCTTCCCTTTATTCATCTTATTGACATCAACAATTGGTTAAAAATTCTCATACTGCACTGAAAACTCTAGAAGTGACCTGCACAAAATTGGACATATAGTCAATAAAACATGCAAACACGCTTCTGTTGGGGGGCCGTGGGTTTTTTTTTTTTTTTTTTTTTTTTTTTTGGGTGTTCATGGTTGGGGGGAAGAAGCGAGCATTAGCTTTACAGAAGTAAAACTTACCAAAACAATGCAGTTGTCTACCTTCAGCTAATACACTGGTAAGGGATTGCGCGCTGGAAATGGTCTATACAGAGACAGTATATACATGCTGGCAGCTTCCCAAACTTGAGTTGTTTTATTTAACCACAATAATTCGGCAGGCTGAAAACTTATTCCCGCAAAACTATGTATACGGATACTAATGATGCTTCATCAATTGTGAGTCTGATATGAACCTTCAAAATCATCAATAAATCCTCAATGCATCTCTAGATGACAATACCAGATTCTTCACCACTGGCAATCAAGTGAGGAAGCAGCAGATGCATAAAAGAACCATTAATCCGTACATTCTGCGAATTCGTATCTCAGACTTTAAGAGAGGTCACTGAACTGTGGCATTTTTTTTTGCAGATTTAACCATTTAGTTCAGGAACTGAATCGAAGACCAGCCTCCCTTTCATTCCCCTCAAGCTCGCCACCAGTCGATACAAGCACCAAGCGACGTGTCCTCATGATTTTGAAAACTGAACCCTTTTATCGACTTATAGCCTCTGTTGCGAGGCGTACGAGTCCCAGCAGTCCCTCTACATCTTGGAAGTTAAAATCAAGAGCCTTCTTAATGCATGAAATACCTTCCTTGGACTGAGCATCCGCTGCTGCGGCTTTAGCAGCACTAAAAGCAACCCGTGATTTTTTAGAAGCCTCCATTGCATTGTTTACATCCTGTGCCTGCAGAGATACACATTTAAAGATCTTAACATTAGAATTATAAAAGTACGACAGTCCTAAAAGCAGCCATGGAAGCACGATATATTTAGCCATAAATTTTAGCTTTAGAATTTTCCAAAATACCAGGAGAGGAAATTTGACATGGTATCTCAATCTTATCATGATCACTTACGAAACTGAGTAACCGGGTGAAGTTAGACTTTGTCTGCATGGAAATAAAGTTATTTCCAAGAACTTGAGGAGAGCTCACACCCTTGGGCTGGGCAACTTTATCAGCTGTTGCTGAGTTGTTCACATTATCTACATCTGATGCAGAAGAAGAAGGAGACTCGCCTGATAAAATGGTCAATAAGCACCAAGTTGCATCAAAGGCATTGCAATATCCAGTTTCTTCTTATTGATCAGAACAAAATCATAGTTTGAAATCACGATGCATTGAAAATAAAAGGGAAACCATATAATGTGATTAGTTGGAGCAATATCATGGTACAGAAAGTTAACATGTCAAGCTCTGATCCCAAAAGAAGAAATCAAGAAAAGAAAAAACAGAACAGATGAATAGTTTTCACGGGGAAGTGATGAAGGCCTCGCTGCACAAGGATTTACAAACTACACGAGCTATGCAATGATTCAACAGGAAAGCAACTGGAATAACCTAAACCCTACATGAATGAAAAGGAAATCAGGTTTTCATTGCACACATGCACGCACGCACATTCAGAGAAACAATCATAATCTAACACAAAAGCAATCCATTATCAGGATGAGGATATCATTCGCAATACCTTGAGGATTTGTTTTGAATGCTGGCAGCAACTCAAGCCGATCTCTGCTTGCAGCAGAGTTGGATGAATAAACTACTTTCATATATGCTACTTCCATGCATTTGTAAGCCAAAGCAGCAGAGGCCATATCTTTGGACTTCTCATATTCATGGGCACAAAACCTAAGGATTGCACAGATACTAACTTATCAAAAAGATGAGGAAAGAAGCCACAACAATCCAGGTTTACCAAAGAAGAGGGCCAGAAATGAAATAGGACACTGTAAATGACATGCCTTTGCTTCTACGTGCTACCCTAGTATAGAACAATCTAGATAGACTTAATAGATCATGAAGAGATATCAATCCAGATTCATGAAAGTCATGCACTCCACAGATAAAATGACTGTTCAACCAAACATGCCGTTTTCCCATGTCATAAATGCTTTTGGCAAGGATCTGAATTGCTTTAAACCAGAAAGGAAAAGCAACACCAAAACCAGATTTGGATAAATAGAGGAGTAACTCTACATAGAACAAGGATGTACTGAAGCGATCAGAGCTTCTAACACTGAAGCAGAAGCACATGACTCATGATAGGCTGTCAAGTAAGGTAATCAATGAAGCCTTATACTGAACCCCAGCAGGTTGATTAAGAGGTAAGCATGCTTTCTTTTCTTCTCAAGGCCTAGCTCTCTACCACCACAAATTGTTCTTAATGCCACCCAAGTAGAGTGGGTAGGTGTGATTCAAGTAAAACCAGTGCGCATGGCACGGGAGATGCACAATGGATATCAGCCGAGTGCTCAATGAGCACCGAACACCCCATTGTTATAGACACAAACTGAAGCCTCATTACAACAGATTAAACCACTGTCATTAAGTTATGCACCATTTCTTCAGATACAAATAACTATAAGAAAGGCTAAAACAAGAACCGATGGGTAAGTCACCGGAAAACTTTTGGAAAAGCTTCGATATTCATATCATTTCTCAACATTGAAAAGAAGCACATGTGCTGCAAAGTAAAGGGGCCAACACTTGATACTTACTCGCACAATTTTGCAGTGCTGCCATATATTGATACTGACTGATTCATCTCTCCATGCTTTGTACTGTCGCTTTTGCTAGATTCGAACAAGGATGCTCCATGGAGAAACTTGAGGGCTGCCTGGAAGTAAAGACCGGTTCTTTCTCCAGACGACTGCAAAAATGGAAATGTAGCTAAGACACCAGAAGATAGGGGTAGAGGAAACCCTTTTAAGAGAAGAAATACAAGTACCTTTTGACGATCAGCAAGATGTTTTAGATCTTTCGCCTCTTTCAAAGCCTTTGTTGCAGCTTGGTTTGATAGATAATCTCTTCTAACTGGACTCTGGGTGTCAATATGACGAAAACCATTTCCATTGGAGGTGAGTCGTCTTGAACTCTGATGCTGACTACCAATTTCCTTATCTGCCTCCGCCATTTTCATCTTCGCCTTTGATGCAACATTACCTTCAACAGCGTCTGCTTTTGCAAGTCCTGCTTCATTTCCCCTTAGTGGCACTGGAGCGACTGCAGATCGAGGTCTCATTATCTCAGTATGACCTGCTCCTGATGGTGGTACCGGAAGTGGCCTCCCTCTTTGAGATAAATTTCCTGCTTGGTCAGCTTTATAAGAAGCTAACCCTACGGATGGTTTTTCTTCATCCCAATTTGAATTAGAAGGTACATCCTGTGTATGCCCAGCATCTAATTTCACATCTCGATCCTCGTGCCCTCTCAGATTCGATTGACTTCCTCTTGAGGTCCTCCCTCTCAATTCTCCAGCAGAATCCTTCTTTTTAAGCTCTTTATGCTCATTCTCCTGAAGATCTATATTGGAATCCCTGGACATTGCTTCCTTCAAAGACACAGTTTCTTGGAAGTCATCAAAAGAGATATTAGTAGTCTCAGCATCACTTCGGTATTTGGAACTCTTGTTTCTGTCCTTGACTCGTGAAGAAGAGTCCTTTCCAGATTTCTGAGTTTGATACCCACTAGCAGGATACAGGTCCCCATTCTCTCTGTCATTACTGCACTGGTCCGAATCCTGTTTTTTACTTGGACAAGGAGTATCCTGATCATAATCAACTTCTTCTTTAACAGATTTGTGATTTGTGACTTCTGGAGAAGGTAGAGACTGTCCTTTTGCATTGCCAGCAGAAAAATCATTTCGAATGGCATAGTTTTCACCTCCATTATCAACATCAAAGCTCCTTCTCGGGCTACCGATGGGAGGCAAAGTGGCATCTTGAGAATCATATTTCTCCTTGAGCTTTCTAGTCACTGGAGTAAGCTTGCCAGGCTTTGAACTTCTTATAGGAGATGAAGAAACTGATTCTGCTGGAGAGCCTCTTGTATCCTGGAGACTTCCTCTGCTTTTACGGGAACCACAAACCTTAGAAGAGCTTGAAGTGGCTGCAACAGGTTGTGAGGATTTCGCTTTCTTTTTCACAGGATCTGTGTCCACACCAGCCAGATCATCTTCAAGCTGTTGGTTCCTCATCTTACTGCCCCCTTTGTCAGATCTACTGCTTCCTTTGCATAGATCAGATTCTTTTCCTTCAGACTTGGAAGTTCTTGGCTTCTTTTCTTTCTTGCGATCGATCTCTCTGACTGGAACCTCACTGTCATTATGTTCAAAGTCCATACTTGGTAGAGATTCTGAACCAGTCTGGGAACCATGGATGTCCCTTTTCTTCCTCTTTTTTGTAGCTAACTCTCCTTCATTGGAATTCCCAGCTTCGAAGCACCCACTATCTGAAGAATCCCGCACTTTGTCTCGCGGATACTTGGCAGAGACTTGAATCTTCTCAGCTGTGTTGGATTTTGAGACCTTCAAAGAAGTTTGGTCATCCGATTGCTGATTTTTCCCCACAAAAGCAGGAGATCCACTACTAGAGCTATGACCAACCTTCCTTGTAAAACTACCATCATCTGACCTCCAATCTTCTTTAGCATGTGACACTCCTTCATTCTTGACTTTCTTTGAAGCCTTAAGGTAATCTGGCTCAGTTTCCCTCTTTCTACTGGACTTCAGCTGATTCCCATCACCTGGTCATTATACCACTGCGTAAGTAACAGAGTTTTGACCAGAAATATTTCCAAAAAAATGTAAATTTCTAGATTAAAAAAAAAAAAAAATTTACCTCCACTGGAATGTCGCTCGCGTATTTTATGCTTATGGCTGTGTTTCTCTGCTTCTAGGTCATGATTCTTACTTAGCCGCCGAACATCAGCTTCATTCTCCAGAGAAGTCCCATTTACATCATTTAAGCTTCTACTATTAGATGATGTGATGAGCTTTTTCTCAGAGTCTAAAGTTTGAGCAGGACCATCTTTGTTCCTTGGAAAAGATGGCTTTTTTATTCCATGTTTCTTCTTTTCACCAGAAGATAGAGGTAGAGCTTGAGGACTACAACTTCCAAAATTCTTATTCAAATCCTGGTAGGAGGCAAAGTTTACGCCCATCACATCAGAAGTAAGATGAGCACTTTTTTGAGCATCAGGAACTGGGAGATGAAACATTTCATATATTGCTCTAGTAGTTTCCTCCTCGCTTACACTACATCGGTTCATGCCAGACCTAAAAAAGTCAAATGAGCAAATTAGTTGTGGAAGTAGACCAAAATTGGATAGATCATGGAAGCAGTGTACACCCTCACTACCTCATTTATTATAAATTAAGCAAAAATCATTAGCTCAAATAAACATATCAAGCACCTCATTTTTCTATAACTACTGGTTTAAATCACAAGAAGAAAGATGCCACTTGAAAGGAACTTACAGCCAATCAAGCATGCTACAGACCCACTTCTCAGGCAGGTCAATGTGATTTTTTCCAAATGGTAGAAGCCGCCATTTTCGGCACTTATCGCAACCCACCCAGTTTTCTTGTATTAAGACAGGAGCCGCAGTAGAAGGAGCTGCAACACCAGTGGGGTTAACTCCAGAGCCAGAGCCTAAATGTGTAGTTGTATTATAATCTGCTTCTGATGTGGACACCATGTCAGTTCTCTTGCTACTTAATCTCTCCTTTTTCACGTCATATCCTAAGATGCCTTTTTCAACGGCACTAGGGTCCTTCCGCCTTTCTTCAGGGGCCATTTTCATCAGCTGATTTTGACTTTCTTCTTCTCCATACATATCCCCAAAGAAATCTTCATATCTCTCCCTTCCTTTTCCGGGTTTTTTGGCCCGTTTAGGGTCCTCGCGCCCACTTCTAGACTTAGAATTGTCTGTACTATGGCTCTTGTTATCCTTGGTCACAGATGTTGAACCACTCAAGCTCTCTTTGGATGCATCTGCAGCTGCTGCACCTTCATTTTTAACTTTCACTTTTTCTTTCCCATTAGAAGATGGATTAACCTTTCCAGAAGGTAAAGTCAACCCATCTTTGTCCATATAAGAACCTTTTTTAGCAGTAATTTCGCAAGGACTATGTGTCTGAACCACTCGCTCAGCTGAATTATTCTTTCCCCTTATGATACATAAGTCAGGTTTTGACTCCCAAACATTTTCTTCCGCACTAGTGTCTTCTTTCCTGGAGTGAACAGCAATATCATCAATGGCAGTTCCTCTTTTATCCCTTGCAGGTTTCCCAGCACCACGAGCCTTGGGCTTCTCAAGCGAACCCAGTTCTTGACTAAACAATGGTTGTGTACTCTCTTCTGCAGCTTGATCAGAAAGGATATTGTCCAATGCTACAGTGCTGGCTTCATGGGCACCATAAGATTCCCCAGGTGTGCTTTTCACCATGTCACCTGGAGTGCCTATGTTAGATATGATTGGAAGCTTCAAAGTCTTCAAAACTAGTTCGTCACATGCCTGCGTGTCAATGTCCAATTCCATCTTGGGTGCACTGGGTGCAGCATCAGCACTGCTCCGAGAGTCCTTACTGCCTTTTGCCTCCTTCAAATCCTCAGTTTTTCTTGATGACCCCGATTTCTTTTTGCCAATCAACTTTTTCCGATCCTTCAGACAATTAACTCCATTTGCCCGCATGCCAGAGCTTGCTGGATCGGCACTTGAAGCAAGCCCAGTCCTGTGATCAGATGGATGCTTCTCTTTTATGGTGAAAAAAACAAGATCGTCCGCAAGTGGTGACAGCAGCAAATCTCCATGCACCGGGTACGAAGTCATCATCTGATCCACCGAATCAGTAAACATATTACAACTAACCTCGAAATGGCAATTAAAAAACTGGTACATTCAAAAAATGGTCAGGAAATTATTCACCCTTAAAATACTGGTGGGAGACTCAAATGAAGTGTCATGGGGTCCATGACTCATTCCCTCACTTTCAGAGGGGCTGTCCTCCAATGATGAAGTTGGGGAGACATCAAGGCCAAGACCACTGTATATCTCTTCCCTTTTCTGTGTTGACAAGTTATCCGCACCCACTCTGATTCTAACCTTTAGCATTTTCTGATCAGACAAATTGGCAGACTTACTGTCAGCATATTCTACAGCCTGGAGAGGTGGCATACACCCATCTTGCTTAACTGACTTTTCCACATTCGTTTTCTTCCTTGAAGTGTGTGATATGGTGGCAGCAGAAACGGGTCGATCTCTATTCATATGGGCAGTGGGCAAGGAAACTGAAGAATCGTTGCGCAAATCCTGAGTCAAAGCAGAATTCTTTAAGTGCTAAATCCAGTAGTAAAAGGAAAACCAAATTGAAAAACAGGTTTCTCTCTAAGGAAAACACTCTCTACCTCTACATTCGAAGCACATGTCGACCGTGGTGTACCATAATTCTGACCTCTGGGGGGAGATTTTGAATGGGACCAAACAGGAGACCGCCGGTCAGCTGGTAAAAACGAACCGTAACCACCAAATTTTGCCCCTGTGGAATACATATCCCCAAAAACTTAAGGTTATACAAATCCGTCATTCTTGGATCACAAATAAGTATCATCTTTAACTTTTCCAGTTACCCAAGTTCTCAGCTGATACCCCTCCTTCAAAATCTTTACGGAAGTGTCCCAGCACATGCTGAAGTTTCTCCCCCTTCAAAATTGAAAGAGCAACGTCAACCTTTTTTCAGTAATTACACGGTAAAGAGGACGAGGATACATAGGAAACCAATCCTGAAGACACTTAGACAATTGACCAAAAGAATGAAGGAGACAAAGAGTATCGGTTTATACAAAGATATAGCCATACCGTACCAAAAAGTCTCATGAAGAAGAGGAAAATTACTTCATAATCCTATCCACCATTCTTCCGCTCTTTGTACTAAATTTTTTTCAAGATCAAAAACTTCGCCAAAGTAAAAACCCTTTTCCAGCTAAATACCTTTCCCCACACACGTAAAATTGCTGGGAATGAAAAAGAGAACGCCAACAACAGCTAGACAATATCCTGTGCCAACATATCTTTCTCCTTCTCAAAGTAAATCGTTGCATCGAGTGTTCTTCATTACCTCCAGATTCTTAAGACTTAGCCTCGTATAGAATGCTTAGAACACGTTTGGTGAACAAGAAACTCAGTCCAATAACATCCAAACCCCGTAGCAAGAACAAATCTCTGTGCCATACAGACACATTTAAACATAACCACCTATAAAAGTGTCTCCAGCCCACAAATGGGAGGTAAAGTGGACCAAATATGGCAAGTCAAATCCTATAATCCAGCACTTGTTAAACACAAGAAACTCCCCGCAATAAATGAACTGGTTCAGAGAATGTAACAAAAACGAATACAAATTAGAAAAGAACTCACAATGTAAGATAGAGAAACATCAGGGTCTACGCCGTCATCGAAACCATGATCGTTGCCATGGAAAGAATAAGCCTCGCCCTCCTCGAGCTCTGTATCCTCCATCTTTCCGTCGCCTCCAAAAGATCCTAGAGCTAAACTTTTTCTTGCATCTCTGTTTCTCGCGGTAATCATCAAGGGGCAAAAAAAAAAACAGCAAAAAAGAAAAAAAAATTAAAGAAGCTACTCAAGAACCGAAAGCTCTCTCCTCTAAACAACAAGAAACCTTCGACCCATTATCCAGCTCCGAGAAACAAGCAAGACCCAGCTGGGGATTCCCCAGCTTCGATCAAAATCGAACCTGATCAAGAACGCAACGCCCGCCCCCACTCTCCCCTCCCCTCCCCCAAAAGAAAGAACCAAAAAAAAAAAAATCCGAAATTGCTTCAATCACAACAACCCCTCCAAACAAAAACTCCGCACTAATTGACCAATCGACCCGCTCGAGAAGACGCTCCCCAGCTCCAGTGTGCAGATCGCTATGGCGTGATCTACAATTCTCTACGTGGGTAAGAATCGAATTAGCAGAGAGGAGAGAGAATGAAGAGAGAGAGAGAATGAGAGAAAGAAGAGAAAGAGAGAGGGTCTCTCTGGTTTTGGCGTACAGAGCAGCCGCGTTATTTTTTTTCCCCTTTTTTTTTTAATTTTAACTCGAATTTCCTTTTTTGTTTTTCGTTCACTCTCTCTCTCTCCCTCCGTGCCGGAAGCGAAATCATTACGTTTACGCAAAATCGCGCCTGTGTGTAAATCCATAGAAGACCGACCAAAAAAAAAAAAAAAGTCCACAGAATTGGAGACCGGACTGATCCTAACCAACCAGACGGCGGAGAAAATCATTGCAAACGGCGACCGGTAAAAAAAAAAAAAAAAAAAAAAAAAGAGAGGAAAATTTAAAACGAAAAAATCGTTTTTTTTTTTTTTTTTAACCCACCAGAGCTAAAGCCGAGGGATGTTATCCAAGTGTTCTTCTGCGACGACTTGTCCGAATAGACTTGGCCCCCCCCCGCCTCCTCCCCCTCCTCGACTCGCCCGTCCCAGCGCGTGCGCCCCACTCGCTCTCTCGTTTCGAACCCTTTTTGGAATTCTGGAAGCGGCGACCGTACTGGAGGGGAACGCCAAATCCCGCACGCCTTTTTTTCTTCTTTTTTTTTTTCGCGATTGAAGGAGCGAATCGACCTTTATAAACTGCTTGGACTGGATTAGATCGGCCGGTGTGATCCGATTCTTAAAAATGTTGAGCTGGTTCTTGATTTTTAAAAGTAAAATCGGTGTGTAGATAATCTGATTCCCGATTCCAAAGAAAATCAGATTGAACTGACTAAATATATATTTTTATTTCTTCAAAATATCTCGATCTAATTGCAAGTAGTGAGAAAAAAAGTAATTAAAAAAAATAATTGATTCTATGAGATCGGATTGGATAGATAGTTTGATCTGGTTCATGGTCTTAGGACCAATTAACCCGGTCCCCAACTTCGATTTTTGGGAATTAAATTGGATTGTGAACCAAGCACCCATACTTTCGAGTTTGTGCCACAATGATGTCACGGGATGGTGTAATTGCAACATGTTTTGATTGGACGAGCTGGTTTTGGAGTTAGTAATGCATGTTTTATTGGGGAAATATGCTTTTTGCAAGGAATGAGAAGCCATTGCGAACATGTAAAATGGAGAAAGAACTAGGAGCGACCGAAGAGGAAGTTCCCAAACAAGAAGAGCTTGACTCCTAAGGGGAGATTAGCCATTTGCACAATTATTATGGTATCTCTAATTGGCAATTCTATAAAAGCGAGACGAGAGCCAATGGTGGCTCAGAGATATAGATTGCCATATGTGATTTCGAGTTTTGTAAGTTTGCTTAGTGAGTGTGTACCGATGCTAAATTGAAGGTTTACAATTTTATGTGTTTTTCATGATATAAACAATTCCATCTAAAAAAAAAAACAATTCTGTCTAAAAATATGAGAAAATCTCTCTCTCTCTCTCTCTCTCTCTCTCTCTCTCTCTCTCTCTCTAGTGACATGGAGATGAATCTTGATATTTGAATTTTTAAATGTTGCTGGTGCGCGATTGGTTGCAATAATGTCTATTATGTTATAGTTATGACTATTACACGTTATGATTTTTGCTTGGAATAGCAATCATTATATTGTAAAATCATTAATTATGGCCGTCACGTCCATTAAAAACATCAATTTATAATCACAATCACATTGATATATTGCAATTTATAGCATGAAATAATTTAATAACATATCATAAACTAATATATCCGAGATATATTATGCTTAAGTATGTAATTATTTATTCGTAACATCGTAATTAATAGAATTATTAGATATTATCTTCGGATCATTTGTTTTTTTCCTCATTCTTTAAATGATCGAGGGCACTTTAGATCAATCCATATTCGTTCACTTTCACATTGTCCAAACGTACAATACCATAATTATAACATTCCTTAAACCAAACTAACAGGATGGTCGGTTGTGACGGTTCTATCCAATTCCAATTGCAGCAATGGTCATCACAGCTTTTAACTAAAATTGCGGTTAGAATGCCCAACGAATCTCTCTATCGATGATGGAATCTCATTTATTGCAGCTACTTATTGCATTATTTGGGTCTTGAATGGCACTAATGCAAACTTTAAAAGTAAGGACAGGCTGTTTCCAAGTTTGACATGTTGCTTAAAAAGGTTAGCTTTTTATTTATTTATTTAAATCTATCACACGCATGACATAACGTATCTCAAATCCGTTCCATGAATAAAAATCGACACTAGTTTCCTTCAAATTATCAACATTAGAAAATTACCATTATTTCATGCGAAAATGAGGATCTCGATTATAATGCGGATTCTGATAACTAATATTTTAAGTGGTTCCGATTTTGAAAATTTTGTAAGAAGTTAGAGTATATTTTTTTAACACCAAAGCAGATTTGGAACTATGGTGAAAGTTTTTGATATTGCATTAAATAAAAAAAAAGTTTAGGGCAAAATTATTATTTAATTTAAAGTTGGGAACTTTTTAGGGGAAATAATCCCTCTTACAGGACATTGCACTTCAAGTTATTGAAACGGGTCGCTTTTAGGTCATCTTATTACGCCATGTGTCGTGGTCGCAACGGTGGCCACGGGCATTGGGCACTTTGCTTGGAGCCACAAACTGTCAGCGCGTGTGGCTAGTCTCTCCAGCACAGGCGCGTCGGTTTGACGTGGTCTCGAAAGTCTGCGATGACCTCCGCCTGCGTGGGAAATCTCGCAGACATCTGTTCTAATGCGGGGAGTAAAAAAAAAAAACTCTTTAGACAATAATACGGTTAATATTTTTTTTTTTTTTGTGATCCAAGGAACCCGCACAGCCGATAGCTGGAAATAAATCCTGGAGACACATAGGAAATCATCACCCACGCACCTCGGGTAAGTCGTCAAATGATCCGCCAGCCTCCGTGCAGAGGCTTCGAAGAGGCTACCCAGCGAAGCCACCATGGCGGGTGGTGATACGGTTAATCTCTTTGTTTTCATCTTCCTCCTTTTTTTCTTCACCATTTTGAATTTGCAAACCACTTGATTTAGGAGGAGATTAAATTTGTTAAGCATAGAAAATGATTCGATAAAGAAAAGATCCATTTTACTTTCTAGCTATGATCTTTCAAGAGACTAGAAATGCTAGTGGATATAAAGATATATTTACCCCGATGAGGACTGATTGGTGATTTTATGATGATATTAATAAAAAAATTCAAGTATGCAATAAAAAATAAAATGAGTCGTACTCATAGTTGCGGAATATGCTATAAAAGGACAAAAGATAGCGTGGGCATTTGAAAATTCACGATCATCATGTTAACTAAAAACAAATCGTATCAGTAAAATGTATAACTCTTGAACTTTTAAGAAGAATTCACGAAAATCCGCGTCTTCTGTCAATGAATCATTAGAATCTAAGCTTATATTATTTGAAAATAAAAAAATAAAAAAAATTTAGAGAGGGCCCATATAAGGATTAGTGACAATAATTAGCTCATAAAGCTTTCGCATTCGCTGGAATTTAAATTCCGATCTCGTTGTCTATAAGCGACATTCGACGGTCGGACAAAATACTGAATGCAGCTCCACTTCCATCCATCGTGCCCCTACATGTTAAATTAAATTTCCTATAATAACTGAAATTGAAATTCTCATAGATTCGCCTTTCTTTGTCCGTTTTGTTGACTTTATCATGTATTCTCGAGTGAAATTTTTCTTGGTACGTATGAGGTTCGTCGACATAACAAAAACCTTAACGTATGGTGCATTTATTTTCTCGAATAATAAAAATAATTTTTTATATAAAATATTTTTAATAAATAAAAAACATATGCCTAAATATATTTATGGAAAATGAAAAAATTATTTGTTCATCCATTTTTATAAGCAATATAAACCATCGCTTTTTAGAAAAAAAATAATCATTAATTTTTTGCTAACAAACAAAGCCATAAATTAAGATTGGAAATGGCACTTTTTTGAAAAACCTATCGTTGCTTCAATTAAAATTCTTTGATCCAGATTGATAAGTGTGATATTATATTCTCTAAGACAAAAAGTTGATGACCATGGATTGAGCCCATTGTTTTGGGAGGCACTAGGGAAAGAAAATTAGGAGTTGAATTGCCGCAAAATTACATTTTCTCCGATGCAACTTGTCATAAAAATTTCAATTTCTCTCTCTCTATTTCCTTCCTAATTTTCAATCTCTCAATTTTCCATCCATTTCTTAAATTAAAGTAAAGTAAAATTAATTTGGGTTCTTCTAGAATTGAATAGATTTGGGATTTTTCATATTTGAAATAGAGTGGGAAGGGATTGTCAGCATTATCTTGTCATATTTCATCTTTTTCAATAATCGACTGTTAGCATTAGTAACCCTTTGGACATTAACATTGAGAAAATTGTCCAAAAATTATAAACTTATTCAAAAATTCCAAATTTATTGTATAACACCCAATTCGATCATACACTTTTCTATTTGATCAATTTATGTCAAAACATTTTGACAATTTTCTAATATAGTCCATCCATCCAATTTATGATGGAAATACATGGTGGTTTAGTTAATGTCAACTATTTTACACGGCACGATCAACACTAGTGAGAACAATTTTGCAATATTTTAAATTTATGATTTTTTTTTTTTGCCTATTGTACTATCCATCTTCTTTCTCCACCGATCCTCAAGCCTCCGCAATGGTTGGCGAAGGTCGCCGCCCACAAGTGAAGGGTGGTCAGTGAGGAGTGGTTGGCGAGGGCATTGCAACCCTTGCCAAGATCTGGTGACGAAATAAGGGATAATGGGGTGGTGTACAGGAGCTGGCACTTCGTACGGTTTATTAGTGCGTTGTAGTCGAACACTTGCATCCCTGACCATGCTATCCAAGTCATGATTGTCGACTACAACCCCTCATCAACCATTGCCATGGCACAACGATTGGCGAAGGAACAAGATGAACAATAAAATATAAAAGAAAAGAAAAGAAAAGAAAAAAGAAAATTTCAAAATATTCTAGAAATTTGCAAAAATCGTCAACATCAACATTTTTTGGGTCTAAATTAGTTGGATGGATCACAATGAAAAGTTGTCAAAATGTAAAGACTAAGTTGATCAAATTAAAAAAAATTAAGATTGAAATGATGGCTTTATAATAATTTGGGTTAATATCTTGAAAAGCTCCAAACTGGTATATTTCTGACAAATTTATCAAAAACTAATTTTTTGATCAATCAAAAACCCCAAACTGGTACACTTATGATAAATTTACCCTATATTAATTTCCGTTAAATTCTATTGTGAAATTATTAAGTTGAATAATTGGTATACCAATTTAGGATTTTACTCTCATTTATCACAGTTTACAATTTTTGTGATCTTTTTGTGGTATTAATCCAATTTTACATAAGGTATATTTATCATAAATGTATCAGTTTAGGGTTTTTGGCGGTCGAATAAATTAGTTTGATGTAATATATCAATTTAGGGTTTTTTTATGGTCAATTGGGTTAAATTCGTCACATGTTTACCGGTTTTGGGGTTTTTCATGATAAAAAAAATAATTTGGAGTAAATTTATTACATATGTATCAGTTTGAGATTTTTTAAGATATTAACCCTAATAATTTTAGAGCTTTTTGGCCAATTCAGCCAGTTAGCATTAGGGTTGTTCTGCCGTCATGGAATTTAAAACTCTCTCCTCGTGACGGTGGACGGTTTCCTCACGAACTTTGTCCCCCAGTTGCAATGAAATATGCGCTTCCGTGGAAGAAAGACAAGCTCAAGAACTACCCATTTGACCGTGCTTAATTGAAAGACATGCTGACCATTATTTAGGCACTTGTTATTATTATTTATCGAACTCAGGAAATTAGATACAAAAAAATAATATTATAATTCTGTAAAACAAAAACATCTCGCTTTCGAGATACCATATTGATTTGGTCTTTGTTTCCGGAAAAAAAAAAGATAATTCATTTTAAGACCATATAAATACCTTTCTTTTTTCCTGCGAGAAGATCTATTTTTCATATATTAAGCCAAATGATAAATCTATCTCGAACGAGTCTGGTGAAATAGAAATTAATCTTATGCCTGCACCTCATGAGTTTATGTAGAACGAATAGTACACTCGACGAAACGAAATTTCATAGATGTAGGAATTATTGAGGAAGGGAAAAGTTATGATTAAAAAAAACTATGCTTACTTTGTAATTTACCCATATACTCTTATTAGTATTTATTTCGGCACACGTTATGTTGAAAAAAGGAAATTCAAGAGCATATTGACATTTCACGTGAAAATATTTGTGTATAAGCTTTTTCTCCTCGAAGGTAGAAGCGCAAATTTCAATACAATCAAAGAATATTCCAATGATTACTCCGATTGACAAATAATTATTTCGGACAACGGATTGACAGAGAATCCTACGTCATTAATCAGCAAAACAATTTTCATAATAATGACAAAATTAAGAAATAATTGGATTGGACGGTGGTTGACTTGACTCCTCTAGCTCCCGAGAAATTAAAAAGAATTAAATTTCTTTTCAGTCGGCAGCTCACCAAACTGAAAGTGAGCGAGCACTTGATTCGCTTGCATCTCAAGGAAGTTTATAACACGTGCGTTATATATGGTAAACTATATATGGATAGTTTAATATGATAAATTCCATCGAATTTAATGGTTCAAATATAATTTAATTTCTTATATATGATAGGTAATAATGAAGACAACCGTGAGATGAGAGCTATTTCTATAAAAAGTAAAATGGACTAAATATTTATACAAAATATGGTAAATTGATTAAATAAAAGTCGCAAAAGAAGACAAAAATATCTTATGTCATGTACCGCATGGCAATGGTATGTGAATATAAATAAAAACAAGAGTTTCGAGATTGAAAAAATAATAATCGATTAAAACGCATGTCACGTGAATAACATGATTAGCCAATTACATCACGTCGATTGCACAAATAAGTAAGTCGGAATGCTATTTATAATGGAAAATTAAGAGGTGTTGGACCAAGGGAAAAGTCAGATCTTGATTTAGCCTTATAGCGGACTGCGTGTGGTCTAAAATCAAGAAAGATCCTTAACCCAGGAATTAAGAAGCGAATATTCTTGGGGAGTTTTGTGTCGCTCAGGTCGTATTCCACTTCCTGTATTCCATGTAACTGTCGGTCCTTCCAGCCTTCAGGGACATGCATATTGTATAACGCTCCGTCGAAGTATACAGCAACGTTGCTAGGGCAGGGGTGTCAGTAACCGAACCGAAAATCGAATCGAACCGAAAAATTCGATTTTTTCGGTTTGGTTTTCATTAAAAACCGAAATTTTTCGGTTCGGTTTTTATCGGTTAACCGAACCGAACTGAACCAACAAATAAAAGTGGAGAAATATGAGTTTAATAGAAAAAAAAAACCGAAAACCAAAGGTTAAAAAACAAAAACCGAAAAATTGAATCGTACCGAACCGAACCGAACTGAAATTTCGGTTCGGTTCGTATTCGGAAGATTTTTTTAACAGTTCGGTTCAGTTCGGTTTTTTTGAAAAATCGAACTGAACCGAACGTTAACATCAGGAGAAAGAAAGAAATGGAAAGAGACGCACGGCGGAAAATATTTCACGGGATCCCAGAGATGTCGAAGTTGCAGGCAGGGTCGTGCCCAGCAACTTTTTTGTGGATTTATGGCGCTTCGTACCTCGTAAAACAATCGCATCTACTACCGTGCAGCGTCGTACCGTTGGAAAGAGTGCTCGGATTTGTGCACTGTTTGGAACCTCACCTGCGTGAAACAACTTGTGACTTTTACCAGTCGGTCAAATGATCGACCTCTGGAGAGAACAGTTGGAAAGGTCACCAAACCCAGGAGAACAAAAAAAGCTTTTGGTCAAAAGCTCAAGAGCCGATCGAGAAGAAGCTGCGCGGTAGCTGAACAGACTGCTCGCGTAACTGTTACGAGCGACGTCAGGGTCTGCAAAAGGAAGTCCTCTGTTGGATTCGTCTGCATAAGACATGGAAAAGGCGAAACAATCTCCCGGTCGAGAAGAGGACGTAGATAATTTTGAGCAAGTTAAATAAACGCTACCGGGGTATAACAACAGAGTCGTCTGCACACGCCACTTAGCTAGAATATTTACCGACATGAGCTAACGTCACTTGAGTATGTCATTTACGGTAAGGACTAGCACAACGTGGGGCTGCATGACCTTTTCAAGGATAAGTATCTTAAAAAGTGTCAAAAATTATGTACAGTGCTACTTTAGATAACGAATATTTTTTCGGATCACTTAAATGTCACTTAAAAAAAAAACCAATTATTTAAGTGTCAATTCTAATTTGACTCGCCGTGAATTTGATGTGGCTATATATTTTATTAATTTTTTAGTCTTGCATGGCTTGCAGTGTGTTTAGTGAGCATATAACTCCTAAATGACATTGTCTAAAAGTTGTTAACAGTGATAATTAAATGGCTAAATTTTGTTTAAAGTGATTATTTAAGTGCTAATTGTTGTTAAAAAGCAATTACTTAGTGCCAAGCACACCATGAGAAAATGCCATGTGGATTGGAGTTTTTAAAAAATTTGCCTAGTCATATTAAAATTTTAATTATAAATGTCACGTAATCAATTTTGTTAGAATTTCTTGCCATTGGTATTTTTTTTTTTTTTGGTTGAAAGAAAATTGTATTCATTATTCAAAAGGATGCAAAAGTACATGGTTTTCATGACAAAGTAAATCAAAACAAAGCATGAATACTAAGAAATAAAGCCGAATTTAGAACACAAGAATGATTAATGGAGTAATTGCAAAGTTAAGCACAAACTTGTTTTATATGAACATATCTGTCAAACAAAATTTGGGTCGATAACTAGATCTCATGTCTTTGTTAATGACGAGCACATGTTGAAAATTCCTGCTTTAATAATTATGACGTTGTTAATTGGCAGTGCGCATCAATGTTTGACTTCCTCTACACTATTGTAGTATGAAAACAACCATAATAGGTTAAATAAATACAGATTTAACATGTGGAGAGGTAAATCTTTGTAATTTAAAGAGATACCAAAACTTATGCGATCATTATTGAGATAGGAGGCAAATAACTTGTATACGAATAGAGCAGGGGTATCAAATCCCCAAAAGCATATTTATTAAATTCCCAAATCTACATTGGGAGAGGATGGCATCCAAATTTAGAATTAAATCGAGAGAGTTCAAACTCTCAAATTAAGAACTAGACTGGTAGAAGAGAACTTCAAAATGAAAATCGAGAGAGAAAAAAAGTAAGAAAAGAACAATAAATGTAAAACAAAATCAATGAAAGAGAGGGGAGGGTGAGACTAGCTCAAACCCTATATGGTTGAAGGTTGAAGAAGATGATGGGAAAAGAGAGAGAGGAGAAAAAAGACTTGGCTTCCTCTGAAATTTCCTCGTCACTTAATTTCGCCGTTAGCACTTAAGTAATCGTTTTTCTTTTATTTGGCACTTAATAAGTCAGTGAAAACTTTTGATACTAAAATGAGCTCCATACATAATTTTTGATACTTCTCGACTCTAGTGTATTTATTCTCCTTCAGCACCTCGTGTTTCTGTCCTCGACTCTGTTAGGATGCAATTCAAAGGGATGATCCAGGTGACGTCTTTGCTCCAACAGAGCTTGCGCTGGTGATCCAGGCGCTGCTAGTGGTGTCGTCTTCAGCAGCTTCAGCGCCAGTCAAAACAGGAGTAAGAGGAGCGCTTTCTTGAGCACTAGGAGGAAGAAGATGAGACATCTCGTATAAGGCTTTTGTAGTTTCCTCCTCGCGTACGCTACACCGGTTCATGCCATGCCTAAACAAGGAGAACGAGCAAATAAGCCGGAAGTACATTCAAATTGGACAGATGAAGCAACGTAAACCTTCATCATCCCATTTACTGCGAATTAAGCGAGTGTCATCACCTCGAATTAGAAACAGATCAAGCACTATCGATACTAGTTTAAATCACAAGAAGAAAGGATGCCCCTTGAGAGGAACTTACAGCCAATCAAGCATGCAACAGACCCACTCCTCAGGCAGGTCGCAGGGATTTTTTCCAAATGGTAGAAGCCGCCATTTTTGGCACTCATGGCAACACACCCAGTTTTTCGTTTATTACGACAGGAGCCGCGGTAGAAGGAGCTGTGTACCTGGAGCCTAAACCTGCTCCCGATGCGGACGCCATGTCAGCTCAAGAACCTAAGGCTCTCTCTCTCCACAGCACCAAGAACCCTCCGGAATTCCTCAGCTTCGATCAATACCGAACGTGACCAAGAAACCCAACGGCCCCAAGAAAAGAAAGGATCCCAGTTGCTTCGACCAGAAGAAACCTCCAGCCGAAATTCCACGCGACCGTTCAGTTCGCCCGCCCGGAAAAGATGCTCTGCAGTTGTACTGGGCAGATCGCCGCGGCGTGATCCACAATTCTCTACGGGGGTAAGAACGGAATGAGCGCAGAGAGAGATTAGATGGTGATTGCCTTTGACTCCTGCAACTTCCTGAGAAGATGAAGCGTTCGACTTCACCGCCAATTCGGCCAATCCGACGCCATCGCGCGGTTCTTTCAGGTACGTCCAGCTGCTCGCCAAACTGAAAACGAACTTTGCTTTGCTTATGTTTCAAGCAAACATTCGATGATGGTGTTTTATATATGTTAAGCTACGTATTCACACGCAGATTTCTCTCACATTTCCTCCCATCGCGTGCTGTGATTGGTTACCATGTGGTTTATCGTGAGGTGAGAGAAAAAAATTTCCTAAAGTTCATGCAAGTGATGAATATATTTGTCATAACAGAATAGAAGACAGATCATATTATACCGCGTGACAATGAGACGTGCACATAAATAAAGATGTGATTTTAAAATTCCAAGAACAATTATAATTGATTAAAGACATATGTCACGTGAAAGATGTGATTAACTAATCACACCGCATTGAGTCATTTGACCATATAAACAAATGCATCGGAGCACTATTGCATGGCTCCCGCTTACAACTAAACGCCAGAAAAATTAGTAGATGTTGACCCAAGAAGAAGGAAGATTTTGATTAGTTGATACCTAGCGGACTCTTCCAACAAGGAATTATGAAGCGAATATTCTTAGGAGTTGTGCCACTTTGTTATATTCCATTTTTTTTGGTATTCCATGGTTCGAAGCTCAATGGGTGATTTCTTTTGTTTGGGGAGCCAAAATTGAATGACCATCAAAAGAATATTGTCATGGAACTCTTCAGTCTTCACCCATCGCCATCCAAAAAGTTCTAGGCGGCCATTAAAACTTGAACTCCTCAATCGTGCTAAATCGAACCTTTTGGTAATTTGTTAATTTAATTCTTCTAATTAAATTTGGTTGGAAATTACTGAAGTGAACACTTGTCGGAGTATGACCGACATCGATGTAAATAATTTTTGCAAATTTTATAAATTTTTTATTAAATTTTAATTTTGTCTATCTTCTTTTTAATTTTTATTTTTAATCCCTTCACAAGGTTGGCGACCTTGAGGGCAACATAGCCCTTGCCCAATCACTTACGGGCCACGAGCGAAAATTGTTGCCCTCGTGAGGGCGGGCATGGCCTATGACCCCCTCGTTTCAATCCACAACGCCCTTGGGCAAGAGCTCCGTGGCCTTTTTCGACTACTCAACTTCAGGAAAATATATATCTATAAAAAAAAAAATCAGAAATTTTTATAAACATTATTCGTGTCAGTGCTAATCATGTTATATAAAACAACCACATGCCTATATAAGCAATTTCTAGTTAAAATTAATCGAAATGACTAAATTGATAAATTGTCGAAAGATTCAAAACTAAGTTGATGCAACTAAAAAATTTAAAACTTAAATATTCGCTGATGCATAAGTTTAAGACTCTTAAGATAATTTTCCCACTTATTGCCTCGTAAACCTGTTTTAACCGCCCGTGAGTGTGTGTGTGTGTGTGTATATATACATACCCGCGCGTATAAATCCATTATGTAAACGACAAGGGATACTTCAATGGCGGAAGGAAAATGAATGGGAAGAAAAGCTTAGTGGAGCAGAAAAATACTCAGCAATCCCGTCACGACTTGTGCGTCCATTTCTGTCAGATCACCTTTACGACGATATTAGAGATGTCGAAACCGCATAGATTAGGATCAACTCTCTATCGTGAAATGTCGTGCCATGCAGCTTTCTCAATTTTTAAAGCGCATCTTCGTAACACAATCGCATTTTCAACCATACAATGTTGTACCATTCGAAAAAAATCTCAAAATTATAAACTATTTTGAACATCACGAGCATAAAACAACTCGCGACTTCACCAGTCTGTCAAATGGTATATGTCCCAGAAGGAACAGTTGAAAAGGTCACCAAACGCAGGTGAACAAAAGGGTCAGTTCAAAAACTTGAAAACAAAATGATTAAAAAACTCCACGTTAGCTGGTGACCAAACAACCGGTCCAACTGTAAACAAGCAACCAGGCCCTGCAAAGAAAACTCCCCTATCGAATTTGTCTTATATAGACTCGGAAGAGGAGTCAATCTCCCGGCCAAGAAGAGAACCATGAGAATTGGATGGCCCTTTTATTACTATAAGTCTATAACTATAACTACCACTACCGGTGTACATGAACAGTCTCATCTCTATACACCACCAACTACAATTATTTACCGATCAGGGCTAAACATGACTCGAGTACGTTATTTACTATAAGTACTGGCAAAGCACATAGCTGCATAACCCTTTCGCGCCTCGTGTTTCAGCACTCCACTCCATTAGGATGCGATTCGGGCGGCTGATCTAGGCGACAGCTTCGCTTGAAGAGAGCTTGCGCTGGTGATTGGGGGGCTGCAAGTGAAGTTCTGGCACACAAGCGCCACCGCTCTGTCTTCAGCAGAGTTGTTTTTTGCCATCAGCGCAATGTTACTGTTATGCTCTTCCCAGAACTGTACCTCCTCTGAGTTTGTGGGATCGATGTGAATCACCTGTCAACAATTGCATTTTAGGAACTATACGTGCAAAATATGACACTAAAAAAAAGCCCTCTATAATCTGATACAGTTACATACTGTTTTGTTCGGTTCATATTCCGCATGAGCAGCAACAAGCATCTTCTCAAACTCTTGAGCATCTTTCCGACCAATGACAATGATTTGCTTCCGAGAAGGCACGGAGAACATATCAGCTGCACAACACATCAATGGCACGGCCATAGGCACTTCCTTCAATCTTGACTCGAAAACGGCCTACATCATTGTAGCGGCAGCATTGAAACAACTTATTTTCTCTCCAAAAGAAAAGCAAAGAAAGATTCTGATGAAGTGAATGTTTACCAAAAGATGCTCCGCATTCTGCCTGTACCCGGCAGCCCTACTTCCTGAAACTAAAGATGCCAATCTCACGAGATTTATTGCTGACACTGAATTTCCTGATGGCTCAGCCCCATCGTGATCTTCCTTAACACGGAGGAGGACGGATGGATCTTGCCCTGTGGTGTTGAAATAGGCCCCTCCCTCTTTGTCAAGGAAGAGTTCATCCTGAAAAATAGCAATATAAGAAATAATTCAAAACAGATAAAAAAAAAAAAAAGCATACAATTTAATAGCAGCGTGCAAAATAAACTTTGGCTGATAGATCTAGCCTGTGTGTCCTGCAACTGAATCGCCCATTTTAGCCACTGTACAGAACCGCCAAACTCATACAAATCCAGTAACCCTGCTATTAGAAAAGCATAATCGTCCAAAAATCCCGGAGCTTTGGATGGGCCTTTGCGGAAGCTATGTTGAAGTCTCTGTGTCTGCTCATCATAAAGTTGCTTCTTTATAAAAGAGGCTGCCTTCTCCGCTGCCTCCAAGTACTCATTGGGCTGCAAATGGAAAATAACAGAGTGTGTTCATGACTACATGCTATAAGCTTTACCAAGAAGCACGTTAGCTAGTCAACCAAAGCACCATCAACAGTACCCATAATTATCAATAGATGAAGAAAATAGCAGTACATAAAGAACAATATCTTAACCACTAGTCACAAGCAGAACGCTTGTAATTAAGAATAATCACTACAATAAACGCAGAGCAGACAGAAGCATTAAGTAAATCAAAAGGCAGCATAGCTTACATCAGAGCCGACAACAGGAAAATGGAACTTGGTTCCTTCTGCTTCAGTCCTGAGAATTCTAGATGCTCTTGCAAAAGATGATATCACGAGCCCATTCCATGAAACGATGACCTGGCAAGCACCTCCAATTAAATTATACATAACAGGAAAAGACACAGTGCATGTTTTATTTCGTTTGAGGAAAAGCAGAGGACAGTTCCAGGATACATTTCGGTCACAGAGAAGAATTACATTAGTCTTTTTCTAGGTTCATTACATGGAGAGTTTTCGCAATTGTTCCCTCACAAAAATAAAACAACTGTCCTGAAATTACCTTGTCATCCAAATGTGGTTGAGGACGCCTTACTCTTACATCAAAAAGCTTTTGTCTACATTCTCCCAAAATGTCAAGATATTTGCTTATAGGCATCCCGTGCTTTGATGCCTGTGCTGAAGGATCACCTCTCTCAATAAGCACATTTTTCCCCTTAAATTCACTGTGTGGATCACTCGCTCTAGAGAGGTCGCAGTTGCCAGATGGTTTTATGTAATAGTGGTCCTTGAAAAGTTCCGAGTGCTCTCCAAGTACATCGTCAACCTTCAGAGAAGCAAACCAACATTTTCAATTTAGACAAGCAAACTAGCTCAACTCTTCATTCCAGAGATTAGTCACAGAAGACAAATGAAGAAGCTACAAACAGAAAGGAAAAGTAAATGTTAATCGCATTTTTTCCTCTTTATCAGGGTACCAACTTAACAAGCAGTATGCATAATGTCATCATATCCTGTCAAGTTTATGGATGTATTTGTAGGTCCCGGAGAGTTACATGAAGCACATGCGAAGATTCTATTTGTGTAAATTTTGCGTCTTTTGTTGCTCCCAAACAGTCATTGGAACAGTCAATAGAGCAAAAATGAAAAGTTGAAGCCAAACAAGGATAGCCCATATCATTAAGCTAATCAAATGAATTTTCAGAGTAGGGATGATATGACTAAAAGAGAAGCCTAGCAAGTAGTCCATTTCATATGACATTTATATCAAGTAAATGACAAGTGGAGGAGGTGCACAATGAAAAAGGACACTGAGAAAATTCAAAACATATTGATAGCTCCACTATCCAGAGTATAGAGTAAATACAAAACGTACATGTCTAAATAAATCACTTGGAAATGAGGTCAGATGCCTCGTGAACTCACCTCTTTGCTAGTCCACACATAGAAGGCACCTTCCTTTTTCCTTGGGTCTCCTTCATATTCTGTGCTATCTGCATCCTCTGCTGAAAATATTTCACCTTCAGATCCGGTCATGTCTCTCCTCAGATAGTCCAGAATATCACGGGAAACACACGAATAAAACACATCTTTCGTGATTGCAAAAGAATCCAGATATACATTGGTAAGCTGTCCTTGATCATACAACATCTTCTCAAAATGTGGAACTGCAAAGAGAACAACAGAACTTCAGTTATTGCTATCAAATTCACATCTCACAGAAAGCTCTAACAGGAAATATCCATCCCCAAGCGGAAAAAAAACCCAAGAAAATGGGGAAAAGATGAATTCTTCCCCTTGTAAGGAACTGACCGTGCCAGCATTCATCCACACTGTATCTGTGAAAGCCACCTCCAATGTGATCATGGATGCCTCCTCTTGCCATGCACTTCAAGCTAAAGAAAACCATACCCGAAGTCTTATGTGCCTGACTTGATTTCCCAGCCTCCTCCAGCTTTTTGGCATAATAAAGCATCAACTGCGCTTCTACAGGTCTAGGAAACTTCGGGGCTGATCCAAATCCACCATATTTTGGATCGTAACTAGCTGAAAGCTAAAACAAAGGTACACATCCCATCAAGAATGGAACTCACAACATACAACTGACATTTTTTATTTATAATTAATTTGAAGCCAAGCCTCGAACATTTTAGTCAGTGAAAGGAAATTCAAGGTGACGAGATAATAAATGGAACAACTGTGCATCATCGTAGCAAAGTATTTGGAGGGCACTTCTTTGTGAAGCCAGTGCTGTATACTAAGAGAATTATTACCAGATCATCCATATATTTATTGGGATTTGAAACCTTTTGCTCGAGGAATAATTGGCTAAAAGATGAGCTTTGTTTAGCACAGCAATAAGAATTACAGCAAATATACTCCATATAACAATTTGAAAATATCAAAGATAAAATCATCACCTGGTCCGCACATTTGTGCACCGCAGTTTGGGGAAGTCCATCTGACAATTTAATTGATTCTGCACTCACTGATAGTGCTTCTGAGAGTTGTTCAATGGCAAATGCTCCACTTTGAACAAGCATATCCCTCTTAGTATCCCATGCATCTTTCACCTTTCTACAACAATATGATTGCAGACAAAGATCAGATCATCGATAAAGCATACAACTACATAGCGTTTGTATGGACAATCAACACTCCTCCTAGAATTGAAACGTTCAGCAAATACAAACCACTAGCATAAAAAATACATGAATGAGTATACATTCTCACCTGAGCACAGTCTTGAAGCCTGGTCTTCCAAACTTATCATCAGGAGGGAAGTAAGTCCCACCCATTAGGGGTTTCAGGTCAGGTGAAAGAAAGACACTCAGAGGCCAACCTCCACCACCATACAATGCCTGCACATATGTCATGTATACCTGGAAAACGGAAAAAAATTTCTTTTATCAGGGTTTCAAGCAATAATCTAGAATAATTAATGGCACATTAGCTTCACCTAAATTCTATATGCAGCTCCATATTACCAAAGTATTTCTGATATATTCTAATCATTGCCAATATACCGCCCAGACATCTTTCGTTTTTATTTAAGTTGAAGACAAAATTAAACACAACACTGACAAAAACATTGCTGGTAAATGAATAGTGACAATTATAAACCAAAATTATCAGGAACATCCCCTGAGTGAGAAATAAGATACCTTGTCAACATCCGGTCGTTCCTCTCGATCCACCTGTAGCACAAAAGTATTCAGAGCCAAATAACTAAAATAGCTACAAAACTAGCGTGCAAAACTGAGTAGCAACCAATGCACTAAAGCAAAGGAGGCAATATCCTCCTGTATATCCTTACCTTAATACTGACAAACCAATCATTAAGTAACTTTGCAACTCCCTCGTTTTCAAAGGATTCCACCTCCATGACATGGCACCTACTCATGATGAAAAGTTCACTATACCATTAAAAACCATCTACCCAAGATATTGCACAAAGCACGAGCGCATTAGATTAGAATAAGTCTCACCAGTGGCAAGTACTGTAGCCGACTTCGAATGAAAGAACGAACGGATGCCAACAAGAGATGCCCAAAAATAACATGTAAGCTCGCGACGCATCATGATGTTATCAAAAGAATCAGACCCGAAAACCACAAAGAGAAGGAAAACGAATTTCATATTACTTGATAGGAAGATGGGCACATTCCTTTTTCTTGCTTCGGCGAAAGCCTCCTCACCCCACGGGTACCAGTCGACCTTGAATCACCAAAAATCGAAACTTTAATCAATCTCACCGTTTTACAAGCCGCGATGAGAACGTACCAATTCCCCTCCACCATATTCTCCTCGTTCAAGTCGCTCCAAGATTACGGGGGGGATCCAACAGTGTCAATTCAGAAACCAATTCAAAAACACTCGAAAAATTCCGACGCACGGGCCAGTAAGCGACGACCCAAGTTCAACCGAACGGAACCTCAAAGTCAAACCGTCGAAAGTCGAAACATTTCGCTCCTGGAGAACAAATTCATACAAAAAGGGAAACAGGGAGAGAGAGGGGGAGCCGTTTTCACGCACGGGATTATGGGCGTGCTGGAGGAGATAAGGGCTGTGCTCGGAGGCGAGACGGTTGGCGTGCCTCTGAGGCGGCTGCGACGACGACGACGACGCCGGGGCGTCCGTGTGCTCGGCCATGGCGAACGCCCTGCGAGCGCGGAAGGGTCGAGGGAGGACCACCACGGAGAGGGGCCGAGAGAGCGGAGGAGAGCCGGTCGGCCGGAGCGCGTGCTGGAGTAGTCGGGAGCCGCGGGCGGGGAGGGAGTGCAGAGAGGAAGGGAGCAGAAGCAGCCGGGGAAGCATAGAAATGGCAGGAAAAGGAAAGAGAAAAATTGGGTCAACCTCTGGACCGATATGAGAGAGAGAGAGAGAGAGGGGGGGGTTCGGTTCGGGGGAGGGGATGGAGAGGCTGCCATGTGTGTTGGTGGAGAGCTGGACATGGCGAGTAGGGAGGGGAAGGGCGGGTGGGGATCGCGTGGCATGCAGGCAAAGCGGCGCATCAGAGGACTCGTTGAGAGCCTCTCGCCTGCGCGCGCGTGGGGAGGATAGAGAGTTTGGACCTCCCGCAAGGCTCCGATGTCTCTCGTTCGACGCTACGCTCGTTCGTGCCTGAAGTTTTTCTTCTTTTTTTTTGATTTCGTGCCTGAAGTTGGATAATTGAGATTTAAAAGAATTGATAAGCATGGATAAAAAAAAAATTGTTGAAAATAAGAGGTTATTAAGAAATATTAATTATATTTTATTTCACATTATAAAGGCAATTTGGAAGAATCGCTAAGAGTAAGACAAAATTTACATTTTACTTTAATATATAAAGAAAAATTACAAATAAAGACTTGAACTGTTCTTATTTCTCAAATAAAAGTTTAAAGTGAATATTGTTTTATATAAGAGTCAGTGTCCTTATTTTCTTAAATATGACTCTGAAATAGATCTTATTTGAATATTTGAAATTAGTCTAAAAGAATGGCAAGAACTCACCATCTTGAGGATGGCAATTTTGTCCTTTTAATTTGACTAAATTTTCCTTTTTTTCTTTCCATAAAAAAACCTAAAACTTAAAAAAAAAAAAAATGAAACATAGAGTAGGATGGGCTTCCTCCCACTTGTGGCTGCCATTCCATCATTATTGGGGCGTTCGTAAAATTCTAAACGTAAGTGAATATGTTGAACAACTAATATAATGATAAGAAAAAATATTATCCCACGGAGATCGATGATTGATAAACTAATTAAATACTAAAAAAATTAATTCTAAAATTTATCTAACAGATCAAAATATAATTTAGAATAAATTTAAAACAAAATTGGGAGACTAAATGTAGTAAATCAATCAAATAAATATGTTAGAACATCCGATTTCACCATAATCACTAGATATGAATTTCAAATTGTTGTGGATACAAGAGCGATATCAAACATGTAATAGCGGAATTTCCTAATCTATTTACTATCATATCTCTAGGTATAGCAAACCTACTTAGCTTATTAATTCACTATATCTCTATGTAAATTAAAATAAACATGAATGCATTAAAAGTTATGAATATTTTCGGCTTACAATGAGTTTTTTGGATCACTTTATCACTGAAAGCTACACAAATAACGCGGTATATCTCTATCCACGTTATATATATATATATATGAGCAATTGCATATTATCACTTCTCAGTCTCAAACATGCACATCAGATCATTCAAGTGGTGGCCAGTCACTCAAAAATATTAAACACAATAATATATAACTCACATGAATGAAATTAATTGTAAAACATAAAAATCATAAAATTCACATTATCATGATTAGGCTACATCGTAACCCTAACAAAAGAAAATTAGAACATAGTAGAATAAGAAATAAAAATATATATCAAACCCAGCATCTTGAATCAAAGAACAAGAATTCTGTCACTACTTTGGTCTTCTCTTCAAAATACTTGAAGAACTCTTAGAAGAATGAAAAATGATTTAACAAAAACCTAATTGCTCTCTCTGACTCTCAATGTTCTCCCTTTTAGAGGATATATCTAAGCTCCAAGGAATTGCGCATAAAATCAGAGAGTAAATTAGATGATTCTGAAAAAAAAAAAAATTAGATGATTCTATTTGATATCTATCTTCCATTGCTTCTTGATTTGAATTCCTGATTTTTTTGCCATTCTTTTCCTTATATTCTCCATATCTCATTATTCTGCATAAATAAGGAAAATTCAAATAATCAAAAGGAAATCCAAATATTTTCTCATAGATATTGCATTAATTGTTGCCTAAAATAAGTAAAATAACTCTATTTTTATAAAGTTATAATGGGGCGGCAGCGATGGTAGACGCCTAGGTGAAGGCGGTTGACCATCGCCTAGATTTTTCCTCTCCCATTTCTGGCGAGTCCATTGCGAAATCGTCTCAAAGCTTTGAAGAAAGAAAATGGGAAAGAGAAAACTTTCCACTTTTGTAAGCACAGAGATGTTTCTTACCATCAATTTCTTCAAAAAGGACAGCCGCCCAGTATTCATCACTGGCGTCAGTTTGAAGAATTCTTTTCCCTGTTGATGGTATTTGTAATGGTGGGAGATTCTGCATAATCTCCTTAAACTCAAAGAATCGCTTTGGTTTGGATCTTTCCCCAAGGTGGGGGATTCTTTTTCAGCATGGATTGTAAATGAATCAAAAGCTTTGCAATGTTTGAGACAAAAACTCTGAGATAATTAATTATCCCAAGAAATTGCTGAACTTGCTTTTTTGTGAAGTCATTTTCAGGAAACTTCAATAATTCTTGTGCAATATGTGGCCCTGGATAGTATGTACCCTTGTTGAGGTGCATACCAAGAAATTCAATTTCTGCCTGTGCAATGTTTATTTTTCTTTGAGAGAGCATAATGCCATGCTTTCTCACTATTTCTGCAAACTGCTCAAGGAGTTGACAGTGTGATTATTCATCAAGACTGTAGAGCAGAATATCGTCGATATATACAGCTGCACTTGACAATATTGGTTGGAAAATACGACACATGGCCTTTTGGAAAAGGGATGGTGTTACCTTTAGGCCAAAGGGAAGAACTTTCCACTGGAAGTGCTGGTTCGGGATACAGAATACTGTCTTGGATCTGTCTTCAGAATGAATTCCTAATTGCCAAAATCCAGCTTTGAGGTCGAATTTGGAATAGATATGGGCCTTGGTTAAGCCACTAAAGAGAGAATCTCTGGATGGTAGAGGGAACTTGTCATCTTGGAGAAAGAGATTGAGAGGTTGATAATTGATTACCAGTCTCATTTTTCCTCTGTTTTGCTCGGCGCGCTTATTGACATAAAAGGTTTCACAAGCCTATTGAGAATCAGAAATTTCAATAAGGCCCTATTGCAATAATTCTGAGCATTCCCTTTAAGCTAAAGCCAAGTGTTCTGGCTTCATTCCCACATGACTTGCCTTTGTTGGGTTGATGTCTTCATTCTTTTTGAAGGGAAGGCGGACAAAGAACTCAGGGTTTTCCCATAAAGGATGAGAACATTTCTGGGCAAATTCTGAATGGGATTCTGAACAGGATTCAAGCAACTTTTGCATGATTGGATCTAATAAACTCATCTCTATGGAAAAGAGTCTCTGGATATTAACAAACTCAGAGAAATGGTCTTTAAATTTAAGACCTTTTTCCAGGAATGATTCGAAGTTGAGAGATTTGAGTCATGATATCCCACCAAATTATCAAATCTTTATTGGGTAGGCTTGATCCAAAAATCTTTGTGGTTATGGAACACTGAGGAAAAAACTGGACAGTGATTGGTGTGGTTCTGACATTCGTGGAGAAAGTATCTCCCGAAGCAGAATTGAAGTATCGGATGTAAGGAGTCCAGAATTCTTCAGGTAGAACTTTTGTATCTAAAATGGAACAACTTGCTCCTGTGTCAATAAGAGCAATGACATTGATTGGTTTGGCAAACTTCGAGGTAAGGATTTTAACGGGAAATGGGGACAATGAGTATGACTTGAAAATATGTCGGGTTTGGTTACGAAGATGTGGAGGATATGTGAAAGAAGTCTTCGATTCGAGTCGACTCGGTTTCACTGGAAGTTTGGTAAAAAGGAATGACATAAAGAGTTTGTTCAGTTGGTTCATCATTAGCAGAGAATAGGGATTCAATATCATCATTTTCAAGTGAAATACCTGTTTCATTCTCTATTAGATGATTCTGACCTTTTTTCGCATGAGGGTAATTTTTGGCAAAATGTCCTTTTTTGTTGCAAATGTAGCAACGGTTTGATTTCTTATGGCCTGTGCAATCCTTCCTTTTGCGTAGGTATCGCCATTTCTTCTTTTTCCGGAAATGCTTAGAGTCATGTTTGGATTTTTTTGATTGAGTACTTCTTGTAATGCTTCTTCTTCCGGGAATACTGGCCACAAGTACCATCACAATCCTGTTTGGAGCGTTTGATTTTTAACTTTTGGTGGGAACAAGCTGATTCAAGACGTTTGTCATCTGTGATGTATGTTCGGACCATTCGGCGCTTTAAGCATAATTCTTCAAGGCATAGATGGACTTCTTGCTGAATTTATCCCAAGGGAACGTCTTGTATCCTTCTTTGCTTTCCAAAGAAAGATCTTTCAACCATTTGTGATAGCTCTTTAGGGATGGAAGTGAGGAAGACATGCTTTAGATTTGGATCTGCGCCAATTTGATAAAAGAGCTGAAGCATTAGTCTATAATGCTTATCAATATGCCTTTTCTGGAGAGAACAACATTTTCTTTCGAAGAATTCTCTTCTTTTTAGCTCTATGAGATCTCCGGGTGTTCCCACAAAAACATGATATAGATAAATAAGAGCATGGTTGAAATTGGGTGACATTAGAAACATAATTTGGTCTTGTTCTGTAAGCGATTGCCACCAGAATTTAAGGCTCCCTATGAACCTTGTAACAAAATTGTAAAAGACATCATTCATATCATGGTTGGTAATGGACTGTGTACTCAACCAAGTATGAAATTCTTCAAGTCTTTTTGGCCATTTTGGATAAGGAATGTCGTCAATGGAGAAGAATTGTTTTGATGCCATGGACACATGTCTGTTAGAATTGTTTTTGGTGGGATTACTAGTCTGTCCAAATTCTAGATTAGAATAGTTTGAATCCATTTCGTAGTCTGGAGGGTGTCAACCATGAATATTTGTGAAGTTGGCGGAACAATGGGGAGAATCAACTTGTTTGGTCTGAGAAGGATGAAGAAGAAGAAAGAGATACTGAATCTGATGTAGTAGAGGAAGTTTGTTCAGCAGGCATAATCTGTTTTTCCGGGATAACATGATTAGGCTCAGGCTGTTGGGTAATAGGATTGGTTTCCTAGTTACCTAAATCCTTTAAAAAGGATTCTAATGGATTGGATAACATCATCTGGTCTGGCTTTTCTCTTATAATAATTGAACTTGATTCTGTAGGTGGTGTTTTCTCTTTCTCATTTTCTTTCTTCAAAGCTTTGAGACGATTTCGTATTTCTGCCATATCTGTTTCTTTTCTGTAGGGATCTTTTTGGATATTGGCAAAAATAGACGCTTGTGGTGATGGGGGTACATACCCAGTTCGAACAGGAGGTACTAATGGATCGAAAGGTCTAAACCTTCCTTCTTCAAGAAGTTGGATCTGCTTCTTGAGCTTTTCTATCTCTGGCTTTGGACTTTCAAGATAGTGGTACCCAAGATGTTGTTCTGATTCCAGGGTGTGAAGCATTTTCTGGAACTCAGAAAGTATCTTCTTGGTACTCTCATCAAATCTTCGAAGATCTTGTTGCACATTTCCAATTTTGGAATCAATAGCCTTGAAGGCATTGTTTTGTGCTAACAGGGTCTCTGATTGCCAGTTCAAAATGGCTTCAGCCGCAGGGGTTTTCTTCTGTCTCCCATGTTCATCCACATCAGTGGGGGTAGGAATTTTAGGAACATGGCGGTATCTACCATGTGAATCAATAAACTCTTCAGTGGCTGGGAACGAGAGTTTAAAACTTTCCTTGACAAGCGGAGGAAAGTCAGTATCTTGAAACATGGCAATAAAAGAAGTGGGTGGTGCTTCTGCTGGGATTTCAAGTGGGTAAGAATGTTTCTTAGCCCATTTGAGGATTGGCTTATAAAATGGAGAAAGAGCTTGCTTTTTCCGGGAAGGAGAAGGTGGAGGTGCTTTTGGTGGATCTGGTGGGGTTTGGGACATAGTACTGGACTCTGGTGGTGGAGGTGGTGCATAAGAGACCATAAATTGGTATTTGTCACACTCACCAAGAGTATCGACGGAGGAGTCTCCGTTCAAGTACCTTTGGTACACCTTATCCTTTGGCTTTTTCCGTCGAGGTGGAGATCTTGCAAGAGGATCTACCTCATCTGGAGAATTTATGTAGTGGGAACATTGGCAAAAAGGATCCCAAAAATAATGACCATAATTGTCTTTATAGTAATGAACAGGATGTCCATCACCGTTGAAGTGTCGAACATGCTTTTTTGGGTCTGGTTCAGAAATGAATTCTAGAACACATGGTTCAATCATGAAGAGGGTCCGGAAGATAGAAGGACTTTCTTTCTTTTCTTTGCCAAATTTGATGGAAACAGTTCCATCTTTTTTCCTTATAAACTCTGAGTCTGTGGACTGGAAAGGCTTGTTATGCTGGTGTAGCTTTTCATAGTTGGTGATCCAAGTCTCTAGAAGGAGCTTGGCCAACGTATCCTTCGAGATCTGCCTGGGAACATGAATGCAGGATGCTTGATCATTCTGCATAGAGATGAACAACGTATCTTCATTACCATTGTTGAAATTGAGGTCGAGGGCATGATTCTGCACTCGGTAAACCATCTGGTAATGTAGAGTTGCGGCTACAGATTCAGCAGTCTGAGGGGCTCCAGTGAGCTGGACTTAGACTTTCAGAAAAGAAAGTAGCTGGGGGTCTGATAGAGCTATGTTGAAGTTTAGATATAAAGTCACAAAGACTGTTCCAGCATTTAAAGTGGTTTGGACAGTACCAATGCATGCATCTTTGGTATTGTAAAAACCTGGTATCCAACAATGCTATTCTTGCCACAACGGGCAAACCTTTACGACCATGGAAGGTAAGAGCAAGACGAACAGCTCCATAATGGACATGAGAATATCCTTGTTGAACCCATTGTCCGGGAAATTCGGAGGGATCGAAGAGTAACAAAGTACTCTTTCTCTCGTAGCAGAATATGATGCTGGTCAAATTTGGAAGACTGGACATACTCCTTTACTTGCTTTGGAGTTTGGTGAATCAGTTGGCGAATAGAGCGGATGGGTGAAAATGATGAGGTGGGTTTAGCAAAAGCGGAATAAGGGTTCATAAGAGGAAGTTGGGTTTCGGAGATCTTGGTTTCATCACTAAGAGAGACTTCATAAAGATAATCTATCTTAGAAGCATTGGAAACATGAAATTCGAGAGGGCCGAGGATGAAGAAGAAGGTGCAAGAGAAACGATGCTTCGAGAATTTCTGGTTCTCAGACATGACGAGAAAAGATCTTCTCAAAGACCGGATTCACCTATCAAGCGCATGGAATGGATAATATCAAAAACGAAACCATGGCTCGATACCATGAATGGACTTAGACTTAGAACCGGGGAAGGAGAGTAAATTATTATAAAAGAAATTGATGGTAAGAAACATCTCTGTGCTTACAAAAGTGGAAAGTTTTCTCAAGCTGAAATGCATTACCATTCCACTTTTAAAGAAATCCCGGCGATTAAAAATGGAATCAAGAAGTTTGAATTTCATCTCATCGGCCATCACTTCTTGGTAGAATTAGACATGGCATCTTTCCCTCGGATGACCAAGTTTAAACAAAAACAGATTCAAAATTCTCAACTGCTTCGATGGGCTGAATGGTTTTCAAAATACTCTTTTGAAACAAAGCATATTCCTGGGAAAAAGAATGTGCTTGCTGATTTTTTATCAAGACCAAAAGCACCAGCCGAGATCAACATGTACATCAAAAGACCTGCGTTCCATATGCTTAATCATGGTGTGAAATACAAGATTGAGAGGATCAAAGATTTGCCAAGCTGGAAGTTTCCTGAAGAGATTATTCAGCAAATCCAGAACGACAGTCTTACTGAGAACCTGGAGAACCTCATGTGGCAATCCCACACGACCTATTCGATTCAATGGAGGTTCGATTCTTTATCCTTTCGGGTTAAATTTGAAATATCATTTCATTCATCCCCTCATCTGAAAAGAAGATGATTTCCCTGACCAGCTCAAAACGCTGTTATGGTACTTAACCAATAAGTACTTAATAGCCATTGAAATTCCCACCCGAAGATTCATTGCTAATCTCACCGGGATATTCTTGCTCGGAAGAAACATCGAAAAAGAATGTGATAGAAATCTTTTAGATTTTCTAAATTGGTTCTATCATCCTACATGCTGGAAACAAGACTTGGAAAAGGAACTGAGAACTATGACACCGAATCCTGAAGTCCATACCATCCTGTTCTTCCGACGTCCATGGAATTTCTGTAGAAATAATGGTAGTATTCTCGATGCACCACTTGAAATAGGAACCACATCCTATAAACCTAACTTGAACAGTCGAGAAGCCATGATTCACAAATCTTATCCAAGATCTGTTAGATTTTGTGAAAACGAGTATCGAGAACTCCAGAGAATCTTATGCCAAAAAAAACAAAACCATTCCTGAAGATATTTGGAATAATGTACCCACTACGTGGGATCATTATGACCTAGCACTAGAAGCTAAGGAAGCACTCAATCAGTACAGACAAGCTGCATCGTCCCAAGAGCATGAAATGACAAGCGAAGACGACATTGTCCAGTCTACTCAAGACCCCTATGCACGCTTTGGAGGTCCTCTGTCCCAGGATCCCTACTAACAGGGACCTTCGTCCTCATTCCAGAACATGGACATATCGTACTATGCACAGACATCAAATTGGCCTCAACCAAGCATTCCTGCTCGTCCTACAAGTGAAGAAACAAACTGGGCAGAAGAAGAAGCATCCCATTGGGCTCATGTACAAGCATCCTCATCAAGAAGGCTAAAACAGATCCTCTCACCAGAAGATCTTGAAGCCCTTCAGCAGAAGTACGAAGCCCATCTCCTAAAAGACAGCTCAGATGACTCAGACTTAGTCTACAGCTACAATGCCCGCGACGGACGAGACCGTTGAGTTCGTACAATTTCACTATAGCAGAGTCACTGTTCACTTTTATTGTAACACTAGTCTAGGGAATGTACTGTTCACAGTACAATTACTATTCATAGTGTGCGAATAATTCCCTTCCGGAAATTTCCGTTGCCCCTGTTTGTACCCGGACCCATTAGCTTGGTCCTTGTTTGTTGCCTTGTGACCTCATTTTGCCTATATAAGGCCATGAGGATGTATTGTGAAGGGCAGAGTCCCCTGAAGTAAAGTGTGTGCTTTGTGAAAAACTCTCCATGGCTTTCTAAATTCCTCTTTTTCTCTAGCCTGGTATGATCCTTCGAGAAATGCAGCTTGGGTAGGTTAGAAACGTTTCCATCCTGGCATTTTTGGGTGTCTCTAGGCTCTGAACTAAAGGGCTGAGTAGTTTTCTGCAAAAAGGCTGTCCCTGAAGGACTTGAACGGGAGTTGTTCGCCCAATGTGGGATGCATACCTGCAGGAAATTTACTCTCCTTCCCTGACCCTGACCCACCCAGATGTAGGAGTGGGTTGGCACCCTTTTTTCGTTTTTAGTGAGGTTGGCAAGTCATATAAGATCTATGCTTAAAACTAGGGAAAATCATATTAGTTGCAGTAGGTATGCTACCCTACGGTAGGCAAATCTCATGTTCAAGTTCTTTGGGGACTGTTTTTTAGCTGTAAAATACCCAATGATTTAGTTCATAGCATAGAGATGCTTAGTGATGCCAGGATGATAACATTTATAACTAGCCGAACTATATTTCTCAAAGGATCCTACTAGGTTGGAGAAGAAGTGTTTAAAGAGACATTGAGAGATTTGGGAGATACAAGGCCTTTCATAGGCCTTTATAGGCAATGAGTACATAACACATTTGAAACAATAGTAGAAAATAAAGATAAGACAAGACAACACAAGAGACTGGGGTCCTTAACATAATTACAATGAACAAAGGTCCATGACCAAATTATTGCAAGCTTAGGATTTTGAATAGGGATTGGGTACTATTTGCTATAGTAATGAATAGTGACCGATGCTACGGTAATTTTATTACAAACTTATCTCCATCCGGAGTTATAGTTATAGGCTGACTTGTTTGAGCTATGAGTGAATTCTCTTTGTAGTAGCAAAGCATCCCACATGTCTAGACCATTTGAAGAATGTCTGTCTTCAGGTTCATGTCTCCTAGAAGGTCTTGGAGTGTTAGTCTCCATGCTCAATCTTTTAGGTATGATTGGTTGACGCCAGTTTGATGTTTGGACATAATGAGAGATGGTGTTGAGGTCTAGTCCAAGGGATAAGAACAAAGGTTTGTGATCATAGGGGTCTTGAAAAATGGGTTCCCTTAATTGATCTTGAGAGGATTGTGCAGGATCGTCTGTGTCTGCCATTTATTGCTCTTGTGATTGAGTTGTCTTTGCTTGATTTTGTGCTTGATTGAATTCTTCTAGTCCTTGTCTAGCTACGGGTGTAAGTCCTTCATGGTTCCAAGGAACAGGTGTCAAGTAATCCCATACTTCTTTAGGAATTGTCTGATTTTCTTGATGTAGAACTCTTTAGAATTCTCTACAATAATATTTAATAGATCTGACACAATCAAGAAATGACTTCTAAACACAAGCTTCCCGAAGACGTGGCTGAGGTTTGTAGGTTATAGCACCTATTTTGATTGGAGCATTGAAGAGGGTGCCATTATTATGTACCAAAGGCCATGGATGACGAAAAAACATAATGGTGTGTGTTTCAGGCTTTACTTGGGTAGTTCTTAGTTCCTCTATGAAGGGGCATTTTCAGTAAGTAGGGGGATAAAATTACTTGAGCATAATTAAGAGATTTTTGTCATTCTCATTTTCATTATTATAATAGAGTGCAATTAGTTTGGTAAATTTGACAATGAATTTTCTAGTGGGAAACTCAATAGCTATTAAATACTTGTTGGTTAAATACCATAATAGCCATCGAAGTTTTTCAGGGAAATTATCTTCCTTATAGATTAATGGATGTATAAACGGATACTTGGGGTTTAATCCAAAAGGATGAAGAATTAAGCCTCCATGCAATCTAAAGAGATCTATGTGGTATTGCCACATGAGATCCATGTGTTATTCTCGCATTCTTTCAACTTTATACTTTTTTGACTAGGGAAAAAAATGCCTTATAATGTACATGTTGATCTCTACTAATGCTTTTGGTCTGAAGAGAAAGTCAACAAGTACATTTTTCTTACTTATAATGTGTTTGGTTTCAAAAGAGTACTTTGAGAATCACTCAGCCCATCGAAGCAGTTGGGAATGAGGAATCTACTTCTACTTGGATTTGCTCATTTGGGGAAATTATCCCATATCTAATTTTACTAGGAAATGATGGCTAATAAGATAGAACTCAAACTCTTTTATTCCATTCTTTATTGTCAATATCTCTTTGAAAGTAGAATGATAATATATTTTAGCTTGAATTTTTTTTTTTACTTTTGTAAGCACAAATGTGTTGCTTACTATTAATTTCTTCAAATAGTATGCTTGCCTCATATTCATCACAAGCATCAATTTAGAGGACTCTTTTCCTAGTAGATAGTATTTACAATGGATGAAGAGTCTACATGACCTCCTTTAGTTCTGCAATTGCTCTAGTTTGAGCCTTTCTCCAAGGCAGAGGACTTTTCTTTAACATCAATTGCAATGGGATCAACAATTTTGCAATGTTTTTAACGAAATCTTTTAGATAATTAATAATCTCAAGAAATTGCTGAACTTGTTTTGTCTTGAATTTTTTTCTAGGAACTTCAATAATTCCCCAGCAATATATGATCATGGATAATATGTTCTTTTGTTAAGGTGCATTCCAAGAAATTCAATCTCCATTTGGGCAATGATAATTTCTCAAAAATTCAATCTCCATTTGGGCAATGATAATCTTTCTTTGAGAAAGCATGATTCCATATTTCTTCACAATTTTTTTTCAAATTGCTCAAGGAACCGACAATGAGATTCTTCATCTAGATTGTAAAGTAATATGTCATCAATGTAAATCACAGCGCTAGGCAAAATTAGCTAAAAGATATGACACATGGCTTTTTGAAATAAGGAATAGGTGACTTTGAGATGAAAAACAAGAACTTTCCACTGAAAATGTTGATTTGGAATACAAAACTCTATCTTGGGTCTATCTTGACCAACTGCCAAAATCTAGCCTTGAGGTCAAATTTGGAATTGATGTGAGCTTTAGTTAATCCATCAAAAAGAGAATTTCGAGAGGGTAATGGAAATTTATCATCTTGGAGGAAGAGATTGAGGGGTAGATAATTTATGACTAATTCAATGTCTCCTCTGTTCTATTTGGCTCGCTTGTTGACATGAAAGGCTTTGCAAGCCTATTGGAAATATGAGATTCAATAAGACCTTGTTGCAATAGCTCTGAGCATTCTTTCTAAGCAAAAACGAGATGTTATGGATTCATTCCCATATGACTTCCTTGGTAAAATTTATATCCTAATTTTTTTTAAAGGGAGCCAAACATAGAATTCTAGATTTTTCCACAAAAGGATGGGAGAATCTCTAAGAGAAGTTAGAATGAGATTATGTACAAAATTCTAACAATTTTTGCATGATTGGATTTGTCACGACCTCCTTTTTTGTCCGGGGAAAAGAAAGAAAAGGTTTATGGGTATTTGTCTAAAGAAGCGGACCAACGGCCCTAAATTAGGCGTGGGCTCTCCCAAGCTTATACCTCGCGCAACATTGGATTTTGAATTTTAATTCTTAACAACCTATGTACTTCTAGGAGTCGCCACTAGCCTATTGGGGTCGGCTAGAAACCAACCGAGACACGGGAGTGTTGTCTCGATTTCTACACAACCAGAGATTTTTAGGAACGGGGAATTGTTTATGCCAATGTTTCTATTAGTGCCCTTGCGGTACCACTAACTTGGAAGGTTGTTTATCTAAATGGCCACACAATCTTGATTACCAATTATAATCTTTATGAAACCGCTAAGTGTCCATGCAAATGTTTTTGTAGTTTTTTTTTTTTTTTGTCTAAACTAATCCTAACATAATTTAGAAAAGAAATTTACGCTCAAATTATTTAAAAGCGGTGCGGTAAATAAACATCCAAGAAATTGAAATGACTTGAAAGTAATGTGGAAAAGAAAGACTGATACAAGTCGGGCAAATAATATTACATGACTTTGTTATCACGCCCGGGACAGGACCCCCATGAGCAAAATAAGAAGTTAAATATGCATGAAATTACTCTAGATGCATGAAATTACTCCAATTAATTTTAATCTATGGAAAATAGATTATTTACGAAAATAATTATAAAATATCAAAATAGCATTAAATTAGGAAAAATGGCCTTATAAAATTAATAAAATTTCATATATGTCATTTTTCCTTAATTTGATGCCATTTATCACTTATATATATATTTTGATTTTTTTTTGAATTTTTTGAATTTTTTTAAAAATAATAATAATAATAATAATAATTTCCTAAACCGATATATGCTAATATTGAACAACACAGCACATGAATATTACAATAATAGAGCTTAAATCGACCGTTTCAAGGTTGAAACTTGGTTCCAACATTTTATCGAATACTTGGCTTGCATCAAATCACCTCAAAACGGCTTCCTTGGGCCGTGTTCGTGGCCTTCAATCTCGACCCATAAGCAATCTCATGCGGAACTAAAGTGTCAAGATTATATTACCACATGCAAGGAACATGTTTAACTAGAAATCATAGCCTACAACATGCAAAAACCGAACTGAAAACGGCCTCAAATATGCGGGTTGGAGCCGTTTTGCAAATCTGGTGATGAACCCAAGTCAAACAGCCATGTCAAATGCTCAGATTGAAGCTCCGACAACCATCACATGCAACATCTATATCAAATATTACTCCATCTAGATGAAAATAGGTAACACTTACTTTCAAATGCAACAAACATCACCGAAAACGATCAACCAAACGCATCAAAATGAACTATCCAAGAAGCATTCATGCATGATCTATGCTGGCCAACCATGTCTCAATGTGGTTTTTGGCTCATGTTATAGATGGTTTCATGGTTCACAAGGAGATTTAAAGACTAAACTGGGTTGTCATATGCATCGTTTGTACTCCCATGTAACATTCATCAAAGTCACAACGACGAAAAAAAGCATGCAAAGGGGAGTAACAAGTCAAGCATGTAGGGGCATTGAAGAGGTTTTAAACACTTTAGAAAAATTTTAGCTTCAGAAATAAGTTCTTCGGACTAATTTCATTCTCGATTTTCATGATCAAAACATGTTCAAACTCGAACAAAAATATATCTAGAATGCTTACCTTGCTTCATAGTTTTTTTTTCAAGTGACTCTTGGCCAAGGAAACCACGAAATTGTCTTCTGAAACCACGTGAAAGTTGGTTCCTTCAAGCTGAAAGTGAGATCTGCAGAAGAAAAAGTGACAACGAAGCTTTTCGTTGACTTCCAAAACTAGATTTCCAAACCTTCCTTGTTGGCCAAGTTAAAATCAACCCAAACTATATGTATTATAGTTTGGCGTGTAAGTCATGGCTTTCCTCATTTGTCTCTCAAGTTTCTCAAAAGCAGTCGCTTTTCTCACTCGTGACCAATCGGGCTCAACACTAGAAAAATTTTCGGACTTTCTAGGCCCGCCAGAGGGCACTGTTTCGGGGGCTTTAGGAGGCCTTCCCGATCTCCATTTGGGACGTGCGACCTATTGTTGGAAAGATCCTTGAATGAATTTTCACTCTCTAGTTGAAGGTTTTGGCTAATTTTGGCCGTAGATGTGTGAAAATCTCACTTTTCTCTCTAGGTCGGTCTGGAATTTCTAGGTTTCTCTCTTTCCTGGAGTTGCTTCGAAGGTGTGTTTGGGGTACGATTCCGAGCCCTCTCCTCTCTCTCTCTCGTCTCTTTTTTTTTTTTCATCCCTTCAAAGACCTTGCTTCAGTGATCTTATCCCATGAATTGAGGGATTTTTGGTCAGCTTTTTGGCCCCCTACCAAGCCTGCCAACTGAGCTAGTCCACCCACTCTCCTGACTTAGCCAATTTTTTAACTTCTGCAGCTGTTGAGTGTGCGGATTTTGCTGTGACTTTCCCGTGCTTGCAGCAGCTTATCCCTGGCCAATTTCCGTCCACTTACACTACTCATTACGGTCTTCCATCACGTGCAAAGATCAAGCTAAATGGGCGGCTGAGTGGGATATGGTGGGGCCACCAATATGCCTACTTAGCAACTCCGAAATCGACCAACTCGTGGACTGACTTTTGGCTGGTGCTTTAGTGCTTTAATCCATCAATTTTGCTGAGTTTTTGATCAATTAGCAAGTACATGTATAGTAGCTTAAGATCTCGACCAGATTTTGCAATTGTGCCCACCCAATTTTGCAAGAAAGTTCCTCAAAGTTGGCTATTTTCTTATCCGAAAATACCCAATTCAATGCAAATTTGGTCCTTTTGGCCCGATTTGATTGATTCGACCTGGCCCAAGCTCAATTTCAACTTAATTGGGGGTTAAGATGATGAATTAAGGGCTCGGGTGAAATTTTACAAAATTTGCGAATTGGTCCCTTAACTTTTGGAAATTGCATTTTGGCCCCAGCTTGCCATTTTAATTCCAATCTGACCTCCTGGGCTTGGCTAGTCACATTTAGATCATTGGTGCCAACTTTTTTTTTTAATCTTTTTTTTAATCTTTTTTTAATCTTTTTTTTAAAGGAAAAAATCTAAACACCTAGATGAAATATTTTTGGGCGAAAATTTAGGTGTCAACAGGATCTAGTAAACTCATTTGGATAGAAAAGAGCATTTGGATATTAACAAATTTAAAGGCTCGGTCTTTATACTTAAACCATTTTCAAGAAATGATTTGTAGTTTAGAAACTTGGATCATAATGTCCCACTCAATGATCAAGTCATTGTTGGGAATACTAGATTTGAAGATTTTAGCGTTTATAGAACACTAAGGGAAAAACTGGATGGTCACTAATGTAGTATGCACATTTAAAAAAAAAAGTATCTCCTAAGACAGAGTTGAAATACCAAACACAAGAAGTCCAATATTCTTTGGTATTTATAATTGAAGCACTAGCACCAGTTCTTATAAGAGCAATGGGTAAAATTGGAGTTTGGGTCTACAGGGGTCGGCGATATGTGAAAAGGATCTTCGGAGTTTGAATTAGAATCGATTTCACTAGAAGTGTGATAGTAAGGAATGACTGAAAGAGTTTCTTTAGATGGATCTTCATTAATAGAAAATAGTGACTCAACATCATCATCATCCTTAAGAGAGACATCGGTTTCAAATTCAATGTGATGAATTAGATGGTTCTGACTTTTTTTTGCCTTGGAATTTTTTTTTGCGAAATGACCTTTTTGTTGTAGATAAAGCAACGGGTCGATTTTTTGCGTTTTGAATGGTCCTTTCGTCTTTGTAGAAATCTCCATCTTTTTTCCTTCGAAATTACTTAAAAATCTATGCTTGGATCTTCCCACTTCGAATCTCTTGAAATGCTTCTTTTCTCCAGAGTATTTTTTACAATAGCCATCGTAATCTTTTTTAAAACACTTGATCTTAAGATGCTCACGGGAACAGGCACCATCGAGTTCTCGATTGTCCTTGATGTAGCTTTTCATCATTTGGCATCTAAGACATAAATTATCTAGGCAAAGATGAATTTCTTGATGTATTTCTCCAAATGGAATATCCACAATTCTCCCTTGTTGAGAAAGGACCTCCCAACTTATTTGGGAAAGCTCTCTTGGAATTAAGGCTAAGAAGACTTGCTTTAAGTTTGTATCAGCCCTAAGTTCATAGAAGAGTTTGAACATTTCTCGATAGTATCAATTGATATGTCTTTTTTGAAGAGAACAACATTTTATTTTGAAATATTCTCTTCTCTTAAGCTCAAGCAGGCCAATGGGTTTACCTATAAAAAAGTGATAAGACAATCCCAATGGCTTGGGCAAAATTTGCCATGAGCAAAGAGTCCATTTGGTCAGCATTTGAAGTTGATTGCCATTAATGTTTGAGATTGTCGGTAAACCTTATGACAAATTCAAGAAGGATCTCATATTTACTTTCAATAGCAAGAGCTTGAGTATTCAACTAGAATGGAGTTCTTCAAATTTTTTTGGCCATTTGGAATACGAAATGTCATCAGTGGTAAAAAAATATTTAGAAGAGGAAGTAGGAATTTTGGACGGGTTATTTGGTTGAATAGCCTCTGGTTCAGAAGTATTTGATTCCATTTTCTATTCTGGTGAGTTAGTGATAAATATTGAAGGTGTGACTAGTACAATGGGAAAATATTTAATAGCGGAATCGAAAAGGAAGAAGAGGATGAAAGAGATTTGAGTTTGAATTTGAAATTGTATCGATCAGAAGGATTGAATCTAAGGTAGTTTGAGAGCAATCTTTCAAATCAGTAGGATTAGGTTGGTCACCTTCTTGATTACTCAAGTCTCTTGGGAAAGATTTCAATGGTTTGGACACTATCATCCGGTTCGGATCCTCCCTTGTAGGCTTCACAGATTCTTCAAGTATCTTTTCTTTTGCTCTTTCCTTCCTTAATCTCTCCATTTCCTAGATGCGATTTCAAATCTCAACCATATCGCTTCTATCTCGTGTGGTAGCAGTTTCTACAAGGGTAGCAAAAACTAAAGTATTTTGTGGAGATGGAAGGGAGTACTCAATTCTTAGTAAAGTAGGGAACTGATCAATAGGCTTGAATTTTCTTTCTTCAAGGAGATGCATTTACCTTTTGAGCTTTTCTATTTCAACCTTTGGGCTTTCAAGATAATGATATCCCAAATACTGTCCTGATTCTATGGCATGAAGTATTTTCTGGTAATCTGAATGCATTTTCTTGGTAAATTCATCATATTTTTTAAGATCTCGTTGTCGCATCAATGATTCTGGAATCAATCGTCTTGAAGGCATTATTGTGTGCTAAAAAAGCTTCCAATTGCCAATTTAAAATGGCTTCAGCAATGAGAGTTCTTTTTTACCTTCTCTATGTCAGTTGGAGCAAGAATTTTGGAACATGAAGATATTTCCTCTATGGATCAATATATTATTCAGTGGCAAGAAAAGAAAGCTTAGAGCATTCCTTGAGGAGAGTGGGAAAATATGCTTCTTGAAACATGGAAATAGAAGGGTTTATTTCCTTTTGATGTACTTGGTCAGTTTCTAGAGTTTAACGTGGGAATTCAAGTGGGTATAAATTATTCTTTGCCCACTTAAGAATAGGTTTGTAAAATGAAGAAACGACGGTTTTTTGTGAGGAGGTGAAGGTGGTGAGCTGGAAGAGATGATGGTTGTGATATATATGAGGATAGTGAAGATGGTGGTGAGGATGGGCTACATACGGATCTCCATTTAAATACCTTTGATATAAACCATCTCTAGCCTTTCAGGCCTTTCATTTTGGATCTGTGATCAAGTCGACTTCATGAGAAGAACTTGTATATGAAGAACACTGATAGAAAAGATTCCAAAAATAATGACCGTAAGGGTCTTTATAGTAATGGATGAGATTTCCATCACTTTGGAAGTATTGGACAAGTTTCTTTGGGTCCGGTTCAAGGATAGGGTTTGGAACACAAGGCTGAATCATTAACAAAGTTTGGGAGATAGAATGACTTTCTTCATTTTCTTTGCTGAACTTAATGGCAACAATGACATCCTTTTCCTCACAAATTTAGATTTTGAGAACTAGAGTGGCTTATTGTTATGATGTAGCCTATCATAGTTGGTAATTTAAGTTTCTCGGAGTAACTTGGTTAACTTCTCTTTGGGAATTTGCCTAAGGACATGGATAAAAGAGGCCTGATCATTTTGAATGGAGATGGATAGAGCATCTTCATTTTCAGTTTGGAAATTAAGATCAAGGACATGATTCTACAGTCAATAGACCATTTGATAATGGAGGGTTCTAGTAATTGAGTCAGTAGCTAGGGTGCTATTGTGAGCTGGATTTGAACCTTTAAGAAGGAAAACAACCGAGGGTTTGAAAGAGCAACATTAAAATTTGATACAAGGTCACAAAGACTATCCCAGCATTCAATGCAAGCATGTTGGTATTTTAAGAACCGGATGTTTAACAGGGCCATTTTGGCCATAATTGGCAAACATTTTCCACCATGAAAAGTAAGTACAAGAATGCACAACTTCATAATGGATATGCAAATATCCTTATTGGGTCCATTGTTTAGGAAATTCAAGGAGAATCTAAAGAGAAACAAAGTACTCATTTTTAGTGGCGGAAATATGATGTTGATCAAATTTGGAGAGCTATACATATTCTTTAACCTCCCTAGTAGTATGACAGATAAGATATCTTATGGAGCGGATGGGAAAGAATGAAGAAGAGGGTTTGGCATAAGTTGAATAGGGTTTTATAAGAGGAAGTTAGGTTTTAGAAATTTTAGTATTATCACTAAGAGAAACATCATAAAGATAGTTGATCTTGGAGATATTTGATATACGAAACTCAAACAAAGAGGAAGAAGATGAAGATGGAGAAAGAGTAATGGAAGCATTGAAAGTTATTGGAATAATATCTAGATCAGTCATGATTAAGAGAAAAATTTCTTAGTATTGGACTCACCATTTAGGTGCATAGAACAAACCAAGCTACAAATGAAACCATGGCTCTGGTACCAATAAATGGGATCCATGCTTAGAATTAGGGAAAATTAGGTTAGTTGCATTATGTATGCTATCCTAGAGTAGGCAAATCTCATGTTCAAACCCTTCAGTGAGGGTTACTAGCGCGAGGCTAGTGTTGGCAACCTCGCTGGCCGTCATCATCGCCCCACCGGTGATAAGGCGGTAGCCACCCTCCCACTTGTATGTTTTCCTTTTTTTAATAAATATTTGCAATTGTTTTTTTATATTTATATTTTTAATCTAATTTAATTAAAATTTAATAAAAATGTGTTTGAATGAAAATATCCCTAATCGGCTAGAATATTTTGCTAGCAAGTGAGATTAAGCCCTTATTTAAAACAATCATAATTATTTCAACTTCTTATTTGAGAAAATAAAGGAACTCCCTATCTTTATTTGAAATGATTTTCACTTCAAAACTCTTATTTATAATTTTTTCTATATAAACAAATGGGGTGGAAAATGTAACATTGCACGTGCCCGAACTTTTTGGCATCTAACACCGCCAGCTAGGCTGCTACTATTACGTATTGCATCGTCAAGTGAAATACCGTCTCCACCTAAATTTCTGCTGCTCCCGAAGATGGTGCTCGGACAGCTTTTGGGCTTTTTTAAAGTGGGCTTATGCTTCGCACTCTTGTTATATCATCTTGTTTGTCCATGGAATAGTGGGCTTTTCCTTGTGTCAGCCGAAGACCGTTGACTTTTGTGGCTCTTGACTATATGCACAACTTAATGGCCCAAGTCATTGAAATTGTTGGATCTTCCCTTCCGCTAATTGCAATTTAAGATGACCGGCCATTGGGTTTTGGGTACCCAATTCTTTGCTCCACGCCATAACTTGGGCTAGTGGCCACTTAATTCTGAAAATGCTGAAGAAGCCTGTAGTCCAAATAAGATTCTGAATTTCTATTCAATACATTGTGAAAATTAAAAAGAATTGCTTGCACGTACTAGTGTCTTCAAACTTATGGCAAAGGCTATATTGAATTGTGCCCTGTTCTAATTGAACTAATGAAAAATGAATCGAGCTTACCAGAATCGATCAAAAGTTACAGTTACGGCAGAACTGACACTTGACCGAATTGGCAAATTTATTATGATTCTTAAAAAAGTTAATGCATGGAAAAATATTGTCCACACGAAGTTTCAAGTGTTCCCAATCAATCAAAATTAATTAATTTTTTTTTTTCAAAATCCTCCATTAAATTCTTTTGCTAGGGACATTTCAAGACAGTAATTTAAGCAAGACTAATTCAAGGTAATCATGGTCGGGCTCATGATGATCCACGGGTTTATATTACTTAACACATTAAAATAAGCATCCTCAAATTCTTGTGTTGAATTTATTTTATTTTATTTTAATCTTATCCAAAACTAAAAATCATGATTACCGTGTAGTCCAAACAAGATTCTGAATTTCCATTCAATGCATTGTGAAAATTAAAAAAGAATTGCTTGTACATATAGTGTCTTCCAAATTATGGCGGAGACTAGATTGAATTGTGCCCAATTCTAATTGAACTAATGAAAAATGAATCGAGTCAACCAGAATCGATCAAAAGTCATAGCTAGGGCAAGACCGACACTTGACTGAATTGGCCAATCTGTTATGATTTAAAAAAAAATTAACGCGTGATGAAATATTGTCCACACGAAGTTTCAAGTCTTCCAAATCAATCAAAACTAATGTTTTTTTTTTTGTCAAAATCCTCTCCTAGGGACATTTCAAGACAATAATTTGAGCAAGACTAATTCAAGGTAATCATGGTCGGCTCATGATGATCCACGGGTTTATATTCCTTAACACATTAAAATAAGCATCCCCAAATTCTTGTGTTGGATTTTTATTTTATTTTAATCTTATCCAAAACTAAAAATCATGATTCCTCTGTCTTTATGCAATGCATTTCGTCTATAAGGTACAAAGGGGTAAAAGTGAAAACTGGAGAATTCACCCCGCATCAATTATTTTCTTTTCTGCAAACGAAAAGAAGTAAAGGGGAGGATTCCATAAACCCCACTTTGCATTACTTTAGGTGGTAAGTGGGAATTCAATTTTGACCCGATTTCAACACCGACTGAGCACCACCAATCAAATTCTTGACCTTAAGACCTAACTTCACAGACATCACAAGTGAATTTGCACCAAAAAATGCCAGCCCCAAAGTTTTGTTGGAATGTCGGACTAGGAGTGTACCAAAAAACTGGGCATAGAATTCAAAATGGTGGGCTCAAAGTGTCTCTTGTACTCCACAATCATGGCCACCAGCTTTGGTCACCTGCCCTAATCATTCAGCTTACTCTGCTTTTCACCCCACTTTTTCTGTCCTTCCTATCTTCTTTTGGCTCTTGCAGAAGAACAGGCTTTGGATGTAATATCAAAGAATGTAGGTCTCAAGAGGAGGAGATTTGAAAAAGGAAAAGCAGAAATTGCTAAGGAGAGATGTGTTTGACTTGGCTGAGACAGAAGTTTAGATGCTCATTTAAGGCATGCATAACCAAATCCTGATTTTGCAATGTTAAGTTTGATTCATGTTGTGTAAAAGCTTCAAAAAGTTTGCATATACAACGGCAGCTTTATTTTCTGTAATGACTTAGGTTTCGATGACTGTCCATTATTGTGTTGTTAAACCCGAAGAAGGATCATTAGAACTTCAAATTTTATTTCTATTACAAACAAATATAATGAAAGAAATTGACAATTGCATAAGTGGTATATTTTTTTAGGTCTTTGCTTTTGATGTAATGGGGCGATTAATTAACATTCGAATTTGACGAGAAGGAGGAAGAATTACACCAAAAGCCCTCTTCGTTCCTTCTTTTTTTTTCTTGTTAGGTGGATGAGCACGAGGGGGATCTTGTGCTTCTAGCAAAAGCTAGTGACACCTATAATAACATTATTAGGATTGCTTAATTAATGTGATTAAGAAGGCTGATGACGACTGATAAATTGTTTAAGAATCCTCGCCCCAAAAGCATATGGTCCTGAGTACTTTTAAGTGAAGATAAGAGAAAGACTTTGCAGGCCAGGTTGAGATTGTTCTTAGCGAAGAGCCACGCAAGTTGTTTCTTTTTATGTCACCTTTGTTGAAGCAAGCCTCTCATCATTGATTCTTCCGGTTTGTGGCGTCATTATAACTTCTTGGAATTTTCTTATATTTATAAAAAGATGAAAAAAGAGAAAAGAAAAAAGAAAAAAAAAAGAGAAAAGAAAAATTCCATTAGCATATTGTTTATTGGCCTACTAAATAAGATAGTAGGCCAAGACTTTAGTAAGATGTGAACACTTAGCAGATGGCCTAGGATCCACCGATATGTACCCGGACAAACCAAGGTTTCATGATTAAAACTCTTGACTAATTTAAAATGCCGTTCGTTAGTAAGTACCATGATGAGAACAAATCAATGTGATTTAGAAGGCATAATTGCCATTAGAATAACGTTCAGTTGATCAAGATTGGTTTACAATATGTGACGCACTGTAACTGGGCTTTTAGACAAGTGTGCCCTCTTGAATACCTAGATAATATTATAATGATTTCTGCATCGGTTGTAAACTAATCTCGATTCACCTTTTGTCACAATCTATTATAATGACTTGAGTATCATATAGAGATATGACTTAAGTATTATATAATGCAAGGAGATGTTAGGGAGATGAAAATTCAATGAATACAAAGAAAACAAAGAAAATTACCATAAAGTTAGATTAGATGGTTGAAAATCAAAATTATTGCCTGCTGGCACTTTCGGTCATGGAACGATAAACATCAACAGCAGCTGTCCACATTATGACTATATTCCTCAACTTTTCTTAAAGTGATAATGCAAAAGAAAATTAATCACTGGTAAAGCCGGATCTAATTGGCTTCTAATCCATAGGCTTAGCTAGAAGACCTCTTTCTTAAAAGATACGTATAAAAAATATAGAATAAATATAAAGGAAGGTTCTTCTAAAAGGTTCATGGATAGTTAATTAATAGGACAATATAGTTGGATAGATGTGGCACACATCAGCTGTAGAGGGATCATGTACACCACACACTTTGTCAAATATATAATGAAAAGATTAAAAGAACAGCATGCGGTTTCTTCACAAAGCTGCAATGTATATGCAGAGAGCATAAACTATACTTTAGATAGAAAAGAGAGATTAGCTAAAGGTGGTGGTGATAAAGGGAAAATAAACTAAGGGACTAGGGACCATTTCAATGATCCTGGCCATTTGCTTGGCCAAATTCCTTTTTGCTAGAACATTACATGATACGTCGCTGCAGATGGAAAACCCACCGGCCAAAAGCAGGACTCCATGATGTGATCATCATTGCCATCGGGTCGGTTGTGATCATATGTCATGATGATCAAAGCTATGTGCACCTGAGAAATTATAGCGTGGAATTTGGGCCATTGAAAATGACAGATCCCATAGTGACACTGGATCTAACGGTGTAGATTTATTTCAGTACATGTACTAGGTTTATCGAATGATTTCGTGTGTACTGCACTACGGAGGAACGTTTTATACCATTACTCTCAAAAGGGTAAATTTACTTTTACTCTAAAATTTGGAGAAAACCAATTTTTTAACTACACAAAACTGCAATAAGAATCCTAACAATTTCATCACTTCCTAATTTTCTCTCCATCCTTTTGGGTTATCAAATAAGTCACCTTTTGAACTCGTATGAAATCTACCCCCAAATTAAAGCTCCTCCACAAACTATATGTTACTTACCTTTTTGCCTTTTTTAGCATCATGTATTTGCAAAAATTTTCAATAAGGCCACTATTTTCTTTTACAAAAACCTAACTTGTTATTCTTTTACAAATATAGTTAGAAAATTATAAAAATAAAAATGGCTGATATAAGGCCGTATAAAAATATTTTCCAACTTAAAACACAAAAGTGAAGAAGAGCATAAGAAAATCGCACAAAAAACCAAAATAAAAAAAAATAAAAAAATAGGGGCATAGTCGAAATTCATAAAGAAATCTAACGGGACATTCCCTCTCAAAAAATGGTGTTAAAGGAATGAGAGCGGATTATTTTTCTTAATAGAATTAAAAGGTGGGGGATAAAGTGGAAAACCCTTTAAAAAGATTGAGATTGATTTTGTTATTTGGCCACATTTTGAATATAACTCAAGGAACAATCCAAAAGGGAAAAGAAAGAAAAGAAAGAAAAGAAAGGAAGAAGAATAATCAACTCCATCAAGAACAAAAAGCAAAGAGAAAAGAAGACATCTTTTTTTTTCCCTCTGAAAGCGACGAGGGCGAGCACTGCACTTCCACACGCGTGTATCCAGCGGCCAGCGGCCAGACGTGTAGCAATCACAAGTCCAACTCACGTTCTTGATGATAGTCCTTTGCTCGGGCGAGCGATCGGATCAGTTCGTGCGTACAAATGATTTGGTCTTATCAGAAAGAACCGCTCCTTATGCGTAGCTTAGCCTAGCCGTCATCATTATGGTTAAAGCAGCACAGCCCGCACAGCGGAGAGACAGACAGGCCTTCAGGATTCCTGCGATTTTGCTCCAGAAAAAAGACTCTTTTCACAATCTTTCACCGAAAAGCGATTGAAAAAATGCATGCACAAATCCCTCTCTCCTATTTTGCTCGACTTTTTCTCTTTCTGGGGACCAAGATCGGGAATAAACCCACATACTCATTATTAAAAAAGAGAGCAAAAGGAGACTCCATTAAAGTATGAACACAGGGAACTCCAAAGTCGTCACCACCTCCCTTTAATTCCTCCTGCATGGCTTCATGTGACGCCCCCTCTCCACACAACTCCTTCGCCTCTTTCCTCACTTTTTCACAAACATACTCAGAGAGAGAGAGAGAGAGAGAGCTAAAGCTGAGTAGTCCATTAATGAAGGAAACATGAGTTTTGGTGGATCGAGGTGAAAAGGGTCGGCTTCTTGAAAGAGAAGGATTAGATTCTTGCTTGCTGATCGACCCCAGAATTTGTGGAAGAGAATTTCATCCTGTTGCTGGAAGAGAGTGAAGAAGAGTGAAAAATTATCGTTTTTGTCACTGTTACCACTTCTCTTTCAGTCAGAATCTTCTTTTTAAAACATTGGGGAAAGAGAAGAGATGGGCGTCGTGACAGTGGGCGAACTGAAGCCCAGCATATCAGGGAAGCGGTCGTTCCGTCCAAATTCCAGCGTGCGCCACGCTTCCGAATGGTAAATCTCTTTTTGTTTTTTCCCTCCTTCCGCAACTAACCGTGTCGTTTAGCTAGGTCGTTTTGAGATTTATCTTTTCGAAGGAGTTACCCTCTGGCGTCTGCTTTTCATCCGCAGTGCATAAATGCTGCGAATGCATAGGATTGAGGAAAGATTTTGTGCACTTCCAGGTTGATTCGCAAGACCAGGTTCTTGTAAGAATACGGAACAGTTAGGCCACAGGACAAGACAGACCCAATTTGTAGCATTATGGAAATAATCAAACTGTTCCTTTATCCTTGTTTTTTTCTCTCTTTTTGCGCGGGCGCGCACGACAGCGTCACGGGATTCGGTTGATAAACGTCCACGTCCTGTCCTGGTCTATTCCCATGTTGCGAACTGCGATTGCCAACATTTTCTAGACCAATTATTTGCGGACTGACTATCCTCCGGCCCTCGCGCTTAGTACGGAGTCCCCGACTTCGCTGTACAAGTACTGTTCGCACGGGCATGCCGAAGCTCCTGGATTCACACACTTGCACATCCGATTTATCGGAACGAAATCCACGAGGGACCCATGCGTGGATCATATCTAAATCTGTTCTTGTCAGAACTGCTGAAGTTTGATTCCATTTTTTCCATCACTGTTTATTTGCCTTCGTCTTGCCTCCCATGCTGTCTCAAGCTGCTCAATTATAGGGTCGGTTATTCACTGACTTGACCGATTATGGTCGAATCGTCGGTTCGTGGTGGACCCTGCTTTTTAAAAGATTCAATGAGTTCAATTCTGTATAAGTTGAGTTCTCGTCTAAATAATACAAACATGAACGGCCTCAAAAAATGGCGATACAGGCTTATAGCAGTAGAAGTTGCTGCATGGTTTTTGAATTATTGGCCCTCCCAGAGATGTACGTAAAAAGTTGAACCTGCAATAGATTCACACTTCTAAGCTTCGATCTCACCTAATGTTTGCTTGCAGGCCGATATCCGATGTTTCTAGCGATCTCAATGTGGAAGTAGGAACATCAAGCTTTGCTCTCCACAAGGTATGGAAAGCAAAATTCGGTGTAAAAATATTGCCTTTTTTTTTGTATTTTCTGTATTTTTCTTTTCACTTTCTTTCCTTCCATTTAGAGAGAAGATTATTCATGGTGCTTATTGTTTGAATTTGATCCTTTAAACGCCTACCTGTTGCAGCTTGTCTGCAATCAAGTAAATATCAGTCAGTGTCAGTCGGTTAACCAAGAAAATTCTGTATTACCATCACTCGCTAATCCCTAACAATTCCAGAGAAAAAAGACGTAACTACTATGCCTGAGCTTATTCAGTTCAATCTCCGAGTGGCTTTATTCTATTCTTGTTCAAATTTGCCTACTCACAGATCTGACTATTTTGCAGTTTCCTCTCGTTTCTCGTAGTGGACGAATCCGGAAAATATTGTTGGAAGCAAAAGACAACAAAATCTGCAGGATAAATCTCCCTGCTGTCCCGGGAGGTGCAGAAGGCCTTTGAGCATGCCGCGAAGTTCTGTTACGGCATGAATGTCGACATCACATTAGCAAACATTGCTTCGCTGCGATGCATCGCGCACTACCTGGAAATGACCGAGGAATTCGCCGATAAGAACCTAGAATCTCGAGCAGAAGCATATCTCAAGGACAATGTGCTTCCTAACATATCCCACTCGATCTCGGTGCTCCATCATTGTGAGAGGCTCTTGCCAGTAGCAGAGGACATAAACCTCGTCTCGAGGCTCATAAATGCAATCGCGAGTAATGCCTGCAAAGAGCAGCTCACCTCCGGCCTCTCCAAGCTTGACCATAACTTCCAGGGGAAAGTGGTAGAGCCAGAAACGCCTTCCGATTGGTGGGGCAAATCACTCGCCGTGCTTAATCTTGATTTCTTCCAACGAGTCCTATCCGCAGTCAAGTCGAAGGGGCTGAAACAGGACATGATCAGCAAAATTCTGATCAACTATGCGCAAACTTCTCTTCAAGGCCTCTTGGCTAGAGATCCCAATGTGATGAAAGGAAGCCTACCGGATTTAGACTTAATAAAGAAGCAAAGAGTCATGGTGGAAGCAATTGTTAGCTTGCTTCCTACACAGTCGAGGAAGAGTTCGGTTCCGATGGGGTTCTTGTCGAGCTTGCTGAAAACTGCGATTGGATCATCGGCCTCTATTTCGTGCAGATCTGATCTGGAGAGGAGAATCGGCCTTCAACTCGACCAGGCAATTCTGGAAGACATCCTAATTCCGGCCACTTCCCATGGGAATAACCACAGCATCACTATGTACGACACTGACTTGGTCTTGAGGATTTTCGCAATCTTTCTGAACTTAGATGAGGATGAGGATGAGGATAATCGTTTGAGAGACGAGAGCGAAATGGTTTACGACTTCGACAGCCCCGGATCTCCTAAACAGAGCTCGATTCTTAAGGTGTCCAAGCTGTTAGACAACTATCTCACCGAAGTAGCGGTGGACTCAAACTTGTCACCGTCCAAGTTCATAGCTTTGGCAGAGTTGCTACCGGACCACGCTCGTGTAGTGAGTGATGGACTTTACCGAGCTGCGGACATCTTTCTGAAGGTGATCCTCTGTTTGTGTGTGTGCATGTCACGAGTGCAGATCATAAGTTACTCATATCATTGAGGCCAAAATTCGACCCTTTGTCTGACAGGTACACCCGAACATCAAGGACTCGGAGCGCTACCGCCTGTGCAAAACCATCGATTGCCAGAAACTATCTCAAGAAGCCTGCAGCCATGCAGCGCAGAACGAGAGGTTGCCCGTGCAGATGGCGGTTCAAGTGCTCTACTTTGAGCAGATCCGGCTCAGGAACGCCATGAATGGAGGCCACAACCAATTCTTCTTTGGATCGCTCCAGGGCCAGTTCCCTCAGCGTTCCGGTAGCGGGGCCGGTAGCGGGGCCATATCTCCAAGAGACAACTACGCATCAGTGAGGCGAGAAAACCGAGAGCTGAAGCTCGAGGTTGCAAGAATGAGAATGAGGTTGACAGACTTGGAAAAGGATCACGTGTCGATGAAGCAGGACCTTGTACGGTCCCATCCTGGTAACAAGCTCTTCAAATCCTTCACCAAGAAGCTGAGCAAGCTGCATTCTTTGTTTCGGTTAAGTGCAATCAAGCCATTAGGAGGGAAGGCCAACTCCGAGTCGCGGTTCTTGTTTCAGAAGCGGAGGCGGCACTCGGTTTCTTGAGTCATGTAAAGGGTGTGTGAATAGTGAGTGAATGTATAGTATGATAGCTAATGAGGTTTTTTGTGTAGTGCCATGCTGATCATTTTGATAATGGGCTTTGCTTTGCAGTTATGTGATCATTCTTGTTGACATTTCTCTGATAGTAAGCACTTGGATCTTACACATGTTACCAAGAAAAGAAATGCTCTGGGTCGTGAGGTCGATATGAACTAATCTTCCGAGTTTGAAACTACTCGATTCAACAAATGAGGCTCGCTTTTGATATCTGATCCTTAATCTTCGGAGCAACTGTTGTTCTTACGATGCCTTGAATCCCTTGATCCCATGATGAACAAATTGCCTTTTTGACTTTTGACCTAATTTTCTATACATAGTGCTACGTTTCTGTCTACAGAATCCTGAGAGTTAAAACAGGAAGACAAAAAGGGGCAATCAATGACATAAAGCAAAAGAAGACAGTGCATCCAGACAACTGGATATCATGAAAGTGAAAGTACACGCTAATGCAAAAGTTTAAGCGATCATGCGTGATTATATTAGACAAGTAAAGTGCTGATGACGCGATGTCTGTGTTCTCCACTAATTTCGGTCTGCTAAAAGATTGTGTTTGATTTTGCGTCAAAATATTTGTCGGCCAAACCACATTTTGAGTTAAAACTATCACCATTAGGCAAAGAGCCGAAACTTGGTAGCTGCAATTTATTCCTCTCTTCATCACTTGGGCTATGAAGTGGCACCTCTTTTCTAATATTTCTAGCAATCTGACGAGCCTTCAGATGTACAGAACTCAGATGTTCAATAAGTAGGTTGAAATCAACGTATTCTTTGAGTTGAAAATCACATACTGTAATAAATTATCACCTAAATAAAATCAAGCAAAAAGGATTACTCAAGATTCAGAGTATGCTCCCATCAACAGATTAAAAAATGACTATAGAAAATGACTATCAGGAATGAAATAATCCGTTTTTTGAAACTATACTGCCAAAAAGTGTCATTTCATAACAAGTTTGGGCAACACACACAGAATTAAGTTCCAACCTCTGCTCACATCTGCTGTTTCGAGACTCAGAATGCAACACAAAAACCTATTGCTGCCTTAAAAAGTACAACACGCATTGACCATTGCCACATTTTCAACTACATTTCCGCGATGAAGATACTTCCCATCTCTATCTCGTCAAATTGGGACGACAGAGTTATAGTGCTCTCCAAGCCCATATGCGTGCCTATGGTAAGAGAGCATGATGCTCAAATTGGACAAGCCAGTTCCGCCATCAGACTGATATTCCTTCCCCATCTCCACATCAGGGAATGATCCGGAAAAGATTTTTATGTGTTTTTTAAGACAGTGACTTAGCGCACCGAGCTCCAGCTGTCCTCCCCACGCAGCTGTCGACTCCACTTCTTTGCAGTAATTCTCGAATTTCTCCGCTACTGACTTCTCACTGTCTCCCTCGACTGTATTTTCAGATGAGAAAAATGGGAGAAACTCCGAAGCGTGTTTCCTCATGTAGGCAGCGATCATTTCTCTAAGCTCTTGATACGTGTACGGAGAAGAACCTCCAGAGAGCAAGGCTAATTGATTTTCCACAGCCCTGTAAAGGCAGTGCCCATCTGGCTTTATCTCATTAACAGTCAATCCAAGGGGTTCAAGCTTCTTTTCTAATTTCTCGTTTTCTAGCAACCGGTCGCTCACGATATTCTGCTGCTCTTCTTGAATCCTCTGCTCCTTGCTGCTTCTTGCTGAGCTCTTTTCTCGCGTCTCTTCACGCCCTTGCTTGGTTTTGAATGTTCAGATTGGCTGGCAACAGAAACCCCAGCTATGGCCTTCACCAAATTGTCGAGATTCCCTTTAACATCTCCATTGGTCCCGTTGTAGCCTAATGAAGCAAGTTCTTCAGCCTGTCTTTCCTTGAGTTTATTGGAAAGCCTAGAGATTTCTTCCTCCACTTGCTTCTTCTTAGCTTTCTGTTCAGCTTTGCTGCCCTTTGCAGCTCCCTTTTTCAGTTCAGTTTCCTTGTTTTGTAGCTGTGACACCTCTTTCCTGAAACATTGTTCCCAGTCTTTATCACAGCAAAATTCCAGAACGCATACATGTGGTATGAACAATAAAGAAGATTCAAATCAATCAGCACTATATACTGCAACATAACCGATTTTTGAAGAAGGAATCATTACAGCTATAATAGAGCAACAAGTGTCATAATAAGGCTGACAATATAATTTCCGAATAGTTACAATAGGCAATTTTGCATCGAACTTATATCCCTTTTCACTTCATCAGTGTTGATAAGGATCTAGGAATTACATTCCAAAATCAAGTCAAATATCACATATCTTAGACATACAATAACTGCATAAGAACGAAAGCATTCACCTAATCCCATATTTGGTTTGAAACTTGACTTTGAAAACAAAGTGTATACAAATAAGCTCATTTGCGGTTTCACGGATCCAAACTTGCATTCATACACACACAAACACCTACGCCCATATACAAACCAAAGTATCAACTACTCTCTCTCTGTGTCTCTCTCTCTTATAACAGAGATTAACAGAAAATATCACCCCTTTCTATGGATTAATACGTGTCAGGGATACTTATCCTCTTTGTGACAGGTACCAAAATGCTTCACTTTTCATGGAGGTTATAGCCATTACCATCGTTAGGGCTCAAATAATCCTATCCCTATAACTTGAATTTTGTATAAAATTCAAAAACCGCGTCTTTAACCCAATGACAGTCTTTTTGTAATGCAACAGCAATTGCCTAATTAGAAAGTATGCAGTTCAATTCAGGAAAAAACAAAGATGTCTTAATCTAATTTGATGGCCATATTTTAGAAGTAAATGGGAGGATAAGAAACAACTGTTCCTCCATAAAAGATGGAAAAAACTAAAACGCACTATCGGCTCAGTGGAAGATTAACCAGGAGCTCAAGCACACCAAATTCTAATGCAAGCGTGTATTCAGCAAAAGAAGGCCAAATAGACAAACCAAAAGAACGCACACCTGTGCCTAGAAAGCATTTCATCTCGAGTCTCCTGTCTATTTTCAGGTACACTCTCCGATAAGCCATCAGGCAGCTTCTCACCTACTACTTCAGTCTGATCCATTTGGGTACCCTCTTATCCTGTACCAGAAACAAAAACAGTGAGGGCAGGGCTTCCCGTGGCCAACCTCGGAGAATCAACAACCAATATCCGATCGACATGTACCAATTAAATGCAGAAATTCACACTCCTAGAAACAGCATACCAATATTGACAGAAGATAGCCGACGCAAAGCACTCTTACCATATACCCTATTCAAGAATCTAGTCATAAAACATTCGCTAGCCAATTCTCAATACACGAGCAACCCAAGTTTCAGAAAGATAGGTAATACATGTGTGACTACGGGCGTGTCATACTGCTCAAGAAGCTCTTGATTCAGGACGCATAATCCAACATACAAAGCTCGAAAGTAACCCGATTTACGAATACAAATTGCCCCAAGCTCGACCCGGCAATACCAAGCCATATCACAACCGGAAGAAAAAAAGAACCAAGCGTTCCAATTTCACCAGCAAAACAGTCATCGAAATCAATCCCCAAGGTCGCCTTGCATCCCCAGAAAGGCCAACATAACGATACAAAACTTACAAGAAGAGAAACATCGGAACCCACTAAAGGAAAAAGATCAGGCGACACTTTTCATTCGAGACGCTAATGAAAATTCCATCATTTACCTGCTTCAGTCGATGATGGCTGGTCGCCGTGAAGTCCAGAGGGAGAGAGAGAGAGAGAAGAAAACGGTGGAAGAAGAGGCAAGAGGAATGAAGAAGAGGTTTCGTTTTTCATTATTATTATTATTATTTTTATTTTTAATTCGGGTTAAATTATTTCGTTTTTTTTTTTTCTCTCCACGGATTTTGAAATAGTCAGCGGGGTCAGAGGCGGAACCCTAGTCTGTTGGGTTTGGTTTGGACCGGCCCAAGCCCGGATGAGTCCGGACTTAATTTTATGTACGAATAGTTGGTAATTACGTATAAATAAACCATACTAATTTTCGACAGATATTTAAATTTACTTTTCACCCTGGAAAGTTATTGAACACTCGGCAAAAGTTCCTAAGCAGATATGCATGTACTTTTCGAAATTGAAAAGTTATTAGCCGAAGTGAAAAGTTATTTTCTATTAATTAAAAACTTTTTGGGATTACTTTTCTTAATGAAAACTTCCTGATCATGTAAAACTATCATATTTGATTTGGATGAGAACTTAGATGTATATATAAATTTTTACAAAACTTAGAATGCCAAACTAACCTATATCTATTTATCTAATTCTCACTCAAATCATGTATCCTAAACCTATCGAAAACCTTGTTGAATTAGGAGATATTCACATAATGTAATATGTGATTTGGGTGATAATTATCAATATCAAATGACATATTTTAAAACTATCCAATTCCATGTTGAATTAGGAGATATTTGTATAACGTAATATGTGATTTGGGTGATAATTATCAATATCAAATCACATGTTTTAAAACTATCCAAATCTATATATGTGTATCTAAATTCCCTTCAAGATCACATATTCTAAAATTTCGCTCCATGAACTCAGCTCAAAAAAGCTCTCGTCTTGTTCTATTAGGAACATTCTCCAGCGAAACAACGCATGGATTCCTCTACCCTATCACTGAACACCTCGACGTGGTGCAAATCCCCGAGCTCCGGTGTCAAGTCGACCGTCTCGCCTCCAAGCACAGATGGCTCCTCCTTTCGTCGAGAAATCTTTGCACATCTTTCTCTTCAACCCAATAACTCGAGATTGAATCGATCTCCCTCAGCACAACCGGCTTATATGCGTTGGGACATTCACTGCGGCTCCCGCATCCTCAAATTGCACTGTTTTCCATAGTGAGTAAGCCTATACACCCTCTCAACAATCGAATCATAATAGACACATTCACTATCGAGTCGAACAAAAATTGGATGTAGCATGGTTTTCGCCATGTAAATCCAAATTTCGACTCAAGTGGCAAGTAGCTGTTAGTAGTATGCCCTAAATTAACAATTAATAAAAAAAAAAAGTAAAGCTTCATGCATGTGCACGAGCGTAATGGTCAGCGGTTGCTGACCATTATGCACGAAAGCATGGATGGTCAGCAACCGCCGACCATCATGCCAAGATCGTGCATGAGCGGTTGCTCATGCACGATCGTCCGTATGGACGATCAGCAACGGTTGCTGATCGTCCATCGATCAGCAACTATTGCTGGTCATTTTTATTATAAAAATGAATGAGGGATGAGAGTTAAAGAGGCTGTTGAAAAACAGAGAAAAGAGTCAGTGTGGTTTTGGTTTTGTTCAAGAGAAACACAAGCGAGAAATCAATGATGCTTTGCTGAAAATAGAAAGCAAAGTGTGTGCGTGTTCTTTTGTCTTTGAGGCGCTAGAAAGAAGAGTGTTATCTCGTTCAGGCTGTGACTAAGAATACGACTGATTCTTTCCACGTGATTGCTAGCACGATCGAAGTGGTGGATATCCGAAAGTTCTCTTTTCGTTCGACGTTTGTTGTTGGTGTGTCTGAACTAGAGGTCCGACACTTGTGGGACTCGTACTGTAGAACATCTGAACCGACTTGTTTCAAAGTGCGCTTCGAGAGGTATTTCGTTTAACTCCCTTTTATGTTTAGATTTTTGATTAAAATGCACGAATAACGCCTAAGGAGAATCATGTGTAAAATATATCTTTGTTTCTGCTGCGTTTATTTTGTTAATTTTCTTATACATGATTCATGAAACTCCAACGGTGGTATCGAGCCAACCTTAGGCGTTTTTGTGCGTTTAATTGATTAATAGTTCAAATATATTTTTGCATTCTAATGGCCAATTTACTTTTGTTAAGAGAATTGGTTCTCTTGCTCTTATGTGGCCTATAGAAGTTGATTGATTTATGTGATAAATTTAATCAACAAAGCAAAAATTTGAACTAAATCAATTTTGAATCAAAAATCCGTAACTTGTTATACTTGATGTTTATATTTTGCAAATGATATGTAGAATTTTATGCATGCCTTCTAGAGCTTTAAATTTTGAATTTATGGCTCGTAAGGAAGGGTGGTGATCATGGAAAAATCTCTAAATGTTGTGATTGTTGTATGGATGAATGTATGATGATTACGGGTATTCTTTTTGGGGATGTAATTATTAAATGGAGGCTGCGTCCTTCCTTTTATATTTATTTTTATGAAATATAATTTTAGTATAGTTTAGTATTTCAATTATTGATGTAAATACTACAAGAGAGGTGGAGCCATTGGAGGAGCCATTAAATCGGTGAGCTCTTTGGACCCGGTCTTTGAAGAGTTTAAAGATTGAAGAAAAAGTGAAGAACAGGTCCATATTATTAAAACATTAAAATGGCTAAATAGGTCTCTTTGGCTTGAGACCCATTGAACCATAATTTCATGATCACCACATATGATAGATATTATGTGATATCTATTTATTTATTGTGTTTATGATATCGTGTATGTTAAACCGGTTAATGTGCAAAGTGAGACCATTAATAACGACCAAAATCTCCTTATTAATAATATTAAGTCGAAACGAGTTTCGGACTCGTGGCCTTCCATCGTCGTGGTTTGATCTAATATTATAGTGGTTAATTAATCGGTTATGGATACATAGGGGTTGATTATCATTTATAATATTGGACCACTCCATTATGCATATGATGCTGTGGGGTTGGAGCCAAATGATTTCTAATAACTGTTAGATGAGGGAATCATTTGTGTTTTCAATACTTGCATGAGACGATGGGCTATACTTAACTATGATCATGATGCCAATAATTGTTAGGTGAGGCTTTCATGGTCTAGAGGCTGAAGTTATGATTGGGACTTGCATATGATGCGTTGAACAAGCTGGTTCACTCACTAAGTTCATAAGACACCAATAACTGTTAGGTGAGGTGGACTTTGGACTAGTGGGACTCCAATCCCCACTAGTAATCTTTACCCAATAAAGATTACCGCTTCCCATCTTAAGGAGTACGGGATTCGAATATAAATTTAGTGGGAGGATCTATTTCATTTAAAAGCCAAAATGAAATAGTTACTTTGAAAGATACAACAGCTAACAATTTATTTTCTGCAACAGATATATTATTACTCTGAAAATGGTGACCACAAACCCACTCGCTTCTATACTTGACAAGAATTGTTTGACCGGACCCAATTTCACCGATCGGGTGAGGAATTTGAGAATTGTTCTCAATTCAGAAAAAATTGGGTATGTGCTTGATGAAAAGATACCAACCTCTTTTCCGAGGGTGGGACCCAAGAGGAGCGTGTCACTTATGATAAGTGGCGTGATGATGACTTAAAAGTTAGGTCATATATGCTTGCTTCGATGAACAATGAATTACGAAGAAGTATGAATCTATGGAAGATCTTTGGGTCAATCATTTTGCACTTAAATGAATACTTTGATGAGAATGGTCGAACCTCTAGATATGAGATATCTAAGGCATTGTACCGTATGAGGATGGCTGAAGGATCATCTTAATGATCATGCTTTGAAAATGATCTCGCACATTGAAGAATTGGCTAGGCTGAATCTCTCGTTATGGACAATGAATTAGCTGTGGATTTGATTCTCCAATCTTTACCCGATTCCTTCTTTGGTTTTGTCCAAAACTTCCACATGCATAAGATGGAGAAAACTCTTACTAAGTTACATAGCATGCTGGTAGTTTATGAGAAGGAAATGCATAACACGAGGCCAAATGTAGTGGCTATGGCTAAGGCTTCTTCTTCAAAGGGTAAAACTGTTTTAAAGAAGAATAAATGGAAGAGGCCTGTCAAACCTGTTGTGCAACCAAAACCCATGATTGATAAAGGGAAATGTCATTACTGTGGTGTCAAAGGGCACTGGAGGAGGAACTGTAAGAGGTATTTCGCGAGCTTGAAGGTCAAGCCCAAGAACCGACCTTATGAAGGTATGGTGTCTATGCTTATTGAAACTAATCTTATGGTTAGTGTTGAATCCAGCTCATGGGTTCTAGATTCTGCTACAACTTCACATATTTGTATGTCTTTGCAGAATTTGGAAATAAGCGAGGATGCTAGGGCGAAATGAGATTGTCTGACGTTTGCCAATGGAGCAAGAGTTGCTGCATTAGCTATAGGGACTTTTCGGTTATGTTTGCCTTCTGGACATGTATTGGTTTTAAAGAACTGTTTGCATTATAAGAATGTCAGTAAGGAACATCATCTCTATATCTCGTTTGGGTAAAGAGAATTATGAATTTTCTTTTGCTTTGATGATGTATGTTCTATTTATCATAATAGAATATGTGTTGGTTCTAGCTTATTAATCAACAATCTTTATACCATTACAATGACCGGTAATGCGATTACCAATGTCAATAAGCAAAATAGAATTGATATAAATGCCATTACTAATAAACGCCCTAGAGACGGTCCAAATAAAAAGTATGTTTGTCATCTCCGATTAGGTCTATTGGAGAAGACGGAATTAACAAGTTGAGTAATGATGGATATATTGATCCTTCAAATTTTGAGTCATACTCGACTTGTGAGGCATGTCTCCTAGGAAAAATGACCAAAGCGCCTTTTGTGGGACAAAGTGCGCGAGCTACTGACATATTAGAATTAATACATACAGATGTATGTCGACAAATTAATGAAACTGTTAGAGGTGGTTATAATTACTTCATTACCTTCACTGATGATCAGTCACGGTATGGTTATTTATACCTCATGAAGTATAAATCTGAATCCTTTGAAAAGTTCAAGGAATTCAAGGCTGAAGTTGAGAAACAAACAGAAAATGTATTAAGGCTCTTCGATCGATCGAGGAGGTGAATACCTTAGTCTTGAATTCCTGGAATTTCTTAAAGAGAATGGCATTTTATTACAATGGACACCTCCTGGAACTCCAGAACATAATGGTGTATCTGAACGAAGAAATCGTATTTTATTAGATATGGTACGATCTATGATGAGTTACACCGATTTTGCCAATATCCCTTTGGGGATATGCCCTTGAGACTGTTGTATATATACTGAATAGAGTACCGCCCAAATCTGTTCCAACTACGCCCTATGAGATATGGCATAGTAGGAAACCTAGTCTTAATTATATTAAGATTTGGGGTTGTCCAGCTTTCGTGAAAAAGCTAAAAATGGAAAAATTGGAGGCAAGATCTGAACAAGGTCACTTCATTAGATATCCAAAAGAAACTCTTGGATATTATTTCTATTTTCATTCAAACCAAAGAATTTTGGTATGCAAGCACGCTTCTTTTTGGAGAATCAGTTCGTCCAAGAAAGTGGTCTTTGCCGGGCGGAAAATAGTCTTACAAGAAGAAAATAATGAAGTGCCAAACAACCGAGTTCGTATACCAATCTCGATTCAGGGGAGCTTCGATACACAACCTCTTAAGAGAAGTGCGAGAACGTCTCGCCCACCTGCTCGTTATAGACACTTGGTTGATTATATTGAACCATTATTCATTGTGAATGATAGTGATCAACCCGGTGATTCTAAAACCTATGAGGAGGCGATGTTGGACATCAATTCTGGTAAATGGCTAGAGACCATGAAATTCGAAATGGATTCAATGTATTCCAATGAGGTTTGGACCTTGACTGACCTGCCTGATGGTATTGTACCAATTGGCTGTAAATGGATATTCAAGAGAAAGATGAATGTTGAAGGTCAAATTGAAATTTACAAAGCACGGCTGGTGGTGAAAGGATATCGTCAAAAAGAAGGAATTGATTATGACGAAACTTTCTCACCTGTGGCCATGCTAAAATCCATTCGGATTATGTTGGCTATAGCTGCACACCTTGATTATGAGATATTCCAGATGGATGTCAAAACGGCATTTCTAAATGGTTTTCTTGATGAGGACATCTATATGGAACAGCCACAGGGTTTTGAATCTAATAGTGAAAAACAGAAGATGTGTAAGCTTAAGAGATCCATTTATGGACTCAAACAAGCCTCTAGAAGTTGGAACATCCGTTTTGATGAGGTAGTCAAATCGTTTGGCTTCATAAAAAATCCGGATGAACCTTGTGTATATAAGAAGATCAGTGGGAGTGCAATTGCATTTCTGGTTTTGTATGTCGATGATATACTTTTGATTGGAAATGATGTACCAATGATATCATCGATAAAACTATTTTTGTCACAGAAATTCTCCATGAAAGATTTAGGAGATGCAACCTACATTTTAGGTATCAAGATCTATAGAGATAGATCAAGACGATTGATTGGCCTCTCACAATCTACGTACATAGACAAAGTGTTAACACGGTTTAACATGCAATGTTCCAAGAGAGGATTATTGCCTTTTAGGCAAGGGATCCATCTTTCTAAGAAGATGTGTCCCAACACTCTTGAAGAAAGAGAGCGGATGGCAAAGATACCATATGCATCCGCTATTGGAAGCATAATGTATGCTATGCCATGTACTAGACCTGATATTGCGCATGCTGTAAGTATTACTAGCAGATATCAGTCTGATCTAGGAGAAGAGCACTGGATAGCAGTCAAGAATATTCTTAAGTACTTGCGAAGGACTAAAGATTTATTCTTGATATATGGAGACGGAGAATTTAAAGTTGTAGCTTATACTGAATCCGATTTTCAATCGGATCCTAATGATTATAAGTCTACATCTAGGTTTGTCTTTACATTCAATGGTGGTGCGGTTAGTTGGAAAAGTTCCAAACAAAGCATAACCGCCGATTCCACCACCGAGGCGAGTATGTATGTAGCTGCTTCTGAAGTAGCAAAGGAAGCCGCTTGGATGAAGAAGTTTATTTCTGAACTTGGAGTCGTTCCTTTAATTGAGCAACCGATCACATTGTTTTGTGACAACAATGGGGCGCTAGCTCAAGCTAAGGAACCAAGGTCTCACCAAAAGTCCAAGCATATTGAGAGACGCTTCCATCTCATCAGAGAAATTGTTGGGAGATGTGATATCGCCTTGCAGAAAATTGCCTCAACAGAAAACGTGGCAGATCCCTTCACTAAGGCCTTACCTCGCCTTCTTTTGAAAGACATATTGACAAAATGGGTTTGAGGTACCAGGCAAGTTGGCTTTAGTGCAAGTGAGAAATTGTTAGATGTATGCCCTAAAGTTGCTATGTAATAGTTACATATTAGGGATTTCAGTTGTACTTTCATTATTATTATTTAATTAATGGCAATGACGTATTCATTCATTTGTCCAATTATTTTATATTGATGAATGATTCCATGAGATCAATTGCAACTAAACCTATTCTTGAGACGTCGAGAATATATGTGACGAGTTCATAGTTAAACTGAATCTTTAAATCGTTCCCGGTCGATGGATTATTGAGTGGATATTAATAATCTTGTTGAGACCGGTGTGTTCTTAACTTTGCCATTAAGTATTGGATACTTAAGGGAATGATGAGTCACATGTCATTGGGTATTATGATGCCTGAGTTAGAACACATGTATTTGTATTAGACTAATTCACTGAACGTGACGCATATGGAATGATTAGCGACATGGAAGCTTTTAGCGTGGTCAATGTCTAATTGTTCATGCTTTGGTCTTGTGTAAATAATCCTTAGACCTGAGGCACAGTGTTAACTTGTGTATCGAACAACTATGGTTCACGGGTGCACATAATGCCGGGTCGTCCATTCGTCTTTATACTTGATGGTCATAGTTTGTTCATATATGAAGTTACACGTGTGAGCAATATGGAATCTGTCTCCTTGTTATATGCAAGATATGATAATGATGTCCTATCCGATCTAATTGTGACACTGCATTGAAATCCTCGGCTGGGGTTGTAACCGAGAATAAATTGTTTATGTCTCGAATAAAATGCATGTCAATTAGATTTGTGCATATGATCGAATTAATGACTTGACAAATATTCCATGGTTTTTGTTTGATCGGGACATAGTAAGACAAAGGGATTGAATTACACTGTAGCAAAAGCCGACAGGTTCATTATGTTATTAAAATATTCACACTATCTGAGTAGCCATGACATATTGCTAGATGTCAATCGTGGCTTGTAGGACCTAAAAGATTAATCGGGACAATTAATTCTTTTGGAAGTACTAATGTGTTAGTACAAGTCTTACTACTAACTTAGTGATGAACCTAGGGATGTCACACACCATAAACAATTAGGATGACGTGGAACAAGAGAGAAATATTATTGCAAATATATTTGCAATTACTGCAATCGAATTGAGTCGATTTGAAATTAAATTAAATGAGATTTAATTTAATTTGTATTATAGTCACGAGCCTACTTGCATATGATACACACGCATGACCAAAGTGGATATATGTTAACATACCAAACAAGTTGGCTTTAGTGCAAGTGGGAGATTGTTAGTAGTATGCCTTAAATTAACAATTAATAAAAATAAAAAAAGTAAAGCTTCATGCATGTGCACGAATTCGTGCACATGCACGAAGCGTAATGGTTAGCGGTTGCTGACCATTATGCACGAAGCATGGATGGTCAGCAACCGCTGACCATCATGCCAAGATCGTGCATGAGCGGTTGCTCATGCACGATGGTTGTGCATGAGCAACCGCTCATGCACGATCGTCCGCTATGGACGATCAGCAAAGGTTGATGATCGTCCATTGATCAGCAACGGTTGCTGATCGTCCATTGATCAGCAACTGTTGTTGGTCATTTTTATTATAAAAATGAACGAGGGACGAGAGTTAAAGAGACTGTTGAAAAACAGAGAAAAGAGTCAGTGTGGTTTTGGTTTTGTTCGAGAGAAACACAAGCGAGAAATTAATGATGCTTTGCTGAAAATAGAAAGCAAAGTGTGTGCGTGTTCTTTTGTCTTTGAGGCGCTAGAAAGAAGAGCGTTATTTCGTTCGGGCTGTGACTATTATACATCAAGAATACGATGGATTCTTTCCACGTGATTGCTAACACGATCAAAGTGGTGGATATCTGAAAGTTCTCTTTTCGTTCGACGTTTGTTGTTGGTGTGTCTGAACTAGAGGTCCGACGCTTGTGGGACTCGTACTGTAGAACATCTGAACCGACTTGTTTCAAAGCGCGCTTCGAGAGGTATTTCGTTTAACTCCATTTTATGTTTAGATTTTTGATTAAAATGCACGAATAACGCCTAAGGAGAATCATGTGTAAAATATATCTTTGTTTCCGCTGCGTTTATTTCGTTAATTTTCTTATACATGATTCATGAAACTCCAACAGTAGCCTATGCCGAAGGCATCTTGTATTGTGTGGACTTGAAGGGAAGAGTAAGTATACTCAGTGTTAAAGACAGCACATGAAATGTCATCCCTTGCAAGGATAAATCCACTAAGGTATGGAAACTCCATTTATTGGAAATCCAGGGAGAGATTTTTGCAGTCAAGAGAGGACGCCAAAGGATGGTACAATAATTCTTCAAGTTAAAGATTAGAGATGATATGTTGGAGTGGGAGAAAGAGGATTGTTGGAAAATATACTGTTCTGAATTAGGTAGAACAATGAAGTCAGATCTTTGAAGCAATCGAGTTGGACTTTGATGTGTGATATCACTTAGGTCACCGGCAAATTTCTTCTAGGATACAATAAAGTCTCAAATGAGAATACTAAATAGCAATTTTAGTATTTTTCAAGGGCCTTTCTAGGAAACAATGGGAAATAATGGTTGTATATTCTTTCAAAAGAAAACGAAAAATGGAAGAAGAAGATTGCGATTGAATAGACACGTTCAGTAATTTATGGTAAAACAAGAAGTTATATCCGAATATACACAACTTTCCAAGGATTAAGAAGTTATGTCTAAACATGTACAAACTCTAAAATAACCATTGGAAGAAATAATAAAATTTAGAATTAAAAAATAAATTGTTTCAACAGGACGCTACAGTTAATTTTTTAATAAAAACAAATCAAAATTTTCAATAAATAAAAATAATGATCATCGGTTAGTGTTAAACCCCGTCCATGTGTGCACTCACATCTTTTTGATGTGAGACAAGACACCTCTTATTTTGTTTTACTAGTTAGATGATTGTGACTCGATAGCAATGCCGCAACAAAATAAAAAGAGGGTAAGAAACTGATTGTCGCCATTCATGGGCAGAAGTTTGACGGATCATGTTGCTCGAAATAGATTTGTGAGGATGATTTGTCTAGTTGTGCTTACGATCGATTTTGGATTTGAGAAGAGGGCTTTTGATGCTTGTCCTAGTAATCAGAATACTTCTGCTATCATTTACTTTCGCTTGTTAAATATTTATATTAGCTACAGTGTCCTGATTTTTCTTATTTCTGTTCTCCAATTTTCGCTGAGTTTTCACTGCTTAGTTTCTCAGGATGGCCGAGCACATGTATAAAACACTGTGCAAAGGCACTTATATCGTCCATACATATCTGAATGATTGACCTTATATACACTTAACTAACATAAAAAAAGACAACCTTTTTGTCATAAAATTGGCCAAGTAGTTCGCAAGTTTGCCCCCAAAGATTAACTGGTCAATCTTCAATTACTAAATTCGTAGATTATTGAGAAATCGGAAGAGTCCGATTGACTTTCTTTTGCATCGTTTCTATGTATTGATGGGATTTTATTATATTTCCACTAAAGTAATCGCTGCTTACCAAACGAAGGCGCTCCCTCCCCCTCAATTCTAAAATGACCCTACAAACATTATGGTCTACGCCATACATCATTCTTCATTTTTGATAGTTTTAAATTTACTTTTAATCTTGAACAGTAATTACTCTCAATAAAAGTTCCTAAAGCACTTGAAAGCTCTACGGGTTAATCCTGAAAAGTTATTAACCAAACTGAAAAATTTATTCTGTGAAATTAATAAATATTTTCGAATTGCTTTTCTATGTGGAAAGTTGCAGATCATGTATAAAAGTCACTAACTGTTGATTTAGTTTTAAATTTACTTTAAGACTGAAAAATTATCACACGTGGATAATCATATCCATAAGTATGTTAATAATTAGTAATCAAATAAATAAATAATTGATACAACAAGCAACAATATCTTTATAACTTACAATTACATATTAAATTAATGGTTATTTTTTAATATGACAGCTAGCATAATACTTAATTACTTTATTGAATGTTACATATGATTACATGATATTCGCATTTGAATATATCAGAATTATCCAATCCAAAATCAAATCAAATCAAAACAGAATGCCCGATGTCATATGAAGATGAAGGTTGCCGAGTTGAAAATCCTTCTCTGGTTTTTGGTTTGAAATATTTTTTATACCCTAAAATGGTTTTGTTTTGAAAATCTATTAAATCAAACTAAAAACGGAATCTAATTAAAACCCGTGTTCAAATAGGAATTTTTTTTTTGTTGGTAAAAGGTAATAAATATATATAGTTAAGGCAATTTACAAAAGACCGACACCAAAAACTTACACTCAAACCTCAACGAGACAGAGTGTACGGGAGCCAATGTAAGAAGCAACAAAGGCAAACAAGAAAAGCCACAAGGGCAACAACAACAAAAAACAACAAGCGGGAAAGAAAAAACAACAAGGCTGTCCAACCTTCAGCCCACCAAAGGAAGCGGGCTAAGAACGGAGAGCCAAGAAAAGCTAGGAGCAACTCGTTCAAAACAGCAACTAAGAAGCACTGGGTGGACAAGAGAACACCGCAAGGTCAAAACCCCAACCACGCTGAAGCCTCTTATTCCTCGGGGTAGGAGGAACATCTTTGAATGTTATAGCTTTATCCCTCACAACCTTAATAAGGTGGTTTTTTAGAGCCGAGACCACTAAGGATTCGCCCCGAAATATAATCGCATTCCTCTTTTTCCAAATAAGGTAACACATAGCTCCAAAAGAGAATTGCGCAATGCAATGGAAGAAGTCCTTACCGGATAAGAACTTTAAGGCCCAATTGAGGATGTCTTTCCAACATCTATTCCGCCACGGGAGGTTACACCTGGCGGCCCAAAAGTAGTCTAGAGAAGCCGAGGTGCAACACCCGAAGAATAAATGTTCGACAGAATCTGGAACATCATTGCAGAAGGTACAAACATTATAGTTGATCCTTCCATAAGAAAGAAGCAGCATCTGAGTTGGTAGGCTATTTTTGGTTATAAGCCATAAATTAAATTGGAACCGCATGGCTATAGCATTGTCCCATACGAAAGATGCCCAATCAACACAATCCTTCTTGACTCTAATGGAATTCCATGCTGAAGCTACAAAGAAGGATCCAGAAGCATCACAGCACCAGGTAAACCTTTCACGAGCCGAAGAGAGGACCAGAAGAGAGATCCCTCATCTTTCCAAAAAGGATTTAAATAAACAACCAACCAAGGTAAACAGATTCGCAACATCAGCATAGTCAGGAAGACATAAACCTTCATGTAATAAGCAAGGGATAAAGGCATCAAGCAGGCCACAAGAAAGCCAGTGATCATGCCAAACAGACACTGATAGGCCATTTCCAATCTTCCACACAGGATAATCGAAAGTAATTCCTCAGTTGAAGGATTTTTTTCCATGCCCAAGAATAACGACCAAGTTGAGAAGAAATCCAAAAGTTTCTTTTCTTTAAGAAGTTAGATTGTACCCACCGACACCACATCGATTCTTTATCAGTGAAAAGAATCCAGATAAATTTAAGCATGGAGGCTTTGTTGCAATCTTTAAGTTTCCGAACGCCTAGACCGCCCTCAACCTTCGGGAGACAGACATCGTCCCACGAGACTTTGGCCCCACCCCGGCTAAGGGTTGTGCCATTCCATAAAAATTGTCTCAAAATGCGCTCAATACTAGCTAGTACCGATGACGGAAGGTTAAAGACACTAGTCCAATATACTTGAATTGAAAGGAGTATTGACCTTATGAGTTGCAGCCTCCCAGCATAGGACATAAAGCGGTGTGCCCAAGATTGAACCTTGGCAGTAATACGATCGTCAATGCAACATAGTTTGCTTTGCCCAATCTAGTAGTAATAATCGGAATACCCAAATAGTGAACCGACAGTTTCCCATCCTGAAAAACCAAAGGCCCATTGCACCTTATTCCGAAGAGACGAATCCCCTCCTAGATGAAGATCTCACTTTTGTTTTTATTTGGGTAGAGGCTGCTCCATGAGGAGAAAATGTCCAAACCCCTTTTAGGATTGTCACCAACGCCCAATCTGCTTGATAGAAAAGGAATACGTTGTCGGTGAAAAAGAGATGAGTCAGCTGCACAAATTTGCATCTCCAGAAATATTTGAAGTACGGGAGAGCAAGATTACAGAGAAAATTTCCATGACTAAGGTAAATAGGTAAGGTGACATAGGATCACCTTGCCTAAGTTCTCTTCCAGTAGGGAAAAAACCATGCAATTCACCATTGATAGAGATGGAATATTTCGGCGTACGTACGCAAACCATAATTAGCATAATAATCCACTCGGGAAAACATAAGGCATGGAGAGCAAGCTCCAAGAAATCTCAATCAACCGTGTCATATGCCTTATGGAAATCAACTTTGACAGCACATTTGGGCAAATAAGGCTCTAAGTAAAATCCAGCAAACAACTCTTGAGCGATGATCCTCCTACCCTTTACAAAAGCATTTTGTGAAGGGCTTATCAAATCACTTAAGACAGCAGCAATGCGGTTAGTAAGGATCTTTGTAATGACTTTATAAATGGTATTACAACATGCGATAGGCCTAAAATTAGTGACTACACTTGCGTTAGGGACTTTAGGAACTAGGGCGAGGATAGTGGTATTTACCTCTTTTAGGAGCTGTTTCGAAGAGAAGAAATCCTGGATTGCTTCCACCACCAACGGCCCCACTAAATCCCAATTAGTCTTGTAGAACTCTACCAAGAACCCATCAGGACCTGGGGCCTTGCCTTTGGCAAGAGAGAATAGAGTATTCTTAATCTTAGAGGGAGAAACCGGCTCACACAGGGAGCGCACCTGAGCATCCGAAAGCGGGTGACGAACAAACGTCTTCAACTCCTGAAGCGAAAGTTTAGATAAAGCCTTATGATGAGAGATCAAATTCGAGAAAAACCGAACAAAAACTTGCGGCACAAGAACATGATTAGTGATAACAGCCCCCAACTGATCATTAATGGAAATGATCCTATTAGTAAGCTACCTCCTCTTCACCAAATGGTGGAAAAACTTAGTATTCTTGTCACCTTCTTTTAGCCATCTCACTCTCGACTTTTGTTTGAAGAAGGATTCTTCTTGATTCCTCAAATCAACAAAAACACGACGCTGAGATTTTTCCAACTCAGCAAGTGAAAGGTTGGAAGGTCCGATTGAAGGCTAACCTCAGTGCTTCGAAGGCCTCTTGCTTCGGCTGTCCTCACAGAGATATCCAAGAAGGCGGCTTGGTTAAGTAACTTGAGTTGAGCTTTCACAATTTTCAACTTGGAAATAAGCATGTACATTGGAATGCCTATGATAAGGAGTCCTTAGCCCGACGGAAAATTGAGTTAAAGTCCGGATGGTCAGCCCAAAATTCAAAATACTTAAACGGCTTCCTCCTATGGACCGGCTAAAGAACTTTGACAATCATAGGAGTATGGTCCGAGATACCAGGGTTCAAAAACAAAGCCTCAGAGAATGAGAAATCAAGATTCCATTTGTTGTTAACCAGAACACGGTCGATCTTCCTCATCTTCCTGGCGTCCCTTACCGAGGTAGACCAAGTATAACGAAGGCAACATATCTAAGATCCATCAGTTTTATTTGTGCTAAGCATTGGGCAAAATCATCAAAATAAGGGATCTAGTTGTTGGAACTTCCAACTCGATCGGATGGGTCTTTAATGGCATTGAAATCCCTAGCAACAAGCCAAGCCAAATCCTACATCAAGTCATTGAAGTGGAGGAGGTCCTCCCACAAAGGTCTATGACACACAAACGAATGCTCCCCATAAACAACAGAAATGCAACAGCTCACATTAGACATATTAAGCTTAAGGCTACCATGCAAAGCCTGGTCATTGATAGAGATATGCACAAAAGAAACAAGATCTGGGTTCCATCCAACCCAGATTCTACCATGAGAAGAATACTCATAGTTTGCAATCCATTTTCAACCTCTAAGTAAGGAAGCCGAGACAGAATCAAAAGACTCCTTAGGAACCTTACTCTCAAAGAGGCCAATCAGGCAAAGCTTATTAACAGTAGCAAATCTCTTGATCTCCGCACACCTAAGAGGATTGACCATGCCTCTACTATTCCAAAAGCCAAAAAAACATATCAAAAAGGATAGGGGGACAAAATTACCTCTTCTCAGACCTGCGACCTGTAGCAGGCGCTTTTGAAACCACCGAGGGTGGTGGGTCACGAAGAAACAAGAGGAGCTGATCTTGTATACTTCGAGCACTGGCCGAGGCCGGGCCTTTCAGCGAAGGGGAACCCACAAACAATACATCTTCATCATTTAATTCCATTTGAATACTAGAGTTGCATATTTCATCCGAGCTTTCAACCGGAAGTGAAGGGGCGAGAGCACTTCCTTCACCTGCCGAGGATAAACCAAAAGAGGCAACTTCCTTCTCAGCGTGCCTTTTCTTTTTCCTGCATTTCCCCTTCACCTGCTTCCATTCTAGATCGGCAGTAAGAGCTGAGGACATAGCCACCATTTCACCACCATCCTCAAATGTAGAAACCCCAGCAATAGAGATCTTCGAAGGCTTAAGAGGAACTTGCGCGGTTGCCTCCAATTGTAGATGAGAATCAATCTCAAGATCGATCATGTCCATGCCTGGGGTAGTAAGTGGAACTTGTAAGTCCACCATAACCTGTTTTTGACAATTCTAAGAGAAGGTAGGACCATCTGGACGAGTAGAGGAATTAGGATGCACAGACTTGTCTTGAGCAGGATGAATTCCAACACCAACATTCAAGACCTGATTAGCTTCTGCAGATTTTCCTTCTGCGGGAGGAACAACGGAGTTTCGAGGAGCAGCTATTTTATAGTTGTGACCAAAGATACTGCACACAGAGTAAGCAAGCGGTTTCCATTCATATTCGACTTCCACTTCCACTGATTTACCATCAAGGAGCAGCTCAATAGATTCACAAGTTGGTTACTGGGCTGTTATTTCAACACAAACCCTGACGAACGTTAACATTGTCATCTGCTATGTCCGCTAATCCACATAGAGTGGTTTACCCATTACACTGGCCACCTTTCCAATGGATTGAGCTTACCAAAATGAAAAAGGTAAGTTCCAAAGTCTCACCCAAACCGGGATCGAGCGATGGGTGTCTTTACTGAGTTCCAAACCCGGTTTCCATTGTTGCAGAACCAGTGGAATCCTTGCAAATGTTATATGGCCACCTTCAAGGACTTTCCTTCAGAACTCCCTATCTGATATGTGCAATACAAATAGTCCCCGCCCATTAGACATGACTTCGAATAGATTCGGACCCCAGGCTTTTTTAAGAGCCTCTTCAATAACTTTAAACGGCAACCACCTTCCAATGAAATACCTCACAAGACACTCAAAAAGCTTGGGATCAGCAGCTTCAAGATTAGATTATGTCATATGTATAACCGGTTTATTGTTCACAAAGGTTGGAGGAGTATATTTAAGATCATATCATTTATTCACTACACTAGCAACAGCAGCCCAAGACCAAGTTACCGGGTTTTTCGACTCACCACTGCGTTGAGGGTGCTTGGATCTCGATCTACCTCTACTCTTCTCACACGCCTTAACAGGAGTAGGAGGAGGTCGCAAGTCATTGTTCTCGATCACAACAGATGGGGACGAAGGATTCGGCCTCTGTTCGCTTAATAAAGGAGTAGCCAATGAGGGATGTCCATGAACAGGAGGGGAATGGATAGATTACTCGGCCCCTCATCATCAAAATGGGTCCGGAAGGATCCAGACTCCATCGATTCAGCAGACTCGAAACAGCAGAAATGCGAACAAAACCCTAACCCATCACAACCAGATAAAGCCCACAGAAGAGCACGTACTAGGCTATACTTTAGAGGGGTTTGGAGAGTAGTAGAAGGCACCCAAGACCACCGAAGAACAACTCCAACTACCGGTCAAAACGGCCGAAATCAATAGTGCAAGAATCTGCAGGAACAATACTCTAGTTGGCCCCTAGAGAGCATCGTGAATAGTCTTCGGTTCAACCAATTTGTTTGTCACCAAATAGGAAATGTTTGTAAAACCTATCTCACCAAATTAACCAGTTGATTTGATCACCTATACAAACATAATCTTTATTTTCATAAGTAGAGCTTCTCTATTTAGAATGTTTTTGTCTTCAAAATCCAATTGTCAATCAAATAGATTGAGTCAATCAAATTTATTTTGATGTAGAATCTAAACTAGATCACTAGTCGTTATACATTTTGGGCTTGTGTCATATTCTGTCAAGTTATTTCATTCTAAACTTGCTTCGTTCAGAATCTCTTTTGTTCTGAACTTGTTACATTATGTATCATGTTCTATACTTGCGTCATTCTGGACATGTCACATTCTGGACTCGTTCCATTTGTATGTAAAGTCAGGGTGTGTTCAGTTTGAAGTAGACTTCACAATCTGGACTTAAGTTTGAACATATTTATCCTTAGTCTGGTTCTGAACATATTTAGCCTTAAGGTCTAGACACAGTTTGAATAAGTTCAATTTCAGCAAATAGTCTATCTTTGGGATCTTCCAAGTATTATACTTGATAATATCCTTCACACATTTTATCATTTGCATAATTTGTTACTCAATTATTATATACAATAGTAGCATTTGATTTATTTTGTCATTTTCAAAACATCATAAGGGATTTCCACAACACTCTCATTATGTGAAAGAGATAGAGACATTGAGAGAAAAGCATAAGCATCATGCCACATGCTGGCCATCGCACCTACCGTAGAACCAATGACGAAGGTGACGTCCACATTGAGCTTAAAGGCTCCCTTCTCTAGTGCTTTCCAGCTTGTAGGTGAAGTCCGCTTCAAATCTGATTTTTCCCGTTGTTTCGCACTCCAATCCTTGAAATTTTTATGCAAGTTAGGTGCTTCATCTATTGTCTTCTATGGATATGGTGTTCTAGCTTTAAAGATTGCCTTGTTTTGTGCTTTCCATAAGTACCAGAGCACTTTAACTACGAGTTCAAGAGGTGGTGGACCTAGTGCATCACTCTTGTAGCTTAAAATCCATTGATCTATACTTGTAAGTCCTCTTATTTGGATTTGAACTTGTAAGTTATGATTGGACTAGATTTTAGTTGTCTAGGGACATAGGAGAAAGAGATGCTTAGGAGTTTCCAGGTTTCTCTTATACACTAGGCACCACGGATCAGGTTAAATTCTCCAATTGAATAAGTTTTCCTTTGAGGGCAGGGCATTTTGACATATTTGCCATATGAGTAGTTTGATTCTAGGCAGGGTGTTTAGGTTCCATATTCTAGACCATAGGGTTCATGGGACTTGGCGTGAGGATGAAGCTTGTTGGTTGGCTCGGTTGTTTGCTTCTTCTTTTTTTTTTTTTTTCTTCTGAGATGGTTCTACCCACTTTTAACAAAGTAGAAACCTAATGTGGCTACTGTCCATATTACCTTTTCATTTTCTTCCATTGTTGGGATGAGAATAGCCAAGATTTCTCCACTATTCTCTCATCAAACAAGTTGCAAAGGCTTTGTTATTTCCATTTGGCTTGATTGCTATCTATTAGTTCAGCCACTAGTTTAGGTTCATCTAGGTTTGTTGGTCTTGCAATTGTGCCCACTCTTATTTGCTTGCCTTCTCGAATTCTAATCGATTTTTCATTCCCAACTAACCATTGAACCCAGCCAACTATTACATCTCTTCCAACTAGTAGACTATGCCAACCTCAGTATGATCTTTGTCCTTTCTTTGCATACTTAAAGCCAGTGTTGGGGTAATAGAGCCCATCATAATTTGACACCAAAGCATCAAAGGTGATTGCGTCAACCTTTAAGCCTATTTGCCCACCATAACCCTATTAAAAGTGATGAGGTCTTTAAATCCATACCCTTGCTATCCTTCCTTTTCTTCATTACATCCAATATTTCCAGTGTACATTAGCCTTCGAGTCATTATTTTTCCACTGGAATGAAGGGATCTTATGTTCAATAGCTCTACAAACTGAAAGTGAGACCTTGAAAATTGACATGGCATATTGCAGGAGAGCCTAGACGACCATTTTCAAAAGTATTTCCTTCCCTGCCTTTGACATCATTTTTTCCTTCCATCCTTCAATCTTCATATTGACAAAATGAGAAAATACTTGGGTATTCTTTCAGAATTTTGCCAATTAAATCCTAAACTTTTTTACATTTTGCAAATTAAATTCATCCGGTCAATTTTAGCCAAAATTTATTGACGCGGATGCCAGTCATCCTATGTAACATGGCCGGCGTTGACGTAGAAAATTTATGAAATTAAAAAAAAAAAATCTGACTTCTTTTATTTTTATTTATTTAAATTTTTTTTTTCCTTCCAAGCTTGGTGAGGGTCGATGGTGTTTGTTGTCCTATGTGACACTATCAACGTCCACATTAGCAATTTTCGGTTAATATTGGCCGGATCGACTCAATTGGCAAAACGTGGAAAGACTTAGGACTCAATTGCACAAATTAAAAGGTTTATGACTAGATTGACAAAAGTCTAACAGGTTTAAGACTTTATAAATAATTTTCTTTGATAACTACCTAGATCTAGTGGGTTCAAAAAGATTGTTGTCGCTGCCGATACTTCGGATTTTGAGGGGTTGTTTAGACACGAGGACCTCATTATCCATAACAAGTATGAACTTGTTGCCAGCTTGGATGATGATCAATATTGTCGGCGAACCCATTGAAGAGGCCTTGAATACAGAACCATGCTTGGAAATCCTCTCCTCCACCCATTTTGCGCCGTGCTCCGTCCTTTGAACTTATATAAAATTGAGGGTTTCTCCGATCATCCAAGAGACCCTTTTGGAAGCCTTTTGTCTTTTGGGTCCTTTGAGAAAATGATTAGCAAGATAATTGAAGCTAAAAAGAAGGTGGCGAAACTTAAATCCAAGAGAGACATAGCTTGAGGGTTCAAATCTTGTGATGCGATTGGGGCTGATTCAACTTAGTATTGAAGGAAGGTAATTTTATTATCTTAAATTACCCCAAAATGGAATGAGATCCTCTACCTCTTCGATATATTTATTTGGTGTCTCCTCCATTTAAACTATTAAATATAGTTCCACATCAACTAAATATATAGTTATAATGTCTTATATACAAGATAGTGCTTTCGCCTAACAGAGACTTTGTAGATTTTTTTATTTTTGGTTGGAACTTAGTAGATTAAATCTCATGCATTTTTATGCTTAATAGCACTTCAATTAGGAGCTCTTTCGGGGCCTAATCTTGATCGGCAGGCCCATGGAAGGATAAGGCATGATATGGCGAATTATGACCTCCTCCGCTCCAATTGCGACCGCTCGTACCCCATCACCAAGTTGTGCACCATCGTGAGTGTCTCCACTCTCACAAACTCATTCTCGATACACGTCTGGAGTCTGCCCCTGCATGGGACATAGGTGAAGGGCAGAATCGGCCTCAATGTGCTCTCGAAGCGAGACAATTCAAACTCGTTCGGTCTCACAAATATGTTAGTGTTCATGTGCATTCCGCACGCTACCCATAATACCTAATTCTCGATAACATTTTTATGAGAACATTTTTCATTTGCAAGGGATGGACACCTTTGCAAATTCAGATCATTTGACATCACAAATGAGTGATTAAAAAGATTTGACAACTATTGAAAAAGGGCAAATACCACAAGCTATACCCACTATGATACAAATATCCCCAATTTTTTTTTGTGTCGCAAAAAAATTTAAACTTGCCTACTATGACACAAATACCCAAACTATTTATGTGTCTCGAAAAAGCCTAAACTTATATATACCCTCTATTTCAAATTTATCTCGCCCATACAATCAGGATCTCGGTTTCCATAAGTAGAACCTTCCAAATATACTTTGCCAATCATCGATCCTCAATCTTTGAATCAATCATGATCAAATAAATGATTCATTCACGTCATATCCAACCAAGAGATTTTCTCCAACGATAATGATCAAATCCTTAACGAAACATCCAGCTTCGGATAGGCCTTCTTCGACGGATTAGAAACCGTCAATGAGAATAGATTTTGAGTCTTGAGTCTAGCAGTCCGGAGGTCTTCGGACTTTAAATAGTAGAGTCTCGCAAATCTTCAAACTAGACGATGGAAATATTTTGTCGGCTTCAAAATACTCTAGGAAAATTTCTCCAACAATCTTCCCCTTTTTGATGGTGACAAAACTTTCCCTGATTTGATAACTTTGACCTGCAAAAAATTACTCAAGCAAATATGAATATCTCATAAAGATAAATGGCTTAATGATAACACTAGAATCTGCAACCACAGGAAATAGGTTAGTCTTGCATGTGAGTAAGGTCATTCATAAGATATCAATAGTACTTAATATAAGCAGTCAAACCCAAATCCCAAATTCAGTCCACATCCGGACACAAAAGTTAAGTTAAACATAAACATCAAAATAAATCAAAAATTCAAGTTCAAAGTTTCAAATCTCGCATCTCTCCCCCTTTTTGTCATAAAAAAAAGGTTGAGATGGAAAGAGAATGGAATCAAGAATGCTTGGGAACACGAACAAGCTGAAAATCTCTCATTGACTAGATAATGCCTTCCAGCTTTTTCAACTCTTCCTTCAGTTGAGCCACCTTTTCTCCCTTAGCATTTGCTTGAATCTGAAGAGCAAAGGTTTGGATTTGATCATTCAAAGAAACTAAAGAAGCTTGACCTGCAGTCTGTAAATTCTAAACTTCGCATCCCAAAGCATATATTTGACATCGCATTTCTAAGAGAACATCAAGAATTCTGCAAAAATCTACTGAATTATCAGTTTGCGTACTGGCTTCTGCACGATCAGATGGAGTAAAGGTAGATGATGGCAAATCAACATAGTACGTAGATTGGGCGATGAAACATCATGTCCCTCCTCAGGAAATTGAAAGGCATAAATGTCCTCTAGATCTGCTGGAGAGCGGCTGACTCCTTCACTACTAGCAGGATATGAGGACATTCCTCTTTTCTCACGATCTCCCCTTGTTTCCATGCCTTCAGGTAGAGAAGAGTGTTCCTCATGCTCTCCTTCCTCTTGATTTCCTCTTTCATCTTCTTCTTCTTCAAATCTTTCCTCCTTTGCTTCTTTCTCTTCTGCTTCCAAATCTTCTCTTTCTCCAATCCTCTATTCTGTGTCTTTCTCTTGTTATTCTATTGATTCTGGAACAGAATGACTCAGGTTCTTTAATGCCATTGCACAAATGGTGATGTCTTCCTCATCATCTTCATCATCAACGAGAGAGCTCTTCTTTTCTTGGATGAAGCAACCATGGGCTCTTTCCCTTTTCTTTTTGCTGCCGAAGAGACTTGATGATGTTTGACATCGGTTTTCTCCTTGAATTTCTCCAACACCTTGTTGAGTTCCTTTAGACGCATTTTAGACACCATTTTCAGTCCCACCACCATTTGATCACAAGATCGAACATAGAGAATTCGTGGAGGCTGAACATTCAAATGTCTGAATAATTTTGTCACAAGAGCTGGATAAGGAAGTTGACCTTTGTCCTTCATCACTGCTCTATACATGTGGAACATAATAGAGTGAGGAAGAGAAAACTTTTTCCCAGCATTGATGGCATACATCAGCTTTGCCTCTAAATTTGAAACATCAGTCTTTGAAGTAGATTTTGATATGAGGCAATTAATCACGATCTTGTAAAGCAGAATGTTGAATGCACTCATCCTCGAGTAGGAAACCTTTCTCTCTGTCCTTCTATCCTTAACAAGTTCTAACGTAGCACGAGCAATAGAGACATTGATAGGTTGATATCTCCCTCTCTCAATCCCAATCACATCAGCCAACATATCTACATCCACCACATAGTCTTGATCTTGGACACTAAAGAGAATCTAGTCTCAAGATTCAAATATGCGATGAGTTCGATATAGAGTCGAAACGTAACTGTTCAAGTTGAAGAAGACTGAATTTTTCCTTCAAATTAACGTTCACAGTATCAAGGAAATCAAAATCCACACTTCTAGGGTTTATCACCCCACGCTTCAACAACTCAGAGTATATATGTTTTTGTTCCTCTGATCGAAACAAGTCTGTCCTTTTGCCTCGAATTTTTGCCGCAACACCCATTCTCGATTGAAATTAACTGTACAACTTGTCATCATCATTTCCATCTATCTGATTCAACCCTCCAACACGAGGATCGATTGGAATATTTTCCATTGCCTCTTATGCCGACCCAGTAGGGGCAATTCCCAACCGCTCCATTGTGCGTAAAAAGAAGGTTTCATTTTTGTACCCTTTATCTTTCAGAAATTGGTCAATGTAGTTCAAAGGAGTTCCGCCCCTTTTCAAAGCGTGATAAAGCTTGTAGGTAAAAGAGGGCTTAAAGACTCTTATAGGTTATGCATCTTTGATTATTTCTTCCTCTTCTCGTCGAGCAACATCCAGTTGTCTAGATGGAGAAGATGGACCCCTATGAGAATGTTGTGGGCTCTATTGCTGACTAAGAGACTCTTCTTCCTCGGTGAGATCAAAGTGCGTAGGCCCCTCATGCATTTGCTGTGGTCCCCTGTTCACGATCCTCGAAGACTTCCTTTGAGACGACATCTTTCACAGTCTTTAAAAGATTCCAAACTTGACTTTCCCAAGAAATATGACAACTTTTTGAAGATTAAACAAGAGAAGAAGACAGGAGTGGAAGATCGATGCTTTTTAGGGTTTTTGGAGTTAAACGAAAAGGAACCGACAGTATATAGGTCAGTCGAAGAGAGACATACAAAACGTCGTAATGGAAAGTAAAAAGATGCCATTTAAAAATAATTGTCTTTTTCAAAAAATTAGATAACTGCCATTTTAAAAATTAACTCATTTTTTGAAAAAGAAAGATTGCACTTATCACGGAAATTGAAAGTAGCAAAAATCAATTATAGATAGATGATCGTACCTTTTTGAGATTTAATATGAGAGAGAATAAAATAACTTACAGTCAAAAATCTTGTTTGTCTAAGTTTGAGAGTCTCTAGACTTTAACTTCTTCAAACCTTAAGATGTTGAGTCTGGAACGGATGATTTCAAATTAATTTTTCTCCAAAGGCTTTGTAAATATGTCCGCCAATTGGTTCTTTGAGTCAACAAACTGAATCGAAACTTCTCCATTTTGAACATGATCTCTAATGAAGAATGTCGAATCTCTATATGCTTTGCTCTTGAGTGAAGAATTGGATTTTTGGTGAGATTGATTGCACCGGTGTTGTCACGCTTAATCTCCGTGCATGATTCTTCAATTCCAAAGTCTCTTAGCTGTTATTTTATCCACAAAATTTGTGAACAACAACTTTCAAGAGCTACATATTCTGCTTCTGATGTAGAAAGAGCTATTGTATTTTGCTTCCTTGAAAACCAAGATACTGTCCTACTTCCAAGTAGTTGACAGGTACCCGAAATGCTCTTTCTTTCAACTCTGCAACCAGCTAGATCTGCGTCTGAGTATCCAAGAAAAGTAAAGTCTCACTTTTTAGGATACCAAAGACCAATGCTTGAAGTTGATGCAATGTATTTGATAATATGCTTTGCAGCACTTAGATGAGATTCTTTAGGGTCTGCTTGAAATCTAGCACAAATGCAAACACTAAACAAAATGTCAGGTCTAGAAGCAGTAAGATAAAGAAGTGAACCAATGATACTCCTGTATAGCTTCTGGTCAATTTTCTTTCCTCTTTCATCTTTGTATATCTTCAAAGAACTTGACATTAGTATATCAGTCTTTTTGCAATTTTCCAGTCCAAACTTTTTGACAAGATCATTAACATATTTTTCTTGATGAATAAAAGTCTCTTCCTTCAATTGTTTCACTTGAAGTCCAAGAAAGAATATTAGTTCACTCATCATGCTCATTTCAAATTCATCCTGCATAGACTTAGAGAATTTCTTGCACAGACTTTCATTAGAGGATCCAAAAATAATATCATCAACATATATTTGAACAAGCTGAAAACTTTTGCTTTTCTTTTTGATAAATAGAGTAGTGTCTACTTTACCTTTGACAAAGCCGTTTTGAATTAAAAACTTACTTAACATGTCGTATCAAGCTCGATGTGCTTGCTTTAAACCATATAATGCATTTTTCAGTCTGAATACTGAGTCTGGTTTTCTTGGGTCTTCAAACCCAGGTGGTTGTTCCACATAGACTTCCTCATGGATAAATTCATTCAGGAAAGCACTTTTGATGTCCATTTGGAATAACCTGAAATTCTTATAACAAGCAAAAGTAAGTAATAATCTAATTGCTTCTAACCTTGCTACTGGTGCGTAAGTCTCATCATAGTCTATCCCTTCTTCTTGCGTATATCCCTTGGCCACGAGTCTTGCTTTGTTTCTTACGATCTTTCATTTCTCGTTCATCTTGTTCCTGAAAACCCATTTAGCTCAAATAATAGATTTACCTTTTAGTTTATGAGTCAACTCCCGACATCATTAATATTGAATTGCACGAGTTCTTCTTGCATAGCTTCATCCAGCTTTCATCGATAAAGTTTCTTCTATGCTTTTGGGTTCTATTTCAAAATAAGAGCCACAAGACTAGACTCTTCGCGCCTTTTGGATCTTGTGCGAATTCCTTCATTAATGTCGCCAATAATAAGATCTTTGGGATGACTGGACTTATGCTTCCAGTTACTGGTTGATTTGTCAGGTTGATGATCACTTCATTCATTTGAATCTTCAACAATCATTTGTTGCTGGTCTTTCAAAGTCTGAGCTGCGTCTTGAGATTTAGACTTTGTAGAGTTTGGAGTAGGTTCAGATTCTTCAAGATGAGTTTGAATAGATTCATTTGTATAGAATCTTGGAATTTGACATTCATTAATTTCTCCACAGATTGAGTCTTCTTGTTGTAAACTCGGTAGGCTTTGCTTGAGGTAGAATATCCTAGGAAGATGCCTTCGTCTAATTTTTCTTCAAACTTGTCAACTCGATCATTTGCATTTTTCAATATAAAGCATTTACATCCAAACACATGAAAATATGAAATAATAGGCTTCTTTTCTTTGAATAACTCATAGGGGGGTTTTTTTTTTTTTCCTGAATAGGTCTTAGAAAAACTCTATTAATAATATAACAAGCTGTAGAAACTGCTTCAGCCCAAAATTGTGAAGAGATGTTACTTTCAATTAAAAGAGTTCTAACCATTTCTTGAAGCGACTTATTCTTTCTTTCCACAACTCCGTTTTGCTTTGGAGTATATGGAGAAGAGAACACATGCTGAAAACCAGATTCATTACAAAATTTGGTAAAATCTTAATTTTCAAATTCACCTCCATGGTCTGTTCTTATACTTGAAATAACATACCCTTTTTCATTTTAGACATTTTTAGCAAACTTTTCAAAGTAAGAAAATGTTTCAGACTTACTTGCGAGGAAATATACCCAGATAAATCGTGAGTAGTCATCCACAATTACTAGGCAATATTTCTTACCTCCAATGCTATGAGTTCTGGTTGGTCCAAAGAGATTTATATGCAGAAGCTGCAGTACACGATTAGTGGAAACTTGATTTATTGGTTTAAAGGGATTTCTTACCTGCTTTCCCAATACGCATGGTGTACATAGATCAGACTTTTGGTATGATAGATTGGGTAAACCACAAATAAGCTTCTTTGCTGAAATTTTGGCTATATGTTTCATATTGATGTGCCTAAGCTTTCTATGCCATAAGTTTGCTTCGTCTTGAATTGAGATTAGATATTGCGATTCATCTGGTTTCACATCCAAGAGGTAGATATTTCCATGTCTACAACCCATGAATGACTGAGTAGAATCTTTACTGGTTCCTGAACATATTCTCTCTTGAAAGTTGATTTTGAAACCGGTATCGCACAGCTAACTGATACTGAGCAGATTGTAGTTGAGTCCTTCCACGAAGGAAACATTACTGATTATGAGGTTTCCAATCTTTATAGTTCTAAATCCCATAATTCTTCCTTTGTTGTTTCCTCCAAATGAGATTTTTCCACCATTTACTTGAACGAGTTTTATGAAACAATTTGAATCTCCTGTCATATGTCTTGAACATCCACTATCCATATACCATTTTACATTTTTCTTGATAGTGACTTCAAATTCACTGTCTGAATTTGAGTCTGTCTAGGAGTTTGAATTTGAATCCGATTGTGCCATCAGACATATATTGGCATAATCATCATCATTTTCTTCACATTCCGTATCACTCCAGGTTTCTGCTTTAAAAGCCTTTCGATACTTTTCAACTTTTCCTTTATTCTTCCTCAGAAGAGGACAGTTGGGTCTGATGTGTTCATTTTTCTTACATTCAAAGCAGACTACATCTCTATTTGATTCATCATCCTCAACAGACTTAGTCTGTTGCTTTTGATAACTCTGTTTCTTTTGATTGAATCTTCTTCCTTTTCTGTTCAGCTTTCTGAATCTTCTTATTGTGAGAGCAAGCTCCTCATCATTCAAATTGTCTTTAGAATCTGTAACATCAGAATTATCATTGGATTTTAATGCAATGGATTTCTTATCTTTAGGATCTTTGTCTTCATTGATTCGTTCTACTTCATAAGATTGAAGAGTCCCAACCAACTCATCAATATATAGTGGCATAATTTTTTGTGTCTCCCTTATTGAGGTCTTTATGTGATTCAAATCTTGGAGAGTCCACGCAGTAGCTTGTTTACTTTCATGGGATCAGAAATTGGTTGACCTTGATTTTCAATACCATTCAAGATTTCTGTAAAACGACTAAACATGCCAGTTATAGATTCTCCTGATTTCATTTTGAAGGCTTTGTATTAACCAAGGAAAATGTTGATTCTGGTTTCTTTCACTCGATCGGTTCCTTCATAAGTAATATGTAATCTATCCCAAACTTCTTTCGCTGTAACACAAGAAGATATTATGTTATATTCAGTAGGTGACAAAGCACAATATAAAGAATAAATTGCTTTTGCATCAAGAGCTTGTCTCTTGGTTATCTCTTTTTAAGTCATTTCACTAGACTCAACAGCTTCTTTTCCTCTTTCTAAGACAAGTGCAGCTTCAGGAATTATTCCTTTGTCTATAACGTCCCATTCCAGAGGATCCTTTGATCTTAGGAACGCCTTCATCTTGTTTTTCCATATGTTGTATTCCTTTTCATCAAAGTAGGGCAATCTGGTATTGTTTTTCCCTTCTACTAGCCCTGGAGCTAACATACTAGCCATGGATCTTTAACTCTGAAGTAAAACACTTCAAACAAAGTGAGTACACATGCTCTAATACCAATTGAGATAGCTAGTAAAAGAACCTAAAGGGGGGTGAATAGGTGTTAAAATAATTTCTCGAGATAAGAGAGCAATACAATAGAAAGGAAGTTCTCCTTTCGTTAATAAAACAAATTATGATCAAAGTAAAGCAGAGAGTAAAGAAGAGAAAATGAACACATAAATTATAATGGTTCGGCTTATTTCAAGCCTACGTCCACTCTTCCGCACCGACAAAGACACCGGCTGGATTTCACTATGAACAAAAAGTTGTTACAAAGAAGACTCTCCCTTGATTCCATAGTGTAGATACTCTACCACACTTCCTCAAGGTTTCTCAAAATATAGACTCTCTTTTGCGTACAAGATTTCGCTCAGTAAATGATTTGACTAAGAACAAAGACCTTCAAACTTTGGAATTCTTCTATCGCGCACACACTCGAACAACTGGAACGTCTTCCTTATATCTTCCGTTATGCCATCATACCCATTGGCACTTACCAAAGGAATTCTTCCAATCTTCCCGTTGGACAAAATCAATTAGAAAGATCATTCGAGCTATTTAAGGAACATGTCGATAGTCCATCAATCATGCTCGCCCATACAATCGGGATCTCGATTTCCATAAGTAGAACCTTACTAATATACTTTGCCAATCATCGGATCCTCAATCTCTGAATCAATCATGATCAAATAAAGGATTTTGTTATGTCATATCCAGCTAAGAGATCTTCTCCAGACGATAAGGTCAAATCCTTAACGAAACATCCAGTTCTAGATAGGCCTTCTTCAACGGATTAGAAACTGTCAATGAGAATAGACTTTGAGTCTTGAGTCTGGCAATCCGGAGGTCTTCAGACTTTAAATAGTAAAGTCTACAAATTTTCAGAATAGATTGATGGAAATGTTTTGTCAGCTTCAAAATACTCCAAGAAGATTTCTCCAACAATTCTCATCCCTCAATGCTAGCAAGCAGCTTGTCACGTTGTTCTTAGCATCTAACGTTCCTATCGAAATCTCCTCCTTCCTGTTCCTCAAAATTGGCAAAATGCAGTCCACGATCCTCGACTTGACTTGAAGCCCCTTCGAAAAGACACTGCCCGGGAAATTCAATGGGAGAGACCAGATGGCCTTGAAGGCAAGACTTAAATCGTCAGTCTCTCCTTGGTGAACTCATCCTTGGTGTCAAAGAGGATGTCGCTTGCTACATTGAAAGTGAGCTTCTTCATGAAGACGATGGCCTTGATGGTGTATATATATATCTCTCTCTCTCTCTCTCTCTCTCTCTCTCTCTCTCTCTCTCTCTGGTTTTTTCGAGAATTAGGTTTCTAACTATGTCATCCATTATTTTGACATGGTTCTATAGGCTTTTTGGTTTCAAGAAGCTAAGCATCGCCCCCTTATTAATTTGTACCTGCAGAATATTATGTGAATATTTATACAATTCATCATCCATGAAAGTGCAGTTTCAAGAATTTATCATAGCTAATGTATTCTCGTAAGGCTTTAGCATTTGAATGGAATGTGGTCATTATCTCAAATGGTTAAAAATCCGAATGACGCTTCAAATTTTAAGAGCGAGCACTTCCTAATTTGTGCAAAATTATGAAAGCAAGTGCATAATCGCTAAATTACAAAAACTAGTCACAATGATAACTCAAAAGCTCTGTTTGGCAGTTGAGATAAAATTCGAAATAGGATATGATTTATCCTATCTTACATTTGGTGCTTGCTTAGGACCGGATAAATTTGGATATAAAAAAGATATAAGCTGGATAAATTATCCCATGGAAGAAATAAGATAAAAGTGGATAGGATTTCCAATATCCATAAAAAGAAAAGTTATTTTTCTCAAATAACAAACTTATTAAATTAACAAAATTAAAGTTATATTTTAATATAAATAATATTTGAATTCTAATTTAAGAAATTAAAAATAAAAACATAAAAATTTATTTTTAAATTTAATCTTATTTTATTTATATATTCAACTTAAATTCTATCTTATAATATACATTCAATCTATAAATCATATTTTAATATTAATTATAAATTTTAGATATTTTTGTATTTTTGGTATATTAGTACATTTATTATTTAATAAAATTTTATTAGAGAATGATGGAAGGGGAAAAAGAAGTAATAAAGAAAATAATTTAAAAAGGAGGAAAAATAAAATAAAAATAAAAATAAATTCGGGAATAGTGTCGAGAAAACTTTTCACCATCTCCATTTATAAACTTGTAGGTGCATTTACAATGATATGCCATTGATACAATATATATAAATAATGTGAATATATCTAACTTTAATATTGAGATTCACCTTTGATATAGGAAAATCCAGGATTTCATATCTTATCCTATCTAGTCCTATTTTAATTAGAAATCCAAACGACCAAACATAGCCAAAGTACATGGATCCAATGAGTTCAAAAAGACTATTTTTGCTAGCAATGGCCTAGCTTGTGCGGGGTTTTTTGGGGGCAAGGACATCATCATCAAAAAATAAGGTAACCGGAGATCAGATGATCGTAAACTTAGTCTATTCCTCTCAATGAATGGATCACACTTGGCAATGCCTATGCATTTGGTCAATTGATATCAGCAATGAGATACAAATTAAGAATGATATTGTCCACGACATACAAATTAAATATGGGATGGAATTGTAATAACAAGACATATTCATAAAACTTCCCTAACAACGTTCTTGTAGTGATCGTCCGTCTCCATATGGCAAGCAACGATCAAACAATGATATAAAAGAAGTGGAAGAGGTTAAAGTGTTTTTTTTTTTTTTTTTGGTGGTTGAATGAAAGAGGTTAAAGTTTGCAAACATTTCTTTCTTTGTCTTCCCTCTTGAATGAGGTGTGTTAGAGAAATCTCATAGTGGAGAATTGATATGATGTAGAGTACTTAATATCTCTAAATCGACTCATAACTCATTGATATAAGCTTTCAAGTGAGTATGGATCCAACTAAATATATTAAGAGGCTCGAATATGGGCTCTCTCTTAGCGATCTCCCCATGCAAAGGTATCGGACTTTTACTATGCGTACCAACAAATGATATTAGAGCTGATGATTGTGGTTTTTAGGCAAGTGGATGTTGTGGTGTAGCAATGCGGGCCCATAGGGATTCAACTTAAGACAAGTTGATGCAAAAGAATACTTGAATTAAGGGGGAACAACCCTAACATTGAGCTCACACGTGAGGAAGAGATTGTTACTTGAATTAAGGGGGAGCAATTTTAGTACTAAGCTCACACGTGAGGAAGAAATTGTTAGGATATACGTGCAAGTAAGTTGTATTAAAGAAATTTTACATCGGAGAATTGATGTGGTGTATAATAGTTAATATATCCTAGTTGGCCCAGAACTTATTATCTTAAACTTTTAAGTGTAATGGGTCCAACTTGATATATTAACGAGCTCAACTTTCGGCTTCCTCTTAGCGATCTCCTCATGCAAAGATATCGGACTTTTACTACGCGTTCTCAACACTTGATTCCTCACTATAAACTCCAAAACAAGTGGAAGTTTCAGCAGTATATGCAGCAAATGTTTCTTTGGAATGACCGAACGTCCATCAAGATCATATATTATTCCAAGAAATAAAGCCTAAATCCATACTTAAGAATGCATTCTCCAAAGCGTCAAGACGCAATCATTCAAGGATCAGTGGAGTTTCCGACTTTGGTGCCATAGTTAAGTACGTATGGATGTAATCATTACTCCTATGTTTTCAACGCTTCAAAGAAAAATTGAACCCCCATCTTAATTTGTTCGAAGAAAGTATCGTAGAAATCAATCATTCATCTTATTCTTTCCGCCAAAAAGATAGACATAACCAATCACAGTATAGGAGACACGAACTATCTATGTTTTTAGATGTGGATTTCCACCTACAAAATTTAATTGTTTTTGTGTAGTACAATGCAATAAAGTAAAGATAACTGAAAAATAATAAATTTGTTTGATTTATGCAAGGCTTCTAAGTAGATGGCCAACGGTAATTATAGTGGTGGTACCGTAACTGTTTTTGACAAGAATAACAGAACACAAATCCACAAGCTCCCAGAGAGCAGGAAGGCAGCTTTCTATTAGCCAACTACGTGTTGGCCTAATAATATCTGTAAATGCCAAGAATACAACATAAACGAAGACTAGAATTACAATGGAGACGAAGCCACGATTGACAATACCACATCTCCCCGGAGGGCGAACAGTCGAATCGTTTCTTTGATTTTTTTTTGTAACGTTTACTACTTTTTCTCCTCCACCACCAAACCAAACATTTTCAAAACTAGAACATAACAGACCGAAATTATTGACCGAGTGTGTTATATGTGCTAAAACTTTAAACCAGAACCATGTAACTTCTCTTCCATGACACTGTCAATTCTCTTCCCCATGTCAGCACTCATGTAATTCCCCCAATCTCCAACCTCGCCTCTTCTGAAGAACCACTTGTTCTCTACTCCAAGAGACCCCTTCCCGCTCTTATTCACCTCCAATGCACTCAAATTGTCGAAACTACACATCCTCAGTATTCCCTCCACAGTCCCGTCTTTCAGTTCTTCTTCGATGAATGGACATCCCAGGAAATCGGCCAGCCTCCTCAATTGAACATGCGGGTCCTCTGTCATCTCCTCATACATCAAGAACAACACCTTTCCAGGCATCTCCGAGCTCGCCTTGTGGTAACCCAGCACATGCTCCCAGTAAGGCCCATAGAGGCTCAGCCCTCGACAAAACTTGTCGAGGCACTCCGGGAGTGGAATCTGGCCCTTTTCTTTGGCCTTCACTTTGTTGGTGAAGTGCCACAACGAGATCAACACGTCCTTAGGGTTCCTACACAGATAAACCAGCTTGCACGTGGAGTCCCTCACCGACCGTGGAAGTGAGGAAAAAGGCAAGTGGGTGGCAAAGAGCCTTGGGGACGCAAAAGCAGCGAGATCGGGATTTTCTTGCTCGAGATAGAGCTTGACATCCAAGAAGGGCACGAGGTCGTGGGGGTTCTGGGTTAGGAGAGGATGGGGTTGTTGTGAGTCCAAGTCAGAATACTTGGCACGGTTCAAGAGAGCGAAGAGGACGGCCTTCAGCCAGGTGGTGCCGGATTTCGGGCTGGTGACAAGGAGGATGTCTGAGGGCTGGGCTTGGAAGTGGTTTTGGAAAGCGAGGACACCCTTCAAGAGATGAGAGGGGAACCAGAAGCCCTGGTACAAGCAGATAGTGGGGACGAGCCAGTCTTCTTCGGAAGGGAGAGAAACGAGCAAGTCTTTGCATGCTTGCGACGTTTCCTCGCCTCGATCACAGAAAGAAGGAGGAGGTTGAGAGGCTTGCATGGCAGTGATGGCGGTGGTGGCGGTGGAGGAGGAGGAGGAGGAGGAGAGCTATCAAGGATTATTCTAGCTAGCTAGCAATAGGGGTGAGCATGGTCCGGGTTGGTCCGGGCCACCCCCTAACCCTAGGACCAACCCGTACAGTGTCGGTCCTCAATTTTTAGGACCGAGGACCGACCCTATTGAGCTTGGGACCAAGGACCGGACCGACCCAATGGGTTCGGTCCGGTTCCAGGGTCAACCCGGACCGATCGATAATTTTTTTTGTCTTATTTTTTATACTCCCTAAAAAAGCAAACCTACAAATTCAAATTACACATCCATCGACAATGCGGCATTGTGCAACTAAATTATAAATACCAATACATATTTAGCAAATTTAAGATGACACGATAGAAATTTCGTACTTGCTAACCGCTCATCAAGATATGGGATAAGATGGAAAGTTATTGTAATCATCTATCTTTAATATTCATAACACCATATGCAAAAGCGTTTTCCTGCATTTGATCATGTAGAGTCCACTCAACCAAAAAAATGAGCTTCACACCACTTGACTAGCAAATCACCGTAGCAAGAATCGCAATACTACTCTACTCTTCAAAAACTTCTACCATTTGACACAAATTGAAAAGTAAAATGCAGCTGAAATTCATTAGTAAAATACAATTAAACTATAAAAAGTTCAAAATACTTAATATAAATCATGAATATATAACTTCACATCTTGTTAATTCACTTAAACTTCTAAACACATGAAAACAAAACAAACGACACATAATTAATACTTAACAAAAGTTTTAAATTGAAATTACTATTAGTGTTATTGATAGAACATTTCAATATAATATAATATAACATATATTTTACTTAGGTTTGAATATATAAAAGAATTATATATAATATAATATAATTTATAGGGTTGGTCCAGGGTTGGACCGACCCAAAACTCTTAGGACCGAGGACCAACCCGCACAGTGTTGGTCCTGGAATTTCAGGACCGAGGACCGACCCAGTCCCCTTGGGAACCGGACCAGGACCAGCAGGGTTGGGCCGGTCCAGGGTCGGTCCAGGGTCAACCCTAGACCGCTGCTCACCCCTAGCTAGCAATAGGGTTTAGTTAGGAAAGGCCTAGTTGATGTTGTCTTCATTCTTTGATAAATGATCACTATGAGTCAAACTCAATAGAATTTGATCAATCCCTTTTAAATAGAGGCTTCTTGCATGAGAAAGATCGTTGTGAGGACAAGGTTGGAAACCCAAAACGAAAATTTTCATATGAACAACATGGTATGTTTGATCCACATCAAAGATTGACTTTTGTAATTTATACAATAAAATGTTGTTTGATTTCTGTTAAAATATGTTTCGAGTTAACGAAACCTGACCTAAGATGAATTGTAGGGAAGCATGGAGTTAATTTTTTTGATGTTGATTGAGCAAGTTTCAGACTTCAATTCAGGTAACTTGCTTATAAGGATCGAACTGGAGTTGGCACAAGAAAGAAAATTTTATCTTTGCCTATTTTGACTTAGCGTGAGCTTTCTTCTTTGACTTGGCCAACATGGGTGCAAGAAAGAAATAAAATATACGGATGTCTTTCATTGGGGAAGTTGGTTTGATATTGTCATATTGGAGTTAGACCTGATTTCTTGTCTCTGCATATATATTCTTTTGGGTCAGATTGTGAAGGGTAATTGTTCGTTGAAGCACCGTTCTCAACGAGTGCTTGATGCGGGTTTCCCTTCGAGGATTTCTTCGTGAATGACATCAATAATTCAAGAGTTGAATCAGATTAAATATTTGTGGTAAGAATATGCGTATTATGGGACTAAATATCGTATGTGTTATTGGGTACAATTGAGATTTGAAAAATACTGAGTGTTTGAGTAACTCAAGTATGGTTGTAATCTCCGTTATATTGCTTGATCTATAGCGTAATTCGTTGTTGCTCTCCCATGAACATAGGTCACTACAACTAAATTAACAAATCTTGTGTTTAATCTATTTTTTTATTCTGTGTATTTTATTTTTCAATCGCTTGCTTTCTCAACCATTTGTATGAACAAATTTGCATTAAAAATTTTTACCAACTCCTAACATTATCGATGCTTTCATATGACAAACGTCGTTATGTTTGATATATATAGCGCCAAGGGTTATAAAGCTTGACTTCTACTTTCAACGTGCACATGAAAGGAAATCATTTAGTTAGAGGATCCAATCAGAGTTTGACATCACGCTCATTTATTTTTGTTTAAATTCGCAAGCGGGTTATATCCATATTTATAATCCTCTAATAAGAGGTCTGGCTTTGCAGGGATCGAGAAAAATACATCTCTTCAGTTAGAAGTGCAATATCAAGTCAATAAATAATTTGGTGTACCATTAATCCATGTAAGTGAAGGCGCAGATAGAGCACCAAGCCTCAGGTCCATTACTGTATTATTTTACTTGTTTATACCTGCAACGTAAAGATATTCGTACATGTACATATCATCTATTTTTTAAGCTTTTCAAAAGTAAGTTTAAAGGGTAACTTCGTTCACTATATCAGGATGAGCAGCGTTACCATGACTAAAGTAAAGGTCGCATATCTTATCACTCGGATCTGGTGTATAAACCCAAATTCAATATATGTTAAGGTCCATCTGTTTTACATATGAGAACAATTTAATTTAATGATTCGCATGAATATCGACTGGTTTTGAGAAAGAGATGGATTACCGCCTCTCTAAATAATATTAAAATACACTCACTATCCCACACTTGGTTCACGATTGTCATTAAGTAATTAAATCGTTATATCAAACAAGGATTGGAAATGCTAAAGTAGGTACGCACACTTTCTCACAGGCATCCGTCTTAAGATATCTTTTCAGTTGTACTTATATAGTACAAATTGTTTAGGGAGTCCTACACGATAACTGAAATCAAACACATAAGTATTCCGTGATTAAAATTAGGGGTGATCGGCTCCTATCTTGAAATCGGGAATCGCCCATTAGTTTCTAGACTCACCTAGGAAGCAAACCACCGGTCTGGTTTGATTTCTGAATTGGTCCATGGAATCGGTCTACATAACAGAAAATTCACTACAAGATTTTGCCACAAAATTCAATAGCTTCACTTCAGATGTATCCATAGTCTACATTACATATCACATGTGAAAATGAGTTTGTCACAAGTTTGCTAGAGCAAGCAAACAAATGAAATAAATCAACTTGTCAACTGAGTATAAATGGACAGGTAGTTCTTACCATTCCCAGTGAAAACTTGAAGCGTTTAGCAGACGTAGATTTCATCATCTCCGGCGAAACTACAAGGGGACCAAAAGTATCCTCCCGATGATCCCCAGTCCTCAACAAGTTATCTGATGGCATACTTTGCGACACGTAATTCGAAACAACGCCATTTTCCAGCCTCTCGGATGCTTCCACCACGAAATTCTCATTTGTCTTCTCAAAGCCCGACTCCATTGGAGCTGATGGATTTAATTGGTGATGGGCTTAAGGCCCGTCCGCTCATGCTGAGCCCAAAAGGCTCGGCCCATGGGAATAGGGCCCGTGGATGGGGGAACGTATAAAAGGAATGAGAGAGAGAGAGGAAGCACCTTTTGGTGCATAACCACGTACGTCTTCTCCAATGTTCTCTCTCCCTCCAAGAAGAAACAGTAAGCATAAGGCCACTGTTTTCTCCCCTTCAAAGCGTCGTCGGATCGAACAGGATCAAACCGGACCAAATTCTCTTCCTCTTATCGGCGTCGGTGTCTAATCTGTGGCTAACAAGGTACGCTCGAATCCGTGGTGTGCTTTAGGATCGGTGATACATGTTATTCCTGGGCTTCGTCTTCCGCATTGATTTAGGGGTTCGATTTAGTGTCGAATCCGGCTTTTCAAGGATCAATCATTCCCAACATTGGTATTAGAGCCAGGTTCACGTTTTCCCGATCAATTTGATGTTTTTTGATTGATTTTTCGCGAAAAACTTTTGGCCGTACGGATCGGGGCAAGAAATCCCGACACCCGAGCGTTGTTCGGCCATTTTTCTGAGTTTTCGTAAGTCGAAATCAAATTCCGAAGGCACTGGGTGAAAGGCGACGTCGAGACAAGGCCGGAGACATGTCGCACGCCGCCGTACGACGCCGCACGTGCCCACACGCGCGGCCAGAAGCCGCTGCGCGTGGGCGCGACGCGCCCGGAAGCGTTCGCTCGCCCAGCGCATGCGGCACACGCGCCGATCGGCGAACCGGCGTGTGCACGCCGCCGGCGGGCGAAACGGCACGCGCCAGTCCGCAGACCAACGCGTGATGACGTCACCCAACGGTCGATAACCGTTGGGATGACGTCATCGCCGACGCTGCGCATGTTCATGGCCGGCGACCCGACCCGACAGCGCATGCTCGCGCACGTGCGGGCGGCGACGTCGGATGCGTGACGTCGACGGCACGCTCACGCGCACGTGCTATCGGTTCGTTCGACCGGCACGGCCGGTTCGACCGTCGCAACCGGTCCGACCCGCGCGCCCGTTGACCCAACTCGTTGACCGTTGACCGACGACCGTTGACCGACGACCGTTGACCCGAAAAAAAAAAAAAAAAAAAGGAATTTGTTTTTTTTTTCGGTCATGCCTATGTGGATTATAAGTAATCCATTTTTAATTCTGCATTTGTTGCATGAATTTTCGAAAATTATGTATTTTCTCTTATATTAATTATGGATTATAAGTGATCCATTTTTAATTCTACATTTGTTGCAGGAACTATGATGAGTTATGTAAGGATACCTGCAATCCCGAGAACGGACGAGGGAAATGCAAGACTTAAAAGGCTGACGTTAGAATTAGCTAATTATCAGTGGCATGATGGTGATTTAGTATCACATGTGGTGAAGGTCAATCAGATGATACAGGAAATCATCTGGAATGGTTATCTTATACCGAATTTTGAGAAGGTGCCGGCTTTGATGAACACTCTTCCACCTGAATGGCAAGCAGTGTTAGATCAGCTATGGGAGGTCAACGTGATCCCAGGTTATAGGAGGCTGGTGGAGGCTTTTATGAGAGAGCACTATAGGATTCAGTTGGCCAAAACTTCAACCCTTAGATTGAGCGCCACATGGCGCTGAGTGAATGCGCCTTGGAGGCGACATGAAAACTCTCCAAAAGTTTTTCTATGGTTGGCAAATGTGCCTTCAAATTTCTCAGATATTATGGCTGATAGATTAGAAGGGACATTCCCTATTTATTTCTTTGATTAATTATGTAATGTTTACTACCTGATTGTTGTTGATGTAACAATTGATATGTTAGTTGTATCATGTGAAAGCATTGTTGTTTTATTGGATATTAGATTTTATTTGCTTTATGTTATTGCTAGTTGCTGTGGGTAATTAGCTGTGGGTAGTAATAGAAGTTTTTGTAACTTCATAGAATTGATTTTGCATAGGACAATCATATTAATGATAGTTTTAAGTTATGATTTTTGGAGGATGATTGGAAACATAGTGACCTTTTGATTCTGAAGCCTTACTTGAAATTATTTATTAATATGATAGGTCTATGCAAATAGGGATGCATAAATGATAGGCATTAATTATTCGTGCATGTATGTCGATGTGTTCGAACGATGGTTCAGCAACTAAGAATATAATTGCTTATATGAACGGCAACAATTATGAAATATTGAATATGAAGATTCAATATGTGCTGAAAAAGCAAGAAGCACTAGAAGCTCTTGACCATGTTATGGAAGATATTGAGGATGCTGTGCGCCACCTTGAGCTGGTAGAGGACCGCTTGACGGTATGTGAGCCGAAAATAGATATTTTCTATACTGGTTCTAGCTTAGAAAGGGCTTTGTGCTCTAAGCGCAAGCGTATTGATTCGTTCAATATGTGGGAATGCAAAGGATCAAGTCCTTATTGCAAGAAATCAAGAGTTAACCAACACAAGAGAGGAAAACGTCCTTAAGTGAAGAAAATGTCAAGGGTGAAATGTTACCATTGTGACAAGAGATGTCACTATACTTGCAACTGTAGTGAGCCGAAAAAGGTCAACACCTCTTGTACATTTAAGAACTTTGCTTATATGTCAAATTCTGAAATATAGGCTAAATCCAATCCTTTGTGGAATGTAGATTCAGGAGCGACAGACCATGTAGCAAAGGATAGAGGATCCTTCGTGGAATTCCGACGAGTACCAACTGGAACTAAGTGGATCTATATTGGAAATAACTCCAGAGCTGAAGTTAAAGGGATTGGCACCTACCAATTGAACATGCATGGTGGACGCATCTTGATGTTCTATATGCTTTGGAGATTCGTCGAAATTAAGTGTCTATCTTAGTGTTGGTTAAGCTTGGTTTTGGTATGAACTTCCATAATAAATGTGTAGATTTGTGTTTAGATACAAACTACTATGGTTGTGGTCACTTATTGAATGGTTTTATTGTACTAAATGTTGACTGTGATGATGTCAATATGTTATTCCCTTGTTTCACGTCTTCTACCTTATATGATAATGATGTGAATATGGTGGCATGCTAGACTTGGTCATATGGGCCAATAACATATGAATAGACTAGCCAAATAGGGCTTGTTGGGCAATATTGAAAAAGTCGATTTGTCCATATGTGAGCATTGCCTAGTAGGGAAAATGACAAGAAACCATTTGGAAAAGGTAAAAGAGCTGAATTTCCTCTGCATTTAATCCATTTGGACGTCTGTGGTTCAATGAATGTGAGAGAAAGGCAATGGGCTGTTTATTTCATCACTTTTTTATAGATGATTATACTCGAGTCGGATATGTCTATTTGATTTCTCATTAATTTGAAGCATAAGTTGTTTTAGAAGGTTTATGAACCTGGTAGAAAATCAATTAGACAAGAAAATAAAGGTATTTAGATCCGATCGAGGTTGAGAATATTTATCTTATAAGTTCAGAAAATTATGTGATGAAAAAGGAATAAAAAGATAGTTGTCTATTCCATATACTCCTCAACAAAATGGTGTTGTAGAGAGAATAAACAGAACCCTACTGGAATGGTTAGGTCTAAGATGGCGCATGCTAACTTACCTATCACTTTTTGGAGTGATGCGTTGTTAATTGCTGCCAATATACTTAATCGGATGCCTTCCAAATCAGTTATTTCCACTTCATATGAGTTATGGACAGTTAGAAAACCAGACTTAAGTTTTCTTAAGCCATGGGGTTGTGCTGCCTATACTCATGAGTCCTCTCACAAGTTTTGGGAAATTAAGTCCCAAAGAAAATAAGAGTATTTTCATGAGATACTGCGAACACTCAAAAATGTATGTGTTCATAGGTGAGCAGGAAAGTGGGAATATAACTGAATTTGAATCACGGGATGTCACATCCTTAGTGGATGAATTTTATAAGAGGGGCGAAATAAGGGAAAATAACTCCCTATTTGAAACCTTGGATCAAGTTAATAATGTCAGTGGAGTTCGTCCAAGTGGGAGTAATATGAGATGTAATGAATTGAATTCAACTCATTCTCAATTGCAACCACTTGATGTGACAACATCATCATTACCTAATCCAAGTGGGAGCATGATGGGGAATGATGTGCTAAGTGTACAATCTCTCATACGGTGAACAAGTCGTTAAAGTATTCCCCGTTGACGTTTTGACATTAAATGGGAAACTTTTATGGTTGCTCCACAAGATGAGGATGAGCCAAGAAATATTAATGAGGCTCTGAATTGCCCTAATAAGGAAAAATGGATTCATGCAATGAAAGAGGAAATAGAGTCAATGAAATCAAACAAAGTCTGGGAATTGGTTGATCTTCCAAAAGGACACAAAACTATTGGGGACAAGTGAGTTCTCAAAAATAAAGCGAAAGGCTGATGGCTCAATAGAAAGGCATAAGGCTCGCCTTGTGGCGAATGGGGTATAATCAACATGAAGGAATTGATGATGAAAATACATTTTCTCCTGTAGTGAGATTTACCTTGATTCGCATTATTCTGGCAATAATGACTAGTATGGATCTTGAGTTACATCAAATGGATGTAAAGATTGCTTTCATTAATGGAGAATTAGAGGAATGAACATATATGGAACAACATGCTGGTTTCATAATAAAAGGCCAAGAAGAAAATGTATGTCGACTTTGGGGGTCAATATATGGCCTTAAGCAGTCGTCAAGACAATGATATATACGTTTTCATAATACCATAATGGCATATGATTTTACAATGATAGATGGGGATCATTGTGCATATATCAAAAGATCCAAGGATCAATTTGTGATCATATCATTATATGTTAATGATATACTAATTGTCGAAAGTAATATGGAGTTTGTTAATAATATCAAGAGTTGGTTGTCTTCCAACTTTGAGATGAAAGGATATGGGTGAGGCTGCATACATTCTTAGAGTTAAGATTTTGAGAGATCGTTCGAAGAGATCGTTGTCTCTTTCGCAAGAAACCTATATAAATAAGGTTCTTGAACGATTTCGTATGCAAGACTATAAACCCATAGACACTCCTATTGCAAAAGGTGAAGGATTGAGCCATAGACTGTGTCCAGGGACTCCACAAGAGAAGGAACAAATGAAACATGTTCCTTATGCTAGTGCTGTTGGGAGCTTGATGTATGCTATGATGTGTACAACACCCGACATATGCTTTGCAGTCGGAATGGTGAGCAGATACCAATCCAATCCAGGTCAAGCACATTGGAAAGCTGTTAAGAGAATACTGAGATATCTAAAGGGGACTGTTGATTATACGCTGAGTTATTAAGAAAAAGGATCTGCAACTCAAAGGCTATTCTGATGCTGATTAGAGAGGAGATTTAAATGAAAGAAAATCTACCTCTGGGTTTGTTTTCTTACCGAATAATTGCACCATATGTTGGAGCAGTAAGAAACAAAAGTGTATAGCCTTGTCCACAATGGAAGTTGAGTCCGTGGCATTATCAGCAGCAGTATAAGAAGGTGTTTGGCTTAAGAGATTTTTTGAATTATTTAGGTGTTATTGGAAGTGCTGCAAATTCATTGTTGGTTCACTGTGGTAGCCAAGCAGCAAAAGAGTACACCAAAGATCTAAAATATCATGGCAAGACCAAACCTATAGATACCAAGTATAATTTTGTTATGGAAATGGTTGCACGAAAAGATGTGAACTTAGAGTACATACTACGCATGGAATGGTAGCAGATCCTATGACAAAGCTAATACCTAGAGATATGTTTTGTGGCAATATGAAATCTCTAGGATTGCGTAGAGACTAATGTACTGAATATTGTAATTTCCCTAAATGTTCACAATTTGATGAATTTGTGTTTTCATCATTAATGCCTATGAATCTTTGTTTGATCTTTATGCATCTTAATGCTTAGTACATTACTTTAAGTTGAGAAGTATGTCGGACAGATATAAGATTAGCCCACTCACACGGGTAATCGCCTCTATTTACTGTGTGATAAATAGAGATGAGACTGTTTTTAAGCTTATTATCTATGTGATAATCGAGAGCTCAAGATTAAAACACCTATGTCGCCTTAACTAGGTGTTAAGATGAGGACATAATACTTATTATGTCCGAAAGTAAAATACCCCATATGTTTTACTTTATCAATTTTGTGAATGAGTAGATACGTGAACTCAAGTTAGACATTGGGTATGTCTGAACTATCATCTGTACGGTATTGAAAGGTGTAGACATACGCTCCATGGGAAAGGAGTTAATACCGTAATACGTATTTTATACTACGTATGCATGAGACGACCAATAAGAGTGGCAAAAGTTTGATCTCAACTTTTATATCGTGTGAGACTCTTGAGGAAGAGAGTTCCTCAATTTCTTTGTCCCCTCATGACTCTTACTTATTCTCGAGATTTCTATTTAGTGTTTGCTATCTTAGGATGTTGCCAATGGTCATGAGTGATTCGATCTATGGGGCATTTCTAGAAAAGCAAGCTGAACTGAAATTGAGAGTTTGAAGGAAAGAGGAAGATCGAATTTGAAGAATCACATTATAGTTTTGTATTCACCGGTTAATCAATTATGATTGTCTTTGTGATAATCATAATTGTGAATACAATATATATATATCATTATTTAAAAGAGATCAAGAGAGATATAAAATGTGATCGATCGATCTAGGTACTGCATACTAAATCTACTCAGGATGTGATGCCTATTATGAGCTGCTATATATTCCTAACAGATGTATGGCAACGAGCTCTCAAAGTATACTGGTCGCACGGATTATTCACCGGTATGAATATTGAAAAGAGGAAAAGAGGATTCTGTTCGGCCTACCATGTTAAGTGAGAGTCTATGATGGATTTTTCTCTGGTAGGGCTAAGTATGGAATGTCCGCCCATGTTGGTTTTGGACCACCATGTGCGAGTGGGAGATGATGGATTTAATTGGTGATGGGCTTAAGGCCCATCCGCCCATGTTGGGCCCAAAGGCCCGGCCCACGGGAATAGGGCCCGTGGATGGGGGAACGTATAAAAGAGATGAGAGAGAGAGAGGAAGCACCTTTTGGCGCATAACCACGTACGTCTTCTCCAACGTTCTCTCTCCCTCCAAGAAGAAACAGTAAGCATAAGGCCACTGTTTTCTCCCCTTCAAAGCGTCGTCGGATCGAACAGGATCAAACAGGGCCAAATTCTCTTCCTCTTATCGGCGTCAGTGTCTAATTTGTGGCTAACAAGGTACGCTCGAATCCGTGGTGTGCTTTAGGATCGGTGATACGTGTTATTCATGGGCTTCGTCTTCCGCATTGATTTAGGGGTTCGATTTAGTGTCGAATCCGGCTTTTCGGGATCAGTCATTCCCAACAGGAGCAATGTCTGAGCTCGGAACCCTCGAACCTGATGTGTCCCCGCTACCTAGAAGATTTGAATTAGCAGCATTAGGGTCCAGATCCTTCAAACTGCTGCGGGCCCGTCACTTATTACTCAATAACATCTGACGACCAATTTTCCCCAAATCAAGGCCAGCCTTTGAGCTCGGCGTAGCGAATCATCGTTGAATCATCGTGGATTTAGGTTTCGGAGAGTTTAAAGACAGTGCCCGACCAAGAATCGCAAGGTTTTGGAGGTTCCTGAGAAGTGGAGACGGCGTTCTGAGAGTGGCGCTCGAAGTTGTGCTGCATCCCGTATTTGGAAAGATGGGAAGCCTGGTTTTGAAACTGCTTCTTTGTGGCGGAAGAAGAGAGGAATTAGCTCTCTTTCTCGGAGGCATTCTAGCGACCCAAAGATGAAAAAAATGGCAACAACGTTTCACTTTTGGGCGGCCTGTTCCACACTTGGACTGGGAACTGGACGAGTTACTCACCAGCTCCAATTGGTCCGATTCCCACGGATGCCTCCCGAAATCAGCCTATTCGGTTCGGTTTGAGCAATTTCCAATTCTTTTACACGCACCTTGTTCAAACACAATCCCATGCTCAAAAAAGTCATAAAGCAAAATATTCTAACAAAGTGCATGTGTTTACCCATCCAAGTCTGCATTGTTTTTTATTCATGAGAATATACTACTCTAAAATAATTAGAGTAGACTTGGATCAAGGTCTCAAAAGAATTACTTTGAGTAAACGCACAAGATGTGACTATTTGGGATGGGTGTTGAGTTTTGAATCATTCATAAGGTACTCTTTCAATTGATTTGGGATTTGAGATGTCACAAACTCTTCTACTCAAATAGATGATATTTTCATTTAGTGTTGGCTTGTATTGCCAAGCAACAACCCCTATCCAATGTGTGGTTTGGTCCATTCCAACTCTTTTGCCATCTTAAAAGCTTGTAAAAGGCACACTTTGTTTGAGTCCTCTCGCTCCATCGATTAGTCTCCACTCTTGTCGGATCAAGGGTAGGTCTAGTCTATTCACACAATATACATCTATTGGAGGGGTCCAGCTTACGATAACATTTGTAAAGGCCTGGTCTAATCCACTTGGTCCAAGCCTCTAAAGGAGAACTTTGAGTAACCACACAAAGTGGTAATTATCTGAGGGTGGATATTGACTTAAGAATCACTTAACAAATCCTCTTCTAATCAATGTGAGGCTTAGGACGTCACACTCTTTTCGCTAGCCACTCAAACGGTGAGCTATTGACTACAAAATTTTGGATTGAATCCTTTCACCTTGATGCAATCAGGGTGATACACCTTATTTTTAAAAGTGGGTAATTTTATTATGTTAGATTACCTCCAAGGTGGAATGTGATCCTCTACCTCTATCGGTATATTTATTTAGTGCCTCTTCCATTTAAACATTAAATATAGTTCTGCATCATTTGACTATATAGTTATAATATATCTTCCATACGTATAGTCTCTTTCCATCTAATGATTTGAGCTTTTGGATTGACATTCTCACTTGATACAAGAGCACGTACCAAATCTTGGCGCTCCCTCTCAAACTTGCCCATGGTGGGCTCACAACTGTTGGAAAATACGTCTCAGGAGGGAAACTTTCATAATTTGAGTAGGTTTTCAATTTGAGTAGTTTCTTAGTTGGAGTTGAATTTTAAGTTCGAGCATGTTTACCATTTTGGATTCAGTTTTTGTCTATACATAAAAAGTGGGTCTTCTTTGTGAACAGCATCCTAGAGGCAGCTTCTTCATGGATTTTAATGATTTAAGCTCTTGGATTGATATTCTCACATGAGAGAAGAGCACATGCCAAATCTTAGGGCTCTCTCTCAAACTTATTGCTTGTAGTGGGTTCACAACTATTGGAAAATATGTCTCAAAAGGGAAACTTTCCTAGGTTGAGTACATTTCCCGATTTGAGTAGTTTCTTAGTTGGAGTTGGATTCCAAGTTTGAGTAGGTTTACAGTTTTGGATCCAATTTTTTTCTATATATACAAAGTGGGTCTTCTTTGGAAGGGGCATCTAAGAAGCAACTTCTTCATGAATTATACCCTAAAAGAAACCGAGAGTGTTCAAAACAATACATCTTATAGGAAGATTTGTGAAAAATTGTGAGGGTTAAACGCTATACGAGTTATTGAGTGTGATTGGGGTTAAGAAACACTAAGTGTTTATGTGACTCGAGTATAATTATAATTTTTTTTATACCGTTTAATTTATAGTGAAATCCTATACCGCTTTCCTTGAGAAATATGTTTCACCAACCAAACCATGTAAACCATATTACGACCCTTCCAAGAGTGGCGAGATATCCCTAATGGAAGTTGACATATTACTAAGTGGATGCAAATGGTTCCTCTTTCGAGGTGGCATCTTCGCCTAATAGGGACTCTTTCAAACCCTACCGATCGTAACTTGATCTTCTCAATCAATTATACATTCAAGACTTAACTAGAAGTCATCAATAACCTATTGTGGGTTGATTAGGAACCCAAGTAAGATGAAAGAGTCCATCTTACTCTTGCAATCTGAAGATATGAATATGAGATACGCTATATTAAGGGCCCTCTAAGTACCTTCTTTATGGGAAAAAAAAAAATTGCATCCAATGTTGATCGGTTTTGTTAGCCTGAGTCACTAACAGCAATCATGCTGGAGCGTGCAAGCAAGCAAAACAAACAACCATAATCAAGCGGTCAATAACACAATAGTCATGATGATATCAGATAATGATGGTTTAGAATTAATGTGGGGAATTTAAAAGAATTTGTCATCTCAAAGTCGAAATCAGTCCAATATAAGTAGTATGCCATTGCCTTCTGGTGGATGAGTGAAGGTTATCATAGGTATTCTTTAATCGTTTGCATTAACAGGTGCTGCTTAATAAAGCCATTTTCTCAATTTGACATCAAGGGGAGGCTTTTATCTAGTTCACATCACATAAACTACATCAATCTGCGTGAATTAGGTGGCCAAATTAATAGCAAATGATCTTCAATAATGCTCGGAATACAGGCTGATGCAGATGTCCCAAAATTAAACATTTGGTTGACTTTCGTGGTACATGTGCCTCTCTGCAAGCACGCTGGATGTGCCACTAGCATATGACCTTGTCTTATATCATTCTTTGGTTAATGTCTCGCAAAGAGGCACGAGATACATTTGACTAGTTCCTAGCTATGAGAATATTTAAATATTAACTTACGTCAAATAACTTAAATTAATTGGTAAATGAAGACCACATGAATATAAATAGCTTTTAGGACCCTTGTCAAGCAATATAGAACAATACTTCGACACCTCTTTTCACGTGTAAGTCGGATTATGAGCGGCACGTGGAATTTTGAGTAACGGGGTGGATGCACATTTGCAAAAGGAATAACACTGTCTCTGATATCATGTTAGAAAGTCCGACCTAAAAGTTTAACCTGTCAAGATAAAGATGTGATTTAATATTTAAACATTATAACACTAATGAAATGTTTAGAGAGAAAACCTATATAGAACATGAAAACTTTGTAAAAGTAAATAATAATTACTATACCGTGCCTCGAATGGTCAAAAACACTCGCTAAAACACGATAAAGTAATTCATCTAACCGAAACGTGTTTTTTGTCTTGCGAAATGCAAATGTTTATAATTTCCATACAAGTTGCATCCGTGTCATGTCAACTTTGAATAGTTTATTGCCAGATGCCCGTTCGTCGGTGAACATTAATTAAACGGTAGCCCACCAAAATCTTTTATGGACTTAGCGGAAGCAACCCATTAAAATGTTCACTAGATAGTTCATACCCAGGGCAGCAATATACTTGCACATCTATCTGCCAATTTTTATTTTTGGTCAAAATCTATCTGCCAATTTTACCCGTAGGAAATTCAAAACTTTGGTTGCATTATCAAAGACTATGAGTCTATGATTAATGTCTGCCGTAATGAAGAAAGCCACACTTTATCAAAATGAGTGAACGAAATGAATCAAACATTCTCACTCTCGTAAACACGGATGCAATATATCCCAAGACAATATAAGGCTTTCTAACATAACCTTGCCAAACTAATTTCATTCATACTCGCTAACCCTCAATTAATCTTGATAATCTTAATATATGAACCATCATCTACAAAAGATTAAATATGGTTGCTGGTGTACCTTTGCAATCTAGTCTACAAATCCTTTGGCGTTGGGCACTGTTCCTGAAAGGAATACAAAGCGAGGATTCTTTGGTGCCATAACTGTGCACACTTCTCCCTACCACACCCCGCCCCCTATCATCCAAAGCCACCTATCTTATTATTTGTGTATCCTTTGGATTGCATACACCGCCGAATTTCAGTGTTCATCGCTAAGCAAGATGGTTACATCCCCAGTCATCAGGCCGACATCTGAGAACTCTTCTTTGAACTCCCTGTACTTCTTGATTGCCAAATTGCCTTTGATGGAAGATGTACATCTGACCCGTTGCTTGTTCCGCAACGACACGGCCATAGCATATGGTGCGATGACAGTTTTCCAGCTAATGTATGGGCTGATACTAGGCCCATCAAATGGGAGGCTGGGATTGGGTTGAATCGAGTTAAAATTATTCACCTAAATTGATTCATTAATCCAATGATAACTTATTTTTATGCAAATTTAATTCTAACGACTTATATTTGACCTGGCCCATATTACTAAAACAAATTCAAATTTAACCCAACTTAGGGAAATTCAGCCCCACCTATTTAACCCATTTTAAGCTTTTCATATGAATAAGCGACTTCATGGATTGGGTCACCGAGTCGATGAGGGAGCTCAAGGGCCAGATAATCCACAAGGGCATGAAGCTGGCACCGTAAGCGAAGGGCGATGAATCTTGCACAGGTGATGAGCAATACCCATGCTAAAACTACGAGTATAATTATTGAATAGAGCTCAATGTTGATCCCCTCCATGTGAGGCATCAGTAATTATCAAGAAGACGCCCATATGAATATAACCCTTAATATGTCACGTTGCGATTCCAATTCCTTTTATCCCTTCGGGCTGAGTGAAGAACTATCAACGCACTTCCTATTAACGATTGCTGCATTTTGTAACTTGTCTGGTGGCAGCTCATGGCAATCAAAGCCAGCGCAAATGAGGTGACCAAAATTTTCGATATGTGTTAGTGTTATTTAAAATACATTAATAATAACTTAGTTTGTGTAACTTTTCTCATCGATTCAAAAAAAAAAAAAAAAATTCTGAACTCAGTTAGTACATTGAGAATACTTCGTAGGATAGTCCCTTCAGCAATACTCGTTGTCAGTGTAGATAAATCCTCCTGCTGCGAAATTCGCTATTTCTTCTTCTTCTTCGCCTTCCATTCGGTGCAAAATCCACTCCAGTTCGCTTCTCCAAGTCTCCATTCCAGAACTCAAGCTCGAGCCCGGCCCGTAAGCGTTTGATCCAGTGAAGAAAGAGTCCGGATTGGCGAGGCTCCAAAATGGGACACCTGAACCTGCCCGCGTCGAAGCGGAACACTTGCACGTTCTAAAACGTGATGATGCAATTTATCTAACCGAAATATGCTTTGTCGTGTTGCAAAATGCAAATTATAATTTCATACAGATGGTCTTGCAAACTGTGAGTGCACCTTACCATTGTAATATTGCACGCTTGAGTCGGCCGGCGTACTAATGTCCGAGGATAGCGCATGCCGTATAGTCCTTTGAATTGGGCCAATGTCCGGGACAACGACACTTGGCAAGCGGAGTTGAGGCTTCGTCTTGTCAAGAGTACTGGTGGAGGGCAAAGTGATTTGGATTGGTCGTTGTATATCGACAAAGGCAAGGACTTGCAGTGTTTGTTGGTGTCGTCTGTTGTCAAAAGTGTCGATTTGAAGCTCTAGAGGGCCTCAGTCTTCAATACTGGAAAAAGCAGAGGTAACCGTATGCTAATTGGCCTAATTATCATATGGTGTGTGGTTTCAGTTTTGGTTTTCATTGGGAACGGGTCGTTTTAGTTTCTTTTGCTGCTTTGCAATATTTTTTGTCGTGCTTTTTTGTAGTAAGGATGAAGGACGGAGAGACTAATATTGGGCAGTTTTGTCATAATTCATTTAAGTCTTGGACACGGGTGACAAACCAAATTTCTGTTCCATAAACAATTTTTCTATTCCGTTTTCCATTTAAACCTATTCCGTTTTTCTTTAATAGATTTGTTTAGATTTTGATCGAAATCGATAGAAATTTTCTACTTCTCTATTTCTGGAACAAAATCAGAAATAATTTCTCCATGAAATTTTTTACTAAGATGAATATGCTTAGAAAAAGTATTGCCAATAAAATGACAAGAGATCATAATATGTCGAAGATTCCATGAGATCATGTTTTTAACTTTTGTAATGTATTTCTATTATTTTGTATTTGGGGATTCCCAATCTTTGCTTTTGTAATGTGATACTGTATTTGATGATTCCTATCTCAATTCTTGTAATGTAATATTCTACTCGAGGATTTCCCTTATTTGTAATGGTTCTCTATGACAAACTCTATTACACTTCGTAAAATTCGCCGATTTTGTAAAATTTGCCATAAATTGCCCAATACACTTCTTTGTGTTTCTTTCTAAAACGATTGCTCGATATCATAAACCGTGGTGGTGATCGACATGACATACTAGCATGAAGGGGATTAGAATTTGGTTGCCCACCTTCATTCTACTAGAGTTTTGGGAACCTTCTATCATGCTCAAAAGTAATGCATATTGATTTCTTTTTTCTATTGTATGGAGACTATTGATAATATACTGTTTGACCGTAATTGCCTATCTAGGTGGATGCTAAAGAATTTTGTGTGAAAATTTAGAAAATTTGATATAACAACTCATACTTTGTATTTTTTTTTTCAAAAAAGGGAGACTTTACTAAAAAAAAAAAAACTTTTACTTTGTATTTGAGTCAATGGGTTCATAAGCATATGAAATTTGTAAAAATGGACATCTCATTTGCTCCAGAAAAAGAAAATTTTGTTTTAAGAAATAGAAATTTTATACTGTTATCAAATGAATTTTTATTTCTAAAAACAGAATTTTGTATCGTTATCAAAAAGATTTTTTTTGCTTTCAAAAGGCTCGCCTAAATGCAGAAATAGAAATAGAAAAATCTATTTCTATTCCGAAACTATTTCGGAACAGAATGATTGTCATGCGCGCCCTAGAGTGCCAGTTTTGAAGTTAAATGGGACATTTAAGTGCCACTCCGCGAAGATCCGGCCAAATGGCTTACGTGGCGACTTTCCGACGAGCTTAGTTCAAAACGGCGTCGTTTTGCACTTTGCGTGAATGGATGCAAAAATGACGCCGTTTTGGACCAACGTGTAAATAATAATATAAAAATTAATTAAATTAACTTTAAAATATTCAAAAAAAATTTAAAAATTAAGAAAATTTAAAAAATTTAAAAATTAAGAAAAATTAAAAATTTTAAAAATTAAAAAAAAAAAGTGGGAGGAGGTCGAAAGCGGCTCCCTCACGCCGCCGCCTCCCCGCTGTCGTCGGCCCTTCCGCGAGGCGGAGGCGGCGAAAAAGCCCTCGCCGGATCGGCGAGGGCCGTGACCCTTGCCCTAAATCTATCCCCCCGGATCCGGCGATTATCTGGAGAACAACGGCGGGAAATGGCCATTTGGCGGATTTTCGCTGAGTGGCACTTAAGTATCCCATTTTACTCTGATATTGGCACTCAAGTGTACCATTTTAAAGTTATGGCACTTAAGTGTCCCTCCGTGCCAAGTTATGGCACTCCATGTGTCCTAACCTCGTTGTATCCGCGTTGGAATGGATAACAAGCATTTATCCCCATTTATTATCTGGAGAACAAAATGAAGGGCATAATTTACCCATAAGATCAACAAAATAACAAAAGAATTCTTAGAATTTAAGTCACATGAAGGAAAAATGTCACTTAAACTAGGCATGTTCCATTAAATGACACGGGTAGCGAAACAAGAGACTTGGCAGATTATATCTACGTGCATTTTTTTAACAGCACTTTACTTGGAGATGGGCTTTGATCTTGATCGGCAGGCCCATGGAGGGAAAAGGCATGGGTTGGTGAGTGATGGCCTCATTTGCAAGGGAGAGACATATTTGCAAATTCACATCATTCAAGACCACACATGAATGATTAAAGAAATTTGACAATTATTGAAAATCACATATATATTGGTTTTCCGACTGATTCAATATATAAAAATACAATTTTCCTCTTCTTTTTTTTTGTTAGTCAACCAGAGCAATATGACCTACCAGCCTTTAGGAATATCATAGCCACCGAAGCTAATGTCTTTGAGTGCTTTTCTAAAGCTGCCAAACACAATGGGGATGAGCCTAATCAACTCTTCAGCAACTCTCCATGGATATCTCGTCTTTTGCATTTCACCTGAGCCAAGTCCTCCTCCTTTCTCTCTTCCCTTCAAAATTTCTTTTTGTTGTGCATAACATCGATAATTACATCAAACTAATAACTGGTGAACTGTTATACCGCATATGAAGTTTGACATAGAATTGAAACCCCATTCTCTCAACCGATGTTGAGCTTTCCCTCTATCCCTCAAGGTGATAGCTAGTCTTTTTCCCTAGAAACCCCATTCTCTCAAACCCTAAATCCCCTCTCCATGGTTGATTCTGGATGCTTCTGCTTGCTTCCCACCCAACTAGCCATACCATAGACCCAATCCTTCAATGCGCCTATCCACAGCGCCTGGATTGGAGCAGCGAACCCACACCCTTCGACCTCCAAGGTGATCCATGGCTTCTCTCCAGCGCCTCAGTGAAACCCTCCCCATTGAAGCTTCCAGTTGGGGGAAATCGTAAGTCTTTGGGCTGCTCGTAGTTGGCAAGGTGCGCTTCTTCCTACTCCTATAGTTGCCTAGTGGGTTTTATTTTAATCTTGAGAGGTATCCCTAAAAAACCAACCAATGTATACCCTATTTAGAATCAGTGAATCCAGAAAATAGGAAACCAGCCTACTAAACAACTCAATTGCTAAACACTCGACATCCACAAACCTACATACCCTCAATGCAGGAGCCAATCGAACCCAGACCTCCCTTCAATCCACAACTATACTTCTGTAACTATTACTAATCCCAGAACAACCGGTAGGAAATGACAGGGGGGAGGATAACCATCTCCGAATGGCAGCCTTATGTTGAAGAATGGGAGATTTATGGTTGGAATAGGATATAACGGATTTGGGGGCTGAGTTTCCAGAAGAAGAACGGAAAGAAAGTGAGTTAACCCTTTATGGCAAACTTTACTCAAAATCCAATGTTAATTTCTAGGCTTTCATCACTATCATGAGAAGACTATGGAAAACAAAATCAATAAAATGTGAACTGATTGCGCCAGGATTTTTCTCCTTCTTATTCAATTCCATTGAAGAGAAAACACGGGTTTTAGAATCAGGATTGTGGTCTTTCGCAAGTAATCTACTTGTCCTAAAGGAAGGAGATCCAAATATACCTTAACATTGTTATGAGTTTTCTCATTATGCATTCTAGTGCATATCATAGGCCTCCCTCGTGCCTGAGTAACTGAAGAATCCATACGTCGCATAGCTTCTAAGTTGAGGCAAGTTGAGGAGATCAAAATAGAGGCGAGAAACAACAATTCCCGGAAAAGTGGAAAGGCAAGGGTGCTGTTGAACCTGTCAAACCCACTTAAAACAGGAACTATTATTAATGTGGGGGATAACAAATGGTGGATCGATTTCAAGTATGAATAACTCCCACATTTCTGCTTTTCATGTGGGTGCACTGGACAATATGCAAATTTCTACTCTAAAATACCTTATGAGGAAACCGGTCTAGCTCAGGATCAACTAGGCCGGTATGGGTCGTGGCTGAAAGCAGAAGTCTAAGAAGTCAACCCCTACTGGAAGACCTTTTATGGGAAAGTTGAACTTATTGATATGAAAGAAGAGGTAGTGTTGGAAACTCCCATAATGGCTACTGATGAACACCTGCGAACAGAGCAAGATGAAACAAATGTATTAGCAATCGTTCCTACACATCCTAATGCAAAGGAGAGTAGGATTGAGGCCCAAAAGACAAAACAAGCACCAATATGTAGCAGCAAAAGACCACACCAGACCCAAATCTTACTAATCTCTTCCGTAGAGAATGATGAACATCACATGAAGGCAAAGAAAGGAAAGGCAGTGTATAAAGCTCTAGCGGTTAAAAAATAGAAGCGAGTCAGTCCTTACAAGAAGAAGACATCACAAGACCTCTCAATGGATGAAGAACAACTCCTGGATACCCTATTCAATCATGGGAATGGGCTAATGCATGGGCTTTGGTGGCTGGGCATAATAAGCTACCAAAGAATAGATGAAATTATTAAGCTGGAACTGTCAAGGGTTGGGCACACCCTTAACAGTTCAGCACCTTAGAGCCTTAGTAGCTCAGGAAAGGCCCAATTTGGTTTTCCTCATGGAAACCAAGAATAAGTCAGATGTTGTAAAAAGAGTGAAGGCAATGATTTAGCTCCAACATTCCATGATTATCGATCCGGTTGGTATAGCGGAGGTCTAGCACTAATGTGGAATGAGGAGGTTAAGGTAGAAGTGGAGGGGTGGTCCAATGAGGTAATCAATATCCAATGTCAAGACTTAAACATGGGCCATTTCATGTGGATATCCTTTATACATGCATCAACCAATTTCCAAGAAAGAATTAGGCTATGGAGCTCTTTGAAAGACAATAACTATAATAATGTTTCAGTTCTATGGCTGTGCATAGGAGATTTCAATAAAGTGCTCTACCATTGAAAGAAATTTGGGAGGCGAGAGGTGGACCACTATAGAATTGCAGCATTCAAGATTTTTTAGACGCTTGCTCATTGATGGACAATGAGAGTAAGGGCTGCGCCTTTACCTAGTCAAACAACAAGAAAGGCGATGCATTAGTAAAAAAGAGATTGGATAGAGCGATTTGCAATATAGAGTGGCGAGTTCTTCATCCAAATGCGGAGGCTTTTGCTTTTCCGGCAATATGTTCCAACCATAGCCCAATTATGCTATCTTTAAATTCAACAAAGTTCAGGAGAAAGCAAATTTTCAAATTTGAGACATATTAGCTAGAATATCTGGAGTGTGAGGAGGTGGTAAAGAAAGCTTAGATTGCAAATATAGGAGATCAGCTTACTTTGGCAGGCAAAACAAGGCGAGTAGCTACTGAATTAAGTAGATGGAGTAGAAGAAATTTCAAAAATGCTTAAAAACAGCTCATTCCATTCAAATATAGGCTCTAAGAATTGACTAACAGTACTGATGGGGAGCAAAATAGAGAGGAAGATAGCAATATTGTCAGGCAAATTGAAGATTTATGGCGATAAGAAAAGATGTACTGGTGTATGAGGTCGAGAATTCAATGGTTGAAATGGGGAGATCAAAACACAAAGTTCTTTAATGCTACAACAGTTCAAAGGTGACAAAAAAACAAAATATCCATGTTAAGACTAGATGACCAGACCTGGTGCAGGGACCCCTCAACCCTTAAACAACACATCTACAGCTTCTATCAATCCTATTCAAGTCGGTGGGAGAAAGCAATTATCAACTAGTCTTAGACCAATGTCCGGTGATGGTGAATGAGGAGATGAATGCTAATTTGATCAAACCAGTCACAAGAGAGGAAGTTAAAGATGGTTTTTAGCTAGGGGCTACAAAAGCACTGGGTCCATATGGGCTAAACAGAGTTTTTTTATCAAAGTCACTAGCCTATTATACAAAAAGACATTTTCAACATGGTTCAATCCTTCTTAAGCCAAGGTACCTTTGATCCTGAGCTTAATAGAACGCATATCACTCTTATTCCTAAAGTAACAAATCCAGAAGACACCAACCAATTTAGGCTTATAAGTCTATGCAACTTCAATTACAAGACCATAGCGAAGGTGTTGGCTAATAGATTGAAACCGTGGCTTCCAAAACTTATATCTGTGGAGCAAAGTGCTTTTTTAAAAGATCAACAGATACATAACAACATCTTCATATCCAAGAGGTGATTCATCAACTAAGGGTGAGAAGGAGAATGCGTCATTTTCAAGCCATTCTAAAACTAGATATGAAGAAGGCTTATGATAGGGTCGAGTGGGATTTTTTATGTGATTATATGCTGTGATTGGGGTTTAATGAGAAGTGGGTGACATGGATAAAGCATTGCATCTCTTTAGTATCATTTAGCATCCTAGTAAATGGAGAACCCTCAACTATCTTTAGACCATCCCGAGGAATTCGACAAGGTGATCATCTCTCCCCTTATCCATTCATAATCATGGTTAACGTCCTATCTACCCTCATGGGGAAAGCAGTAACATATGGAAGTATCAAAGGTATCCACCTAAACTCCACATGTCCAACTCTGTCACATATTCTCTTTGCTGATGATGCAATATTTTTCTTAAATGGGACGATAAGAGAAGCTCAGAATGTGGCAAATGTGTTAAACCAGTACTGTTATGTGTCAGGACAAGCCATAAATCTAAACAAATCAAGGCTCTTCACTGGGAGAGATTGCCCACAAAGCCTTAAACAGAATCTAGCTGCTGAACTGAGAGTTCCAATCATAGATAAAATAGGTAAATATCTGGGGATTCCATTCAATTGGAGTTAAACCAAAAAGCAAATGTTTGCGTGGATCCTTACTAGAGTTGAATGGAAACTCGAAGGATGGAAAGAGAGGTTGATTTTAAAGGCGGGAAAGGAAATTCTAATCAAGATAGTTATTCAAGCACTATCTTAATATACTATGGCTATCTTCAAAATCCCAATATCCATTTGCCGCATCATCGAGCAGCGAGTAGCCTCCTTTTGGTGGAAACATAATGCAACTAGAAGAGGTATACATTGGAAAAAGGGGAAGATTTGAAAAGATGGAAAGATTGTGGTAGTCTCGGTTTTAAAGATTTAGTGGATTTTAACAAAGCAATGCTTGGGAAGCAAGCTTGGAGATTTATCCAAAATCCTGATGCACTATAGTGTAAAGTTCTTAAAAGCATTTATTTTCCTAGAGGCGACTTTTGGTCAGCAAACAAAGGGTTTCGTCCTTCGTGAGGATGGCAAAGCCTATTAATGGGGAGAAAATGATTGAACCTGACTCTAGGTGGGCAGTTGGGGATGGATAGCAAATAAGAATTAGACAAAATACTTGGCTATCGTCAGGAAAGCTCTTCGACCTTGCAAATCGGGATGAACCATGGGTGGTGGCTGATTTAATTGATCATGAATCACATGCATGGGATACTCAACAAGTGAACAACCTGTTCAAGGAAAATGTCGCTAAAGAGATTTTAGCAATTCCCATAAGCTTAACGCCCCATCCAGATAAACTAGTGTGGATAGCAAACGGATCAGGCTCCTATACAGTGAAAAGCGGCTACAACAGACTACATAACAATGCGATTCCCCTGCTACAAACAACCCATCCTCATCTTACCAAACTCTTAAGTCATTATGGAATGAGATCTGGAAGATTCAGACTTTTCCAAAAATTCGCTTCTTACTATGGAGTATTTGTAGCAATTCAATCATCACAAAGGAAAACTTGTATAAAAGAAGAATATTACCCGATCCTACCTGTCAGATATGTGGACAAGCCCCGGAATCAGTAGAACACCTCTTCATCATCTGCGAATGGACCAAAAACTTATGGTCAGGCCCTTACTTTCAAGCCGATACATCTCCAGAAAGAATTACCCGAATAGATAAGTGGATCTTCGAAAATCTTACCTCTCGAACGGACCAAACTTCAAAAGCCATGTTTGCTGTTGCTCTATGGCAGATTTGGAAATGTAGAAATGCTCTGGTTTTTCAAGGGCGAAAGCCCGACCCACTCGCGGCTCAAGAAGAAACGCACATCACAGCAACCCTTTTCCAGAAATGGCAACTATGGGGGAAGAATGGTGGAAGAGAATCAATCGAAGTTCCACAAATAGTGTTGAAATGGAACCCACCCAAAGCAAACGAGATGAAGATGAATGTTGACTGTTCCTGGTGTGAGTCGTCCAAGACCAGATCCATTGCTGGCATCTGCAGAAATGAAGCGGCGTCCTCCTCCACGGCTTTGCGAAGTCAATCGTTGCTCCGTCTATGTGGGTCGCCGAAGCCCTAGCTCTGAGAGAGGCGGCACGATGGGTACACAATCGAAGACTCGCAAGAACAGGTGAAGACTTGGAACTAAAAGGGGATGATCTGTAGGTGCTCCTTTCTTTTGATAACTTATCACTTGTGAACAGCCTATTGGGCCTAGAGGAACCACCTTGGCCGGCCAAGCCCATAATTGCAGACTACAAGGAAATCTTGGCCCAAGTTAATGGAGTGTCAATCATCTATGAGCCTCGAGACACAAACAAAGCCGTGGATTGGGTTGCCAAAGCCCATCGAACCAACTCACTTCCTAGGAATTGGATTGCTAATCCTCCTCATCCTCTATGTTTATTTTTATGTTTAGACTTACCAACTAACGGTACCCCTTTAGTGGGTTAGTAATGGAAATACTATCTTTTGACCAAAAAAAAAAAAAAGTTTGACATAGTATTCAAGCATTCATTCAAATTCATTGCAAACCCATCGATTAATTATTTAGTTCAAGCTTTTGGATTGACAATATAAATTTATTTAGGACAAGAAGTTTAGTGTGAATTGCGGGATGTATTTGGATTGCTTCTTGATTACCTTCCAAGACTCTTTTATAGAACTCAATCTCTTGCTACCTTCCATATCATCCGGCTCAAAAGGATAGCCAAAGTATAGTGACTCGCTATCATCAACCCAATAAGATCGTCCACGATCGTCTCTTCATCGATTGGTTCTTCATTATGATCCCTCAACACTAGCAAGAAGCTTATCACGTCACTCTTAGGGTCCAACATTCCCGTTGAAATCTCCTCCTTCCTCTTTCTCAATATCGCAAAACGCGATCCATGATCCTCAACCTGGCTTGAAGCCCCTTCCAAAAGACGGGGCCCAAGAAATTCAATGGGAGAGACCAAATGGCCTTGAAGGCAAGACTTAAATTGTCAGTCTCTCCTTGGTGAACTCATCCTTAGTGTCAAAGAGGATGTCGCTTGCTACGTTGAAAGTGAGCTTCTTCATGAAGATGATGGCCTTGATGGTCTCTCTTTCTCTCTCTCTCTCTCTCTCTCTCTCTCTCTCTCTCTCTCTCTCTCTCTCTCTCGTTTTCCGAGAATTGGGTTTTTGACTATGTCATCCATTCTTTTGACAAAGTTTTGTAGGCTTTCTAGGTTCAAAAAGCTAAGGGCTTGTTTGGTAACATTTCTATTTCTCCCGATTTTTATTCTTTTGTTTCTCGAAACAAATATAGAACAGAAATCTGTTTTGTAACATCAACTAATTTATTTATCCCCTGGAATAGAAAAGGGGCAATGGAATAGATTTGGAACAAAAATAAAAAGTAGAAAAAAGTATCTTCTTGTTCCCGAAAACAACTTCTAGAAATAAGTTCTTTTTTTCTTTTTCTTTTTTCTTCCTCCCTCCTTGGCTCCCTGCTATATGGTCGATGGCAGCCACATCAAGGAAGAATAACAAATGAAAAAATGAAAAAAAGAATCTTAAAATTTATTAAAAAATTAAAAGAAATTGTATGTTACAAAAAAATTGGGGATCATTCCAAACGCATTCCTATCTTTTTACATTCTAAGAATAAAATTTTTTTATAGTTGTCAAACATATTATTTTACTCAGAAATTGTTTCGGTAAATAGAAATAGAAGAAAACTATTTCTGAAAAGAAATTGTTCGCCGGAATAGAAGCGTTACCAAACGGATCCTAAGTATCATTGCTTTATAAATTTGTGCTAGGATATTATGTAAATTTTGGGAAAAGTGTTAGAAAAAGTCTTAAACATTTTGCATTTGTGTCAATTTAATCATAAACATTTTATTAGTGTCAATTTAGTCCTAAACATTCTTACTTTGTGCCAATTTAGTCTTAAATCTTTTTCTTTGGTGTCAATTCAGTCCTTTTCAGTTGATTTTAGTTGGATTTTATTGATTGGGCGTCAGTTAGCTAATGTGAATACAATCGACGCTGATGTGGATAACTTTTAATAATATTTTTTTATTTTTTATTTTTGATTTTATTTTTCTTTTTCTTTTTCTTTTTTCCTCTCCTCCTCCTTCTAGCCGATCGTCAAACCTTGGTGACCAGCCAAAGGTGATGCCTGGCAAGGTCAAGGTCAATCTCATCGGCCGCCAACGAAGCTCGAGCCCTTACTAGAGGCTGTAGGGCTGCTCACGCTGGATGGCGGGGCTTGCTCTTGTCGGATCTAGTGAGAGTCAAGTCTCACCAGCCATGAGTGAGGCCTAACCTCGTTAGATCTAGTGAGATCAAGCTTCGCCCAACCTCTAAGGAGGCTAGCTCGAGGTTGCCAATGGCCTCACGCTAGACTAGCAAGGGTCAAGCCTCGCTAGAGCCTTGCCCAACCTCAGGGAGGCTAGCTTGAGGCCACCTAGGCCGCGAGGGCGGCCTCATGCTCGGTTGGTGAGGCTCGCCCTTGTAGGCACAACCTTGCGGCCCTTGGTGAGGGCGCAAGCCTCGCCAGTGGCCAATGAGGCTTGCTAGAGGCTAGCGAGGTCGACGTAACCTCTAGTCGGTTGCCAAGGTTTGGCGACTAGTTGGAGGTAGGAAGAGGAGAAGGAAAAAAAAAAAATAAAATAAAATAATTGAAAAAAATGTATATTAAAATATTATTAAAAATTGTTTATGTCGGTATTGATCGTGCTATGTCAGCTAACCGACGCCCAGTCAGTAAAATCCGATCAAAATTAGGTGGAATGACTGAATTGGCACCAAATCAAAAAGTTTAGGATTAAATTAGCATCAATAAAAAGTTTAAGACTAAATTGGCATAAATATAAAAAATTTTGGACTTTTTTTTACAATTTTCCCAGTGAATTTTTTTTTTTATAGTAAAGGTAAGAAATATTTTCCCTGTGAATATTTGTACAAGTCATCATCTAAAAAGTACAGTTTCAAGAATATATCATAGCTAATGTTTTCTCATGAGGCTTTAGCATTTGCATGGAATATGGTCATTATCTCAAACGGTTAACAATCCAAATGACACTTCAAATTTTAAGAGAGCACGCTCTAATTTGCGCAAAATTATGAATGCAAGTGCATAATCGCTAAATTATAAAAACTAGTCACGATGATAACTCAAACTACCTAGATCCAGTGAGGTCAAAAAGATTGTTTTTGCTAGCGATGGCTTGGCTTGTGCGGGGTTTGGCGGCGAGGACATCATGATCTGTAGTATGAATTTGTTACCGGCCTGGCCGATGATGATGACCGTCGGCGAGCCCATTAAAGAGGTCTTGAATACGGAGCCGTACTTAGAAACCCTCTCCTCTACCCATTTTGCGCCTTGCTCATTTCTCTGAACTTTTAGAAAACTTAAGGTTTCTCCAATTATCGGGAACCCAAGAGAACTTTTAGCGAGATTTTTGTTTTTTGGGTCCTCTGAGAAAATGATTAGCAAGACAATTGAAGCTAAAAGGAAAGTGGCAAAAATTAAGTGAAAGACATAGCTTGAGGGTTCAACTCTTGTTGCAGCCATTCGAGATAGAGTTCAACTCATCATTTTAGAGAATGGGTGAATATATTTTGGCAATCTCAAAAAATAAGGTGACCAAATATCTGACAATCTTAAAATTAGTCTAGTCCTCTCAATGAATGGATCGCACTTGGCCATGCCTATCCATTTGGTCAATCAATATCGGCAATGAGATACAAATTATGATCAATATCAATGACGACATACAAATTAAGTATGGGATGGAAATGTAATAACAAGACAAATTCATATAACTTCCCTAACAACGTTCTTGTAGTGATCGTCCATCTCCATATGGCGAGCAACAATCAAACAATGATATAAAACAAGTGGAAGAGGTTAAAGTTTGCAAAGATTCTTTCTCCATCTTCTCTCTTGATTCCTCGCTATAAACTCCAAAACGATAGGAAGCTTCGGCAGTATGTGCAGCAAATGTCTTTGGAATGACCGACCGTCCATTAAGATCATATGTTATTCCAAGAAATAAAGCCTAAGTCGAGAATGCAATCTCCAAGGCGCCAAGACACAATCATTCAAGGATCAATAGATTTTCCAACTTTGGCGCCACCATTAAGTACATATGTGTTGGAGAAAACTTCCTTGAGTGTTTTGAAGTTGATAAAACATTTCCATCAGTCTAGTCTAAAGACTTGCAGACTCTTCTATCAAAGTTTGAAGACCTCTGGACTGCCAGACTTAAGACTCAAAGTCTATCCTCATTGACAGTTTCTGAGACCGTCGAAGAAGGCTTATCTGAAACGAAGAATTTCGTTAAGGATTTGATTTTGTCGACTGAAGAAGATCTATTGGCTGGATATAGCATGTCGGAATCCATTATTCAAATCAACATAGATTCAGGGATTTTGGATCCATTGATTGGCGAAATATACTTGGAATGTTCTACTTATGGAAATCTAGATCCTGATTGTATGGGCGAGCAGGATTTATGGGCTATCATCATGTTCCTTAAATAGCTCGAAGATTTTCCTAATTGATTCTGTCCAACGAGTAAATTGGAAGAATTCCTTTGGTAAGTGCCAACGGGTGTGATGGCATAAATGAGTATATAAGGAAGACGTTCCAGTTGTTCGAGTGTGTGCGCGATAGAAGAATTCCAAAGTCTGAAGCTCCTTGTTCTTTGTCAAATAAACTGTTGAGCGAAATATTGTACGCAAAAGAGAGTTTATTTCTTTGAGAGACCTTGAGGAAGTGTAGCAGAGTCTCTACACTGTGGAATCAAAGAAGAGCTTTTCTGTAACAACTCTTTTGTTCAAAGTGAAATCCAGTCGATGGGTTATCAGTACGGAAGAGTGGACGTAGGCTTGGATTAAGCCGGACCACTATAATCTCTGTGTTCATATTCTCTTCTCTACGCTCTTTTACTTTGATCATAACTCGTTTTGTTTACAAGAAGCAAATTTCCTTTTCATAATCTATTGTTAATTAATGATGCACACTTATCTTGAGAAATTGTTTTTACACCTATTCACCCCCCTCTAGGTGCTCATACTAGCTTTCACAATATGTACGCATGCATTGTTTGGAAAATCCGTCGTGATGGTTTGAAGATGACAAAATAATCTAATTGAGTAACCATGTGAAAAATGCATAAGCCATTATGCAGATGATATTCTAGTAGGAATCTCTAAAGGATGTGAGTTCTCTATCAATTGGTGAACTAGGCGTTGAGCATAGAAGTATCTACAAGGTAGAGGTAACAAGCCTAGAACGGAGAGTTTGGTACAACTTGGAAGTACCATGGATAGGTGAACGGCAAGGTAGAGTCATGATTATCAATATACTTGGATATCACCAGCCAACTGGACTTGGATATCACTAGAAAAATGGAGTTGGATATCATCAAAAGCAATTATAACATGGATATCAGCAAGTGAACTACGTGTATATCTACAAGGCAAACACTAAATATTATCAAAGTTTACTCTTGAATATTTGCAGACGCTAAATATCATCAAAGTCATGTGATGGCTGAATATTGGCATAATTTATACTTTACCTAGAATGACGATATTGTCATGAACTTCAAAGCTTATCATTTTTGAGATATCTAATCTCATTTCTCACAATTAGTAATCTAGTTGGATTCTCACTTTAGAAGATATTGATTGATCTTCTATCCTTGGATTATCTTTGTGACGTGATGCAAGATATTTTGATTGATTGGCAATCATGTTGAAGACTCAATTCTTGGTATAGTTGAAGAACTCCATTTTAGGAAATCGAGACTTGTTTGTATGAGCAACCAAATCAACAGGATCTTTAATTGTTCAACCTCAACGGCTACCTAATCTTCTCCTACAATTGTCTAACCGGTGGATTGGAGATTGATCCTCAAAGATTATCCAACAGGAATACTGAGGAGTAAAAAGGAAGATTAAGGCACCAAAGAGCAAGATAGATCAAGAGTGAAGAATTCCAATTTTTTAGAGAGCTTTCACATATTTTGAATTGTTTCTAAAAGATTATTATTGTAAAGAGGGGTGAATAGCGTTATACCTAATTTGTGGAGAAGTGCTTGAATATTAGCAGGACTTCTCATTGATTTTAGTGAAATCTAACTAGTAAACTGATGGTTTTATGTGATGGGCTTAAGACCCAACCACCCATGTTGGGCCTAAAAGCCCGACCCACAAGATTATGACCCATGAATGAAGGGGCACGTTTCTTTATTTGGAGGGGACGTATATAAGGGAGGAAAGAGAGGGAGGAACACACTTTTTGGCATTTGTATGTATGTTCCTCTCCCTCTCTCCCTCCAAAAAGAAAACGAAAGCCAAAGGCGACATCGTTTTCCCTTCAAGGCTAATCTACATCATCGGATCGAACGGGATCGATTTCTCTTCCTCTTATCAGCATTGGTGTTTAATCGTGGCTAACAAGGTACGCTCGATTCCGTGGTGTGCTTTAGGATCGGTGATACATGTTTTTTCCCGGGCTTTTCTTCCGTATTCGTTTTAGGGGTTCGATTTAGTGTCAAATCCGGTTTTTTGGGAATCCGACAGTCCAACATTGGTATCGAGCCCTAATTCATGTTTTCTCGACCCCTTTGATGTTTTTTAATTGATTTTTCGCGAAAATAATCGGCCGAAACAAATCGGGCAAAAAATCCTGACACCCAAGCACTGTTCGTCCACTTTTTCAAGTTTCTATAAGTCGAAATCGATTTCTGAAAGAATAGGGTGAAAGAGCTTGTCAAGACAAGTCCGTCGATATGTCGTGCGCCGCCAGGAGACATTGACGCTTGTCAAGACAAGCTAGCTCGGCCCGGCGCGTCGCCATCGGTGAACCGGCGTCGCGCCAACCGGCCCGAACCCGCAGCGCCGGTCCCGGCCAGCGCATGCGCATGCTAACGTCACCATGACGTCACGGTAACTGCTAAGATGACGTCATCAATGACGTTATCGCCGACGACCGTTGGCCGGCCGGTCATCGGCCAACGACCCGACCCGACCCGACATGCGTGCTCGAAAGTCCTGGCGTGCCCGACGCGGCCCGGCCGGTAGCTAACATCTACGTGACGTCGACCAGCGCCGCGACGCCAAAAAATTTGGCACGTGCCAATCGGTTCGTCCGACCGGCCCGACCGGTCCGACCGACCAGCCCAGCGACCGTTTACCGTTGACCACTGTTGACCGTTGATCGACGATCATTGACCGTTGACTTTGACCGTTGACCCAAAAAAAAATTTGTTTCTTTTTCAATTATGTCTGTGTGGGTTATAGGTAATCCATTTTTTATTGTGCACTTATTGCATGAATCATGGAAAATTATGTACTTTCCCTTATGTTCATTATGGATTATAAGTAATCCATTTTTGGTTCTGCATTTATTGCAGGAACTATGATGCGTTATGCACCTGGATACGCAATCCCGAGAAGGCGAGGGAAGTGCAAGACTTAAAAGGCGATGACAGAGTTAGCTAATTATCGGTGACATAACGGTGATTTAGTATCACATGTGGTCAGGGTCAATCAAATGATATAGGAAATCATCTGGAATGGTTATCTTATGCCGAATTTTGAGAAGGTGCCGGCTTTGATGAATACTCTTCCACCTGAATGGCAAGCAGTATTAGATTGGCTATGGGAGGTCAACGTGGTTCCGGGTTATAGGAGGCTAGTGGTAGCTTTTGTTAAAGAGTACTATAGGATTGAGTTAACCAAAATTTCAACCCTTAGATTGAACGCCACATAGCGTAGAGCCAATGCGCCTTGGAGGCGACATGAAAGCATTAATTATTCGTGCATGTATGTCTGATGTGTTCAGATCGATGGTTTCAGCAACTAAGAACGTAATTGCTGATATGAACGGCAACAATTGTGAAATATTGAATATGAAGATTCAATATGTGCTGAAAAAGCAAGAAGCACTAGAAGCTCTTGACCATATTATGGAAGATCTTGAGGATGTCGTGCGCCACATTGAGCTAGTAGAGGACCGCCTAACGGCATTTGAGTCGAAAATTGACATTTGCAATGCTGATTCTAGCTCGGAAAGGGCTTTGAGCTTTAAGCGCAAGCGTATTGATTCGTTCAATATGTGGGAATGCAAATGATCAAGTCATTATTGCAAGAAATCAAGAGTTAACCAACACAAGAGAGGAAAACGTCCTCAAGTGAAGAAAATGTCAAGGGGGAGGTATTACAATTGTGACAAGAAAGGTCATTATGCTCGCAACTATTGTGAGCCGAAAAAGGTAAACACCTCTTGTACATTTGAGAACTTTGCTTATGTGTCAAGTTCTGTATTATTGGCTGAATCCAATCCTCTCGTGGATTGTAGATTCGGGAGCTAACGACAGATCATGTAAGGAAGGATAGAGGATCCTTCGTGGAATTAGCAATAGATTGTGTCCAAAGACTCTACAAGAGAATGAACAAATGAAACATGTTCCTTATGCTAGTGCTGTTGGAAGCTTGATGTATGTTATGATGTGTACAAAACCTAACATATGTTTTGCAGTTAGAATGGTGAGAAGATACGAATCCAATCTAGGTCAAGCATATTGGAAAGCCGTTAAAAGTATACTGAGGTATTTAAATGGAACTGCTGATTATACGCTGAGTTATTAAGGAAAGGATCTGCAACTCAAAGGCTATTCATATGCTGATTGGAGAGGAGATTTAGATGAAAGGAAATCTATCTCTGGATTTGTTTTCTTACTAAATAATGGCGCCATATGTTGGAGCAGTAAGAAACAAACGTGTATAGCCTTGTCCACGATGGAAGTTGAGTTCGTGGCATTATCAGCAGTAGTATAAGAAGGTGTTTGGTTTAAGAGATTTTTTGGATCATTTATGTGTTATTGGAAGTGCTGCAAATTCATTGTTGGTTAACTGTGGTAGCCAAGCAGCAAAAGCGTACACCAAAGATCCAAAATATCATGGCAAGACCAAACCTATGAATACCAAGTATAATTTTGTCAAGGATATGGTTGCACGAAAAGAAGTGAACTTAGAGTACATACTACCCATAGTATGGTAGTAGATCATATGACAAAGCTAATACCTAGAGATGTGTTTTTGTGGCCATATGAAATCTCAAGGATTGCGTAGAGTCCGATGTACTAGATTGTAATTTCCCTAAAGTATTCACATTTGATGAATTTGTGTTTTCATCATTAATACCTATGAATATTTGTTTGATCTTTATGCATCTTAATGCTTAGTGCATTACTTTAAGTTAAGAAAGTATGTCGGACAGATATAAGATTAGCCCACTCACACGGGTAATCACCTCTATTTACCATGTGATAAATAGAGATGAGACTATTTTTAAGCTTATTATTTAGGTGATAATCGAGAGCTCAAGCTTAAAACACGTATGTCACCTTAACTGAGTGTTAAGATGATGACATAATACTTACTATGTCCGAAAGTAAAATACCCCACATGTTTTACTTTATCTGTCTATGATGCTAGATGTAAGTTCTGTTGAATTTGGTGAATGAGTAGATACGTGAACTCAAGTTAGACATTGGGTATGTCTGAACTATCATATGTACGGTATTGAAAGGTATAGACATACGCTCCATGGGAAAGGAGTTAATACCGTAATACATATTTCATACTACGTATGCATGAGACGACCAATAAGAGTGACAAAAGTTTGATCTCAACTTTTATGTCGTGTGAGACTCTTGAGGAAAAGAGTTTTTCAATTTTTAGTGCCCTCATGACTCTTACTTATTCTCAAGATTTCTATTTAATGTTTGCTATCTTAGGATGTTGCCAATGGCCATGAGTTTGATTCGATCTAATGAGACATTTCTAGAAAAGCAAGCTGAACTAAAATTGAGAGTTTGAAGGAAAGAGGAATATCGAAATTGGAGAATTATATTGTAATTTTGTATTCATTGGTTAACCAATTATGATTGTCTTTGGGATAATCATAATTGTGAATACATATATATATCATTATTTAAAAAAGATCAATAGAGATATAAATGTGATCGTTCGATTTAGGGAACTGCATACTAAATCTACTCAGGATGTGATACCCACTATGAGCTGCTATATATTCCTAACAGATGTATGGCAACGAGCTCTCAAAGTATGCTGATCGCACGGATTATTCACCGGTATGAATGTTGAAGAGAGATAAAGAGAATCATGTTCGACCCACCATGTGTGAGTGAGAGATGATGGTTTTATGTGATGGGCTTAAGGCCCGTCCGCCCATGTTAGACCTAAAAGCCCGACCCACAAGATTATGACCCATGGATGAAGGGGTACGTTTCTTTATTTGGAGGGGACGTATATAAGGGAGGAAAGAGAGAGAGGAACACACCTTTTGGCATTTGTACGTACGTTCCTCTCCCTCTCTCCCTCCAAAAAGAAAACGAAAGCCAAAGGCAACGTCGTTTTCCCTTCAAGGCCAATCTACGTCATCGGATCGAACGGGATCGATTTCTCTTCCTCTTATCGGCATTGGTGTTTAATCTGTGGCTAACAAGGTACGCTCGATTCCGTGGTGTGCTTTAGGATCGGTGATACATGTTTTTCCCGGGCTTTTCTTCCGCATTCGTTTTAAGGGTTCGATTTAGTGTCGAATCCGGTTTTTTGGGAATCCGACAATCCCAACATAAACTGTTAACGTGGGATAGTAGATTATATTCACAATCTTATATCTCTCTAGCATATTCACAAATTGATAGAAATATTACACTCAATAGCGTGAATATTACTAAAATATTACTAGAATATGATAATATTCACACTCTATTTCACTTGCCCTTGATCATATTCATCTTGACTTTTCTAATTCCGCATTTATTTGTCAATATTTCTTAAAATCACCAATTTATCCCATCTAGGTAATATTGCTAGCTACAACATGCATTACTCTCACGTTTCCAACACTTAAAAAACAATTGAAGCCCCATGTTAGTTTGTTTGAAGAAAGTATTAGAGAAAACCTATCACTCATATTATTAGAGAAAGCATTAGGAGCTCTTGGATGTGGATTTCAGCCCGCGAGATCTTCTAATTGCTTTGGTTTATTAAAAGAAGTTGGGGATAACAATGTCCGAGCTTTGGGGTCATGGTAAATGAATCGATCTAATTCTCAATGCTCTGCTTTCCACCAAGAGATGATCCAAGATGGAAAAATCCATGCCCAAGCTCGCTCGTTGATTATCATATTCAACGACACTTAATGTGAAATGAGCTGCTGATAGAGTGACCTTTCACTCCACAATCATCTATCCTAACATATTACTTGATATGCCTATTTTTTTTATTTTAATTCGACATTTCATTTTGATGAATAACCTATTTTTTCCGTTCATATAAGATTAATGGTTGGTAAAGTCATATAAAAGTTGATAAATTTAAGACGTTTCTTATAAGAAACAAATAAAATTTGGTAATCAATTACAAAAGTTGATAAATGAAAAAAAAAAAAATACAATTTGGTAGATGATTAAACTAGAGTTGATAAGGCAAAGAGGGATCAAGAAGGGAGAAAGTAGAGGAAGCGGATAGTTTGAGGTTTTGCTTATATGAGTAAATAGTTGGCGAATGTATATTGATGAGACGGACCTACATATAAGAGGGTATTAGGCAAAGTCTCACATCTTTATGGTGTAGAGCAATTAATACTCTAATTGTCAAGAACATATTAAGGGTTTTGAACTTGGGCTTTTTCTATTGGAGATATCCCAAATTTAGGTATCAGACTGTCGCAGTGGACTGTTATGGTGCACTTGGAGTGTCAGGTTTCTGCTATGCATCCTGACATATAATTATCCAGAAATAAATGAAACCCAACGACCCGGCTATTTTCCCATAACTGCATGGGTGATTATAAGGCATTAATATATAAAAGATATAAATATATAGCGAACATGTGTGATTAAATATGAGGATGGCCATAAGCGGACATGCATCGCCATGGCCGTAAGATGTGGCTATGCATAAAATTTGACAGGATAGTATTGTGGTAAGGAATGAATTGGCATATATATAAAGCGACCAATCAAGGTAATGCTACGTATGCATTGAGACAAGGCATATTCTTGATGTAACTCGCCCTCTATTTAGCTGGGGATTCTCTCAGCTTTCTCGAGAGGAAGATGATAATGGCCAACAGAGATCAGATACGAAGGCATCTATTCCAAGCTAGAACTAGAAAACTTCAGTGGATAATACTTTTAGAGAGAGAGAGAGAGAGAGAGATCATAGCATACTTTAACGGTGTAAAATGAATCTTACACTAGGGCCTTTACATATTGTTAATTCAAGATATTGGATAATTAAAATTCTTAAGGATGGATAAAGCGGCAACCCGACGATGGTCTCTATTTAAAAAAGGATAGAGATTACTTATTTTCTTCCCTCTTGTGGTCTGCCTCCTTTAAAAAGAGGTCGGTCTGAGAGGTTTGATTTGGCCTTTATCCTTCCTCAAAAGGTGAGATTGAGGACGTCGATAAGATTGCAGAAGTCAAGCTTCGTCAATGATGTGGACGATAATTGTGGATGTCGTCGAATCAGAAGAAACGCAACGCCATCCAAGTGACGATGGAGACTTTTACGAAGATCGATGTCCAGTGTGGAGGTCTTTTCAAAAGGAAAAATCAACAATGAAATAACCGCAAATAAGAATTTAGAATACGTAAAGTGAGAAACGAAATCATATACGCGATTTGGTCGGTCACCGTCTTTGAACCGATCAGACGTACCCTTATGAAACCGAAGCCGGGTATTCCTCTTCTTCTTCTTTCTCAGGCTGCCAGAGGATGGATAAATCGTAAGCGTATAAAACGAGTAATTTGACAAGCCACCATAGCTTGTTTATCATGTGCATTCTAACAGCCTCCATGAAACAGGTCAAGGTACTAAGTTTGCACAAACCATTGAATCACATTTTATTGCCGAACCGAGATTTGCTAAATTAAATATAAATTGACATAATCTTATTCGGGCTGTCCAATAGCGTCTCATGTACATTCTAATTCCTTTTTAAGAATTTTCAACGCTCTCAAACAAAGTAGGGTTTTAGCTTTAACATGCAATTAGATGTCCAATTATAGGATCAAATATAGATATATTTTTATGGTATATCTTGGCTCACTACTTATTAATTGATAACTAATCTCTCTGGGACGCTAATTCAAAGGAACTTTCTATCCCAAGTGCCTTTATTAAAAGAAATACATCTCTACTATACAATGAATACTAATCAAATTGTTGGGAGTGCACAGTAGAAATTCGAAACTATCTATATTTAATTGAACTTCAATTAAAAGTTTAAATTAATGAGTTATGAGTTAATTATAATATATTAACTACTCCACGTCACACTGATTTTTTTATATTGAACTTTTCTAACATAACTTACACATGCATCTCAACAACCTCCTCGTTGCATGTGAGTTCAATGTTAGATCCACTCCCCCATAATTCGATTATTCTTCTACATCAACACATGTCAACTCAAATCTCCATTTTATTGCTTTTGAGGATTGTAAGCCTTCGTCCCCAATCTCTTTTCTCCAAATCGAACCACAGCTTTCTTTCCTGCCTGAAGATCACATTAGTCACCAAATTTCTTCTCTTTTCTCCGGACTAAACAACATATCTCTTTCGCTAGACTAAACTACGAAGGCAACCTGAATATTGTGTTGGTCACAAGATTCATTTCTTGGGAAATTCACCAAACAACGATACCTGTAATTTAAATAGGTTACTAGTCAACCATTGACTCTGATGATATTTGTTTGGAGTGCACAGTACAAATCCGGTATCTTTAGCTGGAGAAATCACCAAGAAGGAATTCAAGTTGAAGCTCATTAACATATTTAATTGGACTGATCTTCATTCAAAAACTTAAACCCATGAGTTATATACTACAACAATTTTTTAATGTATGATTTTTCTAACATAACTCACATTTGCAACTTGATATGAATCCCACTAAACAATAGATAATGCATAGAGAGGTTACTCAATTGAGGTATAATCTCTTCTCTCTCTTTTTCCAAATTTTATGTTTTTTTTTTTTCATGACCGATGACTCCACCACGGGCCCCTGTGCCCGGACGGCACCGAAGGGCCGGGCTCCTATACCTCGGGAAAGACTAGTACAAGACCCCACCACCATGGGCCCCCCACTTAAGACGTGTATGGCAACGCAGAGATTCGATCTTTCGACCTTGGCATGAAATCTATTCGGCTTCCTCTGTCAATGCAGCTGCCCACCAGTGGGTTCCAAATTTTATGTTATCCTGTACTTTTTTCCCCATTCTATGTTTTTCACTTTAACAAAGTCTAACCACCTGGAAGCTCCTGCCGAACCAAAAAGAAGAAAAGTTGGTCATCTATATGGATAAACACTTATCTTTCTCCACATCAGCGAGACAGTGGAACCACGAAAATCATGACGCAGCCTCGACATAGATTCATTCAACTTTGATAAAAGGATAGGATAGCTCATGAACACTTTATGCAATAATGGCGTGCGGGTCAATATATATGGAATAAAAAAAGAATGTCAAACGATATATGTGTAACATTGAAGCCAAACAGAGCATAATATCTGGGCTAAATAAGAATTATCCCAATAGATAAAATTAGGGTCATCTCGACCGTGATATTCCTCTTGAATCTTGCCTTTTCTTCCCAGAACAAAAGAACCCATTGAGCATTTATTAATACATTTCAGAGTACTTATACTTATAGCTTTGTTGCCAACCAGAGCCGAAAGTACTACCCCATAGTTGTTTATTGAATTGTTCTTATTCCAATTCCCAGTTGATTGTACGGACTCTTCGAGAAATTGGAAGATCGTCCTGTTGAGTTGACGAATCAAAGCAACTTGTTTTTGTGGCACAAGGTGTGCCAGAATCACCCAAATCATCTACAAGTATTTCTCTTATCCAAAGCAAATATCTAAAAGAACTTTCTCTTTTATCCATTGTGGAATTAAAAATTCAAACCCCACCCTCGCCAGTCCTTATAAATATGGAGCGACGAAATGACCAAGTCCACCAAGGCAAAGGCCAACACACACATTCAACACTCTTCTAAGGTTTCTTCATCTTCCTTATAGAGTTCTCCATCATTCTCTAGGGTTTCCTTACCACTCTCCCAAGTGTTCATATCTTAGCAGTCCCTATCATGGATCGGGTGAGGGAGTTGGCATCGAAGAAGGCGGCAGTGATTTTCACTAAGAGCTCGTGCTGCATGTGCCACAGCATCAAGAGCCTCTTCTATGAGCTCGGCGCAAGCCCCGCGATCCACGAGCTTGATCATGAAGCAAGTGGGAGGGAAATGGAGTGGGCACTACGAAATCTCGGGTGTAGTCCAACGGTCCCCGCCGTGTTCATAGGCGGCCGGTTTATTGGCTCAGCTAAAGACGTCATATCTTACCATGTTGACGGGTCTTTGAAGCAAATGCTGATAGATGCAAAGGCCATATGGTTCTAGCGAGACAGACTTTGTAAATTAAATAAGCTCCATATATGGAATCTATTTGTCATGAACCATATATGAGAAGCTTCATCCCTAACAGAAATGAAATATTGTATCAAAAGCTAGCTCTTTTATCCGTGAGTTTTCGTTTTTATGCGTGGATGCATTACTCCAAAGCAAAGCAAGAATCTGGAAAAGGATCTTACGTATGGAAATTACTAGAGGATTAGGGTTTCATAGAGACAAGGAAATTAAGGTTTCATAGAAAATCGGCAAATGCTTACCATCCCTTTATCATAGGATTCTTTTCCGTCCAATAAACTTGGCAGAAAAAGATCAATTTATTGTCAACGCATGCAATGTACGTATGTTAAGACTAATGGCTAAGCTGGTATATACCTCAAGAATACTGATAAATAGACTTTCGCAATAACGCATCACTTCCAGCATGGTCGCCCATCAGGAGATGGGAATCATGATTGACGGAAAATATTTATCAGTATAACTCAATATAACTAGGCCCAGCTGAATAAGATTATTATCAAACAGTTAAATAGGTTTCTCTGAAAATGTGTGTTCCTTAGAGATCAGATGGGTCAGATGCCGTTGTTCCATTTTGCCAGCTACGTTGCATGGAATCTGCAGTGCGCGAAAAAAGTGATGCTTTGAAACTTTCTCTGTGGGTATATCTCGCCCCTAGTCTCTAGTAATTCCTCCCTATCCAGAAAAGAGAATATAGTAGCGAAACGCATATGCATCAGTCATCTTTTTCCTCAAAGATGATGTGTACGTTTTATTCCGCCAACAATTGTGGTATCAAAGCAAGTTGGACATGCATGCATGGTGAACAAATTTATTGCATCATAGAATCATGTATGAACTAATCAAGTTACGCAGATTGGTTCGGGTGCCTAGTGGCGAGCAGAGAGTTTCAAATTGAGGAGGCGAGCTGAGAGATTTGTGCAGAACTACAGCTAAGTGGGGGCGAATTCGAGCTCATTAAAAGGACACAAAATGTCAAGGTCTCGACAGACTCTACGTGAGGGTACGTCGAAGCCAGTTTCGAATCGAGCAAATACTGGGATACATGCAGGGTGCATTGATTCATAAACAACTGATGCGCGTAAACCCTTGGTACCATACGGGATCCGCTTGATTCGAGCGCTTAGTTTCAGTGGATCGTCCACGCATAATGTATCTTAGAACGGCTTCGAATTGACATGTGCTGTCGGTGTCCTATACATACGCACCTTGCTGAATATTTTCTCATTGTTGAGAGTAGCGATGACGTGCGAGATGCTGCATCGTATGGGCGATGTACGAGATGCGGCATGGTGCTTTTGAGATGGGACCTGCTCGTACGTGGGATGCTGCTGAGATCTATGTATGCAATCGATCTTACATGACGTTGAACGCAAAATTATGATGAGATGCTTCGTGCACGGATTATTGGGCTGCCTAGAGGGCCTCAAAAGTACATGCATGCCTTCCCCATACAAAATGAATGAATTTATAACTGAGAGAGCTGCTAAAATCATGCATACTTCTATTAATACAGAAACGGAAGCTTTCTAATCGCATGACATAATTTGTGCTCACTAATGTGGGTCACCAATCTCTAAAATTGTCATTTCCTTGTACATTTAGTGAAATTTGTTTCTATTTAATTGTATAGGAATCTTCTAAATTTGCGAGAGGGGAATTAAATGTACATAATAAACTAAATTTAAGATATGTGTTCTCTTTTTTCCCCCTTTGCTTTCCTTTTTCCTGTGTCTTTAGTTTTCCTCCTTTTCCCTTCTTTCCTTTCCTTTCCTTTCCTTCCTCTGGCCCCATTACAACGGCTTCATGCTCGCCCACTGATAGGTTCTTTAAAACAAACAAAAAGTGCCTTATTCCACGTAGAAAGATGAAAGTGCGTAGATCAATATAAAAATGTGGAAATTTTCTAACATTACAATTGAAGACAATGAGCTAAGTGATTGACCCCAACATTCCCGCATACATCATACGGAAGCATGATTTTGGCACACTTGTCAACGTATATTATTTCATTATTTTTTTTTTCATACAGGCGGTTATTTTGCTAATGGCTATTAGACATCTTACAACCTTTGAAAGGTTGTATCGTTTCGAAAGTTATAAAATTTGGAATAAAGCAATTATTATGATTTTATTATTATTTTTAATCCACTTTACAATTTATCTTTTGAAACAGTATTTGTTCAAAATGCGACATATCAGACGAAAGGTTGTATCTATTGTAAAACACAAATATAAATTTATCATCTCCGTCTCAATATTTTTTACATTTTCGATTTTCCTTTCCAAAAATACAACCACTGTTGAAAAAATTGTTCAAAAAATTTTAAACCCAACACGTTTTTGCTAATTTAATCATTAATATTTTAATTTTGTCAATTGAGTTCTAAACTTTTGTACAATTTGTTTATTGAGTCCATCCAATCAATTTTGGTCGAAAATCACTTAAATGAATGCTAGCTATCCTACATGGTACATCAATGCTGACATTGACAATTTTTAATAATACTTTAACATTTTTTGAATTTTTTTGTTAATTTTTCAATATCTTTTTCTTTTTATTTTATTTTTTTCATTTTTTTTTTTCAATTCAAAGGGCCAATTGAGGACCGGCAATCTATGCCAACCATTAACCGAGGGCCAGCCTAGCCCCTATGTGAGGGCCTCAAATCTTCGCCAGCTGCAATCATGGGGTCACAACCCCTTGCTGAGGCCGGTGAGGACATCACAAGTCCTCACTATGGCCTATGAGGGTGTAGCAAACTGGGGCCAACAAGGGCCTAGGCAAGGGCCATCATGCCCTCGCTATGGCCGGTGAGGGCTTGGGCAAGAGCTACGACTCTTGCCCTTAGCCAATGAGGACTTCATGGCCCTTGGCCAATGGCTAGCAGACCCCGACCCCCTTTTGAACCAAAAAAGAAAAGAAAGGAAAGGAAAGGAAAAAAATCGAAAATAAAATTTGTCCGTGTTAATACTAGTCGTGTCACAAGCGATGGCCGGCGCTAACTGGAATACCACATCAACAATTTCTGATCAAAATTGATCGGATAAACTTAATTGACAAAACTCGACTAGGTTTAAAATTTAATTGGCAAAATTAAAAGATTTTGGACTTAACTGAAAATGTAATAACTTTAGGAGTTTTTAAATAATTTTCCCACCATTGTTTTCAATTGTTTCCCCTATGAAAGTTCTTGGAGAAATACCACAATTGTTATTAAGTATTCTCGCTTTAGCCTTTGTTATATCCCAGAAATTTTTGTCAGTGATAATTTGAAACATTGTAAGACAAATAATTCTTCAAGAGCAATATATTCATGCCTCAAAGTTTGATGACATTCTTCCTAATTATTGATTTTGCCAACGCCGTTGCCATGGACTACCGCCACAAGCCCTCATGGACGCAACTCCGCGCGATTGTCACTACCATCGTCACCAATTTTTCCTAACTCGACACCTTTGTTGCCTCTCTCTCTCTCTCTCTCTCTCTCTCTCTCTCTCTCTCTCTCTCTCTCTCTCTCTCTCTCTCTCTCTCTCTCTCTCTCTCTCTCTCTCTCTCTCTCTCTCTCTCTCTCTCTCTCTCTCTCTCTCTCTCTCTCTCTCTCTCTCTCTCTCTCTCTCTCTCTCTCTCTCCATGTGTAGAGGTTGCGATTCGCAAAGCTATGGAGGTTGAGGCCTTAGTTGATTAACTCGCACGAAGGTCACGGGATGTCAGCATTCAAGATATTCAACGAAGGTCACAATCTAAGTCACCAACCTCGATCAAGTTTTGGAGAGAGAAAGAGTGGTAAGCAAAGAGGACAAGGCGCAACCCCCTGACAATTCGGGAACTAAGAGCTTTAATAGCTCTTGAAAGGCCTAAGTTACTCTTCCTAATGGAGACGAAAAATAAAGCAGCTAAGGTGGAAAAGATTTGTAAAAAACTTCAGTTCTAGAAATTACACTTGGTTAATCCAACAGGAATAGCAGGAGAATTGGCAATCATGTGGCAAGAGGAAATTGATTTAAAAGTGCAAGCCAGTTCAAAACAATTCATAGATGTGCAGTGTATTGATCCTGAGAGTAAACAACTTATGCAGATTACCTTTGTCCATGCATCTACTGATTTCGATGAGCGAATGGCATTATGGCATGTGTTGGGAAATATTAAGCCTCCATCTTCCCTTCCCTGGATCTACATGGGAGATTTTAATGAGATTATGTACGTGTGGGAGAAAGTAGAGAAAAAAAGAAGCGAGACAATAAAAGAATTGCAGCTTTCGAAACATGATTAATGATCTATCCCTAATGGATGTAGAAAGTCATGGATGTGCATTCACATGGGCCAATAAAAGGGAGGGGGCAGAGTTGGTTAAAAAGCGACTCGATAGAGTGTTCTGTTCTCTAGAGTGGCGAGTTACCTTCCATGAAGCAGAAGTCCAGGCCCTACTAGCTATAGGCTCAGACCACAGTCCCTTAGTCCTCAGATTGTATCATGGGGTAAGAAGAAAGAAGAAACAGTTCAAATTGGAAGCATTTTGGACAAAACATGCAAATTATCAGGCAGTTATTCAACAAGCATGGGCAGAGAAATTAAGCCAAAACTTCCCTTTTGTAGAGAAATTAGGGAGGACATCACAAGTATTAACTCAATGGAGCAAAGAGAATTTTGCAAATGCTTACACAAAGATCAAAGAGCTAAAGCACGCATTAATAGTTCTGATGAATCAAACAGTTCATAACACGAGTAAGCAGACAGGGCAGCATATTATCAGTCAAATAGACACTCTCAAAAAACAGGAAGAACAGTTCTGGGGAATGAGGTCACGTATCAAATGGCTACATTGGGGGGATCAGAACACACGGTTTTTTCATGCTACAACAGTCAATAGGAGGCAACAAAATCACATTTCAATGCTGCAATTGGAGGATAATAGCTGGTGTAGAGAACCTATGATGCTACAGAAACATATTCAATCTTTTTATGAAAATCTATACAAGACTGAGGGTCCACGATATTACCAGCCTATCCTAAACCAACGTCCATCCCCAATAACAGAGAATATAAATGAAGATTTGGTGGCAGTACCTTCAATGGAGGAGATCCATGCAGTTGTGTTTCAATTGGGAGCCTACAAGGCCCCTGGCCTCGATGGGTTCAATGGAATTTTCTATCAACAATCATGGGAAATTATAAAAACTAACCCGATGCAGCTAGTACAGAAGTTCTTTCAGACGAGTGTTCAGGACCCCCGACTCAATCAGACCCATATTGTGTTGATTCCCAAAATAAAAAGCCCTAAAAACATCATTCAATTCAGACCCATTAGCCTGTGCAACTTCAGTTATAAAGTTATATCAAAAATCTTAGCCAACAGACTAAAGAGATGGATGCCACTTATCATTGAACCAGAGCAGGGGGCCTTTGTTCCAGGGAGACAAATTCAGGACAATATCTTCATAGTATAGGAGGTTCTGCATCAACTACGCATAACAACAAAGAGGAAAAAGCATCAGGCCATTCTGAAACTTGATATGCAGAAAGCATATGACAGGATAGAATGGGATTTTGTAAGAGATATCATGCTGCACATGGGGTTTAATGCAAAATGGGTCTCATTAATTATGCAATGTATCTCAACAGTTACCTTCAGTGTGAAAGTCAATGGAGAACCTACCTCCTTTTTTCCATCCTTCGCGAGGCCTCAAACAAGGTGATCCACTCTCACCCTATATCTTCATTCTGATGTCCAATGTGTTAACCTGGATGATGAAAAAAGCATTAGAAGATGGTACAATCAAAGGTATACAGATAAATAGAAATTGCCCTAAGTTATCACACTTAATGTTTGCTGATGATGTGATATTCTTTCTGGATGGAACTATATCAGAGTGCCAAAATGTTGCCCAACTACTAAACCAATATTGCTATGCTATGGGTCAAGCAATTAATTTAAACAAATCAGGGGTTTATTTCAGTGGGAATTGTCCAACAGTATTAAAACATAATTTGGCCACAGAACTAAGAGTTCCTATTCTATAGAGAACAGGAAAGTACTTGGGCATACCTACTGAATGGGGTTAATCCAAAAAAGAGTTGTTTGCATGGATCCTGGCTAGAGTAAATTCAAAATTAGCAGGATGGAAAGAAAAGTTACTAACAAAGACAGGAAAGGAAGTGTTAATTAAAAGTGTTGTGCAATCCCTACCTACCTATGCAATGTCCATATTCAAGCTGCCCGTATCTATCTGCAAAGCCATAGAACAACGAATAGCATCATTTTGGTGGCAGAATGGTGATGCTAAAAGAGGGTTGCATTGGAAAAGCTGGGAAGTCTTGAAAACTCGAAAGGATACAGGGGGATTAGGTTTTAAGGATCTGCTTACCTTTAATAGAGCCATGCTCGGCAAGCAAATCTGGAGACTAGCTACCTCCCCTTCAACCCTATGGAGCAGAGTGTTGAAAGGGATTTATTTTCCCAATGGTGATGTCTGGACAGCTTCTAAGGGACACCGACCATCATGGGGCTGGCACAGTTTAATGCTTGGCAGAGACACCATAAAGAACAACATTATATGGTCAGTAGGGGATGGAAACTCTATTCGTATTAGAGAAGACAGATGGCTTTCACAAGGAGTAATTGGTGGGCAATCAAATTAGACAGAGCCTATGTTGGTGTCCGAATTGATAAATGCATATCCCAGAGAATGGAAACAACAGCTTATTACTCAACTTTATGAAGAAACAATTGCAAATGAGATATTAGCAATTCCCCTAAGCTAGCAACAAAAGCCAGATATGCTTATATGGACAGGTAACAGAACAGGGCAATACTCTATTAAGAGCGGATACAACAGAGCAAGGACAACAACAAGCAAACCAGATCAAAACCGACCTTCCTGCTCTTACCAACCACCACGTACCTTATGGACTCAAATTTGGAGTCTTAATGTGCCACCAAAAGTTCGATCATTCCTCTGGAGCCTTTGTCAGAACGCTCTCCCTACGAGGGAAAACCTATATAAAAGGAAAATTGTTATAGATCCACTATGCCCGTTATGTTGGTCGAGCACTGAAACCACAGAGCACATGTTGTTTTTATGTAAATGGACAAAGAAAGTATGGGAAGATTAGATTTTCGAAAAGATCATACCAAATGGAAGTATCAGCCGAACAGATCAGTGGATTGTTAATGCTTTCCGAAGAGATCAGAGATTACCTGTTCGAGAGCTTACATGTATGGTTTTGTGGTACATCTGGAAGGTGAGAAACAACTGGATCTTTCAATCGAAAGAACCCAGACTAGCAGATCTGTTAGTACAGCACAGGAACAACAGGTCTTGTTCAGTAGAGGAAATACAAATAGAAGTAAAAGATTAATCAACCGAAACAAACCTGATCAGTGGAGGCCTCCGGAAGGGCAGGATCTTAAATTAAATGTGGATGCGGCATGGTGTTCAGGCGATTTTCTTGGCTCTGTCGCTGGAATCGTGCGTGATCCGGATGGAAGAACTCTCGAGGCTTTCGCGGCTACGGCTAGGGGAAGCCCAGGCGATTTTACATGGGATCTCTTATACCCACGAGCTTTGGTCAACACACGTGAGGGACTTTGGAACTCAAACAAGGAAGTGGTTGATTGAAAGTGATTGTTCCGCGGTGGTAGATATGATCATGGGCCGGGCCGAACCATCCTGGAATCTTAAAGAAATAGTGCAGCGTTGCAGAAATGGGCTAAGTTGAAACAGCAACATTATGGTGACCTACTGTCCACGCCAAACAAATGCGGCAACAGATTGGATAGCACGGAACCATCGCCTAAATTCTCTCCCACGTAATTGGCTAATTTCTCCCCTTTTCCTCTATGGAATATTTTATGTGCAGATCTTTCTCCATCCGTATTATGTAAGACTCCTCTTAATCAAGTAATAGCAAGTCTTTCTTTTGACCAAAAAAAAAAAGAGGACAAGGCTTGGGTTGAGCGACGCGAGCAAAAGTTGGGTATTGTCTGTGAGATACATTAGATTTGGCCAATCAATTTTCTTGATGATGTGTCACTAGTAATCATTTAAAGAGAGTAAATTTAATCTAGGAAAACGACACTATAAATATCATAACTTTTGTATAATACTCATTTTAGTATCGAAACTTTTTGAACAAACACTTAAATATTAGTTGGGTAAAAAATCAATTATTTTTAGTGCCATTAGCGATTTGAGTGACCAAAAAATCCAAAATGGCATTATTTTAAAATAAACGGTCCATCATGGCTTGCCAGTAAAGTGAAGTCAGCAAAATAAGAATTAAACAGCGTAATCCAACATCCGTTTGCAAAATTCTTTTGTTCTTGAAACCTAATCCCTCATTCTCTCTCTTCCTCCATCTTCAATAACCGCTGACCTCTATCCCAAGCCCCATAGCGCTGCCATCGTCATTAACCTTTTGCTTGGTTGGCAAAGCACCTGTATACTGCAGTAGTTTCATGTCAGGAACTACTGTCTTTTTTTTGTGAAATTCAGGAAGGCTGGCCAGTGAGAAACTTTCGTTTTGGGTTGGTGCTCTTCAGCTTTGGCCAATAAATTTAAGAGAAGGATTTGTGGTACTGCTCCTGGCCATTAATTTTCTGACTTGTAACTTGCGTGGGGGTTCAACCATTATCTATTCAAAGGGTAATCCTACATGTAGTCGATTGAGCATTGAAATCGATCTTCCGTGGATTCGCTAAGTTAGAAAGGATAGCACTGTTTTACTAGTTTAGATGAATATGTCGTTCTGATGATCGAGTCTTGTCTGTCTGTCTTTGTGTCTATATCAAAACGCTTTAGATCAATCCTCGTCCTTGTGCCATTGCCCCCAGGCAGCGCCCATCGGGCTAGCCCATGATTTGTGTCATTGTCTCTCCCTTGAGGCTTATGACCGTCGAAGACAGCATCGCTAGCCATGCGCGAGACCAGATCTCAGGTTAATCATGACCGGCGAGTCCGGATCTAGGCTGGAAGACATTGGATCCGACATCCCGAGCCCAGATCCAATGCGCGATGCAGAAGGATAAAGGGTAAAATAAAACTCGATGGCATGGGGATCGATGCTCAGGGCTGCACTGGTGGCTCAGTGCTGAGCTCGCGACAATAGTAGAGCGACACGAGGCGAGCGTCCTGCTATCGCGGTGGCCTGAGCTAGGGGAGCCGATTCCTTATCTCTTGGATAGGTTGACTCAACAGTTTTTTTTCAGATGAAGTCGAATTAGTCAGGAGTGCCGCATAGTCTGTCTTTTGTCCACATCGGACTTCAAAATTCTTTTTTATTATTCAAAAAGACACGCCGGACTCGAAAATTCAATAAAGAAAAAGGTCATGGAGGGCTTTAATGGAATATGTCCCACTCAAGTAATCGAGAAAAAGGTTGTAACACTGAAATGAACTTTATAGTGCAGAGAGGCATTTTCAATAAACATATGAGTCAAATAACTTCTAAAACATAAAAATCCATTTTACGCATGAGTGAATCTTCTAGTTAAGATATTAATTCCACCTCCTATATCAAGAAGATCTAAATTGTCTTTTTGTTTTCATTATTATCATTATTATGTTTATCAATAAAATAATTTATGTATAAATATTTTCTTAAAAGTGATTGCGATATTGTTTAAAATAATTAGTTAATAAAAATATTTTTATTATCAATAACAATTTATGTATAAATACTTTCATGGATGATAAGGATACTTTTTGTTTATTCATTTTTATAAGCAATATAAACTATCATTTTTAAGAAAGTATTTTTCAGATCATTCATTTTCTACAAAACAAATGCATCATTTATAAGGACTTCAAAAACATGTTTTTTTTCTTTTCTTTTTTCTTTAAGAGGTAGAATTTCTTAAGATCAATTGATATTACTTTTCATTTTTACTCTTTCTATCTGATGATTGTATTGTGCACTCTGATTAAAATATTTAATTTCTACTAAAATCTCTTTACTTAAAGATCTATCATCGCATATGACTTGTTTTCATTAGTTCCTCGAGGAGTTCCATTTGTATAAACTTTCTACTCTATGGACTCATGCGGCTGTCTAACAATCATCCGCTACATCCTTACATCTAGAAAGTTCAACAGGACGAGTTCCGTTCGTATAAACTTTCCTAGTTATGAGCAATTCCGAGAGGCTTTTCCGACCTTGTACCTGTAAAGGACAACTTTTATACGTATTGAAAAGGAAAAAGTGGACGTATTCATAAATGATATCCACGTGAGATCCACGTATGATGAATAATCCTAACAAACCAGGTCCATGCGAATCCGAGGCGAGTATTTTTCAGGGAAAGATGCGTGTCAAATAGGTGGGGGTGGCAGCAAGAATCTCCTCGCCCACCGAAAGCCCGTCTCATATTCTCTCCAAAACTTTCTTTTTCCTGGACATTGGATTCTCAGAAGTCGATTGTCGGAATAGAATCTCTTCCCCTGAAGTGACACTGCCTTTCTTTTAGTTTCTCTTTGCTAACTTTTGGTATGCCTTTCGTTTTTCCTTTCGTTCTTTTGCGAGTTTGTATCTCCCCAGAAGTACCAAAACGAACGGTTCACAGGCTGCACACGTCGTTCAGAATCTTGAATTCATGTACATGCTGTCCGTTTGTAGATTTATGAATCTCCTAGATAGTGAAAGGAACCGTGCAAAACAGGTCGGGCTGGGCCATTGGCGCCATCCAGGCCGGGCTTTGTAACTGAAAAACCTCGTTCAAACCTGTCCAAAAGCGCTCCTCGGGCCAATCTTGCTTGGGCAGCCAATGCTTAGGTCCACTACCCAGTACCACCACCGTCCATCAAGCATCATCGTCGCCGCCTCCTTCTCCGACCTCCGCCACAACCATGATAATTCCAATTTGGCAACGTCGTCCTTCCCACCTCTCTCTCTCTCTCTCACACCCCAACCCCAAAAAAAAACACATGCTTGATCGCACTCGCAATTATTTGAAAGGTCCTTGACCACAGGCGCCCTATGGACAAGTGTGGAAAAGAGTCCCACATAGGACGAACAGAAGAAATTAATTAGTTTAAATATAACAGCACTAGAGTACGCATGATTCACGGACACGAGCTCTCGAGTGGACATTGAGATACATTTCTTGGTACTTATACAAAACCATATTCCGTCCATCAAAGTTGCATTTTTTTCCTCCTGACGGTGATTGGAAAATTGTACTCTCAGGTGATTTCCTTAAACTTTGTAGTGGGAGAACTATCGCCCTAAGAAAGTGACTTCACACACCTCTTAGCCAAGAACAATTTCGTTCTCCAATTAACTTCATTACATTTTAACCACCGCAAGACTCTCTTTTGTTCATCTAGAGAAATAGAAATAGAGAGAGAGAGAGAGAGAGAGGTGGTTGGTTATTGACAAGCATCGATGGCGGTAGCATGCAATGAATGACCGATGTCGAAGAAAGAGCTAGCTATGAGGTACCGAGCACAATGACTCACAATTCGAGATATTTGTGTAAATTATTCTAACAAAAAATAAACAAGAGTACTTTAGTCAATCGAGGCTAACTAGACCAGATCACTTTTCCCCTAATCATAGAGGATCCTTGTCGTCCAACTCATGATTGAGTGATTATTACCTCAATTTTGATGTTTAATCTAGGGGGTGTCATTAGAAAATTACAATGACCCTATTTAACCAAGTGGTCCAAATTCATTTTAGGCTGCAAGAAAGTAATTGGTCCAAACATCGCATGCAAAAACTTTGATTACACGTACCCAACTCGCCAGTGATTCCAGCTTATACAGTCCATGACGCCTCTGAAGGATATCCAAAGATACCGTTTCCTTCTCGTTAAATGAGCTCCTGCTCACTGAAAGAAAAAACAAATCGCACCAACTTTTTCTTTTACGAGAAGTGACTCCCCCTGGAAACCTTTCTCAGGGTTCTTGGCCCAGTAATTGAATTGTACGTTTACACATGAAATTCGTCCGTCCAATGCCCGAGTACTGTGGTCTTTTTCTCGGAAAAGCGACTTTATCGTTTTGTCTTTAGAAGGGAGGCATCTAACTTGAGAATTTCCCAAAAGACTGACATGAAAGTCCACCACGGCCGTCCCTATAAATGCTAGACCTCTCTAGTTCTCACTCGTAAACTGTAGATCTTTTTAACAGCTTCCAACCACTCTAATCTCTCTCCCTCTCTGTGTGGCACAATCCCAATCTGTCAATCGAAGAGTCTGTCTAGAAATAGAAAAAGCACGATCTTCTTTTCCCCTCACTTCGTGATGGAGAAGGTGACGAGACTGGCCTCAGAGAAAGGGGTGGTGATATTCAGCAAGAGCACGTGCTGCCTGTGCTACACCGTGAGCATCCTGTTCCGGGATCTCGGCGTGCAGCCCGAGGTCCACGAGATCGACCAGGACCCCGAGGGGCTGGAGATGGAGAGGTACCTGGCCCGGCTCGGGTGCACCGGGCCCGTGCCAGCCGTCTTCATCGGCGGGAACCTCGTGGGGTCCACCAACGAGGTCATGTCCCTCCACCTAGGCGGGGCGCTCCTCCCCCTCCTGGCGCCGTACCAGGACCATGCGGGTCACGCTCTATCCTGAAATGAGTAATCTAGGATTTGAATATGGGCTGATCAAGTTGTGGTATAAGATGGATTAGTGGCTAGGGCTTAGGGAAGATTGAGGTCACTAGTGAGTGTGGGCAGTCTATGTAGCTTCCTTGAAGTGGTGAGAATGTACTTTTTATGTAGTTTATAGTTTAGCTTTTTTTGCAAGAATGTATGGAGTTTGGAGTTTCTCATTCCTTCTTTCCCCACTAGTACTTGCAAATTAGCCTTGTAATTTTAAGTTGCCTGCCCAGTGTGGAGATCTTTCCAGCTCGTTATCATCTCCTAATCCATGTCCTCTTAAGTAGGATGATGACGCGCCTCACTTTCTATATAGAAATTAAGGAGAAAAATTGCAAAGAGATGATCTTTGCTATTATCTATATACGAATTCAGGTCATAGCGAATCTAGTCCATAAGATAATCTCTGATCACAACCTCATGACGGGTTTCGTATCTCAATGTAAACGGAAAACGCGGACTGAGTGGTGGAAATCATGTGTGGCAACACCACGTGGCATAAACAAATGATGTGATTACGTGAGAGGTGATCAAATGCAAAATCAATTAGAATTAAGGTCCGTTCGTTTCACGGAAAACAACTTCTGGAATTTCCGGTAAAACTTTTTCCGAAATTTCCGGTGTTCGAATGATGGAAAATAAATAGTTAAAGAAAATGTTTTCTAATCAATGGAAAATCTCCTTATAAGATTGTGGAAAATGATTTCCTCTTTTGAGAAGAGAAAAACATTTTCCATAACTTCTTTCACCTTGTTTCTTTTCACCAACACATTTATGTTTTCTTTTTCTTTTCTTTTTTTTAAATCGAGTTTTTAATTTTTTTTTCCTTTTCTTTTTTTCTTTTCTTTTTTTCCATTTCATCTTCTTCCTTGGTGGCCGGTCGCCGACCATGGCGGCAGCCAACGATTGGCCACAACCAAGCTCGAGCCTCGCCCCAAGCCAATGAGGTTCCACCTAGCCCAATCTGGTGAAGCCGAGCTCACCCGAGCCCGGCAAGCTTGGGCCTCGCCATATCGGGCGACGCAGCCCCGTCGGCCTAGGGCGGAGCTCGAACCTAGACAAATCCGGCGAGCTAGGCGAGGCTCGGCCTCACCGGAGGTTCGCTAGGCTCGGCAAGCCACAAGCTCGCCGAATCTGCAATGGAGCTCAAGCCCCGATCCGAGTGAAGCCCGAGCTCCGCCGCTAGATCTTGTGAGCTTGCAACTCGCCGAGCCCAACGAAACTCTAGCAAGCTCGGGTGAGATCGGCCAAACCTCGAGCTCGCCAAATCGGCGACTTGGTCTTGGTCGGTGGCTGCGCCCGACCATCATTAGGCATGCGGCGGTGGAGGAAGGAGGAGGAAGGAAAAGAAAAAGAAAGAAATAATTAAAAATTCATTTTAAAAAATATAAAACTAATAAAACTAATTTTTTTATCAATTAAAAATATTAAAATTCAATTTTTGATAATTTTTTCCAAACAATTAAAGTAGCTAACAAACGGTATTTTCCACTCAAAGTTTAGGTTTCGGCCGAACACCGGAAAATAAAGTCATTTTCCTGAGAAAATGATTTAAAAAATGTTTTCCTAAACACGATATTTTTCGCAAAACGAACGAACCCAAAGGAGACAAAATTTGCTTGAGCCGCCGGAAAAATATTTTAAAAAATGGGCACAACGACCGTGGAAATTCATCACCAGCGACTTTTCAACAAATAAATGGAATTTCTTATTACCTTTCCTATAAGGTCAAATGTCAACGGTTCAGCTACAGTAATGGCGAACGGACAAGTGCTCTCATATTTACTCTGTTTTTTTTTTTTTTTTTTTTTTTTTTTTTTGTGACCCAGGGAACCCCGTGCTGAAACTGCCATCACCACACACAGCGCTTTACTCTGTTGCTCTCTTGTAAATGGCTAAATAATCTTGGAGAATAAACACTTGATAAAAAGATAAAAGTCCTACTAAATTTATAGTTCGATGAATATCCCATGTCCGAATATATTATGGGATCTCTCGAAATCTACTGGCTAATATATGTATTTATCTTCTATTTTTCAAATAATTATGGGGACCCACAATTGTCATTATTGAAAATTATGCAATAACTCCGGTTATCCGGGAAAATAAATCGATGAGACCAAAATCGATAATTTTACAGGTTTAGGAAAACTCGTGACGTCCAGAAATATCATGCCATGCAATGCGACACATTATATCAAATAAATAGATTCGATCTAAGTTTTAGATGGGAAAAAAATCATTATTTGAATTTATTGCGCATCTTTAATAATTGAGGAAAGGCCGGCCTGAATCGATGAGACCAAAACCAATAATCTGTGTTGTTCAATTTTCAATCCACATATAAAGATAGACCAAGATCAGAGAAGTTGATTTCCAGTTGAGTGTCCAAGAGGTCACTTTCCCCTGGCCGACGGAGACCTCCAATACTAGATGTGGAAGCTGGACGGAAAACTGCTCCCTGTGGATGACCCCATCCGTGACCGTGATATGTATCATGACGCACCACAAGCATGTGTGGGTCTTGCATTCCAAAAATAGTTTAAGCCATAGAAATAGATTTTTTTTATTTTTATTTCTAAAAGAGTTTCTAAGAAAATAATCGTTTGATAACAACACAAAATTTCTTCCTTTCGGACGGCATGAATAATCAATAGATGACATTTAATATAAAAAAATAAAAATAAAAATGATTTAGTAATAAAAAAATAATGAATAAAATAAAATAAAATAAATCATAAAAAAATAAAATAAAAATATCATTTTATTTTAAATTTAAAATATAAAAATAAATTATTTTATTTTATTTTATTTTACGAATAAATTTATTTTAAAACGAATGAAAATAAAAAATAAAAATAATTTTATTTGGCAAAACACTCAAGGCAAATAAAAATAAATTTAATAAATTTATTTTTAATAAACTAAAAATAAAATGATAAATAAAAATAATTTATTTATTTTAATAAATTTATTTTTATTTTTAAATGAATAAAATGAATATATTTATTTTTATTTTTAATAAAATGAGGAAAAGCGGAGGAAGAGGAGGAAGCAAAGAGAGATGAGGGAGGACTCACCGAAATTAGGGTTTAGTGAGAGAAATTATTTCGATTTTTTTTCCAAAAATCGAAGTAAAAAATTTTAAACTGATTTCTTCCCAAACCTATTTCGGAATAGAATCTATTCCGGAAATGAAAAACCGAATAGGTTTATCAAACGGATTTATCTTCCGTAAACAAATGCGGAATAAAAACTATTTCTGAATGAGACTTTGATTGTCCAATTACACATGCCGTTCCTACTCCAATTTGCATGTGAGGGATTTCATGTTACATTGCTTGTCTTTGATATTTATATGCTACGTATAAAATTATGGTCCCCTTTTTTTATTTTTTGGCTTTTGGATTGAATTTTTTAACAGATACCCATGACAAATTCTGATCTCTCTGTTTTTCCTTTTTAACAATATGCAGGCAAGTGACTATGTTTTATGTGAAGTCAGAGACAGAGAAGCTGAGGAGAAGGCCAACCAGGGATTGATTAAGAGAGAAGATGATCATCGAACCCGGAACCAAGAGGAGAACGCCGCAGCAATGGGCGATTGTTACAACATGGTGATGCAATCTCAATCCGGTCCCGCTAAGTTGGTTGGTGTGCCGAGTCCCAACAATGGAGAGACACTGATCGTTGGAGGGGAAAAAACCGCTACTTATGCCCGCCCCTGCCGGGTGATGGCGATTCAACCCGACCCATGCATCAACATTGGCCACCCATGGAATGTCGCCTCAGTGGGTTGCTCTGATTTTGTTCTACGGTCTCAATCTGCTCCAACCAATACAGGTGATGCCCTGGGTTATTGCTAGGGAGAGGCAATCAACGGGAGCTACAGCGTGCCGCAGGCAATAGAGATTCAGCTCGATTGAGGCTTTCCTTCCAACAACCTTGTCGACTATGCGACAGCTTCCGGAGAAGGTGATCACACAGCGATAACCAATGGAGTCCGTGCAATAACGGGTTGGTTCTTATTTTGTTCCGGAATCCGAATCCGCTCCTACTACTACAGGTTACATGTCCAGGGCTTTAACAACAGAGGGACAGTCACCGGTCAAGAAGAAAGGCAAATCGCTGAGCGTCATACTCACCGGCAATGGAGATCCAACTCGATCAAAGCATCCCTTCCAACAACCTCGTCAACTATCTGACAGCTTCTGGACAAGACGACAGGAACGATCCATGGATCGCAATGCTGTGTGCACATGGGTAAATCGAGAAAGAGGGCTCGAGGGTACTAATGTTGTCCAGCGCGACATTCCCCCTTGAGAAGGGAGTGTCGGACAAGAAATTACATTACAATTACGGATGCCATCATATATATTCCGGATGATACAAGATTGAAGTACATGATTCAGCCCGGAATTCGTTCATCTTTCCTTCGTGGTTTTCCTAATGTTCATGATTCATGAAGCAAACATACATCATTTCTCGAATGCATAATCTGGGACACAAGGAAGGCCACGTAAGTTCGTTTGGTTTTGATTCCTTCACGTCCTCTGTATCATCGTTGCTCTCCTTAGATGTATTTATGTTAGACATATGATTTGAGTTTCTTTCCCACAGTAACAAAAATATGATCAGTTTGATATTCATCTTCGAACAAGATCACGGCGATTTGTATGAAATTATTGAACTTTGCCCTGATGAGCCATGGAAACTAATACATAGGGAAACAGCGACTTACAACAAAATTTGCAAACATTATTAAGTGGTTACTCGAAATTAGAACCATGAGTCCGAAACCAATCTGGGAGCGGACAGACAGCTCAAAACTGAGCACAAGCAAAACATAGCAAACTGGAGACAATCATCAGAAATGATCCTCACATCTCTAGATGACGCAGGAAAAGCCTCGGGAGTTCTCTGATGCAGGAAATTCTCAGTAGACGTAACGAACGGCAATTACTGGCCGCCGGCGTGGAGTGGCGTAGCACGTGAGCATGAGAGCCATAGCAATGACGAGCGCTACTAAGAGCCCCGGAAACTCTGAGCTTTCTTCACAAGCAAAACACGTCTTTCCCATCACAGCAAGATTACAATTCTTGTTTCTTTCGGGCTCGCAGCTCCCCGGAGGATGAGAAGGCGAATTGCAGAAACCTCTGTATGGAGAGAATCCGGTTGCGAAAACCCGATTGCTGTTGAAGATATGTGGAGGTAGACTCGGACATTTAAAGTCTCCACGTCTCGTGCTCTGAAGGTTCCTGTCTTCTTGAGAACCAATGGGCATGTGTTTGTCATTTTTCAGAAGTTAGACCGAGATGAATGGTAGGGATCTTTTCCTCTTGAGCCTCGAGGAAATTACGGGGAGACGGACTGAGTCCACATCTTAAAGTCAATAATCGCCCGAAAGTCCGATGTAAACGCGAAGAACGTCTCATCGTTCGATCGCATGGTCAGACTAAACGCGGGAAGAAAAACTCGTGCTTAAACCCGACTTTGAAGTCAATGTATTAAAATCCTTAACAACCAACAACGTCTTGTCTTTTTCTCCTTCTGGCTCGACAACTCGTGGGTTCTCGTCCAATTCGTTGTTAGGCGCAGCGTGTACTCTCTAGAACTCGCGTTTGATGGTGATCTTGGGAAGAAACTTCCGGAAGGAAATAGACATCTTTAGAGGAATTCCCTCAGCATATTTCAAGATTACACATTGAAATAATATTAGTATCTTTCAGAATGCTCATGGAGATCGATACATGCCGGCATCAGAGCCACATCGACACATGCCGCCATCGCCCACCGTCGCCCACCGTCGCCTTCACCGGCTGACGCCGCAAATTCTTCCTTCGTTTCTCTATCTGATATTGATTTACATTTTTATGTTGAATTTTGCTATATTGACCTTCTTAATTGCGACTTCGCTTATATTACATTTATAAGGAGACAGGGAGCATGGACTTTCAAGGAAATCTTCATTATAAGTTTGCTTTGTACTCAGTAGAAGCAAAACATGTTAGGGTAACGTGACATGTTAGGGTAACGTCATATTTAGTACTCTAAATTGTGGACTTTCTGCAATCTGAGTCTTCGCATTCTCAAATCGCACAACCGTCTCATTTATTTTCCGACATTGAGTGATCGAGGATGTGTGGCCTGGCGCCATCGAGTGACATGAGGTCATCCAACCTCAATTGGTTGCAAGCCGCACGCCTAGGTTGGTGGCACCTCAAGACTCGCCGAGCTGTCCTCGCTCGACTCTCTCCTTTTTCTCGTATTTCCTAGCTTTTTCATTGTTCTCTTAATTAGAACCAATCTTAGAATACAAGCTCTTTTCTTAACGCCGTGTCAGCATAATCAAGCAGTAATGACAACACGATTTGTTGATTACGCAAATCATGAATGTCAAAAGGACTCAATCGCACGAACTGGAAATATAAAGACTCAAAAAGTGCACAATTAACAAAAAGTGGAGGACCACAGGTATGGAAAATTACTATCCACACCGACGAGACCTTGACTACAGAGGGGTAATATCCAAGAAGAGACAAGTAGACGGATGCAGCACGGCAACCAGAGAAAAATCGAATCTTTGCATGCTAAATTGCAAATAGCGACAAATCAGACAGAGTCCTCCCCTATCACTTGTACATGAACTGTTGCATTGTAGATAAACTGCCCATTCAACATAGGTCAAGGTGGGATATTCAGAAGTGATCAGAAGCAGCTTTTGTAGTGGAAGTATCAATTTGTCTCATTTCAACTCTAGCGACAAAAGTTGGCATACAGGATGTTTTGCAGACTTGGAGGTCTAAGAAAGTTGAGGTCATTGGTATTGTCCCAATCGAACCTGAATTATCATATCGGAAGACTCGAGAGGAACTTTTGCCATGGGTGCTAGGGGACAACAAACTAAGGACCACCATCAACGAGGCTGGGCAGACTGTCACGACAGTGAATGGCTATGACAACTAAAGAGGAACAACCTCTTGACATGATCTAGAGTGAAGGCAAACCAAGAATCCATCATCAATCTAACAGAAGATTCTATTAGAGACCAACAGATCACCAAAGCACCCATTAGCCACAACCGAAGGAAGACCCACCATCGTCACTTAAGTGGTCATGACATCGCCCGTTTAATGAAGTGAAAGGAGCTAGGGCAAAAGCTGTGACATGGGAGAACAGAAAGTGGGTGGGAGAGAAGGGCGCATTACAGGAACACGCGAGAACTAAAACCAATGCCGAATCTGATATCTCATTTCCTGAGAAGGTTTCTCACGCATTAACAAGACAAGTCCAATGTCAATTGCCTTAAACGTTTATGAAGTCTGGAAGGAGTATACAACAATGCTAGCCCAAATTAAATAACCATGTCTTGATACACATACAACAACAACAATAACAACAACAACAACAGCAAAAGCAAAAAGGGTCCTCTTTTATTTAACAATGCATTGGTATCCATAGCTCAGCCAAGTGCAAAATCTTCGGCTAAAGAGCTCTTGAGCCTCCATATACCCTTCCCACAGCTAATGTCACACCAATAACAGCTGCTAATACTAAGCTAAAAAGAAATTAGACCTGCATGAAAGAGGGCGGTGAAGAGCATGTACCTGCTTTGACTGTCACAGTCACCACACCATAGTGCCACAAGGAAAAAAAGCAAACGGTTGAATGAAAGCTGTCAAGAAGGCCTCAGAGCAGAATCCTCATCCATTGTCCAAACAAAATCAGGCATGTCGAACCTCGGACCTGCAACCGTTCTATAGATGTAAAGCTTCTCGACCGGGCAGCTTTCAGGCCTCGAATCCGGGTGGCCTCTCTCGTCAATGACCTCGACATTAAGCCTGGGCATCTTCTGACCAAGCAGCTTACATGCTCCGAAGCTCACTGAGCAAGAAGACATCCAAAGGGATCGCATTGTCTCCAGCTTTGCAGCATTGGCCAAAAGCGCCTTGTCACCAAACGGGCAGTCCCGGATCTCCAATTTTCTAAGACTGTCGCACCCCGATAGCACATGGTGCAGTCCCAAGTCACTGTCTCCAGCGAATGCCACAGAAAGCATCTCAAGCTTCTTCGCATAAGTCCCTATGTACTCAAACACGCGGTCAGTTAGAAGACCTGATAGAGAGAGACGCTGGAGATCCTTGCAGTGTTGGACAATGGCTCCAAAGCCTGTATCGAGTGGCTCATGAGTTATATAATCAGGACAACGTGGTTCAATGATACAAAGTCGGAATCGAGTCATGTTAGGACGGTTCCGAGCTATGGTAAGTAAGGCCGCATTAGACATCTGGCGGCAGAAGTACAAAACTGACTGAAGCTTGGAGCAACCCTCAGACACTGACACAAGGCCCTGCTCCGTTAAAGATACATTTCCTTCACGGTTGAAGGGCTCAGAGGGAAACACCCTCAATTCCCGTAAATCTTTGCAACATGCAGCCAGGGCTTCCAAACCGCTGTCTTCAATATAATCAAGTACCTGAAATATCATATCAATTTGTTTATTGTGTGAACAAACATTTCATTCAGTACCAACAGAAAATTAAAGAGGGGAACAGAGTCTTATCCAATATTTGGGAGACATGCCAAACAGTCCCGTGAATATCCAATTACGAATTAATTTATCAGCCATCCTTGATTTTATAAAGTGAGAGCTAATGAAGTAGGAAAGAATTGCAAATCCTGTCCCACAGAAATACTCGGGAAGCATTAATTACTTCATAAAAGCAAAATTCTTTGACTGAGAGTCGAAATTAAGACAAAACACTACCAAAGCAAAGAAAATGTCTTCACAAGTATGCATCAAACAATCATACCCATAAGCGCTGCAGACTGTGACATTGACTGATAAGTTTTGTAAGTTCAGAGCTTTGGATGGTAGCATAGCTCAAGTTCAACGATGTAAGCCCTGAACATAGGGGATATACAGCTGGAAGATATGCAGGTACCACATCCCAAAATCCAGACAGACTTCTCAGCTCTCGGCAGCCAGCTAGAGCACCAACTAGATTCGAGAAATCATCTGACCTCAGTTCAGCAGAATAAACGCCCGTGCCCAATTCAGCCAACTGTGGGGCCCGTCGAAGTAAATTGGCAAGGCGATCAAGTGGCACGGTGCGGTTGAGTCGGAGAGACCTCAGGTCGGGGCAGCGACTCACCAGGCGCTCCAAGGCAGAGAAGCTTACCTCGGAGCCTAAGCAGGAAATGTTGAGGGATACGAGTGATGTATATGAATCAGGAAAATGACTGAGCCAATGTCCACTCATATCTTCCACTTCACTCTCCCGTAAGTCAAGCTCCCTCAAGTTCCTGCACATGCATTTAGTGCGTCAAATAACGGTGTCCACAAGGATCTTTGCAGAACATAAAGCATAGCCTCGAGTTTTCAAAAACTATGCTAAACTGAGGAGTTAGTGGGAAATTCGCTCTAAAATGAACACTAGAGGTCGACTAAATTTTGTTGACAAAGTCGCAACTACAGTAGTTCAGGTCAACACAATTGGAAGCCTTTCTAATTAATCTCAGGCATTGGAAAAGGAGATTATACAAATGGTCCATCCATTTCACAGTTTGAAACTTTTTTTCCCCAGTATAGATGTGGTAGAGCCAAGAATTCAAGAAGTAAAAGAATCTGAAAATGACAAAATCAAAAAAATCCAAGATTCTTCTGAGTTATCACTATAAATAGAAAAAAGGACCGGGGCATGAACAAACAAAAGTCATCCTTTCTTCCAGCTCACTAATTCACAAAAAAAAATGTCCATGAGAAGAATCTAAAAACTAAAAAAGCCCACGCTGTACAAGATGCAGCCACTTGATACAAAGCTGTAACACAAGAGCAGCAAGAGGAAAGAAGATGAAAGCAACGGTGGCTAGATTCTCCATGATATCATCCCCCATTAACATATGCCCTCCAGATCTAGGAGAGAAAGAGAGCAGAAAATAATTAATTTAACATATGGAATAGTAACTTTTGTCAATCCATGGACCAAGAACGGACCAAAATTTCCGGAAAGTAAAGACATTTAGCGTCCGCAAACAATAAACAGGCAGCCAAATGCCCGAATGCAAATGGCAAACAGCGAAAAATGAGAAAAAATCATAGGAGGCACAAGCAGGAATGCGAACTGAACAGAACATCGATAAAAAGGGAGGAAAGCAAATCCTTATGCATCATCATCAACCCTCAAGACCCAGCAAAAGCAATCGAATTTAACGAAAATCCCAACCGAACAACAAACAAGACCCCCAAGAGTCGACAGGCATTACAACTCGCTGACTGCCCATCAAAGAACACAGAAGAAAAAATCCCCGAAAACAACTCAGGAATCGCATTTTCTCGGAAAGATAGGAACTTTCACTTCGTTGAGGCATCTGGAAACACAAAATCGAGAAAACCCCTCGAAGCACGCAGACCCTCATTCCCAGAAATCAAAATCCATGAACCCTAAAAGAAACCCAGAAGAAAAGAAAGACGAACCTGCAATTAGCGGCAACAGCGGCGAGCCCGTCGGTCGAGAACCCCTCGCAAGAGGACAAAACCAGGACCTTGAAGTTCTTGAACGAGCGGGCGATCAGCTCCAAGCTCTCGTCGGTGACCACCATCCGCTTGAGCCGAATCTCCTCGAGCCAAGGGTAGGCGCGGGCCAGGGTGGTGATCCAGGGGGAGACGTAGCCGCCCCAGCCCTCGGGGACGAGGTTGAAGTCGGCGAAGTGGGGCTTGCCCTTGAGCTCGACGGATCTCACCTCCGGGAAGCGCCGGACGACGGCCGCGGGGCTGACGGCGTAGCAGTTGCCGACGAAGACGCGCCGCCGGCACCAGCGCTCGATCTCGTACCACGACTTGCACACCAGGGAGACGGCATTGCGGTCCCGGTCGGAGCCGATGAAGGAGAACACGTGCTCCAGCACCTCCTCCGGGAACGAGTACGCCATGAATCTCGCGAGCGAGGACGGGAGCTCTAGCTTCTCCTTGATTGGCTCTGAGGGAAAGGCAAGAGAGAGAGAAAAGGGCAGTAGTGGTGTTTAGATCTGGACGGGCATATAGAGGAGGAGGAGGAGGAGCTCAGTGTGAGTTTTTTTGGTTGTTTTGGAGCTGCATAAATTGGCAAAATAAACATGGGAAGAGGCGGTATGTAAGTGTAGACTCTGCGAGAGAGAGAGAGAGAGAGAGAGGATAAGGAGCTTTCTTTTCTTTTATTTTCTTTTTTCGGGTTTTTTTTTTTTTTTTGGGGTCAAGGTGCGGTTTTTAGGAGGTGAACGTTTTGGTTCATCCAACACTCAACAAATTTCACCGGCCCTGTTAATCATTAGGGCATCCATTATAGAAGTTCAGACCACACAAACAAACGCAGTTGCTTTGAATGGCATGGAAGACAAACATTAAAACGCAGAAGAAATTAAAGATGTCATGAGAGTTAGCATCATACGAATAGAGCTCGTTTTGAAATAAATAGGATATAATCGTGTCAATTCCATCTAATCATTTTAAAGATATGGCCAACGCTCTGAACCCGATTTGACACTTCCTATTGGAGCTCAAATTATATCACAGTAACGTTGAGGATGTCTTAAAAGTGTTGTATCATCTCAAATACATGCCCCCGCCCGTATTCGGAAAGCCTCCGCAGAGAAGTGAAATGGAATCTATCGACCTTTTCTACCAGCTGGCTCGAAAAAAAGGAAAATAAATAAATAAATAACCGATTTACCGCGCGAGAAAAGGAAGATATCGCGATACGGGACGGACGCGGTTCCAATTTTTTTTCTCTTTTTTTACCGAGCGGGGTTGGGCGGGCCGGGGGGTTGGAATCGAGCTACAAGAGAGGAGGCGATCGAGTGCAGCAATCTGCACCGTAGCGGAGGAATCTCATGATTGGGGGGCAATTGCACGGCTGGATTTGAGTGCGGGGGTGGGGGGGGGGGGGGGGGGTGGATGGCGGTGGGGACCACGCAATGCAAATCGGACAGGGGGAGGGGAGGGGATGGGGGGGAAGAGATTAAATACTGCTAGTTATTATTAATAACGGAAATCGTGGAATGATCTGATGTGAAGGTTTTTAAGGGGCATCATGACATCATGACCGTCCAATCATGGGGTCACTGATTTCATATACTGCTCGCTGACTCCCCTGCAGTGTTTTTCTCGCATTTTTCGCTCACACGATGCAACCACTTTCCTTTTTTTTCCATTTATCATATTGTCCACGGGAAAGAAAACAACGACAAAAAATTAAAAAAAAATTAAAAACCGCATTTTTCAGACCGTGATGAGAGAGACCGACGGCCTTGATCTGTTTGACGAATTCATCACAAACTCGACCTGCCAAATGGGAGGATCGGGTCAAATGGCCCAATTCGAATTGCTACGGTTACATTCATGCATATAAAATTCGTATAAAACATTCTTATTATATTTAATATAATCTTAAAAAATTCATAGCTAAATTGAAATGAGAGTGTGAAGTCGAGCAAAAGTGGATTAGATTTGAATAAATTATGAACTCATTTAATACTCATTATTTTGAGCTTTTACTATATATATAGCCCATTTACTAAATATAATGAATCCATATAATAACTCGCTCCATCGAATATGAGTTAAAAAATCGGTTTATGACCTATTTCGATATGTCTATCACACGTCTCGATATGTTTATGTTACGTCAACCATGTTTTTAAAAATATTACTATCTATCAACGCCGACTAATCTCGTAATATATATAATAATATTCTGAAATTTGAATATATTTTTGTTGGGAATATTCTATGAGTAGTGGATGATCCCCTTTGGGATAAACTCCATCTTGGATAATTTGTTAAATTGCCTAATAAATAATCGAGATTAATAGTGGATAATAGCAAGGATGGGAGAAGTGGTTAAAGAGGGTCGGGCAACGAAGTTGACCAATGTGTGGCGCAAGCTGGCCCTCCCAAAGGGCAAAGGGGCAAAAGAGTAAAACGAAAGTGTCCACGCTTCAAAAAAGGTTACTGAAGAGTGAAATTAAAATAATTTTTCAAAAAAAAAAAAAAAGAGAGATTGCAAAAACCCAGAAGTGGGTGATTAAGGTTACTTTGACTATTGATTTTGCAATTTCGATTTTTATAATATGAGGTAGATACAGTTTAATAAACTGAATAATTAAATGTGGGCAAACGATTTTAAAAAGAAAAAAGAAAGGAAAAGGGGGAATTAACTAAACGGGTGCAGACGAGCGCACGTTGCATCTCAATCAAGACCGTCAGATTACTGACTCCCCCTTTCCCTTTCGCAGCGTACGGACAAAGAGAGGATGGAGTAAAACGTAAATACAAGAAACCCAAAAATAGCAAAATAAAAATTAAAAAAAAATAGCGATTTTTCTTTTTAACTTTCCACACGGCACCCCAAAAAAAAAAAGAAATTAAGTGTCATTCTCTCCCGCGGCAGTGTTTTTTTTTTTTTTACCCTTCCCTGTAAATAAATTTAAAGAATTAAATGAAAAGCTTGCCGGAAATTTTAAAAAAGGGGAAGCGGGGCCCAGCATTACATCAGGTCCACGTACGTTGGCCAATACCGGAAATAATTGATTCCCTGTGGAAATGACGGGTCCGCCCCTTATCTACTGGCACAGTGGCGCCCTCGCTCCACATGCGGGAGGGGCAATCTCGACCGTCCGAAGAAAAGGACACGGTATTATGGGCTGGCACAGTCCTGAGTATGGGATTCTATCGACCTGTCCTTTTTATGTCGAAAAGCTGATGGTTAAAAGATCGGACGGCCCGCGTCCCGCGTCCCTAAAGGCAGCGATCTCCGCCGTCGGTTCGGTCTTTCTGGGGCCTTCGGCGTCCCTATCGATGGGCAACCGTAGAGCTTGTCTCTGCTCTCACCCCCTCCCCCCCCCCCCCAAAAAAAAAAAAAAAAAACTTTTTTCGGTGGCTTAAAAAGAAATGATTGTTATTTTTCTTTGAGGAAGCTATTTTCCCCCATTAAAATATTCCGAATTTCTGCTCAGAAATTTAGGGGTGAGAGTCGGTATATGGAAAAAGAAAAATATATTATCTTAATTGAGATAAAATAAGTCGTCATGGGCTGAGTTGTGTTGCACGTAAAGTGGGTTTTTCTATCTGCTAATCAACCTTAATTAATGTTAACCAATATTAAAAGAGTTCATCAGCTGAGATTTGATTAATGAGTGCCACGCACGGTTCTCCGGGAATCTCTCTTTCCCCCTCGGGTGGTATTAGCTTGGACTTTGCTGTATATTTTGTTGCGACACCACCCGATAATTTAGTTCCGAAGAAAAGAAAAAAAATTAATGACACTCCAAGAGAGCTTTGAGTCTCTAGACGTTGTTTAATGTTTGGAGTGGGATTGTTTAATGATGTGGATTCGGTGCCTTCCCCTATTGGTCAGATTCGATTAGTTTGATCAATGATGCTTAGAGAGGAATTAATTAGTTTAATTAGTACGACTAATCCCTTGCACGTGAAGAGGGTATATTCAAAGACTAGGATCAGAAAAACATATGGGGGCCAACGTTGGAGAGTGATTGGGGGTTGAGCGAAATGCGTGCGGGGTATCACATGATATGATAGCCTAGCCATCCAACATGGCGATATGTTGCTTACAACTTTAAAGATAAATGTATAAAGTTAATCATATTTTTGCATAATTGAATATTTCATTTAATCAACAACGATCGATGTTATTTAGGTATGCTCGAAGAATGAGGATGGAAAGGAGCGAAGGGCTCGAGATGATTAATTAGATGCTGGTTTTTTTTAGGACCTTTTAGCGCTAAAAGATCTTGCACTTTTACTCTCTTTGAAAGAAAACAATATCAAGTGTCGAGTTAGGGATTGAACTTGAGTATGGTTTTTTGTGGCCCGAGCCTATTGATGGTTAGGATGCGAGTTAATAAAAAAAATGGATTGTTTTCGTGGTACCTCGTCTTCAATAGTGGTATTGTATTTCGTAATATGTCCATTTTGTCTGCTTCCATTTTGATCTAATCGACCACGTCTCCCTGCGAACGCCCTAGTGAAATTAATGGTTTTGCCATTAAAGAGGCGATCGATTGGTTTGATCATGACATTGCTTTAAGGTACTTCACGACCATTTATGTAATAAGGTCAACATCCTCTGCATAATTCATTTATTGAACGGTGTTGGTGGGTCCATACCGTGACTTTCATGTTCTGATCCTCGAAATTGAGGTTTGGGATTTCACATACCAAGTCTAAATTGAAATGAAGAGGTACACATCGACGTGTATTGGATGAGTTGACGTCTAAAAGGCAATACGATCGTAATGTTAAACGCATCGAGCCTAAATAATACATATCTAAATCATTATAAAGCTTTTGTAAAGGACATCATCAATCAAGTCTCACCATTCGTTTTAACGTGAACGGTCGATAACAACTGACGAGCGTGACTCGTTACACAGTGGTCAAAATCCTACATGGATGATTAGGAACGAATTGACGTGACTCGAGAGAGCGGCCAATCGATGAAAAATCACTTATGGACCATCCCATTCCCACGATCTATCAAATCACGGGCAACATCAAGTAATCTCGCGACTCCTTGGGCGGTGCGAGATTGATTTAGGGTGTGTCATCATTTTGGAGTTTTGTTTGTTTTTCCTCATCATTAAGAAGGCGTGGCGAGAAGCGGATGCGGCCAAAAAAATTAAAGAAAAAAAAAAGGGTTTTTCGAGAGACCATTTTAATTTGACTCGGATCTGATTGGCTACGCCACGGGGCCCCCCAGTCAAAAATGCAGGGCTACGATTAGTAGATTAATCGCGTGTTGTTGCATGGCTAAGACGCGATCTTGGACGTGGATCTTCTTTCGGTGTCGTCTTTGGGGCGGAGAAGAAAAGCAGGGTTGGGGGGGGATGGGTGAAGGGGAATCGAAAAGACGGACGCTTTATTCTTGTCTCTACTTCGCTGCCTCCATCAATCATGTGCAGCATGCATCGCCATGGTCCAACTCCAAACCCTAAGCTCAAGCGTGGACGTTGGTGGACGAGGGTACTGACGTGAGCGGCACGACGGCTTTCGAGGCAAGCCAACGGAGCACGACGGATGCGCCGCCACGAACCAGCGGACGCGGTGGATTTCACATGAAATCTATGCGGACCCGAGATAGGGAGATCATAGGATGAGCCTCGTCCGCTCGATGCACCATTCTTTGAAAAAGTTTAGACGGACGGTTTTGAATAATTTTTACTTTTTCTTAAAAAGAAACGTTGTTATTTTAAAGGGTTCCATCCTAAAGGTACCAAAGATTGGTTAAGAAAAAGATTTTGGGTATCACGTGATGCAACTCCATCCGAAGCGATGATTACTCTTCAATTATAATCCTTTTCAGAAGGAAAAGAAAAATAAAGAAGAAGTAAAAATAGACAATACTTAGCATGTAATGATGCATCTATATAATTCTTTTGTCTAGATGAATCCTCATAATTATTTGGTTTCTTTGGTCCGGTTTCAAAGGTCGACATAAATAAAACAAATGAATCCTAAAGGTACTAGGACTTTATATGATAATATGAAAATTCAAAAGGTAAAATTCGTTTTCTCCATGAATCTCCAAAAAATTTCCGATAAAATGCAAGAGAATGGACTCAAATAGGAATAGATCGATAAATGCGATGAATGCACTGTGATATTCATTAATTCATCAACCTTTTTGTTAATTAGTGTTACGAGGTACCGTATCATACTGTAGGAATGTCCGAAGCCCGACGAGCACAGGAGGAAGAAAGAACACATCCGAGATTAGACAGCAATTAAAGAAGAGGCGAGACCGATTTTCCAAAGGAGGGGATAAGGGAATTCGGGCAGGAACAGGGGGGAAAAGCAGTGCGGTCCTTTCGCGTCTCCGTCGCTTTTTCTTCCGAGAGCGCTGTTTTTTTTTTTTTTTGTTCTCTTTCGGGTTTTTTTCTTCAACGGTTTAGTCAAATCGTGGGAACAGAACCGAGAGAGGGAAGGGGGGGCGATTCCGATGACCCCAGAGGCGTGCGTTCCGATCGAGGACAAACAACTCGAACAGTATCTGCAGTTGCAAGAGGACGAGGCGATGGCCTGTGAGGATAGCGCGCGCGATCAACAGTTTCGATCTATCTTCTGAAGCGTCGTGTCAGTATTGGCGTGAATAAAAGACTCATTCGGTTCCTACGACTTGTATGATCTCGGGCTGAGATCACAAGTTCACAACGTGCTCATTTTTGAAGTGAATTATTGAGTTGCACATGCCTTGTATTTTGGTTCAACTTTTTTAAGAGGGTTTTTGCCTACACAGTCCTTTGAAAAAAATATTGGAACATTTGGCAAGTATTTTAAAATAACTTTCGGCCAAATGCTAGCATTAGGAATACCGAAAGCCTAATGTTACTCCTACCTATCTTTGAGAAGTAACATTTGCAAAATGCTAAAATTAAGATTAAAATATTTTATTTTTCCTTTCAAAATTACTCTCACAAATTTCTTTAGCTTTTTGATTTTATTCATCCTCATTATTGTTCATCTTCTAAGTGTGAGGAGATCAGTGAAGGGTCGCATGACCTAAGTGAGCTTCGCTAGAGGTCACACGACCTCAGGTGACCACAACTTGGGTCTCACGAACTCAAGTAGTGGTTGTCTAGGATGGCGCTTGAGGTTGCTTGGGCGATGGTTACGGGTACCAGATCTAAGTCACTGACAATCATAGCCCTTTACTATCTTCAACGAAGAGTTTGGGTCCTTTATTAATTAAAAAAAAAAAAGTATGTATAAAAGTCCATTGCAAAAGTTTTTTTTTTTTTGTCAAACATTACTTGAACTGAATATCATTTTGTAACTCTAAACACAATTTGCATTTCCCCTTATTTTTGCCTTTTAACATTTGTATTACACTCAAAACTTATTCAAAAGTTAAACTAAACTCAACCTTAGTGCTGTTAAAAAGTCATATGTAAAAGGATCAACGTGCTGTCGAGTTCAACTAGATATTTTAACGAGTTTGGATTTGGCACTCCATGCCTCTTCCTCGCTCATTTGAAAATATAACTTTTTTTGAGTATAAATATGACATCATCCCTACTTTAGAAATCGAATGAATTTATGATGGGAGGACACAAAAATGACGTGAAATGTGAGGCAAAAGAGGCAAGCATAACTGATTAAGAATTCAATTCTGCTCTCAATAGTCCCGTGATGAATTCACTCACATAGCACGGCCTGACAATCGCTCAAGCCACCTTCGATTTATTGCAACATCGACGTCACGGACGACGCTTCCGCCGTCATTAATGGGGGCTGCGAATCCCCCCCTCAAGTATTTTGCGTTGCCGTGCGACTCTCCCCACATGCCGCGGGCTTACGTAACGCGTCCTGTCATCCGACGTCGTTCGTTCTTGGTCGGATGTTGACGGATCGGGGGGCGAATTTATGGAGGCTCGAGGCGATTTCCCTTTCGTGGGTGCTTCGACGAGAGGGAAGAAGGAAAGGTGGCGGTGGCGGGCTAGATACGACCCGGAGGCGGCGAAAGGTCTGCACGTAGCTGCTGCCGGCGACCTAATGACGTCCATTTGACGGCGGCCGTTCGAACCTTGTTCCAAAGATTGGAGATCTTTCTGCGGTAGATCGAAGCGGGAGGAGCCATCGGAATAATGCGGGGATGATCTGCTTTTTGGTTCGGTTCTTGGGACACCGTATTTCGGCTGTTGTTATTGTTGTTTTGGGGGGGATCTTACACGACTATTCAATGCGCGCTGGTGTCTACTCACGGCAAGGTGTCCTTGCACCTCTACTAGACCCAATCACCGTACCATAAGTGTTGTCGAGTCGGCGAGCTTTTTGTCTCTATCTACTCTGTCTATGCGTACCATCGGGATATAAGTAAACAAGTCATGTTTGAAAAGTCACGCATCGAAAAATTTATGCAAGATGAAACGGTTTATTGTATCCCGAGCCACCAAACTCGGGCTTTACTGTAAACACAATGATCTTCTAGGGTGAAGATGCCGAATTTTTCTTGACAAATTCGGACTTGAATTTCCTTTTGATCTCCCGGAATGAAAGCATTGGATTTAGGCAATCGCCCATATTTAGCTGTCTGATTTGGAAATTTTAAACGTTGGCGTGCTCAAATGATATGAGTGCTCTTTTTGACTTCTCTTTAGGCGTTGATTTAGCAAGAGACAAAACAGAGTAAGACAACAACTGCATCCTAATCCCGTTGAATGCTTACTTCTAAAGCATGGATTACTGACTCAAACGTGCTCCACGAGCCCACGCTAATCTTTACCTAATTTCTCCGTCCTTATCAAGCCTCCGCAGTATCATACATAGGACGTGGCACGACGGCTACACTCCTGTTGCCTTTTTCCAGCTGGAAAGAGAGGATTGAATAGGTATCCAAGATTTGGGTGGATACTCTACGTATGAAAAACGTGATCTTCCACAAAGAAATGTAGACGCGTAAATTCTCAACTTTTACCGGTGAGACATCATCATCTGGAACTATTGTCCTCCTCATCAATACCCCAAAATTGTATCGGTGATCCAAAATACCTTCCCTTAAGCTTCCCACCACAATAATCTTTACAAATCTAATGCCATCATCATACTTCTAACGGCCAAGCAAGTTGCTATGTCAGATTATCGGCCATATGGAGGGATGGTAATTTGAATTAGAGTTAACATCACGAAAAATCCCAAACTAGTATCTATATAACAAATTTCCTCCAAACTAAATTATTAATACACCTGTGTAGTTTCTAATAAATTTTACTGTCAAATTACTAAGTTGGATGATACATGAGAGTTGACAGATATACAAATTTCGGATTTTACCTTCCATTTATGATAAGTTTATTGACTTGTGGTTTTTCGTGATATTAAATCAATTTAACTAAAACTAATAAATGATAACAAATGTATTAATTTGAGATTTTTAATGATTATAAAATTAATTTTTTGATTAATTTATCACAGATATACTGGTTTAGAGTTTTTTTTTTATAATAATAAATAAATAAATAAATAAGTAAACTCAGAAGTTGCAACTTTATCTCTTATCGGTTAATATCCATTTTTTACCTGATTTTTTTTCTTTTCAAATTAAAATGGAGAATCAGCAGATAATTCTATCACGTGCGAGCCCCGGACAATTTCTGCCAAATTTAATGATGTTGTTGTACGTTTTGCATATCCATCCCAACCGAAGTAGAAATATATGAAATTAATGTAACTTTTTCTTGTCCCTTCGACTTGGAGGTAGTATAGATGTCCTTTCAGCTGCCAGAAACGGGGCCAAAGAAGAAACAGAAATTAAAACTCAGAGGACGTACCTTGCTACATAACTTTCATTTATTTTTTATATTTAATTTTTGAATTTGGTAATACCGGTACCAAATTATATGTTTCCATTTTGATATTATTCGCATAGACTCTAGACTTTGTCTCATCTTATCCGTCACGGTACATTCAATTCCAGTACACCATAATGACATATGGAGGCAAAAGGTTTTTCTTTTTTCTTTTTTCTTTTTATGGCAATACATGATTTTGCCACTAAATCTCAAATTTCGAGACAAAAATTTTATTTTGCTTTTGAAGATCACAACACATGCCTGTAATTGCCATGGTTTTTCTATAAGAAATCACTCGGCCTATGTAACACCTTTTAGACTCTGTTTGCCCGATGGAAAATGAATGGGATTCGAGAATTTTTTCTAGAAAAGATCACTTCTACCGTTTGAAATAAATGGTTAATAATTTTTTTTTATTATCGATAACAATTTATATCTTAATATTTTTGCGAACATTGAAAATAATTTTTGTTCAATCATTTTGTAAGTCATATAACATTTTTGGAAAAATGTTATTCGTTCATTTGTCATTATATCTTAATATTTTTCTAAAAGCGAACAAAATTTTTCATAAATGAAAATATTTTTTGACATTTATAAAAATATTTTTCAAACATTAAATAAAAGTAGGATAAAGTTTTCATTTTCAAATTAGGGATGAAGATCGTAGATTAGCTTTATATTTATCCATTTAGCTAAAGAAATGTAAATTTGCCTCTTTTATTCATATTTGCATATTCAGAGTAACCATTTAAAAAAAAATCTAAAAGGCATCATCTCGGAGCATTCATTACATATATATAATGTTATATATTAAACATATGTGATCCTATGCATATAGTTAACCAGTAAACATCACACATCCTATTCCAAGCGGGGACCATCAGTTGGTGTGTCGTCCTCACACCAAAACGCTTTTGCACAGCTTTTGAATCATCAATTTCCCCATATGTCGCATTATAAATTTTTATTTATTTATTTTATCTAAAAAAAAAACATGATGGTGGCATTTGAATCGAAAATTTTTCCGAATTTTTTATTATATTTCTGGAAAATTTTCAAGTTCACCAATGATCGGTGTGGTCCTGACCGCGGTTGGACCACCCGTTGAACCGGTTCGCCTGTGGCTGCAATCCATTTGACATATTATTCATCCACTTTTTTGCACATTATCTTTTTGGACCACTCACCTTATGATTTTATGTTGTCCCTATCATGTCTTTCTTTCCTTTTTTCCAATTGGGCCTAAAAAAGGAGGAGCATGCTCAAGATGCTGACATTAATGTCTCGATGTTTCGTTGAAAACCACATGCAGGAACTTGGTTTGGGACTGCAGATTTTTATTTTTGTTTCGAGCCCATTTTTCTTATTTCAAATTAAGTAAGTTTACATGGAAACAAATTACTGTAATTCTGTTCCCATATTGAGAAAAAGTATTGATTAAGGTGATAGAATTTGACACCCGTTTTTTCAATTCATTGGAATGATTAAGGATCTCTGTTTATTGGCCAAAAATAGGTGGAGATCTCTTTATGAGTGTATTCCTTGAAGTAAACTCAAATGAGAAATCCAACATGGGTGTGTTTCACTATAAAGCCACGTAACTACGATTCAACCACAGATATTTTAAATAGAAACAAAAATGATGAAATGACTTTTTTTTTTTTTATTATCCAAAAATGGCTTAGATCTCCTTCTAATCTCACCACCACCATAATGCTATAAATAAATTCAAAATAAATCATCACAAACTTTTCAAAGAATATTCAACAAATACACTTTCACTGACCTTTTCGCCTTTGAAATAGTCACGTCAATCGCATTAATCACTTTGGAAAACTCGAAGAATAATATACAATAAAGCACCTCCTCTCCATTCCTCACGAACTGCTCAAATTTAAAAAATTAACCGGTGGAACCGTGAATTTCGAGCTAAATTGGCTGTCAGCTCTTTTGATATACCCTTTCAATTAATATACATAATGGGGCATGTTAATTGAGCTTTAAGAACGGATGGATTCTACTGAGGAAAGAAGCAACCCGCTTCGGGAAGCACGAAACGCGGCCCGATGGAGTCCCTAGGACCGCCCGAAAAACACGTGGAGGTGGGAAACCGAAGCAAAACGAAGCTCTCTCGCTTCCGGTCAAACCATCATTGCTAGATTCACCGCCGTAGCTCCGACGATAGTACGGACGCATTATCTTTAATCACTATGTATTCTGCGTTCCCGAGATTCGCGACCCCCTCGCTAATTGTACTTAAGAAAGGCCCTGGATGTCCTGCTGAGATTGATCGAGGCAAGATATTTGGTTACCTCATATGCAGCAACCTTAACCAATGGATCGAGAGGACTTAATTAATGAATTTTATTATGATTGTGTATGATGCAAGGATGCGTCGAGTACAGAATCCCTCGCACGATCGCTTGGTTTTCTTTCCTTCTTTTCTTTTATAAGGTTCTTGGAAAAGAGTTTGCGTTTAAAAAAAGGAGGAGGAGGAGGAGGGAAGCGTGAGGAAGCATGGTCGTATTAAATGGGAGCTTGACCTAATGCTAATCAATGTCGATGAGGCCTCCACGCACGTAGGGCATAACTTGGGGGTTAATTCATGGCAGATGCGCTTTTTTGGAGCATCACATATCGTGGCACGTACGTAGCTTTGTGAGATTTTAATGTTGCGGCAATTTAGTAAATGGTGCGTGCGTGGTGGCTCCTTGTGGTTGTCACCTGCCATAATTAAATAATTAAATGGCCAGTTGCATTATGCTCAAGTCAAAGCTTACTGAGGTCAATGGATGAGTATTTTTCCATCCACAATGATGACCACAACCACCAAATCAATAGGGCACATCCTACTTTATTAAGCTTATTGGTACATACACCGGAAATTGATAGGCCGGGTGATTTGAAGATATTTTATGTGATGGATGTATCGTTTGGTAGTTCGGTTGAAATTGAAAAGTGAGTTGCGTGCACTCATGGCGTTGAATAGATAGGTTTTGTGGATAAAACGGGCAATGGTGATTAGTCGATAATATCGTGTCATCGCTATCACGTGGTGCATCCATCATAGTTATCCTCTCTCCCAAAAGACCTAGCATGTAATCAATGTTAATTGGGTCTACTAGGATGGAGAGGCAGATGCCAAACATACCCATCACGGGGATGCCTTCATTGTACAACAAGAAACCCTAGGAGAGGCCAGGTTCTTGAGGGGTAACCAAGGAGGATGATAACAATTAGAGGTGAGCACGCCGGACCGCCCAAATCGGGAACTATCCGTACAAGAACGCACAAGTCAATTTGGTCCGATTTATTGGAGGGATTGCTCTGGTTCTCAATTCCATACAAATGAAACCAGTGATTATTGGTCTAGTTCTCAATTTTGGGAGGGAACCCGACTGAAGGATCGGGGACTGACACTTTTTTTTTTTAATAAATATTTTTTAAATTTCTTAAAAATAACAATAAAAATTGAAAATAGTAACAATTCTTATATTTTTCTTAATTTTTTTTTTTTTTTTGCTAAGTAATTGGTTCTTGGTCTTAGGTCGGTCCGGTCTGATTCCCGATCCCAAAAATTGGGAACCAGTCCTCTCGATCGGGTTCCCGATTCCTAGGTGGAACCGGACCGGAAACTAATTATCCCTAATAATAACAAAGCCCAACATGGCCACGAGAAATGCAATACATGGCTACAGTAGCACTAATTGGCTGGATCTGGTTGAATTTGGTGTCAAAAGGATTTTTTTATTTATTTATAAATGGAAGGTACGAAACTAAAAAAAAAAAAACACCTAAATTCTACAATCCCAACTTTATTACTAACCAAAACATGAGATAATTCTCTAAGAGGCTGCAAGTAGAGTATAATATCCAAACGCTTTGTTATACCAATATTAGCAAAGCATATCAACAGACCAATTGCCTTCTCAAAAAATAAAATGAGAGCTTAATAGTATTTTAATGTCCTTAATTAGTATTGGTCCAGTGTTATCCACTACTTTCTCTTTGTTAATAAGTTTGGTAATAATTTTGGAATCCATTTCAATAATGAGCTTAAGGAAGTCTTGTTATTTTGCGATGGTAAGTCTTAATCATAGCGCCCATGCTTATGCAAAAGGAATTTAATTGGACATTTCGTGTGAGCAGAAGAATGCGATTAGAATAGTATCGTGAAAACACGGCTGAAAATTAGGAGATATTCTTTTCCTTTTTTAGTGTCTTTGAAAAAGGAAAGGTAGGTCAAAACAATCATGAGCACCGAGGGGAGCAAAGAAAAGACAGGCGACTTTTTCGTGAACTCCCCCAGTAGCAGGTTTGACGGGGGGAGGAGATAACCCGAGGCCCAACACGACCCTCTGAATAATTGATCTGATCTACGTTTCTCCAAAGCTTTCATGGGCCCGGACAGCAATCATGGATCTGGTCCATACGCCATGAGAAATGTTGTTGACCCAAAGTCCTTTCAAATTAGTGGCGGTTGATGATCAGGACCCACTCCCCGAAATCCACAAGGGCTTCCTGCAAAAGAAAAAAACTTAAAAAGAACGAACGCGAATCTCCTCTATTCCTATAGCATCTGTCCATCCATCAAGGCCAATCATCTCCCACTTTCCCATCGTTCTTCCTCGTGCCTCCTACTGTTTCTCGAGTTGACAATGATGGCAATGGCTGATTCGAGCTCTCTGCCCAAAATCAATGCCGTTTTGGCCCATTGCCACGTCCTCGAGCATTGGAGGGTGAGGTGTCGAGAACAATCACGATCATGGCGATGCTTTATTAATGTTTTCATGGAGGGTGCGTGGCAGTGGGAAATGAGAGCGGGGCTTTAGTTACTTTAAATTAGGTGTCTGAATCTTCGTCTTGATTAATTCCCTCAGATGTAGGGAGATCGTTCATCCTCCACGTCTATCGGGTAATGCTCTACTTACAACATTGCAAGCTTTGCCCTTGAGCTTACTTTGAGTAGGGAGATGTTTTGATTTAAGTTCGAGATCAGTATAAATTGAGCGTTTGGACATTTAGGGCGTGCGTGTTTTCGTTTCTAGAATCTGTTTATAAACAGATTTTTTGTTTTTTTTTTATTCCTGGGAACAAAAAAGAATGTAAACGCGTTTGTTTGCGTTTTTATTCAAAAAATCTTTTTTTTTGTTAAAACAAAAAAAAAGAACGAAAATGAGAAAACAAAAAAAAGTTGTTTTTACTCCGTAAACACTTCGAAGAAACAAAAAACGTTTCTTCTTCTTCTTTTATGTTCTTTTCTTCTTCTTTTTTCTTTGGCTGGTCGCCGGCCTCGGCCATGGTTGGCAACCGGCCGTTGAGGGTCGGCGACCTCGCCGGTCCGGCGAGGCCGAGCCTCGCCCATCCTCGGCCTCGCTGTGTCCGGGCGAGGCTGTCGGCTCCCGTCGGCCGGTCGTCGGAGGTCGGCGACCGGCCAAAAGAAGAAAAAAAAAAGAAAAAAGAAAGGAAAAAATGAAAAATAAAATAAAAATATTAAAAAATTAAAAGAAACAAAAAAAGAATATAAAATCTACCAAACATGTTTCTATTCATTTTTTATTCCCGAAACAAGTTTACTAAACGCGTGTTTCTAGTCAAAAATTGATCCCCGGAACAGAAACACTTTTTTTTATTTCTGTTCCCTAGAATAATTTTTGAATAGAAACATTACCAAACGCGGCCTTAGGCAATTGCTAGAAATAAACATGAAAAGTTGATGATATTTCTCTGCATGTGGAAGTGTTGGAGAATGAGCTCATTAATCTTGTTTATATTCCCCTAATGCCAATGTTTTCACCATTTCCTGCTAACCACCTAACTGAGTCTTCAATTGTGGGTATTTGGATTCCTCCGGAAGAGGAGAAATAAAAGTGAATATCAATGCAATGCACCACCCTAGATCATACGAATGACCAATTGCCTATGTATTTTTCTAGTCCTTTGGGATTTCAATCGATGGCTTCGCAAAGATCGTCCTTGTCTCCTCCGTCGAGCAAGCAGAAACCTTAGCCATGGTGGAAGCTCTAAAGTTTCTCTCTCTCCCTACTTTGGAGTCCAATTGTCTTAATTTCGTGAGAAGTATGAAGTCGTCAGATTAGTTACCGCAAGAAGAACGGACACTTATGGGCGAAACTCTTGAGTTGGTTTCTCTTTTCTTTAATTTAAAGCTAGTCAATTGTAATAGGGCCACGAATAATGTGACTAACTGGATAGTAAAGACCCACAAGAAAAAAGTCCTCCCTGAGAACTAATTGGTCTGCCCTCTGCAGGCCCTTAAAGATCTGCTATATCATCAGATCGTGCTAGTGGGCTCTTTTTCTTCAAGCTATTAATGAAAAGTTGATAACTTTGACCAAAAAATTTGGTCATATTCTTTAGTCACTGCGCCTTCAACATGCGTAGACGTTCACCTATTGACGAGCAAATTAGGTCCAAAGTCATGAAATTGCAAAAGGTACGTGTTTCTCTCGTCCATGTTTTCCTTTTCGATAACGATTTGCATAATCTCGAAAAACTTTGGTGATAAAGAATATCATCAATATCAACGCACGAACTCGATTCAATGAATTTATCCTGTCCCAAACTTGATTTGAGCACGTCATATATTTATCCCATTCGAAAAAAAAGGGGCGACCCGAACCGATTCGATATCCAAATCTCGGTATATTTCTCAAAAAGTCCATATTCGTGTCAATTGCTCAAAATCAATCCGAACCTTAAAAGGACACCGAAACATGGGATTCGATATGTTCTTGTTAGGGTTTTGGTCGGGTCGAGAATCCAATTCAAGACCGATGTTTTGCTTCGATTCGAGGTCACAACGCACAAGGATACATTCCCTGGGCTATTGGGCTTGGCCCGTGATAGTTGGGCTATAAGCCCCGGCTCTTTAAAGGGGTTGGTGTCCCGGGATTGGTCATGGCACCTATATATAAATCGAAACCCTAAGCTCACACTCTCGCCAGCGCCGGTCGTCGACGCAAAGGTTCATGGTCTGATCTGCGCGTTCTCCGTCCATTCACAAAATCAATTGGATCTTCTGGTGGAGTTACTAAGGATCAAGGAAATCCGGGGGGTCCGTGAATCTTTTCTTTTCTTTCCTTCATTTGACTCTTCGTGACTTTTGTGCTTGTTGATTCGGGGACTCGATGAGGAGAGAGATTTCGGCAAGAGCGACCCGCAACGAATAATGCGCACCGTGCGGGGTTCGATTTTGATCGAATCCCGACATGGGTTGTGGGTCGCCATGAGGAATGTGCCAAAATGCTAATCTGAGAGTTCCTTCTTCTTCTTCGTTCTCTATTGTATGTTTCGATGTGTCGTTGTTTATCGCTGCGATTGGATGTCTGCAATTCGTTTGCTCTTCGTCTCGTGGAAGATTGCTTCCATTAAAATGCGAACGCTCGGCTCAGTTCTGGAGATTCTCAGTCGGGGACCCTCCAATTCGAGAGAGAATTATTTGGGGACGCGTCCTGGGTTGGTTAAATCGGGTCGTGGACGCTCCGTACCGACTTGTAATCGGGTCTTTGAGATGGGATGGATTTTTTAGAGATGCGAAAAATGGATGATTTAAAAAGAAATTTTTTTAAAAAATGATGGTATATATTACAAAAATTATTATTTATGATGGAAATATTTTTAATTGAATAATAATTTTTTGTAAATCGATTATTTAAAAAAATGTTTTTCAAAATTTTCATTTTTTTCGTACAAGAAACAAAGTCCAGGAGCATGAATTCAATCAATTATTTAGCGTTTAGCAAAATAGTTTTCGTCTAAACACACTGCTGATGGCTTGGCGCCGACACCACAAGGCTTCACTAATGAATAGCCAAATTACTGCTCGTCCCAACGGACTTGAAGTAGAACAGACCTGCAATTCGCTGCTCTGAGATTATGCCGGATCGATCGTTCAGTTTGAGGATTACTGAGTAGGTTGTATATATGGGTTGAACTTATTTGAGATAGTACATACTTGACTTGCTACGACACAAGCACAGTCCGCGAACATAAAATCGACACTCCTGTGGGAGATGCATCAGGAGCTTCCTCACTAGTATGTCGTCTCGTCGGATACTACCCTCTTCAACTGATTGTGCTTTGCTATCGCCATCTCCGGGTTTTTCAGGGACCAAGAACTCGATTACGAGATGGACAATCGATGGCGTTTCAAAGAGAGATCTGAGAGAGGTCGGCGGTGGACATTTGCGTGAGAATAAAGGACGAAATGGAGTGTGTTGGCTTTAACGGTTACATGCCTTGATGCAAGGGAAACACCTGTTTTTTTTTTTTAATCCTTTTTATGTGCCAGATTAAACTTTTCATTTCAGACAAAACTTTACAAATAGCATCTTCCACCTACGTTGGAACGATAAATTAAAAGAAAACTATACTAAGATAATATTTTTAACTTTAGAAAGGAGGTTTTAATAAGGAAAAGAAGTTCCTATTTAAGTAAAAGCCTAATTTGCAAGCACATGAGCTGCTCTATTGTTGATTATACGAATCCACGCCAAACTCCACTATAGATTGTGTTGAGGTAGGAGGCGGAAACCTGCTACGAAAACCTAGATACTTCAAGAGTAAAGACCTTTTTGATGGATGGTATCAATTAAGACGTTACGGTTACCTTTAAAAACCCTTGTTTAAATGTTAAGGGATTAAGCATAATTGCAAGCAAGAAGAAGAGCTATAGCTTCAACTTCCCCTATAGAGTTCCATCTTCCTCTTCTTGTCTAAGCTTAGACAAATGACCCGCTAGCTAATCGTACAATAATAGATATCGCTCCTTTGTTATCTTTTCATGCACTATCTGATTTACACTTCAACCCTTGATCTGACGATGGAGCAAAGAGTCTATCGTTTCCTTTATAGAATCGGCTTTTGAATTGATCTCAAATATGGTCTCTTTCCTAGACTTGTTCGAAAATTCCATGAACTCTTGGAAGACCAACTTGATTGCCTAGAAAGTATTTGGAGCTGCTTGAGCGTGTAATGTGGTATTTCTATAACACCACGTTCTAATACAAAGAATTGTTGCATAAAGGGCGAAGAGTTTACAGTCCAAGCTGATTCATTGTGCAATTTGTCTTGGGTCAAGGAAGTGGTTAACCATCTTCTCTAATGATACGAAATTCCAAGCAGACAAGTTGATACCTTATGGGCTCTATCTCTATAAAAACCAGGCCAAGGGGTAAGATGTAAATACATGGATTGAGTTTTTGTTTTCTCACAATGGCACCGGGCCAACGGGTAAGATATGAATAGATGGATTGAGTTTTCCTCTAAGTTTCCAACAATTGGCAGGAAGGGTTTGGGATGTGAGATGGTCAACCCAGATTAGCTCTACAAGGCAAGACATCAGCTGCTATCCTCCCCGAACATTATCCGATGTCTCTCATGAATTTTAACTTTTTCTATTTTGCTCCAAATCCCAGAGTGATAGGCATTCTCTGTTAATATTGCTAAGCGAGAGATCTTTCTTTGGTGTTGCCCACCATCTTCTAATTTATTTTTCTAATATTTGATTGGATAAAAGTCGATGTAAAAGTCGCCATTCACCACCCTATTGGGTAAGGATAGCCTTTCCCCTGTTTCTGTCTTAAACTTGTGCTGAAGCCATCTTCCCTAAAATATATGTTTTTTTTTCTTTCAAATTTTAAACCTAAACATTGGGGCCCTGGCGTGCCATGCCACGAAGCAGCGTGATCATAAGGGTTTTTTTTTTTTTTTTTTTTATTGGCTATTTATTGGCACAAAGGATTGCCCATCGGGTTTTCTAGGTAATATACTTAAGTGGGTCTAGGGACACGTGTCGTTTGCTAAATCACTAGTTTAAAGCTCTGTAAGATATAAATATCAAACCAGAAAATTCAAAAGTTGAAAATTTTAAATTTAAATCTTTGTTCCGTTCAATAAATTGAACCTTCAGTAGTTCAAATGAAATTTACATTCATGTCCCTAGATGGACCAAATGTTTAGAAACTTATTTTTCTCAATATTTTTTTTACACATTGAACATGTGCTCTTCAACTTTAAAGGTCCCCCAAGCAAAGATTTCACTTTAGAAATAATTGGCACGTCGCTGCAGCCTCACTTTTGTTATGGTGCAAACGTCCCGTTCTGTTACAAGAGAGTTGGCACATAAGCTTTGCTTTGTTTTGAACTCTTAGGTGAGGCTAATCACATTGATCAACCATAATTTTTAGGAAAAAAACCACAAAAAATCCCAAACTTTGTCCAAAGTGACAAATTTACCTAAATTTTTTTTTTGTGATATGAAAAATCCATAATTTTGCCAACCGTTAGACGTTAACTCCAATTTTTTTTTTTTTTCGTAACACAAAAAATCCGAATTTCTATCAATATGACACATTTATCATAATTATAAGGCATTTTGGTCTTTTTATTTTTTAATTTTTTTTTCTTTTTTTTTCTTCTTCTTCTCTCTTCCCTCCACCGGCCATGGTGGAGCCGGCTGCCCTCACCGGCGTCAAGTGAGGGCCGCCCTTGGCTGGGTTGAGCGAGGGCCTCCCTCGCCAGATCCCCTCACTAGCGACCCTAGCCAATCCAGGTGAGGGCGACCCTTGCTAGACGCCGGCTTCCCTCCGTTGGCTCTGTCATGGTCGGCGGAGGGAAGAAAGAAGAAGAAAAAAAAAAAAAGAAAGAAAAAGGAAAAATAGAAAAATTAAGACGAAAATGTTCTTGGTGGGGGTAATGTATTACAGTTTGTAAAGTTTGGAATTTTTCATGTCACAAAAAAAATTTGGGATAAATTTATTATTTTGGACAAATTTTTGAAATTTTGGTGGTCTTTTCCTCAATTTTTAAAAGGATAATCTATCTTTTTCTTTAAAAAGATAAGTCTTTTCTATCTCTTTCTCTTCTTCAATTTTTAAAGGAAGTGAAAAATGGGAGATGTGGCTTCTTTTTCTTTAAAAAGATAAGTCTTTTCTATCTCTTTCTCTTCTTCAATTTTTAAAGGAAGTGAGAGAGAGAGAGAGAGAGAGAGAGAGAGAGAGAGACGCGCGCGCGCGCGCACACACACACTATATAATTTATGACATATTTTTGTCTTCTCTAAACCCTAGTGCCTCCACCTTTATTTTTTCTTATACGGTCTACCGTGTAAATTAGAAGGTAAAAACCAAGCCTAGATTTGACCAAATAACAATAAAATAAAATAGAAACCCTCTTTGCTTGCCTCACTCTATTTGCTCATCTTAGCTTTACTAGTCCTTCGCCTCTCTTTGCTCACCTCGCTCTCCTCACCACTTACCTCTATCCAGTTACCTCTATCCTCTCCTCACTCGCCTCACAAGCATAGCTTGCCTAATGAAATCACTCGCTTCTCTTGGTCACATGCAGCTCAATAATTACAAATGAAGATTTCTATTGTTATCTTATTTTAGATTTATGTTTGATATATTCCAATGTTCATAGTTTGGGTGCTCAATGTCACATTATTGATGAATATGTAATTTGAAAAAGTATTTTTATTTAAAAAATACAAAATATGAAATAAAAAAAATTGACCCGTCCTAAGTTCACCTTGAAACAACTATGTTCCTAAAAATTGGAGACCAACATTTTGTAGGTTGATCCTTGGGCTAAATAGACCATTCTCACCCATAGTGTCAATGGCATTGTAAATCCCATCACACACTCTCTCTCTCTCTCTCTCTCTTCTTGTGATCTCTCTTGTCCGTCTCTCCTCTATGCTAACTGCTTTTCTTCTTTTTTCTTGCGACTGCTCTGGTCAAAGCAGCCATGGTCGCTTGAGCACGAGCTTGCGACCCCTGTTACTCAAGGTCAAGCTCCGTGGCTGTGGCAGCACAAAGGGAGAGAGAAGAAAAGCAAGTCAGCACAGAGAGGAGAGAGAAGGACGAGAGAGAGAGAGAAGACGACATGTTGCGTCATGTGTCGTCCATTGTGGGCCAGCCCCATGATGACATGGAAGGGCTAGCCTATACACAATATTTTCTCGAACTACGAGATGGAGAAAAGATGAGCAAGTTCAAAAGTCTAACGCCTCTCCTATCGATTGGACATTAGCCAATTGTGCAATCGAAAGAATATTGCGGATGCAGCACAAATGAACGAGTCCGGCGGTCTTCCAGCTTGCGAATGTTGCACTCACCACGAGGACGCCGTGCTATATTAGGAGTGGCTGCTTATTGCCGCCACCGCGGCCACCACCCTCAGCTTGGCCTTCTGGTATTCTTAGCATGTTTAGTATGTATCCATCCTGAGTGACCACCTGAAACAGAACATACCCAAGGAAATCAGTGTTACACGCATTATTTATTATGTTCTCTTCTCAAACATCCGAAGATACTACCCCAATCTCATTCTAATAGATGAAGCTAATCAAGATTTAAGATTTTTGTAAGCTGCTCTTAGTTACATCGAACTCCTGGCATTGGTAACCATGTATCGTGATAGATGAGACACATATGCCCCCAGTAGCTGAAGGGGCAACAGTGCCGCTGCTGACACCGAGCGTCGAACTGCTGCTCAAGCCATGGGCTGCATGTGGTGCGACCGCCAGGACCAGGACGAAGCAGCCCAAAGCCAAGCTCAGGAAGCCACCCACACTCATGATCAAGTTTCTCTTCTCTTCTTCTGCTTTTGTCTTTTGGGGTGTCGGTTTTCTGTGTCGAAGAAGATGAGAAATGAAACTACAAGCGCGCATGCCCCTGTATAAAAGAAATTTCTGAGAGAGAAGAAGATAGGAGAGGCGAAAAGAGTGGGAAGACGATTTGCTTCCATTTCTGCTTCTGCTAAAAGGTTCTTATAAGTAATTACCCAGATTCTAGCTTAAAAATGGCCTAATATCTTTTTTAGAAAAAAAATCCAACTTTAACTCTAATCTCATAAATAACCTTCAATTTTAGGTCCATTACCCTGAACTTTTTTTGTTTCATAAAAAAATCACAAACTTTATCCTAAACCTTTTTTTTTTTTTTTGTCACATAAGAATTTGTCAACTTTTAGTTGAGTCTCATATCTAACTCCACTAATCCTCTGTCCAAAATCGCCCTTAGTGATGTGATATTTTTACATCATTACTCTAGTTTTTTTCCCAAATCTCATATTCAAGAAGACACTCTCTGAATATGAATTTCTATATAAGCTCAAATGACATCTTATTGTATCTGAAATTTGGATAAAAAACTAGAGCAATTAGGGTTGACTTTCTTCAATTGCTTTTACTTTTAAAAGAATTGTCCTTCCATTTTGCTCGGGGATCTTTGGTTATTGTGCTCAGTGTTCAATCTCTCGTACATGGGAGTCTTCCATTTCTCTCAATCAGAGAGCTCGTGCTTGAGACACTTGATTCGGTATGCTTGAACAGCTCATGCTTTGGAGTTTTTCATCTCTTAGTTTTCAAGATAAATTTTAGAAAGAGAGTTAAAGGGGGCAAATTTGGGACTCAAATAAAAGTTTGTGGTTATTTTAAGATAGAAAAATTTTAAGATAGAATTGGGATTAGACCTAAAATTGGAGTTTTTTATGAGATGAAAAAAAAAGTTTAGTGTATAATTTAGGCTAGACCTAAACTTGAAGGTTTTTCAAAGTAATAGGCTACCTAAAAAGATTTGAGTTTTTCACATTTCTAGGGAATGAGTTATGATGGAAGAAAAACAAAGGGAGACAGAGAGACGGATATAAAGGATTGAAAAGGAATTAATCACGTTTGGCTCCCAATTGGCTTCATCATTGCAACCAATTGGAAATAGATAGCCATTAATCGTGATGATAGACAGGAGAAAAAATTTAGTGGTTAGAGACTGCCATGCCATTAGCTAACATGGCATTTACATTTTTTTACTAAATGTGTCCATGTTAGGATTTGCCACACAATCATAAAGAAAATTGAAAGTAAAAGCGAGGAAAAGAATTTGAGATGCAATATTTTATCCTAATTCATCCTTAAACTAGGGTTATGTCCAACTGAAGATTCCATTGTAATTAGTATCTCGCACCTCTCTATTACATTCCTCAAATTACAAAGAGAAAGAATCCAAAAGGAATATATACATCCAATAGCTATTCATGAGTCCAAACCTAAACCACCAATAAAATATGAGAAATAGAATATATTATATCCAAGCAAAATATATATGTTTAATAACTATTCATTAACCCAAGTTCAAATTACCAATTATGAGCTCAAACTATAAAAGCTTTCTAGCATCATGGGGGTATTGCCCCTACATAATGGATAAGGAGTATGAACAACACCCCAACATTCTCCCACTTTGTGAATACTAGGGGTGAGCGGTTCTAAATACCGTAGAGGTTCCATATGGAACCTAGAACCTATATGTTAGAATAGGTTCCTCAATTTTTAGAACCTAAAACCTATCATGTTACAAGTTTCAAGATTGGTTTCAAGGTCTACTCACGTTCCACTTATATTATTAATTAAATGATTGCGATAAACTAAAACTCATTGATTACTACTTGCTGCTACTATTTACTGACCATAAAGATACATGAAAAATATGAATATTAATAAAATAAAAGTCTCGGTCATAAAATGAAAACTCAAACTAGTACTTTTGGAGTATACTCTCAATTTTGAACAGTATGAAATATCGCAAGATCACGTGACCATATGAATCAAGAAAAACATTAAAATTTATTCTAGATTTCAAGTTACAGGTTATAGAATATAGGTTCCAAGTTCCTTCAATTAATAACTTGGAACCTACTCGTTGAAATAAGTTCATCATTTTTTGGAACATAGAATCTACCCTATATATCTTGGAACCTAGAACCAACAAGTTTCCATTGATCTGGTTCTTAAGTTCCAGATTCTACTTGGAACCATACTCACCTCTAGTGAATGGTAGACATGCTTCTTTAAATTCAACATTTGTACACCATTTAAACTTTTCTACACCCATTGCCTTGGTCAAATTTATGGGAGAAGAACATTAGAAGTGTCAAAACTTTCGTATGACGCTCAGTTGAATGCCAAAAAATTCTTTTGCTCACTTGAGTACCACATCAGAGTAAAATCACTCACTTCAGTGCCACTTTTGGTCAAACATCCTACGTGAAATTTTTTATTTTCCTGAATTTTTTTGAATTTTTTTGTTTTTATTTTTATTTTGCTTTTTTTCTTTAGGGCCGACATTGGCCATGAAACTCTCACCTAGCTTGGGCGAGGGGCACCTCACCCTCGGCTGCAAAGGTGCTCAGCGAGGCTGTCGAGGCCTCATTGGCCACTAGCAAGGCCATGATGCCCTCGCCAACAACTAGCGAGGTCGTAATGCTCGGCGTCACCTGCGGCCGATGAGGGTGCAAAGCCCTCACCCGAGGCCTTCACGGCGAGGGCGAGGTGGCCCATGCCCAAATCTAGCCATGAAGACCATGGACAAGGGAGGCCTCGGGCGAGGTGGCCCATGCCCAAATCTAGCCATGAAGACCATGGACAAGGGCATCGTAACCTTGCCAACCCTAGGCGAGGTGGCATCACCTGCGGCCACCCAAAGCTGGCGAGGGCCCTTGCGACCTTGTTAATAGCCAACAAGACTCTGACGGCCTCACCCAAAGCCTTTGTAGCCTAGGGCGCCCAATTTGGGCGAGATAATAATAATAATAATAATAATAATAATAATAATAATAATAATAATAATAATAATAATAATAATAATAATAATAATAATAATAATAAATATTACAAATATTAAAAAATTGTCCATGTCACAATGGTGTTGCCATGTCGGACGACCGACATCCACATCGGATTTTCTAGCAAAGCAAATCAGACTTAGTATTCAAGTGAATGATTTTTCAAATTTGTGACACTCAAATAAGTAAAAAAAAATTAAGCAGTCCAGTTAATGTTGTACAAAATTTTTGGCACTGTTAGTATTCTTCTCCCTCCAAAAACTATACTATTCACCAGTGTGTCAATTTTCTTGAGCATTACAACCTTTTACTCCACTTTCTCTTGGATGAAGTGATATTGTATGCTGCCTGGTATGCTTTGTTCTTGCATAAAATCCAAGATTCTTAGCCAAGAATAAAATACTCCGATTATCACACACCAATCTTCACTTATCGTTGTGTAAAACCAAACTCTTTACACAATATGCGCAGCCATATCACTTCCTCAACCACATGACTAAAGGCTATGTACTCTGCCTAAATAGTAGATAATGCAATTGTGTTCTGTCTCTTACTTATCCAACTCACAGATTAGTTGAATAAGAAAACAACACATTCGCCAGTTGACCTTTTGCAATTAATGTCACATCCCCAATCAACATCCACAAGACATTTCAATTCCAATGCTTTTTATCCCTTTGAGCTTTTCATGCATTCATAACATAACTCAAAGTTAGATGTATCGCGGAATGAAGCACCCATTTTGTTGTCATCCAATGCTCTTTCCCAATATTTTTGACATATATCTACTTAATAATCCCATTGTCCATGCAATATTTGGACAGGAGCACATTATGGAATACATCAAGTTCCCAATTGCGCTTGCATGGGAATGTTGTCATCTCTTCAGCTTCCTCTTTAGTCATAGGACACTAAAGCACTGATAACTTGGAACTTGTGGACATGGGGGTCTTCACGGGTCTATAATCAATCATGTTGAACTTTTTCAACACACTTTTTACATATTTTTATAACTTAGCCACAAATTTCCATTCTCATGCTCCCTTTTTTATTTGCATGCTTGATGGGTCTAAATCTTTCATCTCAAATTGTTTTGCCAACAACCCTTCACAGTGATAATCATTTTTTGAATTATTCTCAACTAGCAATATATCATCAACATCTAAGATTAATATAATAGAATCGTTCTCTAACCTTTTTGCGTAGACACAATGATCAACATTGCAATGAATAAAGCCAAGCTTCAAGACATAGGAGTCAAATTTTTGGTAACACATCCTTGAAGATTGCTTCGAGCCATAAAAAGATTTGTTCAGTTTGGAAACAAAGTCTTCTTTTCCTTTGACCACAAACCCTTTTGATTGCTTCATGTAAATATCGTCCTCCAAGTCATCATGGAGGAATGTTGTTTTCACATGAAGCTACTCGACCTCCACATATGCAGATGCTACAAATAAAATGTCTTATGGAATTTAATTTAGCAATGAGAGAAAAAATCCCACCATAATCGATTCACTCTACTTACGAGTATCCTTTCTTAAGCAAACAAACTTTATATCATTCTATCTCTCCATTTACAAATATCTTTTTTCTTGAACACCCACTTGCAACCAATTGCCTTTCGATCACTAGGTACTTTTACTAAATTCATGTTCCATTTTGATCCAATGAGTCCATATCAGCTTCTTGCTTCCTTGATAGTGCTTGGATCATCATCTATAACACTTAGAGCACAATTTTCATTATCAATAAACAAGGTATACATCTCAAGTGGTCTTTTTAGCCTTATGGACCTTCTTAAAACTAGTTCAAGTGGCACTTCATTTTCAAATTCAGTTTCAAAATCTACTATATGATCCATCCCATCAAGCTCATCTACTTCAGAATCTGAATTTTCTGTTCCAACTTGTGTAACCTCTGTCTCTTCCTTCAAATAGACACCTAAATCAACCGTTTGTAATTTTTCAAGATCTTTTGAAACAATATGATTTGTCATAAATTCTCCAAACACTATATCCTTACTATAGATGATACCTTTGATATTGGGATTCCACAACTTATACCTTTTGACATCATCCTTGTACTCAATAAATATGCACTTCTTTGACTTGCTCTCAAGCTTAATCCTCTTTTCCTTTGGCACATGTATATACACTTCATAGCAAAATGCCCTAACATGGGATATGTTCAAGTTCTTCCCAAACAGTGCCTCAAATGGTGTTCTTCAAAGCTTATGTAGGGAACTTGTTCTTCAGACAACACACGATAGCCACTACTTTTGCTCAAAATTCAGCTACTAAGCCTGCTCCACTTAGCATACTTCTTGCCTTCTTCATGAGAGACCAATTAAATATCTCTACCAACCCCATTCTACTGAGGTGAATAAGGTGTTGTTTTCTGCCTTGCAATGCCACTAGTAGCACAAAATTAATCGAATTTCACTTATCCAGATTTTCATCTATTGTTAGTTTGCAAAACTTCAATTTCCTATCAAATTGATTTTCCACCATAGTGTTGAACTCGCGAAATTATTCAAACACATCATCTTTCCTCTACAAGAAATATGTCCTTGCATATCTAAAATAATCCCCGATCAAAGAAACACAATACCTTGATTTTTCAAATAATGTGACATAAGTGAATCGAAGATGTCACTATGAATTAGATCTAAATTTTTTCTACTCTCCTTTATATGGATTTAAAATAAAACCCAATCATGTTCCTCATGCAGACAATGTCCACATAATCCAAAACCCATAAAATATCTTGGGATACCCTCCACTATCTACTTTGAGGTAAGGGTCATCGGCCCTTTCTCACCATTATAACCCAATCTCCGATGCCATAGCATCGAAAGATCTTTTTCTACTTGTTTTGAGACATAACTCTCATCACTTATCACTATGTTTCCCAATAACTTTCACAATTTTCCATATCATTCACCTTTGGCGATCGCCAAAGATTCATGGGTTAGCTTGCATGTGTACTTGTTGGTGGTGAAAGTGATGCGAACATTTACTATAGTTCCCACATAGATAGGAGTCCTAGTAAGACCAAGATATGCATCACACCTAGAAATTTTTTTATCGTCTCATCTTTCATCTTCAAATTCACCTTACCACAAGCAACAATTATAATCTCCCATTGGCACTGTACCTCCTTAATATGGCTCACAACAGTAGAACTAATCTCTATGAGGCGTCACATGGAAAGATGCTCTAGTATCAATTATCTATTCATTGCGGTCACCTTGCAATAAATTGCAGACAAGGTACATATCTCCTGTGTCGCTGTCGTCGTCCTTTTTGGTACTAGAGGGTGATGGCTCATCTCACTTCTCTAATTTCACACTTTTGCTTCTGCAATCCTTCTTGGTATTGCAACGCCTCCTCTTGCTGTCACCACCAACGGAGTCGTCACCGCTGCATCCGAGCAAAGCCACCTCATAAGCCATGGTCAAGCAAAGTTTATGGCCACAGATGATGGAGGAGGAGGAAGACGGAAATGTCAGAACTGGGAGCTTGGGGCCATGTCTTCTACGGCCTTTAAAACCTTTTGACCAAGGACAACCCAAGAGACCCACTTTGTTTTTAGACCCTTTTTCCTCTGTCTTTTTCCTTCCTCAAAAGATTTCTTCAATTTTTTTTCTCAAAACAAGCAAACCATCCATTTGCTTACATTCTATTTTCTATTTTTGCCACATTCTGGTCATCCTTGAGCTCACACAGCGGAGCATTTACACAATAAACTCTTTTAAATCCCAGAGGTTTGTTCGAGGCCAAAAAACAGGGGTAAAGAACCCATCTAAGCCATGGATGATGGAGGAACCCTGCTGGCGTTGCTTGTAGTTAGAGCTGTTAAACAGGTGAATCGGGTCAAGATTGGATTGAGTCATTAATAATTCAACCCAAATCAACCCATTAACCCATTTATGATCTATTTATGCTTAATATAAATTTTTTGACTTGACCCGACCCGACCCGTACCCCCTTCCCTCCCTCTCTCTCTCTCTCTCTCTCTCTCATCGATGGCTTCCTCCTCTCCTCTTCTCCGCAACCCCTCCTCCGCTGCCTCCCTGAGGCGGCCCTCCTTCTCTTCCTGGCCCTCGCCGTTGACGCCGTCGACTACTCCTCCTAGAAGCTCACCAACAGCGCCCTCTACTCCACCTGCCTCGACCTCACCACCCTCTCTGCCTCCCTCCACTCTCCTACAACCCTGCCAACTCCTCCGCCGCAGTCACCTTCGTCGCCGCCTCGCCCAAGGGCGAGGATGGCTGCGTTTCCTAGGCCCCCAATCCCATCGCCACCGGCATGTTCAGCGCCCAGGCCCTCATCGCCTTCCGTGACGCCGGCGTCATGACTGTGAAGACCTACAACATCACGTCCACCGCAGTCAAGGAGTCGCCAATCTCGTTCAAGATGTGGGACCAGGCTGTTGAGTACAACTCGGCCAATGGCACGATGAGGATCTACACAAAGATCAAGGTGCCCGCCGGTGACTCGACGAAGCTGAACTAGGTGTGGCAGGTGGGGTCGAGCGTGACGAACAGTGTGCCGACCTCTCACACGACGATGGGCAGCGACAAGGTGATGATGGGCGGTGGCGAGTAGCGACGAGGCGACGATGAGCAGTGGCAAGCAGTGATGAGGTGACGATAGGCGGCGGCAAGCAGCGATGGGCAATGGAGGTGGCGGCGAATTAGATTCGTGAAAGCGAAAAGGGGTAGGGTAGATAGATCGTGGTTTATCTTTAATGGGTTGGTAAATGGGTCTTAAATGGGTACAGAGTAGACCCATTTAAGACCCATATATTTTAGTTCTTTTATTTTTAAAAGAGGCCTAACCCATTAACGACTCACTTAAGCAAATATGGGTCCATAAATGGGTTATGCACCCATTTTAACACCTCTACTTGTGGTCAGCCAAAGCCACCCCTCTGGCTTAGTCCTTTTTTTTGTTTTTTTGTTTTTTGTGTACTTCTCCATTGACCTACTAGATCTAGAATCAGGTTCAGGTATGACGTCGCTCACCCACGGCCATCGTCGCCTTCGCCGGCGTCCCTCTCCAAACCTCAAGATTTGGCCTTCCATGATGAAAGGCGTTCAGGCATCATGTTGCCCGTCCATGGTCGTCATCAGCGTCAAGCAATGCCGAAAGGGGCAGCTCGGCTTGGATGTGCAGGATGCAGTGTTGGCAACTCCGTTGGTGGCCGCGGCGAGGGGGAGGTACTGCAACTCGAATGGAGAAAAACTTCCATGGATGAATAGATGTTGGGCAATCTTCCATTTTTTTTCAATTTAATTCCACCGTGTCAAATTATGAATGGCCAAGACTAAACATGCATTCTAGGTCTGAAGCTAACGTGGTAGTTTCTAGCCATAATAGCGCGTTAATACGTGGCTCAATCAACAACAAAAAAAAAATTCCTTAGAAGCCTACCACTGTAGAAATCTTCATATTTCTTAATTTCTTATGAGCGATTCATTCTCCTCAAATAAAGAAAAGTACATCCTAGTTGCTAAATATAACCTATGATTTTTATGGTAAATACAATCGCCACATATTGAACCTTGATTCTCAATCTTATCATGACTTGGCAAGTGCCAACACTCCGCTTCCAAGTTGGAGCAAAGATGCCTTCTAACCTTGATTCTCAATCTTATCATGACTCGGCAAGTGCCAGCACTCTGCTTCCAAGTTGGAGCAAAGATGCCTTCTGAGGTCAACTTGGCCAACATTTGTTGAAATACTTCTTTAGAAAGGGGTTTGATAAATATATCAACAAGTTATTCTTCGCTTTGAACATAAGGAGTCTTGATAGTTTTGTCAGGAATATCTCTTGAACAAAATTGCAGTCGATTTCTATGTGTTCTATTCTTTTACGAAAGACTAAATTTGATGCAATGTAAGTTGCTGCTTGATTATCCCCAAATAACTTCATAGGAGCACAAGTTCCTTCATGACCCAAATCACTCAATATAACTCGTAATTACGATTCTTATATGAGTCCATCGTGGACTATATGACCTTCATACAAAGAGAAAGGAGATAGACCATGGGCTCGACTCTCATGACATGACCGATCAAACTCGATGAATTTCGTGCACTAATTAGCAATGGCAATGACAAGAAGAAAATGACGAAAGAAGAAATTGACTAGAAGAAGTGAAAGAAAATGTTCATGTCGCATTCATTTCCGTCAATTCCTTTTCGTAAAATTGGCTAGTCGCTAGGAGTTACTCCTGGTTTTTGAAGAAAGACAACACTCGACCAAACACCTTGTCTTTGGCATTCACTCCCATTATGAAATCCGCATGAGCGTAATCTTCGATGGACTGGACGGTGAGCTTGCCGGCGTCATGGAGCTTCAAGCTTTCGAGCAGATACCGGACATCGCTCTCGTTGGAGAGCGGATCCTGGCCTCCGTAGCTAAGAAAGATCGGTAGGTCGCGGGGAAGGTTGGAGAGGTTGTAGACTGATGGCCTCGCGTCCCCCTACTGGATCACGTTGGAGCTGGCGACCCCATAGTCGCACTTCACCAACACGCCGTCGCGAACCACTGCAAGCAACAATACCAATTCGATTGAATGAGTGTTGATCATCAACATGCTCTTCTGCTTAAAACCCTCAAGAAGAGGATCAACCGTGCACTAAACCTACTTTGACCCAAATGGACCGAGTTCTTGACCGACGTCAATTGCGGTTCGTTCTTCAAAAAGAGTTCGACAGTGGAACCATAGAGACAGCAGTTTTTGCCTGGAATGGATCGGTTGAAATCAACATAGTCAGCTTAATTCTTCCCAATTTGAGTTCAAGAACTTATATGGCCCTGCATAATTAGGCAATACCGGTTAATGTGGCTTGTAAATCGTAGCAATGGACACCAGGATAATCATACAAGGCCTGGAACAGGTCAGCCAAGGGCTTGCCGGGACCAAATACGTACGCACGATCATAACGCAAGAGAAAAGAGAAGATAAGTGAAGCTTCGAATCGAACATAACAACTTCTCAAAATTTCCATGGATTCTTTTGCTTACGCTTTTAGATTGAACTCGGCCAGTCCCAGCAACATGGCGATCTGTCAATAATGCAGAAACATCAAATGCAGCTCCCTCAGGTATCACGGTGGACAAATATGCATAGAATGCCCTGGTTCTCTAAGGGAAATAGCCAACGGAGTCATCTGTTCACCTCGGCGACAAAGGTTTTGGCAGTGATCATATGGCTGAGATATTCAATGGGTCTCAACAGAGCTGCTGATTGCAGCTTGTCCACAAATCTCCCTTCTGATAAGGATGGCAAAGCTGTCAAAGTTCCCTGGAATCAGATGGAAAATTTACGCAAAACCTCAGATCTGTACAAATCAAGTCGTTTGAAAGGATAGGCACGTCGATTGCATCTTCTGTCATGTAACATTCGTGCACAGATGTGGCTAACGACTGGATTCCATGAAGTGTACCGAAACTAATTTCTCACCAAAGAGTGGCCAACGCAATCGATCTTCTTCCCAGTTTGCCTGTGGATGAAGTCTAACATGCCCTGTAGATCGAATGCCGCCAGTTCGTCCCACGACTAATTCCAGAAATCCTGTCAGCAATTCAGTCACATGTTCAATTGACAATGCACAATTCTTATGCATTCTCTGGTTACAACTACAATTATAACGTGAAGATCCCATTTAACTACAAAAGATTCTGAACGTTAGCTAATCTTGAAAATAATCGGTAATGTAAAATTATATGAACTGGCTTTTGCGGGTGGTGCGGCGGATGTAATATCAATCACAGAGCGACAACTATATAGGAATTCATTGAAGTCCCCCAAACGAATGCCCATCATATGGAAAGCCAATATTCATGTGTCATGGTGAAAGGTCTACTAGATAAGGCGGGTCAAGATTGGAAAAGAAAGCGCAACAAATGAACATGAGAAAGTTATCCAAAAATCATAAACCTATTGTAATCACGTCAATTTAATCATAAACATTTTTTGACCAATTGAGTTCTAAACCTTTTGTATTTATACTAATTCAATCCATATGATCAACTTTTGATTGGCAGCCGGCTAGCACTAACATGGATGCCAGCAGTCTATATGGCGTCACTAGCATTGACATGAATAATTGCAATAGGTTTAAAACTTTTTTGATAATTTAACCAATAAATGTGTTATAACGTATGTCTGATGCCATAAATATAGGCACAAAACTTGTATGAATCGGGTACACCATGAGAGAATAAATTAGGTTAGTGTTGAACATGCACTAGTTGGTCTCACTAATGGTACTAATGCAATTTGAGATCTAGATGGGCTCGAACTCAGGTGCAATAGCCACATGACTGGTATCGAGCCCAATTAAGTATTCCCTACACGAGGATAAGTGATATGACGAGTCTAGTGTGTACCAAACTAAACGTAGAGCATCGAATTTAGCGGGACTCACATGGGACTTACACTAGATTGGTGACACCCAGTGATTCAAATTGAGTTGAATACATGCCTTCCACTCGTGTAAAAAATTTAGAGAAAGAGAGAGAGAGATGTACCGACGGGGTTGGTGGGGTCCAAGGAAGTGTGGCGCCTGCTGAATCGGGTGCCTCGGGTGTTGGCAATCCACACATCAAACCCGTTATCGGCCAGAATCAAGGGCAGGTCCTGCTCTGGCGGGTTCAGCAGCCATGACCTCCCGTCCTGCATTCACCGTTTACCGCCATAAACAGATAATCTCCCTCTTTAGGACAAAACATCGAAGTGATAAACATACTAAAATGAGAAAATAGCGGGAGCATCATCGTGAAGAAAAGCAAAGTTAGGACAGAGAAGAGAGAGAAGAACGAGAGATTTCACGGGAAGGGGGAGAGTGTGGTGTGCGACACAGGGCGACATGTGGCGTCACGTGTCTGTCCATTGAATGGGCCGGCCCCATGATGATGTGGAAAGGCTAGCCTACACAATATTTTCCCAACTTAATGTGGTTTATTTACTGCAAGATGGAGAAAAGATTAGAAAGCTCAAAAGTCCAGTGCATCTCCTGTCGATCGGACTCAAGCTAAACGCGTAAATCGAAAGAATATTGCACATGCAGCACAAATGAACGAATCCAGCAGTCTCGAGCCCACGAATAATGCACTCACCAGAAGGATGCCGTGCGATCAGGATATCAGGACCCCAGGACATTCAAGTATTCTTCGCACGTTTAGTATGTATCCATCCTGAGTTACCACCTCAAACAGAACGGGAGAATTACCAAAAAAGTCCTAAACCTATTGCAATTGTGTCAATTCAGCTTTTTTTTTTTTTTTTGCCAATTTAGTCCTAAACCTTTTATAAATGTGCCAATTTAGTCCTTCCGGCCAAAATTGGCCGGCCGGAGCTGCGTGGACGCTTCCGCGAACAATTTTTTAATAATTTTTTTTAATTTTTTTGAATTTTTTTCAAATTTTTATTTTTTTATTTTTACCTCCTTCTTCTTCCTCCAAATAGGCGTCGGCCCGCCGGCGAGCCTCGCCCGCGACGTCGATGGCGGCCTCGCCGCCCGGCTAAGGCAAGGCCTCACCCGGCCATATGTATCCATCGAGGTCGAGCCTCGAGTTACCACCTCAAACAGAACACACCCAATGAAGAAAGGGCAAACCTTGCCCGGCCGACGGCGAGCGGCCGTCGCCCGGCCAAGGCAAGGCTCGGCCTCGCCCGGCCAGACGCCGGCCACTGTTACACACGTTAAAAAAAAATCATTATTATTTTTGTCCACTTCATCCGGCCGACAATTTTGGCCGGAAGGAAGACATTTATAAAAAGTTTAGGACTAAATTGGCAAACAAAAAAAGTTTATGACCGAATTGGCACAATTGCAATAGGTTTAGGACTTTTTTGGTAATTCTCCCCAAACCATCCGAAGATCTCATTTCCAGTAAATGAAGCTAATCAAGATTTAAGATTTTTGCGAGCTACTCTTAATTACATCGAACTCCTGGCATTGGTAACCATGTATCGTGACAGATGAGGCACATATGCCCGTTAAAGGGGTAACACTGCGCAGGCCGACACCGAGCATTGAACCGCCGCTCAAGCCATGGCTACATGTGGCACGACCAACAAGACGAGGAGGAAACAGCCGAAAGCCAAGCTCAGGAAGCCACTTACACTCATAATCATCGAGTTTCTCTTATCTTCTTTTGTTTTTGGTCTTTAGGGTGTTGGGTTTTCTGTGTCGACGAAGATGAGAAATGAAACTGCCAGCGCACATGCCCCTTTATATAAGAAATTTCTAAGAGAGAAGAAGAGAGGAGAGGCGAAAAGACTGGGAAAAGGATTTGCTTCCGTTTCTGCTTTTGCTAAAAGGTTTTTATGTGTAATTACCAAGATTCTTGCTTAAAATTGCCCTAATTTCTTTTTTAAAAAATCCAACTTTAATTCTAATCTCGTTAAAAACCTTTAATTTCAGGTCCAGTCTCAATTTTTTTTTTTGTCTCATAAAAAATCACAAACCTCAGATCCAATCCCAATCTATTCTAAACTTTTTTTTGTCACATAAAATATCATCGACTTTTAATTGCGTCTCATATCTGTCTCCACTAAGCTTCCATCCAAAATCGCCCATGGTGATGTGACATTTTCACGTTATTACTCTAGTTTTTTTTCCCAAATCTCATATCCAAAAAGACATTTTCTAGATATTAATTTCTATATTAGTTCAAATGACATCTTATTGAATCTAAAATTGGTAAAAAAACAGGAGTAATTAGGGTTGACTTTCTTCAATTGCTTTTACTTTTAAAATAATCTTCCTTCTATTTTGCTTAAGGATCTTTGAATTTATGCTTAGTCTTCAATCTCTCATACTTGGAGTCTTCCATATCTCTCAATCAAAGAGCTTGCGCTCAAGACACTTGATTTGGATGTTCAAACAGCTCGTGCTCGGGATTTTTCCATTTCTTGACTGTCAAAAGAAATTTTAGAAAAAAGAGTTAACAAAGGCAAATTTGGAACTCAAGTAAAAGTTTGTGATTTTTATAAAATATAATAAGTTTATGGTAGAATTGAGATTAGACCTAAAATTAAATTTTTGGATGAGATCAATAAATATTTATGATATAACTGACGTTGGACCTAAATTGAAGGTTTTTTAAGGGATTAGGCTGCCTAAAAACAGTCGGGTTTTTCACATTTCTAGGAAATGAATTATGACGGAAGAAAAACAAAGGGAGACGAAAAGACGGATATAAAGGACAGAAAAAGATTAATCATGTGTGGGTCCCAATTGGCCACATCATAGCAACCGATTGGAAATAGATAACCATGAATCGCGATGATAGATAGGAGAATATATTTACTGATTAAAGACCACCGTGTCATTAGCTGACATGGCATCTATGTTTTCTATAGCCACTTATAATTTGACACATGTCCATGTCAAGATTGGCCACACAATCACGACAAGAATTGAGAGTAAAATCGAGAAAGAGAATTTGAGACATAAGATTTTATCATAATTCACCTTGAAATTAGAGTTACGTCCAGTTGAGAATTCCACTGTAATTAACACATCGCAACTCCCTATTACATTATTCAAATTGCAAGAAAAAATAATATATATCCAAAAAAAATTATATATATGCAGTAGCTATTCATAAGCCCAAACTCAAACTACTAATAATAGTTTCACCTTTCTAGACCCAACCATATCAAGCGTCGTATTATTCCTCATTCGCATTGTATGTCCTTAATGTGGCTTATAATAGCAAAATCAATCTCTATAAAACGTCAGGTGGAGAGACACTCCAATGTTAACAATCCATGCACCGTGGTCACGCTGTAATAAATTGCAGACAAGATACATGTTTTCTATGCTAATGTCATCATCCTTTTTTGTACTAGAGGATGATTGCTCATCTCGCTTCTCTAGACCCACACTTTTGCTTCTACAATCTTTTTTCAATTGTCTAAGCTTTTTGCACTTCCAATGCATTATTTTTTATCAATCTCAGTTATTAAATTTTCCTCTAAGCTTATTCTTGCAACCAAATCTAGACTTAGATCATTCATTATTCCTTCATCTTACCAAAAAAGCCTCTTGCGTTACACTATCAAAACCTGCTCTCCTCATCTCCTCAGACAACAAGGCGTTGGAGAAATCTTTCCAGAATATTTTGAAGCTGACAAAACGTTTCTATCAGTCTAAGTCTGGATGTTCGGAGACCGACAGTTTAAAGTTTGAAGACTTTGTATACTCAAGACTCAAGACTCGAGACTCAAGACTCATGACTCAAGACTCAAGACTTAAGAATTTAAGTCTATTCTCACTGACAGTCTTTCTAATCCGTGACGAAGGAAATCCAAAGCCGAAGTATATGGTTGAGGATTCGATCCTATCCTCTGGAAAAGATTTCTTGGTTGGATAATCATTTCGGATTCTTTGATTCTTATCTAAGATCGATTGAAGATCGATGGTCGACGAAATATTCTTGGAATGTTCTATTCTTGGAAATCAAGATCCCGATTGTATGGGCGAACAGATTGATGGGCTATCATCAGATTCCTTAAATAGCTCGGATGATCTTCTTGATTGATTCTGTCCAACGGGTAGATTGGAGGAATTCCTTTGGTAAGTGCCAACGGCTATGATGGCATAAAGAAGTATAAAAGGAAGACGTTCTTGTTGTTTTAAGTAGTGATCGATAGAAAAATTCCAGAGTCTGAAGAACCTTGATTGTTAGTCGATACAATTCGAGCAAAATTGTATACACAGAGAGTGTTTATACTTGGTGACACCTTGAGCGAGTGTAGTAGATCATCTACATCGAGATATCAAGGAAGAACAACACCGTAACATCTCTTTGTTCATAGTGGAATCCAGCCAAATTGGCTGTCGGTGCGAGAAGAGTGGACGTAGGCTTGGATCAAGCCGAACCACTATAAACCGCGTGTTTAATTTTCTCTTTCCTTACTCAGTCTTACATTGATTGTTATCTTTCGCTAATCCTTGAACTGTCTAAGTATTGCGCAAGTATACATAAATTATCAAGAAAAATCTTTGTATACCTATTCACCCCCTCTAGGTACTCATACTAGCTACATCAATTGGTATCAGAGCCCGTGTTCTTACTTTGTTTGAAGTGTTTTACTTTAGAGTAAAAGATCCATGGCTGGTATGCTAGCACCAGGGATGATGGAAGGGCAAAGCAATACAAGACCACCCTACTTTGATGGGAAAGATTACAACATCTGGAAGAACAAGATGAAAGCCTTCCTACGATCCAAGGATCCTCCGGAATGGGACGTTGTGGAAAGAGGAATCACTCCTACTGCTGCATCAATCTCTCGAAAGAGGGAAAGAAACCTGTTGAAGCCAGCGGAATGTCTCAAGAAGAGATAAACAAGAGACAAGTACTCGATGCTAAAGCAATTTATTCTTTATATTGTGCTTTGTCACCAACTCGAATATAACATAATATTTTCTTGTGTTACAGCAAAAAAAGAAGTCTCGGGATAGATTACATATCACTTATGAAGGGACAGACCGAGTGAAGGAGACCAGAATTAACATTCTCCTTGATCAATATGAAGCCTTCAAAATGAAACCAGGAGAATCTATAACCGACATGTTTAGCCGTTTTACGAGATATTGTCAATGGTCTTGAGAATCAAGGACAGAAAATTTCTGATCCTATGAAGGTGAACAAGCTATGCGTGGACTCTCCAAGGATTGGAATCATATAAAGACTTCAATAAGAGAGACGCAAAGAATTATGCCATTATTTGTAGACGAGCTGATTGGAACTCTTCAGTCTTACGAAGTGGAATGAATTAATGAAGACGAAGATCCAAGAGGTAAGAAATCCATTGCATTAAGATCTAATGATGATTCTGATGATACAGATTACGAAGAAGATCCGGACGATGAGGAGCTTGCTCTAATGATTAGAAGGTTCGAAAGCTGAATAGAAAAGAAAGAAGGTTCAACTCAAAGAAACAAAGTTTTCGAAACAGCAAACCAAGTTTGTTGATAATGAGGAACCAAGCAAAGAAGTAATTTGCTTCGAATGTAAGAAAAAGGGACACATAAGACCCAATTGTCCTCTCCCGAAGAAGAAGAGAGGAAAAGCTGAAAAGTCTCGAAAAGCTTTCAAAGCCGAAACCTGGAGCGTCGAGTGTGAAGAAAGTGACGAGGAATATGCCAACCCGTGTCTAATGGCACATTCGGACTCGCACTCAGTTCTGGATCGATTCGATACGTGAATTTGAGGTAAGTGATTTTAAAATCCCCAAAAGTCTCTAAATATATTGATGAACGTCGTGTTTCAGTCTTAAGACTTCTCTCAAAAAGATTTCCGAACTTAAAAAGGAAAACTCAGTTTTAAAACAAAAGGAAAACATTTTAGAAGAAAAAGTGAAAAGTTTAAACTTGAATGTTTCCACTTTTAAAGAGAATGAAGATAAACTTTCAAAAGAAAATGCTTTCTTAAAAACTGATTTATCAAATATTTCAAAGAAATTTTCAATAGGGTCGGAAAAACTTGAAAAAGTTCTTTCGGTCAAAGACCTTACTTTAATAAGTCTGGTCTAGGTATGACAGCATAAACAATCCCCTTGATTGATTTTCCAAAAGTAAAAGAAAGAATTAAGAAAAGACCGTCAAAAGAGGCTTACAAAAATCATTTCAAGAAAGTCTTTGTAAAGTCTGTAGGTCGAAACGCTCTAAAATGTTCAAAGTGTAACAGTCAAGATCATTTTGAAAAAGAGTGTCCTATGGTTTGGAAGCCCGTTAAGAAAGTATGGCCCAATAATGCTTATCCTACTAACACCAAAGGACCCAAGAAAATTTGGGTACCAAAGAAAGCTTGAGACTCTTTTGAATGCAGGTCTCTGTCAAAAAGAAGGTAAAGTGGTATCTTGACAGTGGATGCTCAAGACACATGACATGAGACTCAAATTGTTTCACAAAGCTTATTCAAGTAAATGGTGGAAAAGTTTCATTTGGAGGAAATAGCAAAGGAAGCATTGTGGGATTCGGAACTGTGAAAATTGGAAATCTCACAATAAGCAATGTTTCTCTAGTGGATGGACTCAATTACAATCTTCTCAGCATTAGCCAATTGTGTGATACCGGTTTCAAGATCTCCTTTCAAGAAGGCATATGTTCGGAATTAGTAAAGATTCGACTCGAGTCTTTCATGGGTCGAAGGCATGGAAACATATACCTCCTTGATGTAAAACCAAATGAAGCACAATGCCTAATCTCAATTCAAGATGAAGCAGTCTTATGGCACGAAAGCTTGGCCATATCAACATGAAGCAATTAGCCAAAATCTCATCAAAGAAGCTTGTTCGAGGACTACCTAAAGTGCCATATCAAAAGTCTGATTTATGTACTTCATGCATTATGGGAAAGCAAGTAAGAAATTCATTTAAGTTAATAAATCATGTCTCTACTAATCATGTACTACAGTTGCTTCATATGGATCTCTTCGGACCAACAAGAACCCAAAGCATTGGAGGTAAGAAGTATTGTCTAGTAATTGTAGACGATTACTCTCGCTTTACATGGGTATATTTTCTTGCAAGTAAGTCAGAAACCTTTTCGTTCTTTGAGAAGTTTGCTAAAAGGTTCAAAATGAAAAAGGATGTGCTATTTCAAGTATAAGAACAGATCATGGAAGTGAATTTGAAAATCAAGATTTTACGAAATTTTGTGATAAATCTGGTTTTAATCACATGTTTTCCTCTCCGTATACTCCAGAGCAAAATGGAGTCGTGGAAAGAAAGAATAGATCTCTTCAAGAAATGGCTAGATCACTTTTAATTGAAAGTAAAATCTCTTCATGATTTTGGGCTGAAGCTGTTTCAATAGCATGCTATATCATAAATAGAGTTTTCCTAAGACCTATTCTAGAGAAAACCCCCTATGAATTGTTCAAAGGTAAAAAGCCTATTGTTTCATACTTTCATGTGTTTGGTTGCAAATGCTTTATTTTGAAAAATGCAAATGATCGAGTTGGTAAGTTTGAAGAAAGATCAGATGAAGGCATCTTCCTTGGATATTCTACATCAAGCAAAGCCTACAGAGTTTATAAAAAGAAAAGCCAGTCTGTGGAGGAATCAATGAATGTCAAATTCCAAGACTCAACGCAAGATGAATCCAACCAGACTCAGTATGAAGAGTCTGAACCCGCTCTAGACCTTCCAATGTCTTCAACTCAAGAAGCATCTCAGACTCGAAGTCCAACATCAAGATACTCATGAAGAATCAAATAAAGAAAGAGATCATCAACCGAGACAAATCAACTAGTAACTCGGAAACACAAATCTAGTCATCCCAAAGATCTCATTATTGGCGAAATCAATGAAGGAATCCGCACCAGATCAAAAAGGCATGAAGAATCTAGTGCTTGTGGCTCTCATTTCTGAAATTGAACCAAAAAGCATAGAAGAAGCTTTATCTCGATGAAAGTTGGATCGAAGCTATGCAAGAAGAACTCAAACAGTTCAACATTAATGATGTCTCGGGAATTGACATCTAAACCAAAAGGTAAAACTGTCATTGGAGCAAAATGGGTATTCGGAATAAGATGAATGAAGAAGGAAAAGTCGTACGAAACAAGGCAAGACTCGTGGCCAAAGGATACACGCAAGAAGAAGGAATAGACTATGACGAGACTTACGCACCGGTAGCAAGGTTAGAAGCTATTTGTCTATTACTTGCGTTTGCTTGTTATAAAAATTTCAGGTTATTCCAAATGGACGTCAAAAGTGCATTCCTAAATGGATTTATCCATGAGGAAGTTTATGTGGAACAACCACACGGGTTTGAAGACCCAAAGAAGCCAAACTCGGTCTTGACCGAAAAAGGCCCCGTATGGTTTAAAGCAAGCACCTCGAGCTTGGTACGACGCCAGAGACTAAGTAAGTTTTTATTACGTAATGATTTTGTCAAAGGTAAAGTAGATACTACTTTGTTTATCAAAAGGGAAAACAAAAGCTTTTTACTTGTTCAAATATATGTGGACGATATTATTTTTTGGTTCACCTAATGAAAGTCTATGCAAGAAATTTTCTAAGTCTATGCGGGATGAGTTTGAAATGAGTATGATGGGAGAGTTAACATTCTTTCTTGGACTCCAAGTAAAACAAATGAAGGAAGGAACTTTCATTCATCAAGAAAAATATGCGAATGATCTTGTCAAAAGGTTTGGATTGGGAAAGTGCAAAAAGACCAACATACCAATGTCATGTTCTCGAGAAGATAGACAAGGATGAAGAAGGGAAGAAAGTAGATCAAAAGCTGCGGGAGCATGATCGGTTCACTTCTTTATCTTACTGCTTCTAAACCTGATATTTTGTTGAGTGTTTGCATTTGTGCTAGGTTTCAATCAGATCCTAGAGAATCACATCTCATTGCCGTGAAACGTATTATCAAATACGTTGCCTCATCTTTAAGCATCGGTCTTTGGTATCCAAAGAGGGGAGACTTTAATCTTCTAGGATACTCAGATGCAGATCTGGCCGGTTGCAGAGTCGATAGAAAGAGCACTTCTGGAACTTGTTAACTGCTTGGAAACAGGATAGTGTCTTGGTTTTCAAGGAAGCAAAGCACTGTAGCTCTCTCAACAAGAGAAGCAGAGTATGTAGCTCTTGGAAGCTGCTGTTCGCAAATTCTATGGATAAAACAACAGCTACAAGACTTTGGCATTGAAGACTCATGCACGAAATCGAGATGTGACAACACCAAATAGCGATCAATCTCACCAAAAATCCAATCCTTCATTCAAGAGCAAAGCATATTGAGATTCGACATCACTTCATTAGAGATCATATTCAAAATGGAGAAATCTCGATTCAATTTGTTGATTCAAAGAGTCAACCAAATGGATATATTCACAAAGCCTTTGGAGAAAAATCAATTCGACTTTATCCGTGCAAGACTCAACATTTTGAAGCTTGAAGAAGTTAAAGTCTAGAGACTCACCAACTCGCAGACTCACCAACTCGAGACTCGATCTCTCGACTTTAAATCATGAGACTCAAACATTCATGGCTAAAGACCGTAAGTTGCTATTCGAAAAGGTACGAATTCTCGTTTAGTTATTTTATCTAAATTTGAAAAGGTACGATCTTTTATTTGGTAATAATCTGTTTGAAAATTCGAAAACTTGTCTTTTTAAAAGAATTAATTTTGGCAGTTATTGATGTTGAAAAGAAGTGTTCGTACACTTTCCTTGTACCGATTAAACTTATCTTTTCAAATCCGAGGTATATATATATATACAGTTTTTCTTCGCCCAATTTTCAAAACCCTAAAAAACACTCTCCTCCCGATACTCTTTGTTTCTATTTCTTGTTCGTCGTCGAGAAAGTGGTCATTTTTCTTGGGAAAAGCAAGTGAAGGAATCTTCCAATAGACAAAGAAAGATGTCGTCTTCAAGGAAATCATCAAGAATAGCAAGCGGGGACCATAAAGAATTGAGAAGGGACCGACTCACTTCGATCTTACGAGGAAGAAGACTTATCAAGTCACGACAAAGTCCGATTCGCTCTCCTCCACGTCATTCAACACCTCCTACCCCACAAGATGCAAGTCAAAATCTGGAAGAAGAGATAATCGAGGAAGCCGGCCCGAGTAAGAGTCCAAAGACCCTCCTTTATCTATAAGCTTTATCGTCCAAAAGCTCCGGTTCTCCATTAAAATATATAAATGACTTCCTTAAGGACAAAAATTATGGGAATCATCTTTTTCGGGAAAATGGAGGAATTGGGAGTTGCTCCTAAAGGAAGGCGAGGAGGCTCTTGCGAACATTCCCAGTGACCCTCGTTTGCCATCTATTGAAGGAACGATGATGACAAAATGTTCCTTGAATTTAAACCTAGAATGGGTGTGGCAGCAAAGGTGAAAGGAAATCGAATGGATTTGTTTAAATCCAAGGATCAAGAAAAAAGTGTATTTTAGGTTTGTTGAAAAGAGGGGTGATAAACCCTAGAAGTGTTGATTTTGACTTCCTGGACACCATCAACATGAACTTAAGAGAGAAGTTGAATTTTCTTCAACTTGAGACTTTTTGCTCTGACTCTACGAATGGGTATGCTCAACTGACTGCTTATTTCTATTCAAATCTTAGCTTTTTGGATGCGAATAGAATTTCATTCGTGTTCGAGACAAAGTCTACGTGGTAGATGTGAATATGTTGGCGGACATAGTTGGAGTTGAACGAGGACGTTATATTCCAATCAAAGTCTCACCTGCTCGTACTACTCACTGATCTTGTCAAAGATATGGACACGAGAAGAAAATTACCTACTCGAGGATGAAGGCCATCAACATCGTGCTTCATAAGATTGTGATCAACTGTCTCGGACCAAGTCTACGTCAAAGACTTCGTGTCTCTTTTCTCGAAGCAAAGTTGATGTACGCGATCAACTCGGGACGGAAGTTTTCTCTCCCGCACACTATTCTCTTCCATATGTACGGAGCAATGTCAAAAGACAAAGGACAATTGCCTTATCCTGGTCTCGGTGACCAAGATCTTCCAACACATGAACATTGAACCGCCACATACATTTTGTGTTCGACCGTGTGATAAGATGGTGGTAGGGTTGAAAATGTTAATGAAGATGCGTCTGCAAGAACTCTCCAAGGCAATGGAGAAATTCAAAGTGAAATCTCGATTCGATTGTTGGACGCACTCAAAGAGAAAAGGAAAGGAGGCCATTGGTGCTCCATCGAAAAAGAAGAAAAGAACTCTCATCCCGGAAGATGAAGATGAAGATGAAGATGATGAAGATCCCACTATCCAACCACCGACAAGAACCGGACATTCTCAGTGTCTCAACCGACGAACTTCAGCGGAAAGCGAGAAGAAGAAGAGCGGATTGTTAACGAGAAGAAGAAGAACGAGAGAGAGAAGGAGAAAGAAGTTGAAGAAGAAGGAGAAGGAGAAAAAGAAAAGTCTGTCGATGAATCGGAGAGAAGGAAAATCAAGAGCATGATCATCACTCTTCCTCTTTCGATGTCCTAGAGACAGGGCGAGTTGGCGAGCAAGAGAGGTCTACACCTCATGCTTTGCTGTCGGTGAAGATCTAAGACAATCTCGGAAGACCCGAGAAGAGGTTCAGTCTCTCAATTACGAGGAAGGTCACGATACGTCGAACCAAATCTGCAAGACTTAACAAAAGCGCCATCGTACGCATACACACCTTCGGAAAAGCCAATGCCGGTACACGAGACGGAAGATTCTGCAGATTTTCGTCGTATCATTGATATTCTTCGGAAATGCGTGGCCGATATATGCTGGACTGGGAAATCCAAGCCATGAAGAATCTTTGGACAAGCATCTTCAGTCTCTCGGAGGATAAATTCAAAGACCTCGCTCTGCAACTTCAAGCCAATGCTAAGAGAGAAGAGGTAGCTCAACCGAGGAAGATCGAAGAAGCTAGAAGGAGTAATCCAGATCCATTGGGGATTTCCAAATCGTGCGCATTCCCAAGCAGACATGAATTCTTTCTCACCCTTTTTAATGATGACAAAAAGGGGAGAACCAATTTGAACCAACAACTTTTTCAATATATTTTAAAACTTTTTAGTGGTTATGTTTATTTTTCAATATCTTTTAAAACTTTTTAGTGGTTATGTTTATTTTTGAGTATGACTTGAGAGCTTGAACTTGGGTGTGAATTTGACTGAATTGGTTATGGATTGTGATGCTTGACTGGTTGCATTTATTTCAAGTGTTGTTATATGGTGTTACTCATGAAAGACTAACCAATTTTCTGTGGATGCAGAGTCTCGGTTGTTTTATTAATCTTTATGAGTTAGCCATATTGCTTGAGAAATGTTTTTGCAATACTCAAGACTCAAAACTCGAGACTCACATGCTTTCGATCCTATCCTCTGTTCTTATCTAAGATCGATTGAAGATCCGATGGTCGACGAAATATTCTTGGAATGTTCTATTCTTGGAAACCAAGATCCTGATTGTATGGGCTTGATGGGCTATCATCAGATTGAAATGTCGATGATCTTCTTGATTGATTCTGTTTTGGAGGAATTCGCACAAATAGTATTAAACTCATAACATCTCTTTGTTAAACTTGGCATTTAAGTGTGCAAAGAATGAATCACCTTCACTCATTCAAAAATCATAGAGTTGCCTCCATAGAAATAGCCTATTCACAAACGACTTGTTCTAATAAAGGTTTTTCAATTTTGTTCAAAGATCCTCTATCATCTTCTCCATAGAAATAGCCTATTCACAAACGACTTGTTCTAATAAAGGTTTTTCAATTTTGTCCAAAGATCCTCTATCATCTTCTCAGATGTCACATTCACTAGGACATTATGAACAAGACATCTAAACTAGAGATGTTCTAATCAATCCTAGTAATATGCTCTACACTTACCACAATGTAGAACCCTTCGATCCCTCATGTTCCACTCCTTCAATTTAGTGGACATGGAGTCATTCAACCCGTCCTCCTTTGACTTTCCCTTGGTATTATCCTCGGGCTTATCATCTTTGATCGTGTGCCACAAATCTCTATCCACCAGTAGAGCCTCCATCTTCAATTTTCATAACTCGAAACATTTTCCTCTTGTTGTACTTAATCAATACGTCCATGATGAAGTGCGATGAGAACACACCGTTTCGTCTTGATATGATACGATGGAAAGACACCCTTTTGAGAGGGTGTGAGGGAGTTATATAAAAGGCTCCTGAAGACAACCGTTGAAATGGTTGAAAGAACGTAAGCTAAAAAAGAAAGCGTTATCCTTTTCTTATCCCCTTTCCATCAAAAGAGAAAAGAAGGCGTTCCATTTCTCCTTTACGAGAACAAGTGGCATTTACACTGTGGAAATTGGAATTTTTCCTCGTGATTACATTCAAATCAACGTGAGGTAATATTGTTTGTGTTTCATCCACAATTCAACGATTGTTCCGGGGTAAATTGTTGATTGTGCATCGGAAACAAGTAAGTCATCTTCTGCCGACTTAATTCCAATATTGGTATCGGAGTCCGGTCGTGATTTCTACCTTATTTTTCAACGAATTTTCTCATTTACCTTTTGATATTGAGATCAAGAGTATGAAATCTACACTATTTGGATGTTTCTTGCTCGGAATTGCTATCTGAATTGTCGAAAACGAACCGAAGCGAAGAATGGGTTTGAGGTCGAGTACACCCGTATGATTTTTGCAATTTTTCAGAATATTTTTTCGGCCAAAATCAATTTTCAAATATACAAGGTGAAAGCACTCATTGAGACGAGTTCGACAATGGGTCAAGCGCCGCCGGAGGATGTCGGACATGCCCACACGCATGGCTAGAAGATGTTGCACGTGGGCGCGCGCTTGATGCGCTGGACACGCCAACGTGTGAGCATCACAGGCGCGTTGGTGAACCGATGCGTGTTGACGTCATTGACGGCGATAGTTGGCCGGCCGGCAACTCGACCCGATTGACCCGTGACCCGGACTCGACCCAACAGTTGACCGATCAAACCGGTCGGACCGGCCATGAGCCATTTGGCTCACTAACGCGTGCGCCTCACGCGCCGCACACTTAGGTGGCGAGTGTAGGCATGTGGGAGCTCCGATTGGAGCGTGGTCTGTAGCATTTGGTTCATATGGATGTGCTCTATATTGTAGTGTATTTTTTTACTTTTATTTTTTAGTTTAATAAATGTATAAAATTGTGTATGGAACCCTAAGTATGCATATTTTTAGGGCATAAATGCATAGTTTATTCATTTTTAACTTGTATTTTCTTATGTTTTAAGAAATACAGTAGCTATCCTATATGAAAATGATGTCATATATGTTGTGTAAAGCTGGGTTCGATGGCAGCATGTATATAGTTTAATATACTTGCAATTTTCTAGTTCCAAGAAAATTCAAACAATGGTAGGAAATCCTTATTCTTCTATTTTATGTTGAATTGTGGTTTTGATAGTAGTTACAGCATGATTATTTTTTGTACGTTGGTTCACATCATGCTATGCTTTTATATTAATGAAAAAATGTAGAAATTACATGAGGTCATGTAATTATTTTTTCAAGTGGGAGTTTGTAAGTTGGTAGAATTTGAATGAGTTCTCACCTAGAACTTAAAATTTGTGCAAATTAAACTAATTAATGATAATAGAATAATCGTACATAGAAGTTGATTGGGAATATAGTGAACTTTTTTTGTGTGTCTTTTGTTGAATTATCATTAATTTAGTTTGTTTTTACTACAAATTAAATGTGTGTTACTCTAAAAAATGTGCCGGTATTGATTCTACGTCTATTATGTCCATGTGCTATAGCAAAATTAATTATGGTTTTGGCATCCAAAACCATTGTGGCTGACCTCAATAAGAGTGAGAAGCTGAACAATGACAATTATGATATTTGGCACCAAAATGTTCAGTACATCCTTGATGAGCAAGAGGTTTTGGAAATCATCAACCACACTATGGATGAACCTGAGCATAGAACTCCAGCTTAACATAGGAGAGATCTAGAAACTTATCAAGCTTAGAAAAATAAAAATAATATTGCTTGCATCACGTTGCTGAGCTGTATGCAAGATGATCTCATATGTGAAATTGAAAGTTATGATAAAATTCAAGTTATGTGGGTTGCCTTGAAAGATAAGTTTAGGGGTACATTTACCACTAAGCTAAGGAAACTCACTATCAATTTTGACACATACCGAAAGCGCCCAAATGTAATGATGATGCAACATTTTCGGGAGATGTTAAACATGATTTGTGAGCTAAAATTGGTAGGTCACTCTCTTACTGATGAACAACAAGTTCAAGCTGTTATAAAATCTTTTCCCAGCATATGAAGATCAATATGACACATAATGAAAATATTGTCACTTTTGATGATATAGCGCATCATTTGGAATTAGAGGATGAGCACCTAGAGGCCACGAGATCCTCTACCCATGCTTATGTTACTGAATTGAGTTCGCGTAAAGTTTCGAGAGTCCTACTACCCTATTCTACATCACTCGTTACTGAATTGAGTTACGCGTAAAGTTTTGAGCTTTAAGTGTAAAAGAAATCATCAATTCACCAACAAAGGAAAGAAGACTGATCAGGCACCTAAAAGAGCTAAAACCTTTCAACACAAGAAGCATGGTAGGAAGAAGGATAAGGCCAAGATAAAGTGCTATAATTGTGGCAATATGGATCATTTTGCTCGTGAATGCATTGAGTCGAAAAAAAGGTACCATATTACTCAATTACTATAAGTAATGCTTTTGTTTCTAGCACTATGATGCTTGCTGAATCTCATCCAATGTGGAATGCAAACTCAGGAGTAACAAATCATGTAGCTAGAGACCGATAAGCATTTGTGGAGTATCATCGGATACAGCTTGGAAGAAGATGGATATATGTTAGGAATAATTCAAGAATTGAAGTGAATGGTATTGGCACATATAAATTAATTTTACGTGATGGTTGAACATATTCCTACATGATGTCCTCTATGCTCTAGATATTCGACGAAATTTGGTCTCCGTAATTATTCTTCTTAGCCTAGGTTATGTATTAAATTTCTATAGTGATTGTGTTGACATTTCATATGAAACAGTTTATTATTGTTCAAGTCATGTATCGAATGGTTTTATGGTATTAGATATTAACTATAATTAGTACAATGTTAATGTCAATGGTTGTTTTTCTTTAATTGTATATTCTAGTAATGTTGAAATCGATGCAAGTACTTGGTATGCTAAATTAGGTCACATTGGGTTGCAAATAATGCAAAAATTAGCTAGGTAAGGCCTTTTAGGGTCAATCATTAATGTCAATTTACCCGTATGTAAACATTGTTTAGTGGGAAAAACAACTAGAAAACCATTCAATAAAAGGACTAGAGCCGAATTTCCATTGCAATTCATACATTCTGACATTTGTGGTCCTTTGAACGTGAGGGCGAGACATGGAACCTCATATTTTATCACTTTCATAGATGACGTTACGTGTTTCGATTATATTTTTCTAATCTCATAAGTCAGAAGCAATAGATTGTTTTAGATGATATATAGCGATGGTAGATAATCAATTGAACAAAACAATAAAGACATTGAGAATCGATCGCGAACGTGAGTATCTATTATAGCAATTCAAGGCTCTCTATGATGAAAAGGGAATTATATGACAATTGACTATTCCTAGTACTCCACAACAAAGTGGGGTAGTTGAGAAAAGGAATAGAACCCTATTGAAAATTGTTAGATCTATAATGGCGCAAACAAATTTACCTATCTCTTATTGGGGAGATGCGTTATTGACTGCTGCCTATATACTTAATCAAGTGCTCTCAAAATCAGCCGCTTCCACCCCTTATGAATTGTAGACTGGTAGGAAACCAAACTTAAATATTTTACGTCCATGGGATGTGCAGCTTATGTTCATGATTATTCTTATAAATATGGTAAATTAGGTACCACCGGCCGCGGTGTCTCCGCTGGATAAGGCCCTGCTGATCCTCAGCCCAAAGGTGAAGGGTTCAAAACCCAGGGGAGGCGCTGGGTGTATTAAATGTAACTCATGGACGGTGGGTCTTCCTACTTAAGTGTCATCTGGGGGTTTATGGCGCGGCTGTCGGCTGCAAGCCGATTCCTCTAGCACCAAAAAAAAAAATAAAAAAAATGGTAAATTATGTCATAAAGGGAAGAAATGTATATTTATAAGATATTATGAACACTTCAAAAGGTATGTGTTCATAGGTGAATGAGCTGATGGAAGTGTGATCGAAATGGAGTCATGAGATGTCATGTTTTTAGGAGAACGATTTTCCTAGTAGATGTGAGATTGATAAAGACTTCCAATTATATGAGATGGAAAATCCTAATAACACATCACTGATATTATAGAGGGAAATAAAGATTTACTTCAACATACAAGGCCTAGTGGGAGTGTTACATCGCCTGGTGAACTAAATTCAAGAGAAATTCAGTTGCGCAAAAAGTAATCGTAAAAGTATTCACCGTTGTCGTTTTGAGATTGAAGGAGAAGAATTAATGATTGCATAGAAAGATGATATTGAGCTTAAGACTATTCAAGAGGCTCTCTTATCTTTGATAAGAAGAATGAAGAAAAGTTTTGGAAGATGAAATGGAGTCAATGAAGGGCAAATCACGTTTGGGACTTAGTTGATTTACCACCCCATCGCAAGGCCATTGGAAACAAATGGGACTTCAAGATTAAGCGAATGGCGGATGGATCCATTGAAAAGTATAAGACTCGCCTTGTGGCAAAATGTTATACTCAACAAGAGGGTATAGATTATGAAGAAACTTTTTCACCAATTATAAGGTTTGTCTCAATACGCCTTATTCTAGCCATCGTTGCACATTTGGATTTTGAATTACATCAAATGGATGTAAAGATGTCATTTCTCAATGAAGAACTAGATTAGGAAATCTATATGAAATGTCATTAATTGGATATTTTGCAAACTTCATTACTCAATATATGACATTAAGCAATCATTTACACAATGGTATCTTTGTTTTCATCGAGCCATAACACCTTTTGGTTTCACGATGATTAAAAATATCATTGTGTATATGTCAAGCGGTCCGAAATAAATTTGTGATTTTATTATTTTATGTGGATAATATTCTATTGGCCGGAAATAATAAGATTTTGGTTATCACCATAAAAAAATGGTTGTTTTCCAATTTTGAAATGAAAGACATGAGAGAAGCTGCTTATATATTAGGAGTTAAGATCGAAAGAGATCGATCAAGGAAACTCATTGCTTTATCGCAAGATTCTTATATAATGAATATTTTTTAGCATTCAATATGCAGCATTGTAATTCCATTGATACTCCTATCATACAAGGTTAAGGTTTAAGTATTGAGATATGTCCTAAGACTCCATAAGAAATTAAAGTAATAAAAACTATTCCTTACGCTAGTGCGGTCGAAAGTTTGATATATGCTATGATGTGTATTCGACCCGACATATGTTATGTTGTGAGATTGGTGAGCCAATATCAATCAAATCCCGGTCAAGCACACTGGAAAGTAGTGAAGAGGATCCTAAGATACTTAAAAGGCACCATGGACTATTGACTTTGTTACCAATAAAATGATTTACGCCTATTAGGTTTTTCAGATATTGATTGGAGTGAAGATCTAGATGAGCGTAAATCGACTTCTAGATATGCAGTCTTGCTCAATGGATGTGCAATTTCTTGGAATAGTAATAAACAGACATGCACGACCTTGTCTACTATGTAGGTGGAATTTATTGCATGTTCTACCGCATTGCAAGAAGTAGTATAACTAAAACGTTTCTTAAAAATTTAACCACTATCACCAAATTTCCAAGATCGGTGATAGTTTATTGTGATAGTCAAGCATCCATTGTCTATGTGAAGGATCCCAAGTATCATGGAAGGACGAAGCATATTGACATAAATAACAACTTCATAAGAGATATAATAACGCAGAAAGAAGTGATCCTACAATACATTTCAAACAATAAAATGGTTGCTTTACGAAAACTATTCCTAAAGACATATTCTTGACTCACAAAATGTCACTAGGATTACGTAGAATGTGATATGTGTTATTATAGATGATCATTGGTTTATGTATATGTGGACATATATATTGTACTTGTTTATTTATTGATGACTTGATATTTTATCAATAAGTACAAATCCATTATAAGACTAGCACAAACACACACACACACACAAATATATAAATATATATATATATATATATATATATATATATATATTATTGGAAAGTATGTCAGCAGGCAATGATTGACTCACTCACATGAGCAATCGTCTCAAGTGCTATAGTTAGCACGTTGAGATGAGACATTATGTACAAATAAACGCTGAAGAGCAAGTTTGGTATATAAAATAATATGTCACATTGATTGGAGTCAAGATGAGATCTGTGATTTGTTTACAATAAGACTGAACATGATAATTCCAATCATGTTTGCATGTAAGATGCTGATGTGAGTGCTTAATTATGCATTATACAAAGCGAGCTGATATAGCACTTGGGCTAAATATAAGTACGTGAGAAGCACGTGACTATGTTTAGGCTAAGATCCGTATATTGGATATATTTAATAAATGACATACGCTCTTATAGAAAGAGAAATCCACTATAACATGTAATTCATACTACATGTGCATTGTATGACCAATAAGTGAAGATAAGTAAAATTATCCCTATTTACTCATCGTGTGAGTCCTTGAGGTAATTTATAATTTATCTCATTATATGCCCTATGTTATTTCTAATTATGTTCTCGAAATGAAAGATCAATGTTTCTACTTTAGCATGTTACCGGTGGTCATGAATAGATATGGTTATATGGGACGTGTCTAGAAAAGCAGTTGTTCTGAAATGGAGAGAGACATGAGTGCAAAGGAAGACTATTGTTGTTTTACATCTATCACATGTATTTACCGGTCGATCGATTATATTGCATTATGTGGTTGCGAATATAATTGTAAATACATGGTGTTTTGAGAATAATCAAGTATAGCATTTAAGGGATAGGTATGCTTGGACTGATGTAACAAAATATGTCTAGAGCACTGTGAGACATCGATTGTTTGTTTCTTTTCGAGGTTGTAGCCATTATGTCATCCTTAACAAGTGCATAATTTGAGCTCCCAAATGCAAGTGTACTCACTAGTCGCACAGCTTACTTGCCAATATTAATTGTTTTGTAAAGTTGATGAATGATGAACGCCTTATATTCTTGATAGAACGCTATCAAGTTCATCATACCCGAGTGGAAGATATTGTACTTAATCAGTACGTCCATGATGGGGTGCGATGAGAACGCACCATTTCGTCTTGATACGATACGATGGAAAGAAGAAACCCTTTTGAGAGGGTGTGAGGGAGTTATATAAAAGACTCCTGAAGACAATCGTTGAAATGATTGGAAAAACGTACGCTTAAAAAGAAAGTGTTATCCTTTTCTTATCCCCTTTCCATCAAAAGAGAAAAGAAGGCATTCCATTTCTCTTTTATGAGAACAAGTGGCATTTACGCTGTGGAAATCGGATGTTTTCCTCGTGATTACATTCAAACCAACGTGAGGTAATATTGTTCGTGTTTCAACCGCAATTTAATGATTGTTCCGGGGTAAATTGTTGACTGTACATCGGAAACAGATAAGTCATTTTCCGCCGACTTGAATTCCAACACCACTAAATTTCTCTACTTCAATCTATGATTAACCAATCAACAACATCTTCCCAAGATTCAATTCTTTGGGATCTCTCTTCACCAAGAAATCTAACCTCAAACCTTGTTATGATGCCGGATGTTAGCATTTGTTGCACAATCACAAAGAAAATGGAGAGTAAAAGCAAGAAAAAGAATTTAAGACACAATGTTTTATTCAGGTTTACCCTTAAACTAAGGTTATATCTAACCCACGATTCCACTATAAATAGCACTCATACCTCTCTTACATCCCTCAAATTAAAAGAGAAATATATATATTCATTAGCCCAAACTCAAACTACTAATATAATATGAGATCAAACTATAAAAACTCTCTAGCGTCACCCGACACTACTCCTGTATGGTTGATGGTTGACCAGAAGTATGAACAACACCCTAATGGTCCATGTCGCCAATTCCGTAGCTAATGCAAATATAAATAAAAACCTAAACATTTTTGTCTCTTTCCTTTTCTTCCATCTAGTCATCTCTTGAAGGACGAACAACGCCGACAACGGAAGCTTCTTTGCTTCGTTGGTATTGGAGTACCTCCCCTTGCCATCACCAGCGACAGAGTCGTCAACACTGCATCCAAGCCAAGCCACCTTGCAGGCCATGGATGATGGAGGAGGAGGAAGACAGAAAACTCAAGACTGGAAGCTTGTGGCCATGTCTTCTAAGGCCTTAAAACCTTTCGGCCAAGGACAAGCCAAGAGACCCACTTTGTTTTTAGACCCTTCTTCCTCTGTTTTATTTTTTTCCTTCCTCAAAAGATTTCTTCTTCCTCTGTTTTTTTCTTTTCCTTCCTCAAAAGATTTCTTCTTCTTTTTTTATTTCGCCATAACAAGCAAACCATCCATTTGCTCCCATTCCGTTTCTGGTTTTGCCCTGTTCTGCTCATCCTTGACATCGCACAGCGGAGCATTTACACAATAAACTCTCTAAGTCCCAGGGGTAAAGATCTAAGAATGGCATTTGCGATGTGTGACGGGATAACAAATTATCCTTGCAATCTACCAATTTGATGAAATACGATGCGTCGTTACAGACTCTTATATGAGTCCACTGTGGTCTACATGACCTTCATGCAAAGAAAAAGACGGACTAGGCGCTCGACTCTCATGGTATGACTGATCAAGCTTGATGAATTTCGTGCACTAATTAGCAATGGCAGTGACTCGAAGAAGTGAAAGCAAATGTTCATGTTGCATTCATTTCCATGAATTCCTGTTCGTAAAATTGGCTAGCCGCTAGGAGTTACTGCTGGTTTTTGAAGAAAGACAAAACTTGACTGTACACAATGTCTTTGGCATTTACTCCCATTATGAAATCAACATGAGCATAATTTTCGATGAACTGGACGGTGAGCTTGCCGACATCATGGAGCTTGAGGCTGTCAAGCAGACGCTGAACGTCTTTCGGGTCGGAGAGCGCGTCCTTGCCTCCATAGCTGAGGAAGATTGGAAGGTCGCGGGGGATGTTGGAGAGGTTGTAGACTGGCGGCCTCACGTCCCCATAGCGCATCACGTTGAAGCCGGGGATCCCGTAGTTGTACTTTGCCAACACACCGTCGCGAGCTACTGCGAGCAACAACACCAATTCGTTTTCAAAATCGTAAGTTCTACGTCAAGGAATGTAGGTAGTCAATTTGAATGAGCATTCATCATTAACATGTGCTTTCTGCATGAAGTCCTCAAGAAAAATGATCGACCGTGCACTAAACCTACCTTGAGCCAGATGCACCATGTTCTTGGTCGACGTCGGCTGCGGTTCATTCTTCAAAAAGAGATCGATGGTAGAAACATTGAGACAGCAGTTTTTCCCTGGAACGGATCAGTCAAAATCAACATGATCAGTTCAATGATTCCCAATTTGAGTTCCAGCACATATCTCGCGCAGCGAAATTAGTTAGTACCAGTCAATGCGGCTAGTAAGTCGTAGCAATTGACGCCAGGATTAGCACACAAGGCCTGGAGAAAGTTAGCCACGGGCTCGCTGCCACCAAATACAAATGCAGAATTATAATGCAAGAGGAAAGAGAAGATAAGTGAAGCCTTGAATCGAACACCAGAACTTCTAGGAATTTTCGCAGGTTCTGTTGCTTACCCTTTTGGATCGAACTCGACCAGTCCGAACAATGTGGTGATCTGTCGATAATTGCAGAACCATCAAATGCAGCTCCCTCAGGCGTCATGGTGGACATATATGCACAAAATGCCCTAGTTCTCTAATTGCAATGGAAGGGAAAGAACCAAGGGTAATTATCTGCTCACCTCGCCAACAAAGGCTTTAACGGCGACGACGCCTAGGGCAGTGGTCATATGGCTGAGATAAGCGATGGGGCTCAACAGAGCTGCCGATTGCAGCTTGTCCACAAGTTTCCCTTCCGATAAGGATGCCAAAGCTACCAAAGTTCCCTGGAATCAGAAAGAAAATTTACCCAAGAACCTCAGTTTCTGCAGTACAAATCAAGTCTTTTGGAAAGGATAGGCACATCGATTGCATCTTCTGTCATATAACATGCGCACGTATGTATGTGGCGTACGACCTGATTCCATGAAGTGTACTGAAAATAATTTCTCACCAGAGAGTGACCAACGTAATCTATCTTCTGCCCCGTTTTCCCGTGGATGAAGTCGAACACGGCCGGGACATCGAATTGCACCACTTCGTCCCACGACCAATCCCAAAAATCCTGTCAGCAATTCAATCACCTGTTCAATTGGCGATGCACAATTCTTCTGCATTCACTGGTTACAACTACAATTAACGTGAAGATCCCATTTACATTTAGTACATACAGAGATTCTGAACGTTGGCTACACTTGAAAATAGAGCAGTAATGAAAAATTAGATGAACTCATTTTCAATCAATGATTATAATACGTTATTGGGTGATCCAATAACTGCTAACTCATTAAGAAATTGTTTTTTGATGGATCAAAAGCAATCATATCCTATCCAGGCTTGAAATCTAGATGGGCCCAAGTTCAGGTGCGGTAGCCACTCGTCACGGACCGTGTGACCAGTATCGAGCCCATTTAAGTATTTTCCATTCGAGAATAAGTGATACAGTGAATCCAGTAAAAATATCAATATAAAGAGAATCATCAATCCAGCAAAACTCATGTATGACTCACATGAAACTCGTCACTTTCAATGATTCAGATTTTAGAGAGAGAGATATACTGACCGCGTTGGCGGGGTCCAAGGAAGTGTGGCGCCGGCTGAATCGGGTGCCTCGGGTGTTGGCGATCCACACATCGAACCCGTTATCGGCCAAGATCAAGGGCAGGTCCTGCTCTGGTGGGTTCAGCAGCCACGTCATCCCGTCCTGCATTCACAGCATACCGCCATAAACAGATAATCTCCCTCCTTTAGGCCCAAAACATGGGAATGCTAGACATTCTTCTGAGAAACGATATCTGTATAAGCAATCTGAGATATTTAACGTCCTGCCCCATGTCACAGAATGCTGTGGCACGTAGCAAAGGAGACACATAAGTGAACTATGCATGCACGGCGCAGCTTTTGCGGATCTAATTGGCGTTATGCCTGAGACACTGCACAATTCATGCAGGATCATATCAAATTTGGTAAAATCTTGTCCCTCGGATCCTCCCAATTTTCAGCCTTAATTTGGTAAATACTTTAGAGGCCCAAAAGACAAAAGATCACGTCGACCGACCGTTCATGGTTTGTTTAAATGTGCTTCTTTTCATCAAGAAGTAAGATCGCTGTCGCCATCACTGTCCAAGCTCAGGCGACGCCGGACTTAAACCCCACCCCGAGCCAAGATGGTTAAGGACTGAGGCAGGGTGAGGTCTTTGTCGCAATCCCTGCCCGGCATCCCGCTCTGGCGTCACGATCTGTCCCGGAGCCAGCAACGGCAAGCGCGGGTCGATGTTGTGCAGACGAGGGCAGGTCTGGCCTAATAAGCTTAAAGGGTGCTTAATTTAAAAAATTCGTGTTTAGCTAAGTCAGATAACTTTAGAAAGTGAGACATCAACATCATTGCGGAAAGACTAATTGATGCTAACGTGCCGTGAATCGTGCCTCGCCTTTTGGAAATTTTGGTAAAAGCGACGCCAGCGGACACGCACTAATGCTGTCCTCTCGAGCCGATCAATACTCAGTGATCGTCAAATGCCTCGTCAACGCCAAATGAGGCCCGATGATGACAACGACATGCTCGTTTTTTTCTCACCCGTTTCGTGCGTCTTTTGAGCACATGACGATGTTCAGATACGGTGACACCAATAGCGGAGCGTGCTTTTTTCGAGTTTCTGTGTGTTGAAATTGACAAGGACGCGATGATAAAACTTATCTTCATTGTGGTTTTCACACTGGTCAAACGCAGAGCATCGGTTTCACACTATAAAGACCGAAAAAGTTTCAGCTACGTCCCTGAAAAGTATACCGTTGCCAAGGAGAGGTCTCCCATTCCAGCAACTTCCTCAAGATGGAGAAAAGATTATGCAGCCATAGCATGAGTAGTTAAAATTGTTCTAAACTATATCATGTCGATTCGACAATAGCCAGTTGCGCAATCGATAAGAGTATTGCATTTGCAGCACAAATGAACATGTTCGGAGGTCTCGAGCCGGAAAATAAGGCACTCACCACAAGGACGCCGTGCTGTATTAGGACAGGCTGCTTGTTGGTGCCGCCGCCGCCACCACCCCCAGCTCGGCCTTCTGGTATTCTTTGCACGCTTAGTATGTACCCATCCTGAGTGACCACCTGAAACAGAACACGCCCAATGAAAACAGAGTGCTGCACGTGATATTCATTATATTCTCACGGCAAACATCCGAAGGTAGTACGCTAAATCTTATTCTAATAGATGAAGATAATCGAAGAATTAAGGTATTTGCGAGCTGCGCTTAATTACATCAAACTCCTGGCATTTGTAACCATATATCACGACGGACGAGGCACATATGCCCGCAGTAGCTGGAGGGGCAACAGTACCACCGCTGCCGACATCGAGCATCAAACCGCGGCTCAAGCCACAGGCCACATGTAGCTCGACCACCAGGACCAGGAGGAAGCAACCCAAAGCCAGGCTGGGGAAGCTACTCGCGCTCTTAATCATCGAGCTCCTCTCCTTCTCTTCTGCCTTTTGCTCTTTTGGGGAGTTGGGTTTTCTGTGTGGAAGAAGATGAGAACTGAAACTGGAAGCAGACACACACCCCTTTATATAAGAAATTCTTGAGAGAGGAGAAGAAGAGGAAGAGGAGGAGGAGGACAGGGGAGGCAAAAAGAGGGGTTAATTTTGAAAAAAAAAAAAATTCCAAACTTTAGATCTAGTGTCAAATTTATCTCGAACTTTTCTTTTATCTAAAAAAAAAAACCCCAGATTATAGATCTAATCCCAAAGCTACCCCAGTTTTTTGTCAAAAAGAAAATTATCAATTTTTATTCTAGTCCTAGAATTGTCCCCGTTAGCCATCTATCCAAAAGTCGTTGTTAGTAGTCTCTAATTTTTTTATATCCTATAATAGTTTTATTTTGAAGATAATTTTTCCATGTCACCTTACCAATATACATTTATTATTGATGCAGAAATACCATGTTAAGTTGGGATTAGACTGTGGGGGTAGATTTGAGAATAGATTAAAAGTTAGTGATTTTTTTTTTTTGTACAAACAGAGGATAAAACCCTAAACTATTATGTGTCATCTAATTCAGCAATTTGATAATAAAATCTAACAAAAATTAAAAGAGAATAAACTTGCCATAAGCGTATCAATTTAAAGTTTTTTGTGATTAAAAAATTAGTTTGTAATAAATTTGTCATATGTGTATCGGTTTTTAATTTTTCATGGTTAAAAGAAATAGTTTTTGGTAAATTTATTGTAAGTGTACTAGTTTTAGCTTTTCCGTTGTCAAAAAATTAGTTTAGAATAAATTTATTATATGTATACTAATTGAAGATTTTTCATGATTTAAATTCTTTTTTAGATAAAATAAAATTCAGGATAGATTTGAGATTGAATTAAAGTTTCGAGGTAGATTTGAGAATAGACATAAATTTTGGAGTTTCATCTTCTTCTTCTTTTGGAATTAACTCGCAAAAAGAGTGGGAAAAGGATTCGGCTTTCGTTTCTGGGTTTCTGCTAAAGGGTCGTGTCTGTATTTACTAGGCTATTTCTTGCCTAAAAAGGTACAGGTTTTTCACGTTTTGGGGGAGAAAATGAAAGGTGATTGAAGAAAAACAAAGGGAGAGAGAGAGAGAGAGGGCAGAAAAGTAATCGATCACGCGTGGGTCCCAACTGGCCTTATCATAGCAAGCAACTAACGAACCAACCAGGAAATGGATAAGCCATGAATCGTCATGATGGACAAGACTGCCTTTTGTGCATTGATTGCCTGATTTTCTCCTGAGTTAGAATTTAAATGTTGTATTTACTTTTAGAAGAATGGAACGGGAAGCGCTGATTGCTATAGAAAGTTTTATGACTTTTGTTCTTCTTTTTGATGGCCAAAGACTGAGTGAACTCGAGAATCTATTTGGTATAGTTATTCTCTAAGAATTTCAACCGTGAAAAATGGATGTTGCGGTTTTCACAAGATTTTTGGCGAAAATCTTGCGGTCATAATATCCGTGGCAACTATAGTCCGTCCACAGTGGTACTAAACAGGTATTAAATGAGCATTGAAGAGAAATCAAGAAACTAGTAACAAAGCTTGGAAGTCATGGTTGATAGATTCATAATAAATACTGAATGTGTAATGTAGAGAAAATCTCTTTCCAAATAATGTTTTGTTATGGTGATAGATAAAATATCACGCAACTCTCTCAATCAAAAAATCATTGGATAAACATAATTTGATGGACCATGTCAATTACACGTGATGGGCGTCGTGAAAGCACAGGAATTTCTTAGAACCCCGTTGGTTTTTGCGCTCGTGTGGAAGTAATTAGTTTGCTGTCCTCATGTAAAAACGGCATCATGGCCACAGAGTTCCAATTCGGTGTTTGGCAATGTCACCGATGGATGGGCTCATTTACTTCCCTGTCAGTTCTTGCAAAAATGTAAATCCACAAAGCGCTTATGACTCTCGTGTGCAAGTAGCATGTATAATTGTGATCCTCGAAAGTGAATTGCGAATCCGGACCTGAGCGAAGAGATTTTTCACTCCTTTCCGATCATGGATCTGATGAGACGTTATGCACTCGCCGGCGCCACTTCTCTTATGGGCGCTACAGTCACTGTTCGTGCTCGACATCGGCGGCCCTACGGTCAGTTATCCTGAAGGATCGAGGCTTTCAAGTGTGAACTGAAACTGGTGGGTTTTGACCGTATTCTAGGAAACACGGCAGGAGTTCCAATGTCTGGCTTGGCCTCGCATGACTCTCTGTCTTCTTCGCCTGCTCTCTGCCACCTAGCTCTTATCCAATAATGGCTCGATTATTCTGCTTGTCTCAATCCGTTTCCGGCTTAATTCAGTTGTGGTGAAAACTTGTCTGAACGGCAGGAATGCTTGGCAAGGGAAAAAGAAAAACGTGGCCGGGATCGTTAGCTCCTTTTGCGGCTTTCATCGACCCGGAAGTTGATCCAACGTAACACACGGACGTGGTGGAAAAGATGGTTGCGCCAACGTGCCTGAAAAGGCGAAGCGAGTAGACGCACATGGAATTGGATCTTCAAGATTTGTGAAGGAAAAGAGAAGATGGGGGACTTTTTTGAAAAGGGTGGCTCTTTTGTTCATCGGGTCATGGGAAGAAAAGGGAGATAGCAATATTGAAAATTCCTAGAGGGTTTCGTCAGGCCTTTCTAGAAAGACGTATGTCTGGAAATGGAATCGCACATTGTCCTAAAAAAAGCTGACCATGTACGTTTTGCTTTTGGAATAAGAGTTCCTCATTTCACATTGGTTCCTCTTTTCACATTGATCCACTTTATTTCCTACTAAACGGGTATAATCATTTCAAGTGTTTTTTTCAAACGCTATTGCCGCCGAAATTTCATGCGGGAAATACCAAAATCCCCTTGAAATGATGCCCGTTTCTAAAAAAAAATTCCCTTTAGGTTGTGTGTTTTCAAAAAACCCTCTAAAGTTGATCATTTTGATTCAATGACTCCCGCAGACCAGTGTCGTTTTTGGAAATTCCACCTAAAAATTGACCTTGCTCCAAAATGCCCCTAACTCAAATCACTTTGACCCAATAACTCTACTAAGCTTATCGCCCCGTCGAAAATAACGGCTAACTTTAAGGTTACGTTTGGTCATTCGGATTTCTAATCGGAATATGACTAAATATGATAGGATATGAAATTTTGGGATTTTTTTTATATCCTATCAATTGTTTGGTGAATCGCAACATTAAAATCGGATATGTTTATATCATATCATATACATTTTTTTATATAAACGACATATCATTATAAATGAACCTAAATTCATAAACGGAGATAGTGAAAATCTCTCGTAACCCTATTCCTTAATTTATTTTTATTTTATTTATCCTATTTTTTATATTACTTTCTTTATCATTTCTTTTTTCCCCTTTCATCATTCTTTAATAAAATTTTATCAAATAGTAAACCGTATTAACATACCTAAAATTCGAGAATGCTAGAAGCCAAAGGCAACCAGACAACCCCCAACCCGTCTTAGGCTTTCAGCCTTGTGAAGGCTGGCATTTTCCAAATGGGGTTTTTTTTTTTTTTTACCAAACACCCCTAAATTGGCCGAAGGATCTTTGGGGGTTCAAAGTTTCTAAAGGCCACTCCCAAACGCATCCTAAATGGGTAGGAGTGGATTGATCTAAATTGAGTTAAATATTAATATGTTTCAATAATATTTGATTGGATCGGATATGAGTCAGGTCAGGTATGGTATGGGTAATCAAATTTACATTATATGAAATGAATTAAATGAATTAATATAGGCCGGATCATTTTCGATTCGATCCAAACTTGACTCGACCGACGCATTTGACAGCCCTAACTTCTCCTCCTCAAGATGCGAGAGTTTCCCTCTTTTGCTTAGAAGTGAAAAGAGGAGCCTGGACACGCGGACCCCTGGAGTGCCATAACTTTGGCCAAAGGGACACTTAAGTGCCATAACTTACGAAAGGTACACTTAAGTGCCACTTTCAAGAAAAACGGATCACTTGAGTGCCAATCCGGCGAGAATCCGGCCAAAATGTTGACGTGGCACTTTTCCGTGAACCGAGCTCAAAACGACGCCGTTTTGGCGATGTGGCAAAAAAATAAAATAAAATAATTAATTAAATTAAATTTATTTAAAATATTTGAAAATAATAATTTTAAAATTAAATTTAGTTAAAATATTTTAAATTAATAATTTTGAAATTAGTTGAAATATTTTTTTTAAAAAGGAAAGGGGGAGGCGGGCGAGGGATTAGCCCTCACCGCCGTCGGGGAAGGGCCGCGACGACAAAGGGGGGAGGGTCGCTCGGGGTCGCGGCCCCGGCCGGGGCCGCGACCCCAATCGACCGCGGTGAGGGCTCGCGAGCCCTCGCCCGCATCCGGCGAGGGTCGGCGGCCCTCGCTCGGTCGGGCCAAGGGCCGCAGCCCCGCCGGGGTTCTTGGATCTAGGCGAGGGCTCGCGGGGGTTGCCGACCGGGCGAGGGCCGCGAGCCCTTGCCATAGATCCGGCGAGGATCGCGAGCCCTCATCGCCGGGCCGGCCGTGGTCGCCGACCCCGGCTAGGGCTCGACGACCCCGGCCGACCCTCCCCGCCGTTGCCGGCCCTTCCGGGGCGGCGGGGCGGTGGCGGAGGTGGTTGAATCCCTCGGCCGCCTCCCCTTTCCTTTTTTTTTTTTAAATTTTTTTAAATTTTTTTTTTTAAAATTTGAATTATTAAAATTTTAATATTTCAACTAAATTTAATTTAAAATTATTATTTTAAAATTTTTTAACTAAATTTAATTTTAAAATTAATTTAATTAATTTTTTAATTTTTTTTTTACCACGTCGGCCCAAAACGACGCCGTTTTGGCCACGTTAGTGTGCAAAACGGCGTCGTTTTGAGCTCGATTAGGCTGGAAAAGTGCCACGTCTACATTTTGGCCGGATTCTCGCGGATTGGCACTCAAGTGATCCGTTTTTCTTGAAAGTGGCACTTAAGTGTACCTTTCGTAAGTTATGACTTAAGTGTCCATTTGGCCAAAATTATGGCACTTGAAGCGTTCTTTTGCCGAGGAGCCTGTCCTCCTGTCAGACCAGAATTTGATAGTTTTGTCGATTCAGTTTCCACACCAGCTCGGTTCCTTTCCTCTTGACCCCTTCCCATTCAGTTTTTAAAGCCGCAACTGCTTTAAGGGTTCAGTGCAATCTTGAGCATTTCTCGGTTCATCTCATCTGCCTTGCGTTTCTTCTCTTTTGCTTTTCCTAACCCTTCTTTTCCATCGATTTCGTTAAGGTTTGAAGGTAAGGTAACGAAGGAGTGTAGTAAAAATATTTTTTATTGATTAATAAATTCAAGTGATAAATATGATTGGTTTTAGAAAATATTTTCCAAGCCATTTATATTCTGCAAAATGAATAGAGTCCAAGAACATGAATCCAATCAAGTTTTTAGTGTTTAGCAAAATAGTTTTCGTCTGAACACACTCCTGATTTATTTAACAGTCTACCAAGCAGTGAGGTTTAGGTCCTTCGATATGGAGAGGGGTTCTGTTGCAGCTCTTCATGGGCCAAACTAGGGAATCTTGTGGCGAAAGGCCGCCATCGCAAGGCTTCACCGGCGAATAGCAAAATATCCACCGCTTCCCAAGGAATGGGTGATCGCCAACAGACTCGAACATGACATGCGATTAGCCGATTTGGGATTATGCCGATTGATCCTTCGGCTTGGGAATTAAGAACTCGATTACGAGATAGATAATAGATGGCGTTTCAAAGAGAGATCTGAGAGAAGATGGCGGTGGACATGTGCGTGAGAGTAGAGGACGAAAAGGAGTGTGGTGGCTTTAACGGTTACATGCCTTGATACAAGGGAAATACTTGTTTATTTATTTTTATGTGCTAGAATAAACTTTCCATTTCGGAAAAAACTTTACTAATAGGATCCGGCACCTAGATTGGAACTATTAATTAAAGAAGATTCTACTAAAATAATATTTTTAACTTTAGAAGGGAGATTATGAAAAGAAAAAAAAAAGATGCAATTCCTATTTAAGTAAAAGACCGGTTTGCAAACCATGAGCAGCTCTATTCGTAAGTCTTACAAGTTCACGCTGAATTCCACCTCGGATTGTGTTGAAGTAAGAAGGTGGAAATTTGCAATGAAAAGCTGAATACTCCAAAAGCAAAAACTCTTTTTGATGGATGACATCAATTAAGACTTTGCAGTCACTTTCAAAAACCATTGTTTAGATGCCAAGGGATTGAGCATAATTGCAAGCGACGAAGAGTTGCGGCTCCGACTTCCACCATTGAGTTCCATCTTTCTCTTATTGTCCAAGCTTACACAAATTAGCGGCTAGTTGATTGTACAATAATACATTTCACTCCTTATTGTCTTATCACACACCATCTACGTTAAACTTCAACCATTGATATGACGATGGAGCTAAGAGTCTGTCCTTTCCTCTATTGAATCAACTTTTGAATTGATCTGAACTATGGTCTCCTCCCTAGGCTTCATTAAAAAATTTCGTGAACTCTTGCAAGACTAGTTTGGCTGCCAGAAAGTATTTGGAGTTGCTTGAACATGTAATGTGACATTTCTATAACACTGCATTGTAGTACAAAGAATTGTTGGACAAAGGGTGAAGAGTTTGCAATCCAAGCCAATTCACTGTGCAATCTGCCTCGGGTCAAGGAAATGGTTTACCATCTTCTCTAATGATATGAAATTCCAAGCAAACGAATTAATACCTCATGGGCTCCATCTCCATAAAATCTGGGCGAAGGGGTAAGAAGAGAATAGATTGAATTTTCCTCTAAGTTTCCATACAACAGCAAGAAGGGTCTGGGATGTGAGCTAATTAGCCTAAATTAGCTCTACAAGGCAAGACATCAGCTGCTATTCTCTAGAACATTATCTCGTGTCTCTCATGAAATCTTAACTTTTAGATTACGTTTAGTTGTCCGGATTTCTAATCAAGATATAATTAGATAAGATAAAATATGAAATCTAGGGATTTTACTATATCTTATCTACTATTTGGTGAATTGCAATAATAAAGTTAGATATATTAACATCATATTATGTACATTTTTTGATATAAAATGTATCGGTATAAATGAATCTTAAAATTCACAAATGCAAATGGTAAAAATCTCATGCAAAACTATTGCCTAATTTACTTTTATTTTACTTTTTATTTTATTTTTCCTCTCTTTTTAAATTTTTTTTTTTAAATTTTAAATTTTCCCCTTCCATCGTCTCTAATAAAATTTTGTTAAGTAGCAAACATGCTAATATACGTAAAATAGAAAAATACCTAAAATATGTAATAATATAAATAGATATAAAAATATATCTATAGTTATATATTGAATTTTAATTATATCAATTTACATTATAAGATATAATTAAAATTTAAATATATAAATAAAACTAAGATTAAATTAAAAAGAAATTTTATGTTTTGATATTTTGAATTTTTTATATTAGAATTCAAATATTATATATATTGAAAGATGATTTTAAATTTTTTATATTAATAAGTTTGTTATTCAAGAAAAATAACTTTCCTCTTATAAAGTTAGAAATCCTATTCACTTTTATCTCACCTCCTCATGAGATAATTTTATCCGGTTTATATTTCTCTTATATTCGATTTTATCCTGTTTTGGGTAGGCACGAAACGCAAAAGGATGAATTTTATTCCATCCTGAATTATATCTTGATTGTCAAATGCAACATTAGATTTTGTTCCAAAACCCAGAGTGGTAGCCATTCTCTGGTACTATTATTAAGGGAGATAACTTTATTTGGTGTTGCCCACTATCTTTTAATTTATTTTTATAATATTTGATTGGATAAAATTCATAATAAAAGTTGTCATTCTCTACCTTGTTGCGTAAGAATAGCCTTTCCATTGTCTCCCTCTTAAAATTTCATTTGTGTTAAGGTTATCTTTCATAAGATATATTTTTTTTTCAACTTAAAACTTAGACACAGGGATACGCCATGATCCAATGTGCTCATAGCAAAAAGAATTTTTTTTTTTTTTTTTTTGGGTCTATGCATTGGCACAAAGGATTGCCCATCGTGTTTTCTAAGCAATACAGTTAAGTGGGTCCACAGACACGTGTCGTCCGCTAAATTGTCAATAGGTCTTTAACTCTATCAAAATTTTAAATTTAAATCCATGTTATGTTCAATAAATTGAACCTTAAGTATTTTAAATAAAATTTAAATTCATGTCCCTAAACAAAGCAAGTGTTAAAAACTTAATTTTCTCAATATATATAATTTTGCACACTTATAGTTAACAATTTTTGTGATTTTTTTGTGATATTAATCCAATTTAAACTGAAGACGTATATTTGTCACAAATTTATTAGTTTGGGGTTTTTTGTGTCTCCGATAATCGTTTGGTGGGTAATAAAGGAAGTAGTTTGGGGTAAATTTGTTATAAATATATCAAAAGGAAAAAAACGTTAGGGTTTTTTTTTATGGTCGATTCACTTGGCTAGAGTTTGGCCAATTCTTTATCGAACTATTGACGTGGGCATAAATTTGTCGACCCCACGTTACTGTCACATTGTCATGGAGTTTTTTATGGTCAAAAAAATAGTTTGGGGTAAATTTGTCATTGTGCATTTGTCCAGTGAACAAGTTTTATTTTTTATCATTGATATTAACCCTAATATTAAACCACCTTTGCTGCTTGCATTTGATAAAATTCATGGTGCCTACCACTGTTAAGAGCTTGGTACCCTTTTCGCAAGAGGAAGAGTTCGAAAGTCTTCGTGGTGGTGGGTGTGTCATGTCACAACGCGCGGGTTTAACGTCTTAGGGATTCTTACCTGAAGGGACTAGTGGTGGGAGGCCCGAGCTTTAGGGTTTGCTTTTCGCCGCGATTGGCTTACGGAGGTTCCCCGGGTACCAAAAAAAAATAAAAATCATGGTGCCTATTCAAGATAGGATAAAATTTGATATAATGAGAATATTAAGCCGAATAAATTATCCTAATATTAATGATAGGAAAGTTATTTTTCTCGAATAACAAAATTATAAAATTAACAAAATTAAAATTATTTTTCAATATATTCGATATTTGAATTCTAATATAAGAAATTCAAAATAAAATATAACAATTTAGTTTTAAAATTTAATCTTTTTTATTTTATATATAGAATTTAATTCTATCTTATAATATATATTCAGTATATAAATATAAATATTTATATTTATAACATATTTGAGGTATTTGAGGTATAGTAATACAATTTACTATTAATAAAATTTAATTAAAGAATGATGGAAGATGAAGAAAGAAATAAAAAAATTAATTAAAAAAAAGAGAGGAAAATCAAATTAAAAAAGTAAAAAGAATAAAGTAGACAACAATGTTGTGAGATATTTGTACTTTCTTCATTTGTTAAATTTTTTTTTCATTTATATTGATATGTCATATATACCAAATAATGTACATGATATAATATAAATTTATCCGACTTTACTATTTCAATAATCAAATAATAGATAGGAGCTTACTCACTAGTATGTCGTCAGAAACTACCCTCTTCAACTGATTGTGCTTTGCTATTGCCATTTCCGGGTTTTTAAGGGACCAAGAGCTCGATTACGAGATGGACAATGGATGGCGTTTCAAAGAGAGATCTGAGAGAAGTCGGCGGTGGACATTTGCGTGAGAATAAAGGACGAAATGGAGTGTTGGCTTTAACGGTTACATGCCTTGATGCAAGGGAAACGCCTGTTTTTTTTCCCCTTTTTATGTGCAAGATTAAACTTTTCATTTCAGACAAAACTTTACAAATAGCATCTTGCACCAACGTTGGAACGATAAATTAAAAGAAGACTCTAAGATAATATTTTTAACTTTAGAAAGGAGATTGTCATAAGAAAAAGAAGTTCCTATTTAAGTAAAAGCCTAATTTGCAAGCACATGAGCTGCTTGATTATTGATTATACAAATCCACGCCAAAGTCCACTATAGATTGTGTTGAGGTAGGAGGCGGAAACCTGCTACAAAAAGCTAGATACTTCAAGGGTAAAGACCCTTTTGATGGATGGTATCAATTAACCCTTGTTCAAATGTTAAGGGATTGAGCATAATTGCAAGCAAGAAGAAGAGCTGCAGCTTCAACTTCCCCTATAGAGTTCCATCTTCCTCTTCTTGTCCAAGCTTAGACAAATGAGCCGCTAGCTAATCGTACAATAATAGATATCGCTCCTTTGTTATCTTTTCATGCACTATCTGCATTAAACTTCAACCCTTGATCTAACAATGGAGCAAAGAGTCTATCATTTCCTCTATAGAATCGGCTTTTGAATTGATCTCAAATATGATCTCTTTCCTAGATTTGTTCGAAAATTCCGTGAACTCTTGGAAGACCAGCTTGAATGCCTAGAAAGTATTTGGAGCTGCTTGAGTGTGTAATGTGGTATTTCTCTAACACCACATTCTAATTCAAAGAATTGTTGCATAAAAGGCGAAGAGTTTATAGTCCAAGCTCATTTGTTGTGCCATTTGTCTTGGGTCAAGGAAATGGTTAACCATCTTCTCTAACAATACGAAATTCCAAGCAAACAAGTTGATACCTCATGAGCTCTATCTCTATAAAAACTAGGCCAAGGGGTAAGATGTGAATTGATGGATTGAATTTTCCTCTAGGTTTCCACACAATGGCACCAGGCCAAGGGGTAAGATGTGAATAGATGGATTAAGTTTTCTTCTAAGTATGCGTTTCGTAACCATTTTGCTTCGGGAATAATTTTTTATCAGAAATGATTTTTTTGATTTTGTTCATGGGAACAATTTTTGAGCAAAAAAAGGCGATAGATAACTGTCCAAAATTTATATTCCTGGGATAAGAATGCGTTTGATAAAATTCTTAAATTCTTTATTTTTGTATTTCTTTTAATACTTTTATTATTATTATTATTATTATTATTATTATTATTATTATTATTATTATTATTATATATATATATTTGTCTTCTTTCTCCTTCTTCTTTGTAGCCAAATGCGCGCGGCCACCGCCGTGGCCGGTGACCGACTAGGCGAGGTCTAGTGAGATTGCTGGAGGCTCGCCTCGTTGAGGCAATGTGAGGTCGGTCTCGCCCAGCCACCGATGAGGTTCGGTGAGGCTTGTCGTTGCTAGGGGCCGGTGATGCTCCGGCGATCGGCCAAAGGGAAGAAGAAGAAAGGGGAAGAGAAGAAGAGAAAAAGAAATAGAAGAAAAGAAAAAAATAGAAACTGATTCTAAGAATTATTCCCGGAAACAAGAAGTTATTTTTTTCTACTTCTTGATTATGTTCCAAATCTATTTCTATGAACAAAAAAATAGATTTTTATTCTTGGAAAAAAATTTTACCAAACGAATTTCTATTTTTTTTTGTTTTTGTTTCGAGGAATAAAAAAAAGAATCAGATATTATTTGGAGTAAAAATAAACAGGCCCTAAGTTTCCAACAATTGGTAGGAAGGGTTTAGGATGTGAGATAGGCCCCATTTGGTTCGGCTTTTGGAATGGGCTTTGGGACTCTAAAGTCCCTTAGCCAAATGTAAACGCGTTTGGTTTGTATTTTTGCTCAACTTTAGGAAAATACAATTACATCTCCAAAGAACTCTAAAGGCTCTTAGTCTAAAGCAAGTCTGAAGATACTTTGGGAACTTACATTTTCGAAATGCAAGTCATTCATCTTCTCTATAACCACTGCACGGAAAAGCCGATCGATGACCGCCAACCAAGGGGTCGTGTGCGCCAACGATTGCCGCCTAAGGATTGCCGGACCTTAGGCGATCGCCTGGGTCTAAGGTCGCACGACCTTAGGCAATGGTCGTCGGGGTTGGGCTACCCCAGGCGACGGCCACATGAGGTCGTGTGACCCTAGGCAACGACTGAATCGCCCAAACATCGCCTACTTAGGTTCGGTTGTTGCCTGGGGTCGCTTGACCCAAGTGGCTGTCGCCTGGGTCGGGCGACCTCAAGCGACCGCGCAAACCCAGGCGGTCAACGCCTGGGGTCGCGTGACCTTAAGTAGCCTCGCCTGAGGTGGGCGACCTCAGGCGACGGTGTCCGAGGGCTAAATTTGGTTGTCCGACAATCCGGCTGCTAGATCCGGTGGTCCATTAGCTAGATTTGGCCTGTTGGTGGCCAGACTTAAAAAAAAAATACAAATGTTTTTTTTTAATTTAATAAAAATCATTTACAAATGCAAATTTTACCAAATGGTATTTGGTCAAAGTTGTTTCTCAATACACGTTAGAATTACAATTCACCAAACGCTATTTGTATTTTGAAAAATTTCATTTACCCAAAGGTATTTGCATTTTTGTAAAGACATTCCCCGAATGCCTAACCAAACGAAGCCATAGTCAACCCATATTAGCTCTACAAGGCAAGACATTAGTCGCGATCCTCCCTAAACATTATCTGACGTCTCTCATGAATTTTAGCTTTTTATATTTTGTTCCAAATCCCAGAGTGGTAGGCATTCTCTGTTGCTACTGCTAAGCGGGGGATCTTTCTTTGATGTTGCCCACCATCTTCTAATTTATTTTTCTAATATTTGATTGGATAAAGTCAATGTAAAAGTCGCCATTCACCACCCTATTGGGTAAGGATAGCTTTCCCCTGTTTCCCTCTTAAACTTCTGCTGAAGTCATCTTTCCTAAAATATATGTTTTTTTTTCAAATTTCAAACGTAAAGATTGGGGCCCTGGCGTGCCATGCCACGAAGCAGCGTGATCATAAGGTTTTTTTTTGCGTTTGTCTATTTTTTGGCACAAAGGATTGCCCATCGGGTTTTCTAGGCAATATACTTAAAGTGGGTCTAGGGACACGTGTCGCTTGCTAGATCATTAGTTTAAAGCTCTTCTTTAAGATATAAATATCAAACCAGAAAATTCAATAGTTCAAAATTTTAAATTTAAATCTTTGTTCTGTGCAATAAATTGAACCTTCAGTACTTCAAATGAAATTTAAACTCATGTCCCTAGACAGACCAAATGTTTAGAAACTTTTTTTTTTCTCAATATTTTTTTTCCATGCACAACATGTACTCTTCGACTTTAAAGGTCCTTGACGCAAAAATTTCACTTTAGAAAGAGCTGGCACGTCATTGCAGCCTCATTTTTGTTATGGTGCAAACGTCCCGTTCTTTTATAAGAGAGTTGGCACATGAGCTTTGCTTTGTTTTGAACTCGTAGGCGAGGCTAATCACGTTGATCGACCATAATCTTTAAAAGGATAATCTTTCTTTTTCTTTAAACGATAAGTCTTTTTTATCTCATTCTCTTCTTCAATTTTTAAAGGAAGTTAAAAAGGGGAGATGTGGAGAGAGAGACACACACACGCGATCGCAAACTTCGAGGAACTCAAATATAGCCACAAGTACAAAAAGTCACGATCCCATATGAGGAGACACTGAGCCTCCTGTCAACACCGAACCAGACAGACGCTCCCACGGTCTGCGAGTTTCGCGTCGGAGAAACCGAAGCCACTCCGTTCCTCAAAGTGCTCTCTCTCTTCCTCTGTCCCTCCCCCCATCTTTGACTTCTCTTCCCTCTCATCCTGTACGCGAAGAACTAGCGAGTGGGATGTGTTAATGGGGCCATTTGACGCGTTCTTTTTTTTTTTTTGAATTTAGAAGGGTCTTGAAGCCCAGGTTCCTCTACTCTCTTGTCGACGGATTTGGTGCTCTAGGGCACGAATAATAAAATTTCTGATCAAAAATTAATTTCTAGAAGAGAAATAAAATTTTCTATTTCCATTTTTATTTCTAAATGAATTTATGAACAAAAATTCGTGTTTAATAACGACGTAAATTTTCTATTCTCAAAATAAAATTTTACAATTTTTTTTTTTCTTTCGGGGGGCAATGGCGATCGACAACTAGCGAGCAGCGAGCAACGGCGATGAACAACAGCTGGGTGGCTGACTAGTAGAGAGAACAAGCAATAAGAAGTGTTTTTATATTTTATTTCCATTTTAGAAATAGAAAAGTAAAAAAAAAAATCTTCTAATTTTTATTTCAAACATATTTCTGGAGTAGGAATTTATTCCAGAAATAGAAAAGTTTTATCAAATGGATTTCTATTCCAAAAATAAGTCTTTAATTTTTTATGGAACATAGATTTTGGTTTATCCTGCACCTCCTAAAGTTCTTGTCTTTTTTAATTAGCTTGCCAGTTGTTTTTCTGTTTCATTGGTGAATAAAGTTCTTGTCTTTTTTAATTAGCTTGCCAGTTGTTTTTCTGTTTCATTGGTGGTCATGGTTCATTGAGGTGTCAAAATGAGTTTTGAACTCATATATGACTCATTTAAATCATAAACGGGTCATATATAGATCATTTATATTTTGGAGTGGGTCATATATAGGTCACTCACATTTTGAAAAGATTAGTTAAATGGGTTTTAAATGGATTAGACTTAAAAACCCATTTCCAACTCAAGCCTCACACTCTCTCTTTCCCCATTTAACTTTATGAAAATATTTGTTTTTTTATAAAAATCGAAATTATAATTATTTTTATATTTACATTTTCTTTTCTTTTTCTTTCCTTTTTTTTTTTGGTAAAGATCTTTCCTTTTTTTTTCCTTTCTTCTTCCTCCTTTTTTAACCAGTGGACGGCATAGTGATGGTCGATGAGCAACCAAGGGAGACTCGAGCTCATCAATGTCGGTCGAGCTCAATCTCGCCAATTTGGTGAGGCCGATGCCTCGCCGACGACTGGAAAGGCTCGAGCTTCACTAATCTAGCGAGACTCGAGCTCGTTGATTTGATGAGACTTGAGCTTGCCTAGCCGATCGCCGACTGTCATCATGGCTAGCGTTCTGGTCGAAGAAAAAGAAGAAATTTTTAAAAATTTTTTTTTAAAATAAAAATAATTAAAATTTATATTTTTTAAAAAAATAAATAAAAATTTTATTTTTCGAAAATATAATTTTTTATAAAATATTGTGAGAATTTTCCATTAAATTTGTATTGCATTAGAGTGTATTAGCAATACCATTTTAAAAAAAAAATATTATAAGAAATAAGTTTTCTTAAGTTTAGTTAAAGGTTTTTCACTTCTTTTTTTTATTTACTAATTTTTTATTTTTTAATTTACTTTGTAAATTTGATGTCAAGTTTTTATTCAAGTAACGTATATGTGAAGAGCTTAAAGTAAATTAAGGGTGCGTTTGAAAAGGTTTTTGGGGAAAGTCTTTGGAGAAATGCAAAAGCCGTTGAGTTAAAGTGTTTTCCAAAATACAAATTGTGTTTGGTCAATTGTATTGTAAAATTCTATTGTGAAGTATCTTTAAGTAAAATGATATTTGGAAAATTATATTTGCAAAACGATTTTGTTATCCAAAAAAAAAAAAAGGAGAGTTGGCCGGCCACGTACAAGTAATCGCTGGCAAGGAGCACGCGGTCCGATAAAGGTAGGCGGTCTGATGAGGGTTGCACAACCCTCCGATGAGCGTCATGGTGATTAGATTTGATCGTTGCAACCCTTGCTAGAAGGTTGGCCAGATTTGGTTGCGACCTTTGCGCAACCCATCTGATTGCAGATCAGGTCGTCATGCGAGCCTCCGGCAAGGGTCCTAGTGACCACATCTGGTCGCAACTAAATCTACAACTAGATGGGTTGCGCAGAGGTCGTGGTGCGACGGCCGTGATTGTCGTTGGCGACCACATCTAGTCACTCCATGACGACCGCATTTGGTCGCAACCAAATTTGTGACCAAATGGGTCACGCAGCCTCAGCGACCTCCACACAAAGGTCGCGGTGTGGCGGGTGCAACGGTTGTTGACAACTGCCTACCCTTCGCTGGTGATCGCTCATGGAGAAGAATAAGATGAATAGTGAGGGTACAACCAAAAAACTGAAAAACCAGCGAGGATAATTTGGGAAGAATTTTTTTTATTTACCCTCTTAGCTCAGCATGTCGAGAATGCTAGAAGCTTAAGGCAACTAGGCAATCCCTAATCTGCCTTGGGCTTTCAGCCTTATGAAGGTTGGAATTTTCCAAATGGGGTTTAAATTTCTTTTTACCAAACACCCCTAAATTGGCCTAAGGATCTTTGGGGGTTCAAAGGGGTTTCTAAAGGCCACTTCCAAACGCAACGTAAATGGGTAGGAGTGGATTGATCTAAATTGAGTTAAATATTAATGTGTTTTGGTAATATTGATTGGATCGGATATAAGTCAGGTTAGGTATGATATAAGTCATCAAATTTACATTATATGAAATGAATTAAATGAGTCAATATAGGTTGGATCATTTTGAATTCCAAACTCAACTTAACCCATCCATTTAACAGCCCTAACTTCTTCTTCTGAAGATGCGAGAGTTTCCCTCTTTTGCTCAGAAGTGAAAAGAGGAGCCTGTCCTCCTGTCAGACCAGAATTTGATAGTTTCGTCGATTCAGTTTCCATACCGGCTCGATTCCTTTCCTCTTGACCCCTTCCCATTCAGTTTTTAAAGCCGCAACTGCTTTAAGGGCTCAGTGCAATCTCGAGCATTTCTCGGTTCATCTCATCTGCCTTGCGTTTCTTCTCTTTTGCTTTTCCTAACCCTTCTTTTCCATCGATTTCGCTAACGTTTTGAAGGTAAGGTAACGAAGGAGGGTAGTAAAAATATTTTTTATTGACTAATAAATTCAAGTGATAAATATGATTGGTTTTAGAAAATATTTTCCAAGCCATTTATATTCCGCAAAATAAATAGAGTCCAAGAACATGAATCCGATCAAGTTTTTAGTGTTTAGCAAAATAGTTTTCGTCTGAACACACTCCTGATTTATTTAACAGTCTACCAAGCAGTGAGTTTTTGGTCCTTTGATATGGAGAGGAGTTCTGTTGCGGCTCTTCTCATGGGCCAAACTAGGGAATCTCGTGGCGAAAGGCCGCCATCGCAAGGCTTCACCGGCGAATAGCAAAAGATCCACCGCCTCCCAAGGAATGGGCGGTCGCCAACAGACTCGAACATGACATGCGATTAGCCGATTTGGGATTATGCCGATTGATCCTTCGGCTTGGGGATTAAGAACTCAATTACGAGATAGATAATAGATGGCGTTTCAAAGAGAGATCTGAGAGAAGATGGCGGTGGACATGTGCGTCAGAGTAGAGGACGAAAAGGAGTGTGGTGGCTTTAACGGTTACATGCCTTGATGCAAGGGAAATACTTGTTTATTTATTTTTATGTGCTAGAATAAACTTTCCATTTCGGAAAAAACTTTACTAATAGGATCCGGCACCTAGATTGGAACTATAAATTAAAGAAGATTCTACTAAAATAATATTTTTAACTTTAGAAGGGAGATTATGAAAAGAAAAAAAAGATGCAATTCCTATTTAAGTAAAAGTCCGGTTTGCAAACCATGAGCAGCTCTATTCGTAAGTCTAAGAGTTCACGCTGAATTCCACCTCGGATTGTGTTGAAGTAAGAAGGTGGGAATTTGCAATAAAAAGCTGAATACTCCAAAAGCAAAAACTCTTTTTGATGGATGACATTAATTAAGACTTTACAGCCACTTTCAAAAACCATTGTTTAGATGCCAAGGGATTGAGCATAATTGCAAGCGACGAAGAGCTGCGGCTTCGACTTCCACCACTGAGTTCCATCTTTCTCTTCTTGTCCAAGCTTACACAAATGAGCCGCTAGTTGATTGTACAATAATACATTTCGCTCCTTATTGTCTTTTCACACACCATCTATGTTAAACTTCAACCATTGATATGACGATGGACTCAAGAGTCTGTCCTTCCCTCTATTGAATCAACTTTTGAATTGATCTTGACTATGGTCTCCTCCCTAGGCTTCATTAAAAAATTCTGCGAACTCTTGCAAGACTAGCTTGGCTGCTTGAAAGTATTTGGAGTTGCTTGAGCATGTAATGTGACATTTCTATAGCACCGCATTCTAGTACAAAGAATTGTTGGATAAAGGGTGAAGAGTTTGCAATCCAAGCCAATTTGCTATGCAATCTACCTTGGGTCAAAGAAATGGTTTACCATCTTCTCTAATGATATGAAATTCCAAGCAGACGAGTTGATACCTCATGGGTTCTATCTCCATAAAATCTGGGCCAAGGGGTAAGATGTGAATAGATTGAATTTTCCTCTAAGTTTCCACACAACAGCAAGAAGTGTTTGGGATGTGAGCTAATCAGCCTAAAGTAGCTCTACAAGGCAAGACATTAGCTGCTATTCTCTAGAACATTATCTTTTGTCTCTCATGAAATCTTAACTTTTAGATTACATTTAGTCGTCCGGATTTCTAATCAAGATATGATTGGATAAGATAAAATATGAAATCTATGGATTTTACTATATCTTATCTACTATTTGGTAAATTGCAGTAATAAAGTTAGATATATTGACATCATATTATGTACATATTTTTATGTAAACGTATCGGTATAAATGAATCTAAAAATTCACAAATGCAAATGGTAAAAATCTCATGCAAAACTATTGCCTAATTTACTTTTATTTTCCCTTTTATTTTATTTTTCCTCTTTTTTTTTTATTATAATTTTTTTCCCCTTCCATCAATCTCTAATAAAATTTTGTTATGTAGCAAACTGTTCTAATATACCTAAAATACAAAAATACCTAAAATATGTAATAAATATAAATATATAAAAATATATCTATATTTATTATTGATTTTACATTATAAGATATAATTAAATTTAAATATATAAATAAAACTAAGATTAAATTCAAAAAGAAATTTTATGTTTTGATATTTTGAATTTTTTATATTAGAGTTCAAATATTATTTATATTGAAATATAATTTTAATTTTGTTATATTAATAAGTTTGTTATTCAAGAGAAATAACTTTTCTCTTATAAATGTTAGAAATCTTATTTACTTTTATCCTACCTCCTCATGAGATAATTTTTATCTGGTTTATATTACTCTTATATCCAATTTTATCCTGTTTTGGGCAGGCATGAAACACAAAATGATGAATTTTATCCCATCCTGAATTATATCTTGATTGTCAAATGCAACGTTAGATTTTGTTCCAAAACCCAAAGTGGTAGCCATTCTCTAATACTATTATTAAGGGAGATAACTTTATTTGGTGTTGCCCACTATCTTTAATTTATTTTTATAATATTTGATTGGATAAAAGTCATAATAAAAGTTGCTATTCTCTACCCTGTTGCGTAAGAATAGCCTTTCCACTTGTCTCCCTCTTAAAATTTCATTTGTGTTAAAGTTATCTTTCATAAGATATATATATATTTTTCAACTTAAAACTTAGACACAGGGATACGCCATGATCCAGTGTGCTCATAGCAAAAAAGATTTATTTTTTTTTTTTTTTGGGTCTATGCATTGGCACAAAGGATTGCCCATCGTGTTTTCTAAGCAATACAATTAAGTGGGTCTACGGACATGTGTCGTCCGCTAAATTGTCAATAGGTCTTTAACTCTATCAAAATTTTAAATTTAAATCCGTGTTATGTTCAATAAATTAAACCTTAAGTATTTTAAATAAAAAATTAAATTCATGTCCCTAAACAAACCAAGTGTTAAAAACTTAATTTTCTCAATATATATATATTTTCTTGCACACTGATAATGTGCTCTTCTGCTAGCTTATGAGAACATAGATCTATAAACTGTGACAACAAATCATCACATGTGCATATTCTCTTGCTCTGCCCTTGAAGTGTAGGTTTTTGTATCTCCGATAATCATCTGGTGGGTAAAATAGGAGAAGTACCGCATCAAATTGAGGTTAATCGAGTACTCAAAAAGTACCAAACACCCCATAATAAAAAAATAACAAAAGGAAAAAAACATAAAATACTTTGATTCACTTGGCTGGAGTTAGGCAATTTCTTTATCGAACTATTGACGTGACACGCGTGTAGCTAAATTTTTCAACCCCACGTTATTGTCACATCGTCATGCAACATCTCGTCGAAGAGTTGGTCAGATTTCGATCAAAATGCATCGATGCCAATAAAATAAAAAGGTGCTTTAGAAGTAATAACGTCCCTCAAAATCCCTAATCATTGTGCAATTTGTCAAGTGAACAAGTTTTATTGATTTCGCTTATCATTGACAAAAGAGTACGGAGGGTCAACAATCATAGCAATCTTCCTTTGCTGCCTACATTTGATAAAATTCATGGTGCTTATTCAAGATAGAATAAAATTTGATATAAAGAGAATATTAAGCCGGATAAATTATCCAATAGGAGAGATATGATAAGGATGTATGAAATTTTTAATATTAATGATAGGAAAGTTATTTTTCTCGAATAACAAAATTATTAAATTTAAAAAATTAAAATTATTTTTCAATATATTAGATATTTGAATTATAATATAAGAAATTCAAAATAAAATATAACAATTTAGTTTTTAAAATTTAATCTTGTTTTTATTTTAGATATCGAATTTAATTCTATCTTATAATATATATCCAATATATAAATATAAACATTTATATTTATAACATATTTTAGGTATTTTAGGTATATCAATATAATTTAATATTAATAAAATTTAATTAAAGAATGACGGAAGATGAAGAAAGAATTAAAAAAGAAATTAATTAAAAAAAGTAAAAAGAATAAAGTATACAACAGTGTTGCGAGATGTACGTACTTTCTTCATTTGTTAAATTTTTTGTTCATCATATATAACAAATAATGTACATTATATAATATAAATTTATCCGACTTTACTATTTCAATCATCAAATAATAGATAGGATATAACGAAATTCATAAATTTCATAGTCTATTCTATTTTTATATATTTTAATTAAAAATTCAAACGATCAAACGTATATACCGTTTAAAAATGACCTATATTGATCCATGATTATTATCCATTGAATTTCGACTTTAAAAGTCCTTGAAGCAAAGATTTCACTTCAAGAAGAATATGCACGTCGCTGCGGCCTCACTGTTGTCACGGTGCACACGTCCCTTTCTTTTTACGCAAGAGAGTCGGCACGTAAGCTTTGCTTTGTTTTGAACTCGCAGGCGAGGAGGTAACCACATGGATCCACCATAATCTTTGAAAAGATAATCTTTCCTTTTCCTTTAAAAAGATAAGGTCTTTTTCTATCTCATTCTCTTCTTCAATTTTTAAAGAGAGTTAAAAAGGGAGGGGAGATGGAGAGAGAGAGAGAGAGAGAGAGACAAACGCGGTCGCAAACTTCGAGGAACTCAAATATAGCCAGCCACAAGTCCAAAAGTCACATCCCACATGAGGGAGAGACACTGATCCTCGCGTCAACACCGAACCAGACAGACGCTCCCACCGTCTGCGAGCTTCGCGTCGGAGAAACCGAAGCCACTCCATTCCTCAAGGTGCTCTCTCTCTCTCTCTCTCTCTTCCATCTTCGACTTCTGTTCCATCTCATCCTGCAACGCGAAGAACTTGCGAGTAGATACGTTAATGGGGATATTCAAGGCGTTCTTTCTTTTGAATTTGGAAGGGACTTGAAGCCCAGATTTCTCAGCTCTCTCGTCGACCGATTTGGTGCTTAAAGTTCTCGTCTTTTTTAATCGGCTTGCCAGTTGTTTTTCCGTTTTGTTGGCGGTCATGGTTCATGGTCAAACAACGCCAAGGTGTTTTTTTTTTTTTTTTGAAGATTCGGGAGTTTCCCTCTTTTGCTTAGAGGTGAAAAGACGAGCCTGTCCCCCCCCGTCAGACCAGAACTTGATAGTTTCGTCGATTCAGTTTCCATACCGGCTCGATTCCTTTCCTCTTGATCCCTTCCCGTTCAGTTTTTTTTTAAAGCCGCAACTGCTTTGAGGGTTCAGTGCAATGTTTAGAGCATTTCTCGGTTCATCTCATCTGCCTTTCGTTTCTTCTCTTTTGCCTTTCCTAACCCTTCTTTTCCATCGATTTCGCTAACGTTTTGAAGGTAAGGTAACGAAGGAGGGGAGAGAAGATGGTGGAGATGGCGGTGACGATGAAGAGGCAGCCCTCGAATTCGCAGTGGTGGTGGCTCGACAGCCACCACAACGCCGCCAAGCGTTCGCCGTGGCTTCAGTCCACGCTATCAGGTACGAAACAGGGGAAAAGAAAAGATCTCACGATCTGGTTACCGATTTTTCGTTCTATAATTTCTCAGCGCGAATTTGAAATTGTCGAGAAAGGACAAAAAGAGAAAAGGAAAATAAGGTATGGCTGACGACTCGCCGTTTTTCGACCGTTGGGAAGCGTGTCCCCTTCTGAGTTCTCGTATTTGAAAATTCGAATTCTTTTTGTTTCTTTCAGTGCCTACCTTTTCTGGTGGGGTAGGTTGACTGGTAAGTGCGGAAGATCACGAGCAATGATGGTTAACTTTGATGTTGGGTGACTTTTGTTGGTTGATTTCATTTGCATCTAGTAGTGCTCGGAAGGTCCATGATATATGAAGGGAAGTAATTTGCAGTATCTCAGAGTGGGACCACTGTGACTTTGTATGATATTAATTAGATAAAGTAGTGACAGAAGTGCTGGATCCATGTGAGGGTCGCGGAGCCTTCCACTTCCAACGTTGGATCTCCATCTACTATATGATATTTTCAGTCTAGACATATCAATCTCGACAGCACGTGACGTTTTTTGTGTTTTGTGTGCGAGAGAGAGAGAGAGAGAGAGATTATAGGGATGGAGGGTGGTCCTCACCACAGAAAATCAATGGTGGCTGCGATTTTGTTGCTAAGTGGGCTTTAGAGAAAGGGAGATTTTCTGAATCTAGGCCCAGGATTTATGCTCTTGTCTTGTCACTCTCATTTTCTTTCTGTGGATTTATGGCAACTCGATTTTGTCACAACTTCTTGTGGCTGTTGATGTCGTGATTTGTATGAAACTTGAAACTTGGGCTGTCGACATCGTTCCTTTTTCTCATCTTGACTCGGCTTGATATTGCCAAAGCCTGTGGATGATGCTAGTTTGGACCCATTTAAACTAGGCAGAAGTAAAAGTAACTATGATACTGCGCAGTTTGATTTATAACTACGGTTCTTTTCTTTTTAGTGATAGTTTTGATTTAATGTAAGTTCTGGACACTGTAGATGATGCTAGCTTAGGCCTATTTAATCTAGGCAGAAAGTAAAAGTAACTATGGTACCGCACAGTTCGATTTATTAGGACAGTTCTTTTATTTCTAGTGATAGTTTTGATTTAATTTAAGTTCTGGACACTGAGCATATGTCATATAGAAGCTGGATTTATTTCTTTGGGTGTTCTGTTCTCTTCCGTTACCTGAGGCCCACAAGGCACTCTTTAGTCAGTTCTTCATTATTAGCAGTGGTCTCTGAAATTTCACTCATCAATTAATTGTTACTAAGATCACTCTTTATGGCCTAATGATCTGTTGGGCCCATGACAATCTAGTCAAAGACATGCTTTCCTAAATATGATGATGAATCTGTTGATGGAAAGCTTCAAGGTAAATTACATCTCTCATCTGCTATTTTTGTTGCCTTTTGGGGCCTACATGTTTTTCTCTCTGCTTCTTCTGTCTTACTTGAAGCATAATCACAAAGAGACTGGCTTCTTGTTTGCGAGAGTTGATGGGTCCGTTTTCATTGTTAAAGTATTGTGGTTGTTAATAATTCGGATAAATTGCTTCTAGTAAAGTAGCAATCATGTTCAACCTTCACAATGGAGCTTCCTTATTTTCATTGAATCAATCATAGTACTGTGGACTGGGCAGCTCTATGAATTTTGGAACGCAAGTAAAATCCATAAAATGTACATAGGTTATCAAGTTTTGTCATCTCTTTACAGTCCATCCATCCTAGAATTTTGTGCAGTATTCTAGGACGAAGTTGCAGTCCCTGGACCTGCTGACATAGATTACTCTGTCCCTTCATCCAGAGCTAGATGACAAGACGGAAGTGATGCTGAAGCTGATTCAGGGAGACGCAGACTCTTTCGCCCAGCGAGCGGAGATGTACTACAAGAAGAGGCCTGAGCTGATGAGCATGGTGGAAGATTTCTACCGCGCGCACCGCCTTTTGGCCGAGCGGTATGACCAGCTCAAGTCTGAAGGGGGGACTCGCCTCCTGACAACTGTCGGATCACCATTTTCCTGTAACAAGTATCGCAATGAGAAGTCAATGTCGGTGATGGACCAAAACTACGACAGTTACTCTGAGTCCTTTGAGCACGAGGAGAGCACTGAATCCGAAGTCGAGGATCCCGAGGAGGAAGAAGTAACTGGACACAGGCGCCCGGAAACTGAAACCACGGGAGACAGGATTGAACATAAGCCCTGCCAGAAGAATGAAACCGTTGTTTCTCACGAAAAGGACCATGCCTGGTGGGCCTGCGAAGAGGCGAAAGAAGGGTCAGGATCGAGCTGGTTCAGCGAGGACGAAGTGAAGAAGCTGAAGGAAGAGATAGAGAGGCTCAAGGAAGAGAACAAAATGCAGAAGGAGAAGCTGGTGCAGAAGGACGAAGAGAAGAGGGAGGTGATAAGGCAGCTGAGCCTGACTGTGGGATTGTTGAAGGATGATAATGCGAGGCTCAAAAAGCGCGTTGTTGCCAGAGAAGCCAAGAAGTTTAACCTCTTTGAGTTCGACAAATTGAAGGGTGGATTTCTGGGGATGCTGTTCAATGGGTCTTCAAAGTCCCTACCCACAGTTGTAGCTCTGTAGATGGGTATGTCTTGTAACATAATTTACTGTACTAAGTAGTAGAGGAACATGTACTAAGAGTGCTCTAAAATCAAGACTTGAAAGCATAGTTAGGGTGTTAGTCAAAAGGTCGGTTCCTTTTTTCAATCATCGGGGTTCCTTTCATAGGATCAGGTTGTAATATCTATGTAATCTTTTACAGCTGTAGCTCAAATGATATGTGACATGATTAGGCCAGTCCTATTATATTTTAAGCGGGCATGTGCTGTTGCAGATTAAAATCATTAATCAATCCCAAGCGACATGTTGTCCTTTTCCTCTTTCCAGCAGCAGCTCCCCCTCTGAAGTACCTAATCCCACTATTACTTTTCTCTCCTGGAAAAAGGAGGCCACTTTTATCATTTCCTTATCTTTCCCAATGACTTGTCAGTTGGATTAAAATAGCCCCTGTTTCCTAATGTTTAAGCTATAGATTACTAATGATACTTGATGCAGATCCTACGCCTGATCGATTGGCTATAGATTACTAATGATACTAACGGTTACAGCGACAAGGCAAAGTAACCATCTTTTTAGAAAGGTCGCCAGTCTAATTATACACCACTTTACCAGAATTCAGAGTCTGCCAGAGCAAGGGGTTAGAACCAAAGTGAATTTCCTAAAACAGTGAAGCGACAGTGGCGATGCTCAAAACATCTCAATACCAACAAAGAAAGATGAACAAGGAGCACATGCCAAGAAACCCTCAACCACTCTCAAAAGGGCCTGTGCATGGGGCTCACTAGCTCTTTGTTTTCTTCCTTTCACCCTTTTCCCAATTGGAAAAGAGCACAAAAAGAACAGTTAACTAAAGAATAGCAATTATTTTATATGAGCAGGGATAGAATTGCTGTCCTATGACAACTTACATTTGTGCCATACACACTTCATTCACCAAGAAAAAAGAATTATGGGATAATAACAGGTACTATGAATTGTAAAGAGCGAATCTTGAATCTACAATGACGAGAGTAAAGCAAAAGCACCCACTCGGGGCAGACTGCGATTTTTGCCTCACACACCGGGAAGCAACACCAAGCACAATGCTACTGACAAACAGAGGACTACTCCAGCAAACGAATTCGCAACCCTTGGCGAGGCTGCGACTGGCAAGGCCTGGGACGGAGGCAACGCGCCGTTGGGCCCGGGGGCGAGCATTTCGTCCGGGTTCGGCGGGCTCGGGCTGGACGGGATTATAGGCAGCATGGACGCGTCGGGGGCGGCCGCCTCGCTGCCGGGGGACGGAAGCAGCGGGGTGATGTCGGGGGACAGTGCCGGGGAGGGGGAGAGAGGGGAGGACGGGAGGAGCGACGGGGCAGCCGAGATGGCGGTGGAGGGGGAGGACTGAGGGGCGACGCCGGGCAGCGTGGCCGGTGCTGCTGAGATGGTGGAGATGAGTAGCTTCTGGTGCGAGGCAGGGGTGGCGGCCAGTGAAGTGCAGGACAGCAGCGAGAGCACGAGCATTGCCAACAAGAGCGACCCAAGAGGAGCCATTGAACGATGAAGCGACCGAAGCTCTCTTCTCAGGAAACTCTTATGAATGCATGAACTACAGAGAGAAAGAGATGATGTGGGAATTATGAGGAGAATGTGATGAGGTTATGATTGAGCATTATTATAGGTGGAAAGAGAGAGAGAGAGAAAACATGGATGAATCACGGAGAGGACAGAGGCCTATATTGGGATCCGCCTGTGACGATCCACAGCTCTGCAACGCGACGCTTTCCCCCCGCTAGATGACAAAGCGGGTGCGCGGTTCTTTTCTCCCCTGTAGCACATGAACGCGTGAGGTGTCTTTCGACCTTTTCTGCCCGAGTTATAAATACTCGGTCATGAACACCCATGTTTTCTTCCCCCCCTTGTGAAATTCAATTGGATCTTTTCGAACCAAAAGAAAACATCAGAAGATCCAATTGGAGTCTGCTTTAGCCCTCTAAAATATGACAAAAGTCATTAACAAGGCCAGTACACAGGACAGCATGCGGCTGATCCCATCAGCACCATCCGATTGCATCATGCCCGGAAAAGAACAATGAAGCCAGAGCAGCTAATATGACTTTCTGATTCATTGTTTGAAGTAGGCCCGGTGGAGTGCAAAGGAGATTCGATCACAACTGGCAGCCCGGTTTTCAGAATCTGCTCGCATGGAAACCCCTACCTAAATCATGAACCTAAGTTCTCGGCCGTTTCTTTCCTTTGGGGTTTTATGGTTGATTTTTCCTTTTGACAGATGAGAGACTTTGCAGTTTGACTGAAGCAGAATCGGATGATTCGCATGGTTTTGTGATGAATTTCTTCCAATATTGCCGGAGAAAGTTTATAAATTTAGATTGTTAGTTGATGTGACAAATTGCAGTGTAATTCTTAATACTAGAGTTGGTTGGTTCATTTCATGCAATATATCGCATGTTCATGTCATTACCAAAATGTTTCCAAGTGATTAAATAATACCTTTTGACTTAAAAATTGAGATGGGAAGTTATCAACTTTTGCTGGTTTCAAGAGTCAATCCTTGGGTGACAACTTTGGTATCGAATCACATTGAATATCAACTCTTAACTGATGTTTACAGTGTATTAATCATGATATATCCAAATGAATTTCAAATTAATCACGTTTTGAGTCCTGAGAACAAGATGAAGACGCTTTCTCAAATTAGGGTTCCCTAACATGAATTCACCTCATTTGGAGTCAATCCCTCAATTATCAGAAAAATTGAAAGTTTGGACAGCCAAAAAAGAACAAAAAAAAAAAAAAAGAAGAAGAAGCAAAAGTGCCCTAGGCTTCTCCTTGTACTTTTAGCCTTTTAGGCCCTTTCCGCTCCCTTTGATCTCTTTTTGGTACGAAAAGTTCTTCCTGTTTCCTCTATGGGCTCTCCCAATAATTGAAAAGAAGTTCATTTTTTAGTTTCCATATCATGTCCTTATTATGGGCCATTTGATCTCTTTCGTTGCCTCTTCTTGGGCCTAGAATTGGACGTGAGCCACCGGCCCATCAGCTCGAAAGTGTCCAAGGCTTCCTTCCTTCAAATTTACAGGAAATTAAGCATGAAGAGAAGACCAGGGGTGATCATGCCATGTCTTTCTTCTTTTCTTGCTCTTAACAAATCTTGACTCGGCCTAAACCCGGGTTCTAATCTGAAATCGAATTGGCCAGAATTCGAGTCATACAAATTTTGACTTACACAACAATGTGCGGTTGGACAACATTGACATTCCATTTTGATTGAATGATAAAGCCGTATCGATTGATTATTAATTGAAGCACGACTCAATTTAGTGGCCATTAGAAACGGATTCACAAATAATAGCATCTTAATCAACTCTTGTCATTGACTAAACACAAATACCCACTAACCAAACATTGTAATCACGAAACGATAGGAAGAAACGTATTTACAAGTAAGATACCATTTCCTTAGCATTGACACCAAGCCGCATTTATGTTTAGTATTTCAAGATGATAAATTGCAAATTTGCCGCCATTATAGATTTCTTTAGATGACAAACGAAACATCCATATATATATATATATATCCAATGAAAATTATTGATACAGTTTCTTCATATATGAATATTACCCATACATGACCCGGAAAATCTTCCATAGTTATATAAACTGACAATATAAAAAGCGGTCTTTTTGAGATATGATGACGACTTTTGATGTAATCATGAGATATTTTCTTATAAGTTACTTCATCTTTGTCCCCAGGTCGATGCCTCTTCTGCAGCATATGTTGCATGAATGATCACTTATTTTAGTTCGAATAGGTTTTCTTACAAGCTGGTATGCTGGCATGTTGGACCTTCTCCACCACACTAATGCATCGTGCATAGAAATGAAATTATTTATTTTTATTTTTTGATACCTGGGAACCCCAGTACAAATGCTGTGCAGGTGGGTAAACCTTGGAGCGACACTAGCGGAGGACCCACCACCCCGACGTCGCGCTTAAGATCCGTGCGGCGGCCGGGATTCGACCCCCTCCACTTTCGTTAGTTTCATAGGAGAGCCTTATCCAACTAGGCCACCGTAGGCGGTGGTGAAATGAAATTATTTGTCTTGCTGCACGCATAGAAAGTACTAAAATTTTTTGGAATTGGATTGCTTAACGACCTTTTTTTATTTTTAAAATATTTGAGCCGAAACCCATCTAGTAAAATTGAAAAGTAACTGTTGAAAATTTAAATACTGAATTTTAAGTGTCGACGAATTTTAGTGGCAAAGATTAAAAAAAAAAAAAAAAAAAGGACATCTACAAGTCACGTTTATGAATTTCTTACCAAAGATGGAGTGGCGGTCATCATTGGTAGGTTTCGCTAATAAATTTGACAAGGTTTTCGTTGTCAATAAGTAGTATCGTTGTCTAATGAATTGAGTCTATCGAGTCAAATCTTAACTAAAGTTATCAAATAAGCTCCATCTCAAGCTTTTAGCGCTTAATTGGTTATCAAACAGTTCATGAAGATCGTGAAACATCATGTACATACCTCATGCCATCTTTTTTTCTTTTTTTTTTCTTTTTTTTTCTTTTTTTTTCTTTTCTTGGAGACGGGATCGAGGCCTATATAATTGAGATAAATTTTTTCATCCCAAAAAATGCAAATGTCAGCAAAATCATTACAGGAAAAAAAAGTTGAAAATAGAAAAGAGGAGATCCTTTTGTGTCTCAATCCGATCCAAGTCAAATCCAATCTAAATAACCTATAATAGAGATTAATATATGGACCCATCACACACACATATATTAAAGTCTCTTCGTCAACAAACACATCTGACTCAATTCTTTTCCTTGTATAACATATACACGAGGATAATACTTTATATTAAAGTCTCTTCATCAACAAACACGATTGGATTCAATCCTTATCCAACAAGGTCCCTCCCTTTAGACCACATTTAAAAGTTCACACACGACCTTTTCTCCAAAAGGCATTGCATATTAAAGTTCTTGTTGGGCACAGCGTCAACCTCGGAAATTCAATGATAAAATAGACAACCGGCCCCCCAAACAACAACAATTTCGTCTATTTCGTCTTTACTATGGCGCCATTCTTCTAATATTTCTTATTCAGATGCTACTTTATATATGTTTTCCATCAATTTTTTGTCCTTTGGTTTTATTCAAATGCCACTTTATAGAGCTCACAGCAACCACTTAAAATCATCTCCTCAAAAAGACGAAAGGTCACATCCACAATTTTCTGAAAGTACATGGTGCTAAACATTCCTTCCACAAGTTTGCAATGCCTATGTTATTAGGCCACTGACACTAAAAAGGATGAGTATTGCTATGTGATTGCTTGGTGGTCCCCTTGACACTATGGACCATGGCTGTTACTGCGAACTTGACAGTACAACAGAACCTTGCTATTGCCATGCTACCTATGGCTCGCGTATCTTGTTTCTTTATCCATCGAGCGACTCGCTGGAGATTGAGTGTCCTAACTATGCGGGAATTCTATATCTAGAAGCACAATTAAAATTCTTAAGGAGTTATACATTTGTGTACTGATAAAATCATTTACTATTTTTTAAAGGGTAATATAAAATCGATTTATTTCTGATATCATATTCATAGTTAGTGCATTCATCCTAGTTAAAAACTTCAGCTCCTTATCAATGTTATTGTAAATCTGTTGATAGCGATTCTCCAGGGACGTGCCCAATTAGATGAAATTTTTGAATTAGATCGGCTACTTTGGAATAAAATTTTCCATGCTCATCGATTTCTTTCTTGTATTGGCCGTCGTTCCCCTGAAAGATAAGCATCGGCTCACGCGGGGGTCCATTGATTCCACTCGTGGCAATCAACGAATTCGACGGTTTAGATGTGCATCACCCGCCAAGATCCACCTGAGTATTGCTATTTTTCCACATGAGCACCCACCAAGCCACGAGAACTAACATTCAAAGCCCCCATATAAGGAGAAAACATAAGAAGCCCTCGCGAACATCTACCGACTTCCGTCTTCCTTCCCGTTCACACATCATCGCGCCAAAGCCACAAAGACCAAGAGGATGGAACAGGAAGCCGCTGCTGCCGTCGTCGTCGGAGCGGGGCCGTCGGGGCTCGCCGCATCGGCGTGCCTCAAGACCCTCTCGATCCCCCACGTCGTCCTCGAGCGAGAGGACTGCTTCGCCTCCCTGTGGAAGAAATATGCCTATGACCGCCTCCACCTCCACCTCCGCAAGCGGTTGTGCGAGCTCCCCCACATGCATTTCCCCCCGGACTACCCCCAGTATGTGCCCAAGGACCAGTTCCTCCGCTACTTGGACGACTACGTGGCCCGCTTCGGCATCGAGCCGGCCTACGGGAGATCCGTGGAGTCGGCGGTCTACGACGAGGGGGACGGGAGGTGGAGGGTCAGCGCGAGGGACGTGGGCTCCGGCGAGGTCGTGGAGTACCGGTGCCGGTTCCTGGTGGTGGCCACCGGCGAGTCGAGCGATGCCTTCATCCCGGAGGTGGAGGGGATCGAGGGTTTCGGCGGGAAGGTGATTCACTCGACCCGGTACAAGAACGGGAAGGAGTTCGAGAACAGCAGGGTTTTGGTGGTCGGGTCGGGGAATTCCGGCATGGAGATCGCGCTGGACCTAGCCAACCACGGCGCAAGAACCTCCATCGTTGTCCGGAGCCCGGTAAAAAGCTTCACTTGCTTTCTCATCATTCTTTAAAAAAAAAAGGAGTCTCGTTTGCATCAATAAGGAAGGATTTCGTCTACATGTTTCCGTACTTTTTTTCTTTTTTTGGTCGAAACATGTTTCCAACCTTGCCCGTTCCTTGTTGTAAAGGAAGAATCTACATCTGATATGACACGAGAGCAAACATCGATGTATGTTGCGCCCTGTGGAATACACAAAACTCGTCTCGACACGTTAACCCGAAGGCACCGTGACTTCATCTTCCTCGTCTGTTTCGAGATGCGCACATTGTAACCTTCCGACGAGTGTCGGCGAACATCGTTCATGGCCCCATTGCTGATACTGTGCACTTATCATCCGCAGGTACATGTGCTGTCGAGGGGGATCGCGAATCTGAGCCCGGTGCTGATGAAGTATTTCTCACTTGGCACGGTGGACCGTTGCTGATGCTGCTGAGCAAGCTGGTGTACGGGGACATGTCCAAGTACGGGCTGAGGAGGCCGAGCGAGGGTCCTCTCCTCATGATGACCAAGTATGGCAAATTCCCCTTCATCGACCTCGGCACTTGCCAGAAGATTAAGTCCGGCGAGATTCAGGTAGAACGATTCGATCTTCACCTCTCCAGCTCTTGACTTCCGATCTTGCGTCCGGCATGCGAGAACATGTGAAATTTCGTCGATTCAGTTGAAGGCCGGCGACGGTCAACTATAAATTTGGTCATTCTTAAAAATAAGTGGTCAGCTTGTAATAATATTTTATGGCGGAAGCAACAGAAATAGGAAAAAAAAGAAGGGATGATGGTCTTCGAAGCTTATCTTAATTTGCAAGTAAGACTAACATATAATGAGTAGTTCTGGCGTGCCCCGTCGGTGTGACAATTTTTTCCCACGAGCGGCCTCGATTACAATGGATGGTTAGCGAAAGATTTAATGGTTAAAACCCTAAATTGACGAAGAACAAGACTGTTTATATAAAAAAAAATTTATACTGACGACTTATGTTCTATTTTACTGAAGTAGTCCTGCATTTATTGTATGGATACTGGTTCAATCTTAAATTTCTCATTTTTTGCAAATTCAATTTTAAAAATTTACCCGAAATTCTAGTGTACTCCTTCCAGGCAATCACTTCAAGGATTTTCAGCCGAGATTGGTCGAAATAATTGCATTAGAATATCGTGCAAAGGTCTGTGACTCAGTTAGTAAAATCGAATTGAGGGCTGATCAGGTAGTTTCCCATTAATATGCGATCCGGTTATGGACATGGATCGCCGTCATGGACTTTTGTGATGAAACTTTTGAACAGGTCCTGCCGGCGTTGAAAAGGATAGAAGGGGACGTGGCGGAGTTCGAAGACGGCAAGTCCCATCCCTTCGACGCCATCGTCTTCTGCACCGGTTTCAAGCGGTCCACCCACAAATGGCTCAAGGCACGCGAACCCCATCCACACGAGATCGATTTCTTTATTCCAATTTTTATGACGTAAAGGTCTCCTAATTTTTATTTTACTCTATTAATTCCTTTTTGTTGGTTTTTGTTTTCGTATTTTTAATTTTCGCAGGGGGATGATTACCTGCTGAACGAAGATGGGATTGCGAAACCGAGCTTGCCAAATCGCTGGAAGGGCAAGAAGGGCTTGTACTGCGTCGGGCTGTCGAGGAGAGGATTCCCTGGAGCTGCTTCGGACGCCCGGAACGTTGCCGACGACATCAAATCCCAACTTTAATTTCTCTCTTTTTTCATTTGATTTTCCCATTTTTCCACATGATACCATTATTATTATTATTATTATTATTATTATTATTATTATTAATTATCTTGTATTTTGCAAGGCTTGGATTGAGCTTTATATCTGCGTCAAACATAATATACTAATGCAAATAAAAAGGGAGGGTTTTTCCAAAACCTCAAGATCTTTCGCTTTCAAAGAAGTTTGAGAGGCTTTGGATTCTTCGCACGGGCCTCACAGCATAAGCAAAAGCCCATGCTGATATGACTTTTTGGGGGGCAGGTCAAGGAATGGTCCACCCGAAAATTTGTGACTCCTTCTTAGAATTATTAAATTATTTTGAAATCTAGCCAAGTCCGACCAGGCGCGAGGTGGCCGTGGTGGGGATGGGGGTGCCCGGCCTTTGGCTAGGCATGGTCCATGCCCCCCTGCCCCTCGTCCGGGCCCTCGGCACTTGCAATTACCCAAATTATCCTTAGCAAAAATCAAAACTATCATCTAACATAAGCACTTTGATGGTTTTTTCTATGTAATGATGGACCTAATTAGGCCTATCCGCCCATGATGGGCCTAAGAACCCGGCTCGCAGGTTAAGGGCCCATGTATGAAGGGTTGAAGGGTTACGTCTTTTTGGGGAGACATTTTAAGAGATAGAAACAAAAAGAGAACGTACCTTTACGTAGGAACGTTTTCACTTTCTCCACCTCCCAAAAAAAAAAAACGAATGTACGTCTTTTTAGAGTTTTTCTCTTCCCCCTAATAGCAACAGTACGCTCCTCGGTAGAATGAAATTAGGATTCTTCCTCGAACTTCAACATTAGTGTTTAATCTGTGACAAATAAGGTACACTCGATTCCGTAGTGTATCTTTGATCGGTGATACATATGTTTTCTAGGCTCGTCTTTCGCGTTTGTTTTAAGGGTTTGATTAAGTATCGGAACCGGTTTTAGGGAATCCATTATTCCCAACATTAGTATTCGAGCCGTAATTCAAGAAGGAAAAGTATGTTGACTTTTGAGATCGATATATGGTCTTAAGCAGTCATCGAGACAATGATATATACGTTTTCATAATGCCATAATGGCATATGATTTTACAATGATTGATGATGATCATTGTGTATATATCAAAAGATCTAAAGATCAATTTGTGATCACATCATTATATATTGATGATATACTAATTGTTGGAAACAATATAGAGTTTGTTAATACTGTCAAGAGTTTGTTATTTTTCCAATTTTGAGATGAAAGATATGGGTGAGGCTACATACATTCTTGGAGTTAAGATTTCAAGAGATCGTTCGAAAATGTCGTTATTTCTTTCGCAAGAAACATACATAAATAATGTTCTTGAACAATTTCATATGCAAGATTATAAACCCATAGATACTCATATTGCAAAAGGTAAATGATTAAGCCATAAACCGTGTCCAAGAACTCCACAAGAAAAGGAACAAATGAAACATGTTCCTTATGCTAGTAATGTGGGATGCTTAATGTACGCTATGATGTGTACAAGATCTGACATATGTTTTGTAGTTGGGATTGTGAGTAGATACCAATCAAATCCAGGTTAAGCATATTGGAAAGTCGTTAAAAAAATACTGAGATATCTTAAGGGAATTGCTGATTACAAGCTGAATTATCAGGGAAATGATCTGCGACTTGAAGACTATTCAAATGCTGATTAGGGAGGAGATTTAGATAAAAGGAAATCTACCTCTGGATTTGCTTTTGTACTGAATAATGGCGCCATATCTTGGAGTAGTAAGAAGCAAACGTGTATAGTATTGTCTACGATGAAAGCTGAGTTCATGACATTATCAGCAGCAGTACAAGAATTTATTTTGCTTAAGAGATTTTTGGATCATTTATGTGTTATTGGGTATGATGCGAAGCCATTATTGGTTAACTATGATAGCCAAGCAGTTATAGCGTACACCAAAGATCCAAAATATCGTGGCAAGACCAAACATATAGATACCAAGTATAATTTTGTCAAGGATATGGTTGCACGAAAAGATATGAACTTACAATACATATTTACGTATAGGATGGTAATAGATCCTATGACAAAGCCGATACCTAGAGATGTGTGTTGTGGTCATGTAAAATCTATAGGATTGCGTAGAGGTTGATGTACTAAGTATTGTAATTTCCTTAAATTTTTCACATTTAATGAATTTGTTTAATGCCTATGAATTTTTGTTTAAAATGTTTATGCATCTTAATACTCAGTGTATTATATAAAGTTGAGAAAGTATGTCGGATGGATAAAAGATTGGCCCACTCACACGAGTAATCGTCTCTAATTACTATGTGATAAATAGAGATAATATGGTTTTTAAGCTTATTATCTAAGTGATAATCGAGAGCTCAAGCTTAAAATATATTTGTTACCTTAACTGAGTGTTAAGATGATGACATAATATTTACTATGTTCGAAAGTAAAATAACCCACATATTTTACTTTATTTGTCTATGATACCAAATGTGAGTTCTGATGAATTCTATGAATAAGTAGATATGTGAACTCAAGTTAGATATTGGGTATGTTTGAACTATCATCTGTACGGTATTGATGGTGTAGATACACACTCCATGGGAAATGGGTTAATACCGTAATACGTATTTCATACTATATATGTATGGGACAACCAATGAGAGTAGCAAAAGTTTGATCTCAACTTTATGCCGTGTGAGACTCTTGAGGAAAAGAGTTCCTTAATTTAATGCCCTCATGACTCTTACTTATTCTCAAAATTTCGATTCAGTGTTTGTTACTTAGGATGTTGCTAATGATCATGAATTGATTCGATCTAATTGAATATTTCTAGAAAAGTAAGATGAACTGAAATTAGGAGTTTGAAGGAAATGGGAATATCGAATTTGGAGAATTACATTCTAGTTTTGTATTTACTAGTCGACCAATTATGATTTTTTTTTGGATAATCATAATTGTGAATACAACATATCATTGTTTAAAAAGAGATCAAAAAAAGAGATATATAAATATGATCGATCGATCTATGATACTGCATACTAAATTTACTCAGAGTGTGATGTCCATTATGTACTGCTATATATTCCTAACAAATTTATGGCAACGAGCTCTCAAAGTATGCTGATTGCACGGATTATTCATCAGTATGAATGTTGCAGAGAAGTAAAGAGGATCTTGTTCGGCCCACCATGTACGAGTGGGAGATGATAGTTTTTTCTATGTAATGATGGGCCTAAGCAGGCCCGTCCGCCCATGATGGACCTAAGAACCAAGCCCGCAGGTTGAGGGCCCATGTATGAAGGGTTGAGATATGAAGGGGTACGTTGAGGGGTTGTCTTTTGGAAGAGGCATTTTACGTTGAGGGGTTACGTCTTTTTGGGGAGACGTTTTAAGAGATAGAAAGAAAAAGAGAACGTACATTTACGTAGGAACGTTTTCACTTTCTCCCCCCTCCACAAAAAAAAAAAAAAAAAAACATACGTATTTTCAGAGTTTTTCTCCCTCTAAAAGCAACAGTACGCTCCTCGATAGAACAAGATCATGATTCTTTCTCGAACTTCAACATTGGTGTTTAATCTGTTACAAATAAGGTACGCTCGATTCCATAGTGTATCTTTGATCGGTGATAGATGTGTTTTCTAGGCTCGTCTTCTGCGTTCGTTTTAGGGGTTTGATTAAGTATCAAAACCGGTTTTAGGGAATCCGTTATTCCCACACACTCCATTCGTAACTATCCATCATAGACACAAAAAAAGAAGTGAATTTTGACCCACAAATCTGCTTGGTCCCAAATGGGACATAGGTTGTTGGAAAAATTTTCTTTAAATTATGTCAACCTAGCATGTGACACATAGCTCTCAAGCTATATCGGGTCAATTCTACGATTCGACTTGACGGGGAAAAGAGAAGAACCTTTCTTTTTTTTTTGGGGGGGGGGGGACTGTTATATAATTACAAAGAAATAGATGAAAGAAAATGAGAAATATGGTAATAATGTGGTGATTATCCTAGAACAAAAATGGCTAATATAAAAAGCTTAGGTTTTAAATTATTAGCAATCTCAACGTCACGTCTATAGTTGAGCTTGAGAAGCTATTATTCTGACTAAGGGTGAGCATGGTCTGAGTTGGGCCGGTCCGCCCCCTAACCCTACAACCAACCCGCACAGTGCCGGTCCTCAATTTTTGGAATCGAGAACCGACCCTATTGAGCTTAGGACCGAGGATTGAACCGACCCAATGAATTCGGTCTGATTCGAGGGTCAACTTGGGATCAATCGATAATTTTTTATTTCATTTTTTGTACTCCTTAAAAAAGTGATTGAAGACCGAACTGACCCATTGGATTTGATCCAGTTTCAAAGTCAACCTAGGACCAACCAATAATTTTTTATTTTATTTTTTGTACGCGTTAAAAAAGCGATTGAAGACTGAATTGGCCCAATGAGTTCAGTTTGATTTCAGAGTCAATCCAGGACCAATCAATAATTTTTTATTTCATTTTTTGTATTTCTTAAAAAGGCAACCTATGATCATACCAACCCAATGGGTTTGATGATGAGTGAGGTCAACTAAGAAAGGCAGGCGATGAGGGTCAAGTGGGGGTGGGCATTGAATAGAATGGGCATCGAATGTCGAGCGGACAAGTCAAGCGAGCATCGAGTGGCAAGCGGCACAAGTGACCCAAAGCGAGCAAGGCGAGTGTCAAGTGGTGAGCGAAGAAGTTGTTTCTTTCGATTTTAGCAAATTGAAGACTAAGAGGACAAATAAGATAGAAGAGAACGAATACTAGAGGATGATACCATAAGGGGTTGTTTATACCTTTTTGGACGCCGTGAAGACTCCTCACAAAAACATTTTACTTATCGGTAAATTATGACTATTGACACCATAAAAGACATTAAAAATCTAAATTATTAAAGAACAATGTAAAATTACTTGAACTTCTCTCTAAAGAGTTGTTTAATATTGTTGAAGCCGTTTATTTTAAGGTTTTATCTATATAAAAAAATTATAAGTAATATTATATATATATCTATAAACAAGGGCTAAAGGAATAGAACCATCTGCCACTTTGTAATTATGGGTTTTGATTTGGAGTGTTAGGGCTCTAAGAACGTTCTTATCTTTGAGAGATACAGAAAAATTGGGATAACAATCAAAATGTATGGGTCCTTTGCGAGACTTGTCTCTACGGTACCAATAATGGATTCATCATAGTTTAAAAGACGTGAATCCCTTAACACTAACAGAATGGAAGTATTAAGACCTTCTTTAGTAAGAGGTTTGACTCCTACTTGGACTAGTCCTATATGAATGTAATTGTATTTTTGTTTGTGTTTTTGGATGGACTCTTTGTTTAAAAGATGTATTTTTTCATAGGAATTAGAAAGAGGGACATCTCTTTCTTCGGTGGATATGACATGTCTGATTTTTTGAAAAACTTCAACTTTGATTGTTTGTATATTTCCTTAAGCTGTATTTTAGGAATTTCCCAATTTTCTATAGATTTGTTGAAATCTTCTATTCTTACTTCTTCTCTATGTATAGGACTTGGATCTCGAGTCCATTTGTGATAGAGAACTAGAGGAAGATGTAGATCTTCTATGTAAGCTCATACTTAAGATCGGAACTATTCCTTCTTCGAACCGTTGCGAGCTAAACCAACGGTCTAACAGCCACTCAAGGACTTACGGCCTGGACCACTTTCAGAAACAAGAAGGATGCCAACGAATGGCTCTCGATCTAAGTGTATGTTCTTACAAAGACTATCTATACCTTCCCACTGGCTCTGATACCATAAAGGGGGTATGATCTGAGTACTATATGAGAGAACAAGATATATAAGAACAAGAAAATAAATGAACTTAAAATAAAATCGCGAGAATTAAAAATAATGTAAAGACCAAAAGCAATATATAAAATATAAAGTAAGAGTATGCATAAACAAAAACCAACCATGAAGGTGGTATGAACTTGTATTATATAAAGCTGAAAAGCTGAAATTACATGTATTGAAAGATGCAGAAACTAAAGCATCAAGTCATCCACTAGGGCGGTAATCCGCACTCCGGGAGTATTGATGTTTGTATTACAAGAAATGGTTAACCAACTATCATGTAAGTTGGTAACCCTATATAAAACTATGTATGTGAAAACTAACTTACTTTGAAACCAGGGGATACAAGGTAAGAGAGCTTGGAGATGGAAGAGATGAGGATGGAGATGGAAGAGAGGATGGTTTACAAGTGAGAGGGAGAGAGAAGAAGAGAGAAATCTGGAAAATTTCGAGGTCTTTCTTCTATGTCGAGTGGGTGTATTTATAGAGGATGCTACGGTCTTTGAACAATGTATAGTGAACATCGAACGGTGTATGAATAGTGAATAGTGTATGAATAGTGAACAGTGTATGAATAGTGAACAAAGTGAACGAGTGTATGAACAGTGTATGTCTACTACGCTCCGGTGTGTAGCCTTTTGCGCCGTTTGTAATAGTATCTGCATGTGATGTCTTTTAATCTCTGTCCGATTGATTCCGTAGCAATCGTCTTCATTAGTGTTTCCACTATGATATGACCGGGAGGATCCTTCTTGACCGTATTGAGATTTGGGAGATCCACATTGTGATTCTTCCGCTTAGAGAGCATCGTCCCGAGGATGTTGCGGTATTCATCTCTGTTTTGGACTGCTGCAAGTGCTGCACTTGCCATGGATTTTTCCCGTAAAAACGATGTATTTGATGGGGATGCGATTATTTGGGTTTTTACGGCTATTTAGCCATGTTTTAACCGCAGCTTCGGATCCTTGATCAAGAAATCTGAATCCATCCCACCATTTTGTTTTGTATTTTCGGACAAGTACTTGGTACACCTGGTTTATTGGATGTATTGTATTCAAATTCCCATGCTTTTACCCAAGAGATTCTGAATATTATAAAGAAATGCATAAGGCATGGGAACCTTATATCATGAGGTGTTGGTATGAATTTTTCACTTTGAAAACCTTGTATCCTTGTTTGACCGTGGGGTGTAATATTATGTCCAAAGGACCAAAGAGATCCCACCAGGAGTCAAACCAGGTTTGGTAAGCTTTGTCTTGGGAAGTTGTCTTTGAAGAATAATAACCAAGGAGTGTTGGAAATTTGTATTTTGTCGAAAAAGACGTTCCACCAAGCTTGTTGGTAGTCCCGGTATGTATATGAGGAGGAGTATGGCGACTTTGGGTAAGTCTGGTTTGGAATTTTCTGGATGTATGGGGTGAGGCTCCCCGGTGTGAGGGGTGTATAACTTTACGATGGATATAGTGGAATAAAGGATATTTTCTGTATTGGTTTTATCAGCAAAGTGAGTGAACCTTGCCGATTCTGTTTCCACTAAAATTTGCTCATAATAAGCAAGGGTTTTGTTTGTATTGTGAGGTTTGAAAAGCCAATTTTTTGGAAATATGTTTTCTGCAAATTTGATTGGATCTTTATCGAAGAATCCATCTTCCACAGTCAATATTTTTTGAAAAGATGTTTTGGGGAAAAATTTTGATCTTTGAGAAAGAGGGGTTGCACGAGGCTTAATAACCACCTCATTCGAAATTCTTTTGTATTCCGCTTGTTTTTGTGTAGCAAGCGGGGAAGGATTGTTACTTACCTCTATGGCACTTTGATGGCTCTTTCTTTACGTTTTGTAAAGACTTGGCAAGTAACAATAGTGTTTCTTTTGGTAGTATGTTGGCTAACTGATTAAAGGCTAGCATGGGTTCGATGATATGGGTTACGTTGTCAAAGGTGTTTGATGTAAGAATGTTTGGTTGTTTTCTGCCATTTGGAGCCATGTCTTGACGGATGTTAAGCCTTTTGGCTTTGGTGGTGTATTGGAGGGTTCGGCGGTGGCTTTGCCTTTGCCTTTATCTTTGTCTTTTTTGGATCTTGGCATATTGGTATCCCCTGTAAAAATTCTCTTGTGAGAAAATCAGGCAATGAATTTGAAGAACCATTTATAAATTCAATGTCAAAATCGAATCGAAAGTATGGCTTGCCATCCGGCAAAAATTTGTTTTGATGCAACATTTAAAACGTCTTTTTGTAAAATGTCTTTGGCTGATTTGCAATCAATTCTCAAGAGAAATTTTTGATTTAATAAATCTCCTTGGAATTTTGATATAGACAAAACTATAGCAAGTATTTCTTTTTTGATTGTCGAATAATTTTGTTGAGTGGAATTCCAATGTTTTGATATAAACTGAATAACTTGTTCTTTGTTGTTATTGACTTGTTTGAGAATGCCACCGTATCCTTTTAAGATACATCCTTTCTACTATTTTGAAAGTGGAAGGGTCAGCAAGATGTAAGCATGGTATATCTTTCACATGCAATTTTATTTGTTTGACAATCGTCGGTATGGACGAAGTCCATGGTGGAGGATCCTTTCGCAACCTTTGATGTAAAGGTTTACAAAGGATGTTTATATTGGGAAAGAAATCTAAAATATAATTGAGACTACCCAAAAACCTTTGTAATTGGGTTTTGTCTTTAATCTCATCGGGAATTTATCACTTTCTATGGGAGTGATGGTGCTTAAATGGATGTAATGACCTAAAAATCTAACCTTGGTCTTGAAGAGTGCAATTTTAGTAGGAACATACACTTAGATCGAGAGCCATTCGTTGGCATCCTTCTTGTTTCTACAGTGGTCCAGGCCGTAAGTCCTTGAATGGTTAGACCGTTGGTTTAGCTTCTTGTTTCTACGAGTGGTCCGAGTAACGGTTTAGCTGAAGAAGAAGGAATAGTTCCGATCTTAAGTATGAGCTTACATAGAAGATCTACATCTTCCTCTAGTTCTCTATCACAAATGGACTCGATCCAAGTCCTATACATAGAGAAGAAGTAAGAATAGAAGATTTCAACAAATCTATAGAAAATTGGGAAATTCCTAAAATACAGCTTAAGGAAATATACAAACAATCAAAGTTGAAGTTTTTCAAAAAATCAGACTATGTCATATCCACCGAAGAAAGAGATGTCCCTCTTTCTAATTCCTATGAAAAAATACATCTTTTAAACAAAGAGTCCATCCAAAAACACAAACAAAAATACAATTACATTCATATAGGACTAGTCCAAGTAGGAGTCAAACCTCTTACTAAAGAAGGTCTTAATACTTCCATTCTGTTAGTGTTAAGGGATTCACGTCTTTTAAACTATGATGAATCCATTCTTGGTACTTTGTAGAGACAAGTCTCTGCAAAGGACCCATACATTTTGATTGTTATCCCAATTTTTCTGTATCTCTCAAAGATAAGAACGTTCTTAGAGCCCTAACACTCCAAATCAAAACCCATAATTACAAAGTGGCGAGATGGTTCTATTCCTTTAGCCCTTGTTTATAGAATCCATTATAAAGCCATGTCCTCCGCCTTTGGAGAAAATGCTTTCAAACATAGTCCTCGAGGAGAAACACTTCTCCTCCAAACTGACATTTCTAGAGCTAATACAACAATTCCTAGGTCTATTAATTGGAACCAAGTTACTTTACCAGAACAATGGGAATTAGAAAACCAAATTCCCCAACAAGTTGTTCAAAATACGAGATCCGACTAATGTCATTCAACATCCGAAGGAAGAGTGACCATTAGATTTCCTAGAAGGTCTTTTGATTCAAGATCTAGTCCTTCTTTTCATAATTCTTATACGAGGTCCATAGATCTTAATCCTAATCTTCCTCCTATAATCACCATTCCTCCTAGTACGCACGAAACACTCCTCCTCCTAGTATACATAGAGACACTCCCACAAGAGATACAACACCTTTACCTCCTTCCACCAGTAGAAGTAACCATGAGACACCTCTTGAACCAGAAATTAGTGGTTTAGATAATAGATCGAGCATTTCCAGGCCGGTTTATCAACAAAATCAGCTGAACCAAATAAACCAGCCCTAGGAAATACAAATTCTCCTCATCATTCTCCTACCTACTCACAAATGATAGATGCCGAACTTAATGTTTTAGAAAAACACTTTGAGCCTAACAAAGCTTTTCTTAATAAAGAATTTAATTCTGAAAACAACAAACAAATCGAGAGAATGGTTCTTCAAAACCTTTGCTGATGAAGCAAAAGACATCAAACAAAAATATTACGACTACATATATGAATATGAAGTCCATATATTTTTCTTTGATTGGCTAGAAGAACAATTCCTTGAGTCAAAAGAAATATTTGTTTTAGATCATCATTATAAGTGGAAACTTGATAATGGTGAAACCATAGAATCCAATCATCCACCCCTTAGGAGAATAAAAATACAGCATGGAGATAGTGAGGTTACAGCCACTCCTTTTAGACTTCCAGACAAAGGAGACTCTCTCTACACCCACAAAGTTATTGAACAAAACAATTTTACTAATCAACATTTAGTAACCATAGGAAAACAGTTGAATAGGATAGAATCCACCTTCCAGAATCCTACTCAGCTTATTACACCACAAGTTGACACTCTCAAAAAACCCATTTTTAAAGCCTTTGAATTTCCAAAAATCTTAGCCCAGAGTTTGCCAAAGCTATAGAACAAAAGAAAAAACTCTTAGGAAAATCAAAGATAGAACCTGATCCTATACTAGACACTCCTAAATTCCAGAATCTTATCATTAGAGACACTCCAGACCAACCCACCATTAATACCCTAACCAAACCCTCTGATAATCCTGATAATGAGTCAGTCAATGAAATTAACAGACTCAATTGGAGACAACCACAGAAGCTTTATTATAGTAGAGCTACCCCACCAGACATTGCCCAAGAAGAATCATCGCAAAAAATACAGAATAAATACTCTCCCGACGCCATCTATGAATGGAACATTGATGGTGTTGCAAAACCAATGTTATGAACATTCTTAACAACATGGTGATGCTTGCTAATGCCTACAAAACACAGCAAGATGTTTCGACCATGCTGTTGCTAATCTTTTAGTAGCTGGTTTTTCTTGGACAGCTAAAAGGTTGGTGGGATAACTACCCGACAGATGAACAAAAGACACAAATTTTAACTGCTTATAAGGTAGATGATTTTGGTCAACGCATGGATGATGATCAAGGTCATCTCATCCAAGATGCGGTTAATACCCTTATCTATTCCATTTCACAACACTTTGTAGGAGATCCTTCACATATTAGGGATAGAAACCAAGATCTCCTTTCCAATATGCGTTGCAAATCCTTAGGAAGATTTAGAGAATACAAAGAGCTTTTCTTTCAAAGGGTTCTTATTAGACCCGACTGCAATCAACCCTTTTGGAAAGAAAAATTCTTAGCTGGTTTACCTCGGATTATAGGTGACCAAGTTAGAGATAAAATTAGGGAAGATTACGGCGGCCAAATTCCTTATGATCTCCTTTCTTATGGAGAAATAGTCTCTTATGTTTATAGACAAGGAACACAAATGTGTAATACAATCAAATTACAAAGACAACTCAAGGAAGAACAATCCCTCACCAATAGGAGTCTAGGAGATTTTTGTGCTCAATACGACCCCTCTTATAATGAAAAAACAAAACCAAAATGTAAGGGAACTTGTCCTCCTGAGAAAGAAACAAAGAAACATCACAACAAACCTCCATTTCGTAGGAATAAACAAAGACACCCGAATAACCAAAATAGACCTCATTCGATAGAAAAAATTTTAAAGACATTAAATGCTATTCTTGTGGTAGAAAATGTCATATTTCAAAATATTGTAGGATTAATAAAAAATTAAATGAACTTTCTTTAGATGACAATACTCTTAATCGGTTAAACAATATCTTCATAGAAAATGATGATACTTCTTCGATGAATTTCTTGAGGAAGAAGGTCTTCAAATCAATGAGATAGAATCCTCTTGATTCGATTATGAAGACGCTTCTCCGAAAAAAACCCATTCCCCGAAGTAAACGTCTTAACTAAAGAAGAAGAATTCCTTCTCAAAGACTGCGACAAAATACTTGACCACGAAGCCAAAAAAGAATACTTAGATAGACTTCACTCTTCTATGAATATTACTTCCAAGCCTAATACTTCATACAACCTTAAAGACATTCTAAATAGAAACAAAAAACCACAGTCTAGACCTATAAATATTAATGACCTCCAAAACGAAATAAAACAACAAAAGTTAGAAATACAAGCCTTAAAAGAAACTCAATCAAAAATGAAACAAGAAATTTCTGATATAAAGTCTCTTGTCATAAAAGGAACAACAAAACTTGAAAACCAAAATGAAATCACTAGTACCCCGATACCTCGATCCAGCTTTTCTTATGTTATTAACAGAAATCACATCTAGAAAATGGATAATAAATATTAAGATAAAAATCAATAATGAGTATATTATTGAAACAACGGCACTCTTTGATACAGGGGCTGACCTCAATTGTATCAAGGAAGGCCTTGTTCCAACAAGATACTTTGACAAAACATCTGAGTCCTTAAAATCAGCCTCAGGAGACAAGCTGAATATACAATACAAGTTACCCGAAGCCCTAATAATAAAAGACCAAATGTCTTACAAAACATCTTTTCTTTTAGTTAAAAACATGAGACAACATGTTATCCTTGGAACACCTTTTATACAATTGATTCAACCCTTTGCTGTTACTAATGAAGGTATAGAAACTCATGCTTTAAACAAAAAAATCACCTTCAATTTCATAACAAAACCACAGAAAAGAAGTCTTAATATTTTACAAGAACATTCCATTTCAGAAATAAATTGCCTCATAAAAGACAAAGAAAACCAACTTGAATTTCTAAAAGAAGATTTAGAGTTTAAAAGAATAGAAGAGAATCTTATAAAACCAAACATCATAGAAAAGATAGCTTCTCTACAAAAACACATAGAGAAAACTATATGTTCTACTATACCCAATGCCTTTTGGGAAAGAAAAAAACATATCGTTGATTTACCTTATGAACATGATTTTTCTGAAAACAAAATTCCTACCAAAGCCCGCCCAACTCAAATGAACCAAGAAGTTTTAAAATTTTGTCAAGCAGAAATACAAGATCTTTTAAATAAAAAACTCATAAGAAAAAGCCAATCCCCTTGGAGTTGTTCTGCTTTTTATGTCAATAAAAATGCTGAACTAGAAAGAGGAGTTCCCAGGTTAGTTATTAATTACAAACCTCTTAATACAGCCCTTAGATGGATAAGATACCCTATACCCAATAAAAAAGATTTGCTAAACAGACTCTGTAGATCAAAAATATTTTCTAAATTTGACATGAAATCAGGATTTTGGCAAATACAAGTAAGTGAAAATGATAAATACAAGACAGCCTTTACAGTACCTTTTGGCCAATACGAATGGAATGTTATGCCATTCGGCCTCAAAATGCCCCTTCGAATTCCAAAGAATTATGAACGAGATTTTCAATCCTTATTCAGAATACATCATAGTTTATATAGATGATGTTCTAGTATTCTCTTCCAATATAGAACAGCATTTCAAACATTTATCTACTTTCATAAAAATAATCATACAAAACGGTCTTGTAGTCTCTCCTACTAAAATTGCACTCTTCAAGACCAAGGTTAGATTTTTAGGTCATTACATCCATTTAAGCACCATCACTCCCATAGAAAGATCAATCTCTTTTACTTGATAAATTCCCCGATGAGATTAAAGACAAAACCCAATTACAAAGGTTTTTGGGTAGTCTCAATTATATTTTAGATTTCTTTCCCAATATAAACATCCTTTGTAAACCTTTACATCAAAGGTTGCGAAAGGATCCTCCACCATGGACTTATGTCCATACTGACATTGTCAAACAAATAAAATTGCATGTGAAAGATATACCATGCTTACATCTTGCTTGACCCTTCCACTTTCAAAATAGTAGAAACAGACGCGTCGAATTAGGATACGGTGGCATTCTCAAACAAGTTAATAACAACAAAGAACAAGTTATTCAGTTTATATCAAAACATTGGAATTCCACTCAACAAAATTATTCGACAATCAAAAAAGAAATACTTGCTATAGTTTTGTCTATATCAAAATTCCAAGGAGATTTATTAAATCAAAAATTTCTCTTGAGAATTGATTGCAAATCAGCCAAAGACATTTTACAAAAAGACGTTTTAAATGTTGCATCAAAACAAATTTTTGCCGAGATGGCAAGCCATACTTTCAGTATTCGATTTTGACATTGAATTTATAAATGGTTCTTCAAATTCATTGCCTGATTTTCTCACAAGAGAATTTTTACGGGGATACCAATATGCCAAGATCCAAAAAAGACAAAGATAAAGGCAAAGGCAAAGCCACCGCCGAACCCTCCAATACACCACCAAAGCCAAAAGGCTTAACATCCGTCAAGACATGGCTCCAAATGGCGAAAAACAACCAAACATTCTTACAGCAAACACCTTTGACAACGAAACCCATATCATCTTAACCCATGCTAGCCTTTAATCGGTTAGCCAACATACTACCAAAAGAAACACTATTGTTACTTGCCCAGGTCTTTACAAAACGTAAAGAAAGAGCCATCCAGTGACATAGAGGTAAGTAACAATCCTTCCCCGCTTGCTACACAAAAACAAGCGGAATACAAAAGAATTTCGAATGAGGTGGTTATTAAGCCTCAGGCAACCCCTCTTTCTCAAAGATCAAAATTTTTCCCCAAAACATCTTTTCAAAAAATATTGACTGTGGAAGATGGATTCTTCGATAAAGATCCAATCAAATTTGCAGAAAACATATTTCCAAAAATTGGCTTTTCAAACCTCACAATACAAACAAAACCCTTGTTTATTATGAGCAAATTTTAGTGGAAACAGAATCGGCAAGGTTCACTCACTTTGCCGATAAAACCAATACAGAAAATATCCTTTATTCCACTATATCCATCGGTAAAGTTATACACCCCTCACACTGGGGAGCCTCACCCCATACATCCAGAAAATTCCAAACCGACTTACCCAAAGTCTGCCATACTCCTCCTCATATACATACTGGGACTACCAACAAGCTTGGTGGAACGTCTTTTTTCGACGAATACAAATTTCCAACACTCCTGGTTATTATTCTTCAAAGACAACTTCCCAAGACAAAGCTTACCAAAGCTGGTTTGACTCCTGGTGGGATCTCTTTGGTCCTTTGGACATAATATTACACCCCACGGTCAAACAAGGATACAAGGTTTTCAATGAAAAATTCATACCAACACCTCATGATATAAGGTTCCCATGCCTTATGCATTTCTTTATAATATTCGAATCTCTTGGGTAACACATGGGAATTTGAATACAATACATCCAATAAACCAGGTGTACCAAAGTACTTGTCCGAAAATACAAAACAAAATGGTGGGATGGATTCAGATTTCTTGATCAAGGATCCGAAGCTGCGGTTAAAACATGGCTAAATAGCCGAAAAACCCAAATAATCGCATCCCCATCAAATACATCGTTTTTACGGGAAAAATCCATGGCAAGTGCGGCACTTGCAGCAGTCCAAAACGAGAGATGAATACGCAACATCCTCGGGACGATGCTCTCGAGCGGAAGAATCACAATGTGGATCTCCCAAATCTCAATACGATCAAGAAGGATCCTCCCGGTCATATCATAGTGAAAACACTAATGAAGACGATTGCTACGGAATCAATGCGGATAGAGATTAAAAGACATCACATGCGAGATACTATTACAAACGGCGCAAAAGGCTACACACGGAGCGTAGTAGACATACATTGTTCATACACTATTCATACACTTTGTTCACTATTCATACACATTCACTATTCATACACTTTTCATCACTCTACACTGTTCAGCACTGTAGCACCCTCTATAAATACACCCACTCGACATAGAAGAAGGCACCTCGAAATTTTCCAGATTTCTCTCTTCTTCTCTCTCCCTCTCACTTGTAAACCATCCTCTCTTCCATCTCCATCCTCATCTCTTCCATCTCCAAGCTCTCTTACCTTGTATCCCCTAGTTTCAAAGTAAGTTAGTTTTCACATACATAGTTTTATACAGGGTTACCAACTTACATGATAGTTGGTTAACCATTTCTTGTATTACAAACATCAATACTCCGTGGAGTGCGGATTACCGCCCTAGTGGATGACTTGATGCTTTAGTTTCTGCATCTTTCAATACATGTAATTTCAGCTTTTCAGCTTTATATAATACAAGTTCATACCACCTTCATGGTTGGTTTTTGTTTATGCATACTCTTACTTTATATTTTATATATTGCTTTCGGTCTTTACATTATTTTTAATTCTCGCGATTTTATTTAAGTCATTTATTTTCTTGTTCTTATATATCATTTCTTTTTAAGATACATCCTTCCCTGCTTTCATATAAATCTGTTAATCTATATATATATATAATCAGAGTTAGTCCGGGTTGGACCGACCCGGAATTCTCAGGACCAAGAACCAACTCACACGGTGCTAGTTCAGGAATTCTAGGACTAAGAACCGACCTAATCTCCCTCGGAATCGGACCAAGACCGGTAGGGTTGAGCCGGTCCAAGGTCGGTCCAGGGTTGACCCTAGATCGATGCTCATCCCTAATTCTGACTTTCGCTTTTCCCTTTCACGACTTGAAAAAAACATAATGAAAAGTAGATAAAATCCTCAACGTCCACGGCGTAGGATAGAGGAGGGTGGCCGAGGTGGGGGGTGAGGGAGAGGTGCGGAGCACGGCGGTGACTTCGAAACCAAGCCTCCAATCCGAAGCGAAGTAACGGTTCGGATTTATCACAAGGAATATTTGTGTTTAAAAAAGAGGGAATTTGTAATGTCAATGGGGCATGGGGAAACGTGGCTATTTAATTAACCATTTTTGTATAAAAAGAAAGCAGAAGAGATTGCTTGTACGGAAAAAAAATTCATGAATGTCCATATTCATTGTATGTTTACCAAACGTTGGTATTTAAGTCGGAGCCTATAGATTCCCATTCCGAACGCCTTATTGCTCTTGACATATAGCCAAGAAGCGACTGATCCTTCAACACCGCCATCCGTCGGCGAGAAATTTCCTCGAAATTTAGGGGGAAACAAATAAAATAAGACCCAGACCCGATCGGAGGATAACAGATGGACATGGGATAGAAGAGGATGACGAGATGTACTTGTTACAATAGATTGTCCAAATATCGTGTTAAGGAAGAGCGAATCCCGTGTTGATCGCTGCATACAGAATCGCGGATTTATGTCTATTGCGCCTTTCATGAAATTAGCGTATGCAAATTTTTCTATTTATTCAATGAACAGATTTTTCTATTATAAAATCACGATATAATTTTTCATGAAATCACAAGAACAAATCTCTGCACGAGGCTGACAATGACTCATAGGCCTTGGCCCAATGGCTAGCAAGGGTTGTCGGGCCTTAGCCAGCAGCTCCTTGCCAACCCTTAACAATAACAAGAAAAAAAAAGGAAAAATATAAAATAATCACTTATTAAATATAATTAAAAATTATCCACATTAACGACTTTTGGTTAAAATTGACAAGATAGACTTGGTTAAGGACCCAATTAACATAATTAAAAGGTTTAATGCTGAATTGCAAAAATACAAGCAATTGTTGGGCGAGGGGGCAACAAGTACATGCATGTGTCACGGGTCGATCGATTACTCTCGATCACTCGTAGGTTGACCCATGCGGCCTTAAGATTTTACCCATAAGCAATCTGAATTGTATTTCACTTGTAAATGAGATGATACAATGAGGGGAAGGAGATCCCTATTTATACAAAGACAAGGCAAACCGTATCCGTAAATCTCTCATCGATCTAACGGTGAAGATTACATCTCTCCAATTACTAACTACCCACATTTATTACGGGAGAATTACCAAAAAAGTCCTAAACCTATTGCAAATGTGCAAATTCAGTCCTAAACTTTTTTTTTTTTACCATTTTAGTTCTAAACCTTTTACTTTTGTTCCAGTTTAGTCCATCCGGCCAAAATTGGTTAGCCAGTGCTGACGTGATAGTGGCCGACCGGTGCCGGTGTGATTTTTTTAATAATATTTTACTTTCATCATTTTTTATTTATTTTTTTTCCTTTTTCCTTTTTTTTTTTTTTTTGCCTCCTCTTTCTTCCCCCTTCCTTGGGCTCCGGCGGGGCAAGCCCCCGCCGGATCCGGGCGAGGAGGCCTCGCCGACGCGACGGCGAGCCCCCTCGCCGGATCCGGGCGAGGGCTCGCCTCACCCAACGACCGAGGGGGCCGCCGTCGCCGGGTGCGAGCTCGCCTCACGGTCGCCGACGAGGAAAGCCCTCGCCGGGCGCAACGGCAAGCCCCCTCGTCGAATGCGCGAGGGCTCGCCTCGCCCGGCCGACCGCGCGAGTCGAGCCCTCACCAAATCCGGCATCGCCGTCGGGGGCGCAGAGCTTGCCTCGCGGTCGCCGGCGCGAGGCGAGCCCTCACCAAATCCGGTGAGGAGGCCTAGCAAAACGCGACGGCAAGCCCCCTCGCCGGATGCGGCGAGGGCTCGCCTCGCGCGGCGACCGTGAGGCAAGCTCGCGCCCGGCGACGGCGGGGTGAGGCAAGCCCTCGCCAGACGCGACGGCGAGGCCTCCTCGCCACGCCAAATTGCCTTAGTCCGGCGACCGCCAAGCTAGCCGATCGCCGGAGCCCAATGGAGGAGGAGGGAGGAGGGAAAAAAAAAAAATTAATAAAAATAATAAAATATCATTAAAAAAAGCTCATCGGCACCGGCCAACCGCTAAGTCGGCGCCGGCCAGCTAATTTTGTCCAAATGGACTGAACTGGAACAAAAGTAAAAGGTCGAGGATACGAATACATTTAAAGTTTAGGACTTTTTTGGTAATTCTCCATATTTATTACATACGAATACATTTACAGTATCGCCATCCCAAAAGTATTCTAGAAGACTCGAGAAAACCCTAACAGTTGGGGATAGAAGCCGAGGGTCACTTGATCCATAGTCGTGTCACAGCCGTCCCTTAGAATCCTCTTGATTCATCATTCTTTCAGGCCGTGACACATGCATGCATGCAGATAGAGAAGTGCAGGCTGAAAACTAGACATATTTGGTGCTCCATTGGAAGTATCGCGCCCAGAGTAGCAAACATCGCCCAACCCCAGACCCATGACGAAGTGAGCGAGAGAGACAGAGAGCCAGACGCAGGCAGGCAGAGGTATCTCTCCCCCATTATTTCTTGTGCAACCCCCTCCCCCGCCCTCCCCTATCCCTCTCTCCAGGCGTACAAGAGCTCACGAGCACCACCACCACCACCACCTCCACGCACGCCGTATGACACGCCTCTAGCCAAGACGTTACGCCGAGACGACGCGCTCCCGAGGACAACTCGCTGAAGAACATCAGGTACGTGCGCTCAGAGAGAGAGAGAGAGAGAGAGAGCGAGAGAGAAAGCATGTGTCGGCCTGAATTTGCTAAGACGTTATGCTCGCGCCTCCCCTCCCCTGTCCCGTTCGCGTGCTCGCGAGCTCCCTTTTATTCCTGCCGCTCTCTCGCTCTGCTTTTTGCAGCCAACACCGAGACCGATCGACACGCAGGGGTGCAGAGGGATCGGGATAGAGAGGATGAGCTCCTGCGTCGAGAGCCACGATCGCTCGTCTTCTTCCTACGGCAACATTGGAATTGGTGATCCTCCCGCTCCTTTTACTCCGTTTTGGCTCCTGCATGTTGTATCTACCGTCGTTTGTTAGATGCTGTTCGAAGAGCTTCATGATTGGGATTGTCGTTGCACTGCTGTTGTTGCTCGCGGGGCGAATGCGACCTTGGCCTTACTTTTATTTGAACAAGAAGAGCTGGATATGTCAAATGATTCTTTCTTTTCTCTCTTCTTTTTCTTGGGTTTGTTCAAAATTCAATCGGTTTGCACTTGCACCCTTCTTGGATGGAGGCTCTATAGAATTTCTAGCGTTCACAGCAAATTCGTTGTTCTAAGTTTGGGAGACAGGAAATGATGCTACGTTCTTATGTTGAAGAAAAATAAGTAGACAACTTAATGGTTAATTCGCTCTGATTCGGTTCTAAGTCGACTAATCAAGTTCTCGTAAGAATTGAAATCCTGGATGGCTGCATGTTAAACAGATTTAAGGGATGTCTGTGATGTTCCCTCCCCCTCGTCACTCGCCACTGTTTCATTTCCGAACTCAAGTAGAATTTCTCTGCTGTGATGCAGGGAGAGGAGATAACTTGCACGAGCAACTATGGCACGCTTTGCCGGTCCCCTAGCTTATGTTCCTATAGCCAGGGAAACGGTGTTTTACTTCCCCCAAGGGCACATTGAGCAGGTACTTCCCTCCTGATTCTTTTGTCACAAGACATCTAATTTTGAGTCGTGGAAATAACTGGTGGTGAGAAGGCCATGGATGATTCACTTGATGGTCAAATTACTTGCACAGTATACTTTCACCTTCTCTTCCAATTGGAGTGATCTAATAATCGAAGGATCGATTTATCACTCAAAATCCGAATACTTCACCTTGCTTTTGGGTCTTGCAAAATGGGCACAAGTGTTGTTAGCAATGTTCAGACTAGGCATGCACCAATCATTACTCACTTGGTTCAGATTGAGAATTAGTTTCAAGTGGGATTCTTTGCGCTAACTCAATTATATTGTCTAAATCAATATTGCGCACCCCATGAATTCATATTCTTATATCACCACAAAATGATTTTGGTCATTGTGGACTCTAGCCTTTGTAGTTGTTTCGGCAGTGGTTTTTATCAAATGAAAAGCCTAGTTCAAACATAATGCAAATCTCCAACACAATATCGATTTGTACCCTCATATTAGGGTTCCCTAATATGAATTCACCTCATTTGGAGTCAATCCCTCAATTATCAGAAAAATTGAAAGTTTGAACAGCCAAAAAAGAACCCAAAAAAAAAAAAAAAAGAGAAGCAAAAGTGCCCTAGGCTGCTCCTTGTACTTTTAGGCCCTTTCCGCTCCCTTTTATCTCTTTTTGGTACGAAAAGTTCTTCCTTTTTCCTCTGTAGGCTCTCCCAATAATTGAAAAGAAGTTAATTTTTTAGTTTCCATATCGTGTCCTTCTTATGGGATATTTGATCTCTTTGATCGCCTCTTCTTGGGCCTAGAATTGGACGTGAGCCACCGGCCCATCAGCTCGAAAGTGTCCAAGGCTTCCTTTCTTCAAATTTACAGGAAATTAAGCATGAAGAGATGACCAGGACTTTCTTCTTTTCTTGCTCTTTACAAATCTTGACTCGGCCTAAACCCGGGTTCTAATCTGAAATCGAATCGGCCTGAATTCGAGTCATACAAATTTTGACTTACACAACAATGTGCGGTTGGACAGCATTGACTTTCCATTTTGATTGAATGACAAAGCCACATCAATTGATTATTAATCGAAGCACAACTTAATTTAGTGGCCATTAGAAACACATCCACAAATAATAGCATCTTAATCAACTCTTGTCATTGGACTAAACACAAATACCCGCTGACCAAACATTGTAATCACGAAACGAGAGAAAGAAATGTATTTACAAGTAAGATACCATTTCCTTAGCGTTGACGCCAAGCCGCATTTATGTTTAGTATTTGGAGATGATAAATTGCAAATTTACCACCATTATGGATTCCTTTAGATGACAAAGAAAACATATATAGATATATATATATATATATATATATATATATATATATATATATATATGTATGTATGTATCCAATTAAAATTATTGATATAGTTTCTTCATATATGAATATTACCCGTACATGATCCGGGAAATTTTCCATAGTTATATAAACTTACAACATAAAAAAGGGGTCTTTTTGAGATATGATGACGACTTTTGGCGTAATCATGAGATATTTTCTTATAAGTTACTTCATCTTTATCCCCAGGTCGATGCCTCTTCTGCAGCGCATGTCACATGAATGATCACTTATTTTAGTTCTCAAAATAACTGTAATGATGTAAAGATATAAGCATGTGTCGGTCCAAAAATTTAAGAATATAAAGTAAAAGGATGATGACGTGTCAGCAGCAGCGTATGGAGGGTTTATTCGTTTAAATTTCCATTGGATCATCGTAGGTTGCAGCCATGGATGTTTTCTCTTATTTTATTGATAGTTGTTATGATGGGGGCACACGTTAGGGCTGCGGGAGAAGTGGGAAAATGACACAATGATTCCTAAATTTCGACTTAATGTACAATATTATCTCTAAACCTATAATTTATTCATTATGATTCCTAAATTATTGGTACATGTTCAATTTAATCTTTAAATTATATGAAAATGATTTAAAAGAAATGACTACATTGAACATTTACCCATAATTCAAGAACCACATTGAACAAATTAAAAGTCTGAGAATGGTATTACATATTAGGTCAAAGTTTAGTGGTCACATTACACAAATCAATAATTTAGAGATGGTATTGCATATTAGATCAAAGTTGGGGATTATTTAAGTTCTCAACCCAAAAGGAAAAAAATAAGAAAAAAAAAGTTGAGTAATTGAGGCCCTTAACATGAAGTGCGGTTGTGCATTTTTTCCTATTTTAAAAAGTGCATCAAGATTTAATGAAAATGGATTGAAATTTCCCACTTTCCTCTATAAGTCATCAACTAGGAACAAGTCCTAGAGTATTAATGAAATTAGATCATAGGGCAGGCGAAGTGCATGTAGAGACCAGGTATGCTAAAAAAGGAGGTGTGGACCATGATAAACTATGATACATTTTCAACTCACTAGCCACTTAATGAACATAACATCATTTTCAACCTATTTTTCTTATGATATGTGTAATCACTGCACTGAAAGCTAAATTATTTTAACCACGTACATTTAATCAGTGCTCCCGAATCACCCGTGGACACGATCTATAATATATGAGCGGACAGAATTTTTGCTGTCCATGTAATTTACGAAGTCGGTCAGAGACCACATCATTGCATGGTGTCAACAGTTGACCTATCCATAATGATTAGATTCGCAACGACTCGAGCAATTTTGATTCCGAGCGCTATATACCAACAAGTTAGCAAGTAATTCAGTAACTCCATTAAAATGACGGAAGATTGATGAAAAAAAATTGTACTTATTTTCCACATTTACGCTTTTGTAGAAGTAAGACCAACCATCATGAAGTGAAGCACTTCTTGCTTGTAAGAAAAGTCCTAGACGTAAGCTTATAAGGTTGTTGATGGGTCAGTCGAAGCTTCATTTAGTGCATACATAGGACCCAATGTTCTTTCCACAAGTTTGCAACACCTATGTTATCAAGCTACCAATGCTGAAAAGGATAAGTATCATGTGTCTTAGATTATTTAAATAATAAATTACTTATTCATTTAATAATCTAAACTTTTAGAATGGACATTTCATCTCTTTCGTTTGTAATTAGCACATTCCTCTTCACTATGGCGTCATTCTTCTAATATTTCTTATTCGGATGCTGCTTTATATATGTTTTCCATCATTTTTTTTCCTTTGGTTTTATTCAAATGCTGCTTTATAGAGCTCACACCAACCACTTAAAATCATCTCCTCGAAGACGAAAGGTCACATCTACAATTTTCTGAAAGTACATGGTACACAACGTTCCTTCCACAAGTTTGCAATGCCTATGTTATTAAGCGACCGACACTAAAAAGGATGAGTATTGCTATGTGATTGCTTGGTGGTCCCCTTGACACTAAGGAACCATGGCTGTTACTGCGAACTTGACAGTACCACAGAACCTTGCTATTGCCATGCTACCTATAACGAGGCCGTCCTACTTATGGCTCGCGTATCTTGTTTTTTTATCCATCGAGCGACTCGTTGGAAATTGAGTGTCCTGACTATGCGGGAATTCTATACCTAGAAGCACAATTAAAATTCAAGAGGAGTTATACTTTTATGTATTGATAAGACCATTCGCTATTTCTTGAAGGGTAATATAAAATCGATTTATTTTTAACATCATATTCATAGTTAGTGCATTCATCCTAGTTAGAAGCTCCAGCTCCATATCAGGGTTATTGGGAAATCTGTTGATAGCGATTCTCCGAGGACGTGCCCAATTAGGTGAAATTTTTGAATTAGATCATGCTACTTTGGAATAAAATTTTCCATGCTCATCGATTTCTTTCTTGTATTGGCCGTCGCTCCCCTTGAAGATAAGCATCGGTTCACGGGGGTCCATTCATTCTACGCGTGGCAATCAACGAATTCGACGGTCTAGATGTGCATCACCCGCCAAGATCCACCTGATTATTGATATTTTTCCACATGAGGATCCACCAAGCCACGAGAACTAACATTCAAAGCCCCCATATAAGGAGAAAATATAAGAAGCCCTCGCGAACATCTACCGACTTCCGTCTTCCTTCCCGTTCACACATCATCGCGCCAAAGCCACAAAGACCAAGAGGATGGAACAGGAAGCCGCCGCTGCCGTCGTCGTCGTCGGAGCGGGGCCGTCAGGGCTCGCCGCATCGGCGTGCCTCAAGACCCTCTCGATCCCCCACGTCGTCCTCGAGCGAGAGGACTGCTTCGCCTCCCTCTGGAAGAAATATGCCTACGACCGCCTCCACCTCCATCTCCGCAAGCGGTACTGCGAGCTCCCCCACATGCATTTCCCCCCGGACTCCCCCGAGTACGTGCCCAAGGACCAGCTCCTCCGCTACTTTGACGACTACGTGGCCCGCTTCGGCATAGAGCCGGCCTACGGGAGGTCCGTGGAGTCGGCGGTCTACGACGAGGGGGACGGGAGGTGGAGGGTCGGCGCGAGGGACGTGGGCTCCGGCGAGGTCGTGGAGTACCGGTGCCGGTTCCTGGTGGTGGCCACCGGCGAGTCGAGCGATGCCTTCATCCCGGACGTGGAGGGGATCGAGGGTTTCGGCGGGAAGGTGATTCACTCGACCCGGTACAAGAACGGGAAGGAGTTCGAGAACAGCAGGGTTTTGGTGGTCGGGTCGGGGAATTCCGGCATGGAGATCGCGCTGGACCTAGCCAACCACGGCGCAAGGACCTCCATCGTTGTCCGGAGCCCGGTAAAAAGCTTCACTTGCTTTCTCATCATTCTTTTAAAAAAAAAAAAAGAATCTCGTTTGCATCAATAAGGAAGGATTTCGTCTACATGTTTCCGTACTTTTTTCTTGTTTTTGTCGAAACATGTTTCCAACCTTGCCCGTTCCTTGTTGTAAAGGAAGAATCTACATCTGATATGACACGAGAGCAAACATCGACGTATGTCGCGCCCTGTGGAATACACAAAACTCGTCTCGACACGTTAACCCGAAGGCACCGTGACTTCATCTTCCTCGTCTGTTTCGAGATGCGCACATTGTAACCTTCCGACGAGTGTCCGTGAACATCGTTCATGGCCCCATTGCTGATACTGTGCACTTATCATCCGCAGGTACATGTGCTGTCGAGGGGGATCGCGAATCTGGGCCTGGCGCTGCTGAAGTATTTCTCACCTGGCACGGTGGACTCGTTGCTGGTGCTGCTGAGCAAGCTGGTGTACGGGGACATGTCCAAGTACGGGCTGAGGAGGCCGAGCGAGGGTCCTCTCCTCATAAAGACCAAGTATGGCAAATACCCCTTCATCGACCTCGGCACTTGCCAGAAGATTAAGTCCGGCGAGATTCAGGTAGAACGATTCGATCTTCACCTCTCCAGCTCTTGACTTCCGATCTTGCGTCCGGCATGCGAGAACATGTGAAATTTCGTCGATTCAGTTGAAGGCCGGCGACGGTCAACTAGAAATTTGGTCATTATTAAAAATAAGTGGTCAGCTTGTAATAATATTTTATGGCGGTAGCAACAGAAATAGGAAAAAAATAAGGGATGATGGTCTTCGAAGCGGCCCCGCCGGTGTGACAATTTTTTCCCACGAGCGGCCTTGATTACAATGGATGGCTAGCGAAAGATTTAGTGGTTAAAACCCTAAATTGACGAAGAACAAGACTGTTTATATAAAGTTTTCTTTATACTGACGGCTTATGTTCTATTTTACTCAAGTAGTCCTGCATTTATTATATGGATACTGGTTCAATATTAAATTTCTCATTTTTTGCAAATTCAATTTTAAAAATTTGCTCGAAATTCTAGTGTACTCCTTCAAGGCAACCACTTTAAGGATTTTCAGCCGAGATTGATTGAAATAATAGCATTAGAATATCGCACAAAGGTCTGTGACTAAGTTAGTAAAATTGAATTGAGGGTCTATCAAGTAGTTTCCCATTAATATGCGATCCGGGTATGGACATGGATCGCGGTCATCGACTTTTGTGATGAAACTTTTGAACAGGTCCTGCCGGCATTGAAAAGGATAGAAAGGGACGTGGCGGAGTTCGAGGACGGCAAGTCCCATCCCTTCGACGCCATCGTCTTCTGCACCGGCTTCAAGCGGTCCACCCACAAATGGCTCAAGGCACGCGAACCCCATCCACACGAGATCGATTTCTTTATTCCAATTTTTATTATGTAAAGTTCTCCTAATTTTTATATACTCTATTAATTCCTTTTTGTTGGTTTTTGTTTTCGTATTTTTAATTTTCGCAGGGGGATGATTACCTGCTGAACGAAGATGGGATTGCGAAACCGAGCTTCCCAAATCACTGGAAGGGCAAGAAGGACTTGTACTGCGTCGGGCTGTCGAGGAGAGGATTCTCTGGAGCTGCTTCGGACGCCCAGAACGTTGCCGACGACGTCAAATCCCAACTTTAATTTCTCTCTTTTTTATTTGATTTTCCCATTTTTCCACATGATGTCATTATTATTATTATTTATTATCTTGTATTTTGCAAGGCTTGGATTGAGCTTTATATCTGCGTCAAACATAATATACTAATGCAAATAAAAAGGGAGGGTTTTTCCAAAACATCAAGCTATAAGTCAAGATAAAATTCGATATAGGATATAATTTATCATATCCTACGTTTGAGATTTTCACGGGATAGGATATAGTCGAATATAAGGGATATAGACAGATAAAATTATCCCATGGGAGGTGGGATAAAGGTGGATAGGATTTAACGCCCATAATAGGGAAGTTATTTTTCTTGAATAACAAATTTATTAAATTAACAAAATTGAAATTATATTTCAATATAAATAATTTTGAATTATAATTTAATAAAATAAATATAAATATAAAATTTTATTTTGAATTAATCTTATTTTAATTCTATGTTATAATAAACATTCAATCTATAAATTAAATATTTATATTTATTATATATTTTAGGTATTTTTGTATTTTAAATATGTTAGTACATTTTACTATTTGATAAATTTTTATTAAAGAATGATGAAAGGGAAAAAAGAAATAATAATGAAAATAATATAAAAAAGAGGAAAAATAAAATAAATAATAAATAATAAATAAATTAAGGAATAATGTTACGAGATATTTTCATCATCTTCATTTATAGGTATTTTTGTATTTTAAATATGTTAGTACAGTTTACTATTTGATAAATTTTTATTAAAGAATGATGAAAGGGAAAAAGAAATAATAATGAAAATAATATAAAAAAGAGGATAAATAAAATAATTAATAAATTAATAAATAAATTAAGGAATAATGTTACAAGATATTTTCACCATCTTCATTTATGAACATTTAGGTTCATTTATAATGATATCGCCGTTATATAAAAAAAAAAAAATGATGTGAAACACATCCGACTTTAATATTATGATTCACCAAACACCTGGACGGACATAAAAAAATCCTAAGATTTCATATCCTATCATATCCAATCATATCCCGATTAGAAATCCGGACGACCAAACAGAAAGCGTAGCCAAGATCTTTCGCTTTCAAAGAAGTTTGAGAGGCTTTGGATTCTTCGCACGGGCCTCACAGCATAAGCAAAAGCCCATGCTGGTATGACTTTTTGGGGGGCAAGTCAAGGAATGGTCCACCCGAAAGTTTGTGACTCATTCTTAGAATTATTAAATTATTTTGAAATCTAGCGAAGTCCGACTAGGCGCGTGGTGGCCGTGGTGGGGATGGGGGGTGCCCAGCCTTTGGCTAGGCATGGTCCATGCCCCCCTGCCCCTCGCCCGGGCCCTCGGCACTTGCAATTACCCAAATTATCCTTAGCAAAAATCAAAACTATCATCTAACATAAGAACTCCGATGGTTTTTTCTATGTAATGATGGGCCTAATTAGGCCCATCTGCCCATGATGGGCCTAAGAACCCGACCCGCAGGTTAAGGGCCTAGGTTGAGGGGTTACGTCTTTTTGGGGAGACGTTTTAAGAGATAGAAAGAAAAAGAGAATGTACATTTACGTAGGAACATTTTCATTTTCTCCCCTCCCAAAAAATAAAAAGAACGTACGTCTTTTAGAGTTTTTCTCCCCCTAATAGCAACTGTACACTCCTCAGTAGAACGGGATCAAAATTCTTCCTCGAACTTCAACATTGGTTTTTAATCTGTGACAAATAAGGTAGGCTCGATTATGTAGCGTATCTTTGATCGGTAATACATGTGGTTTCTGGGCTCGTCTTCCACGTTCATTTTAGGGGTTCAATTAAGTATCGGAATCGGTTTTAGGGAATCTGTTATCCCCAACAATAGTATCAGAGCCCGTAGTTCATGATTCCCGACCCCTTTTCATGTTTATGCATTGCTTTTGATTAAATTTTTATGAAACACCGCCGTCAACCGATTAGGAAAGGAAAAATCCCGACACCCGCATATTGTTCACCCCTGTTTTTTTTATTTTTTGTAAATCGAAGTTCATTTCTGATAGCGTAGGGTCAAAACTCTCGTTGATACGAGAAAAACGAGTGGCGGATCACCGTCGGAGGCAGCCAAACGTGCCGCGACGCACAGCTAGAATGAAAAAGTATTATTATTCTAGGGTCGTCGGCGCGTGCGACGCATGTGCCATTTCGGTCCCAAGCACGCGCGCGATCACTAGCGAGTGCCGCGCATGTGCATGGCACGTGCCGGGTTGGCCGGTCTGACCCAACCCGACCTGACCCGTTGACCTATTGACCTCGACCCATTGACCGTTGACTTTGACCGCTGACAAAAAAAAAGGAATGAGGAAAAAAATGTCTTTCTTTTTTTTTTTTTTTTTCCAATTAAGTCTATGTGGATTATATATAATTCCTTATTTATTCTGTATTTGTTACGGGAACAATGCCTCCCCGTAAGGCGCGCGCACCTATTCGCACAATTACAGATAAACAAAAAAATGCTTTCTAGGTTAATAGCTGAACCAACTGATTATCGATGGGAGAGTGATGACTTAATTAATCATATTCTCGAGGTCAACTATAAAATAGAAGAGGTCATATGGAATGGTCGTCTCATGCCACATTCTAAGATATGATGATGACTTTTGGTGTAATCATGAGATATTTTCTTATAAGTTACTTCATCTTTATCCCCAGGTCGATGCCTCTTCTGCAGCGTATGTCGCATGAATCATCACTTATTTTAGTTCTCAAAATAACTGTAATGGTGTAAAGATATAAGCATGTGTCGGTCCAAAAATTTAAGAATATAAAGTAAAAGGATGATGACGTGTCAGTAGCGTATGGAGGGTTTATTCGTTTAAATTTCCATTGGATCATCGTAGGTTGCAACCATGGATGTTTTCTCTTATTTTATTGATAGTTGTAATGATGGGGGCACACGTTAGGGCTGGGGGAGAAGTGGGAAAATGACACAATGATTCCTAAATTTCGACTAAATGTACAATATTATGTCTAAACCTATAATTTATTCATTATGATTCCTAAATTATTGATACATGTTCAATTTAATCTTTAAATTATTGGTACATGTTCAATTTAATCTTTAAATTATGTGAAAATGATTTAAATGAAATGACTACATTGAACATTTACCCATAATTCAGAAACCACATTGAACAAATTAAAAGTCTGAGAATGGTATTACATATTAGGTCAAAGTTTAGTGGCCACATTACACAAATCAATAATTCAGAGATGGTATTGCATATTAGATCAAAGTTAGGGATTATTTAAGTTCTCAACTCAAAAGAAAAAAAAAATATCGAGTATTTGAGGCCCTTAACATGAAGTGCAGTTGTGCATTTTTCCTATTTTAAAAAGTGCATCAAGATTTAATGAAAATGGATTGAAATTTCTCACTTTCCTCTATATGTCATCAACTAGGAACAAGTCCTAGAATATAAATGAAATTAGATCATAGGTCAGGTGAAGTGCATGTAGAGAACGAAGGTACGCTAAAAAAGGAGGTGTGGACCAGGATAAACTATGATACCTTTTCAACTCACTGGCCGGTTAATGAACGTAACATCATTTTCAACGTAATTTCACTCGAGTGAGTCTAAGTCTAAGAAAGAATATGTTTGTTTGGGTTCATCTAATGGGCGGTTCAAACCTTAATGAGTAAATTTCAAATGTAATCCAACATTTGCTCGAGGAGGATGCCAATTGGCATTATTAATTATGTTTTAGGTTCCTTGAAGGATCATGCGATTGTTCGTCTAATTGGCATTATTAATCCAATCATTTTTCTTCGTCAAAAAAATAAAAAAAAAATAAACTTGTTCATTGATAATTAGATAGATAATCTCTTGATGCTGTGGAAGCATCTGAAAATAATGCATGGAGAGCATCATCGTACTCGTCCACATGATGTAGATGGCTCGGAAATAGGAAGAGGAAAAGGAAAAGCAGACGTTGAAAACACTATAGTCACGACAGAGTACGTTTCCATGTATTTTCCTAAGCTTGGAAGGAAGAATGTACGGAATTTCCCGGAACTTCATTTTTCTAGTGTTCGAATAGGTTCTTGCAAGCTGGTATGTTGGACCTTCTCCACCACACTAATGCATCGTGCATGGAAATGAAATTATTTGTCTTGCTGCACGCATAGAAAGTACTAAAATTCTTTGAAATTGGATTGCTTAACGACGTTTTTTTTTATTTTTAAAATATTTGAGCTGAAACCCATCCGGTAAAATTGAAAAGTAAGTGTTGAAAATTTAAATACTGAATTTTAAGTGACGACGGATTTTAGGGGCAAAGATATATAATAAATAAAAAAGGACATCTACAAGTCACGTTTATGAATTTCTTACCAAAGATGGAATGTCGGTCATCATCGGTAGGTTTCGCTAATAAATTTGACAAGGTTTTCGTTTTCAATAATTAGTGTCGCTGTCTAATGAATTGAGTCTATTGAGTCAAACCTTAACTAAGGTTATCAAATAAGCTCCATCTCAAGCTTTTAGCGCTTAATTGGTTATCAAACAGTTCATGAAGACCGTGAAACATCATGTACAGACCTCATGCTATCTTTTTTTCTTTTCTTGGAGACGGGATCGAGGCCTATATAATTGAGATAAATTTATTCATCCCAAAAAATGCAACTGTCAACAAAATTATTACAGGAAAAAAAAAGTTGAAAATGGAAAAGAGGAGATCCTTTCGTGTCCCAATCCAATCCGATCCAAATCCAACCTAAATAACCTCTCATGGAGATTAATATATGAGCCCACCACACACACACACATATATTAAAGTCTCTTCGTCAACAAACACCATCCGACTCAATTCTTTTCCTTGTGTAACATATACACGAGGATAATACTTTATATTAAAGTCTCTTCATCAACAAACACGATTGCACATTAAAGTTTTTGTTGGGCACAGCGTCAACCTCGAAAACTCAATGATAAAATAGACAACTGGCCCCCCGACAACAACAACAGAAAATTTAAATAAATAAATAAAAATAAACTACCAAAGAATAAAATAAAATGAAAAGACGAAACAGACGCAAATTGAGACGGTACTAATCATTTTTGCAATTGTGGTGCCGAATGTTTCGAGAGCGTCGGTAGAAGTAACCAAATCAAAAAATATACATTATAATTTCTAGCAAACTCATTTTTATTTTTATCATATGTGTAATCACTGCACTAAAAGATAAATTATTTTTAACCACGCACATTTAATCAGTGCTTCCGAATCACCCGTTGACACGATCTATTATATTTGAGCGGACAGAATTTTAGCTGTCCATGTAATTTACGAAGTCGGTCAGAGACCACATCATTGCATGCTGTCAACAAGTTGACCTATCCATAATGATTAGATTCGCAACGACCTTGAGCAAATTTGATTCCGAGCGCTATATGCCGACAAGTTAGCAAGTAATTCAGTAACTCCTTCGTCCCAAACGGCGGAAGATTGATGAAAAAAAAATTATACTTATTTTCCACATATACGCTTTTGTAGAAGTAAGACCAACCATCATGAAGTGAAGCACTTCTTGCTTGTTAGAAAAGCCCTAGACGTAAGCTTTTAAGGTTGTTGATGGGTCAGTCAAAGCTTCATTTAGTGCATGCGTAGGACCCAATGTTCCTTCCATAAGTTTGCAACACCTATGTTATCAAGCTATCAAGGCTAAAAGGCTAAGTATCACATGTGTTAAATTATTTAAATAATAAATTACTTATTCATTTAATAACCTAAACTTTTAAAATGGACATTTCAACTCTTTCGTTTGTAATTAGCACATTCCTCTTTACTGTGGCATCATTCGGATGTTGCTTTATATATATATATATATATATATATATATATATGTTTTCCATCAATTTTTTTCCTTTGGTTTTATTCAAATGCCGCTTTATAGAATTCTCAGCAACCACTTAAAATCATCTCCTCAAAAGATGAAAGATCACAACTACAATTTTCTGAAAGTACATGGTACACAACGTTCCTTCCAAAGGTTTTCAATGCCTATATATATATATATGTTTTCCATCAATTTTTTTCCTTTGGTTTTATTCAAATGCCGCTTTATAGAATTCACAGCAACCACTTAAAATCATCTCCTCAAAAGATGAAAGATCACAACTACAATTTTCTGAAAGTACATGGTACACAACGTTCCTTCCACAAGTTTGCAATGCCTATGTTATTAAGCGACCGACACTACAAAGGCTGAGTACTGCTACGTGATTGCTCGGTGGTCCCCTTGACACTATGGGCCACAGCTGTTACTTCGAACTGGCTGCCTATGACGGGGCCTTCCCACCTATGGCTCGTGTACCTTGTTTGTTATCCAGCGAGCGACTCGCTAGAGATTGACATCAAATATTACAACTTAAATAAGTAAACTAAAAAAAAAAAACAAAACAATGAGATATAATGAAATAAAATAAATAAATAAAAAGAAGAAAAAAAAACTAAACTACCTAAGGAGACGGCAGAGGGATGGGGGTGAACGCGGCGACGCGGGGGTCGGACGGCCGGACTGGTAGCGGGCAAACCACCAGACGTCGGGCGAAGGGTGGCCGGCGTCGGAGCACCGGCGAGGGCTGGTGGGCGACGACGGTGAGGGGCGTCACGAGCGGTGGTGGTGAGCAGTGGCGTCGGCGTCGTCTTCACAGCTTCTGGGCGGAAGCAGCGACGCAAGCTCGCTGGCGGAGGAGGGTTCAGGCGGGAGGCGGGACGGCGGCCGGAGGCGTGGTGGCGCGAGGGGACCGGCGGCGCAAATGTGGCGAGTCCGGCAGTGCGACGCGGGCGCGGTGCAGGCGCAGGAGGCACGACGCGAGAGCGGTGGAGCAGCAGCGGGCGTCGGCGATGGAGCTGTACGTCGCGGACGAGTCCGGCGGGGCGGCAGTGGCGGAGGTGGTGCAGGGTCAGGAGCAGCGGGCTTCGGAGCTTCGGCGTCGGGCTGGGCAACGGCAGGTCGCAGGTGCAGAGGCGCGGCGATGGGCGTCGACTCGGGCAGCAGGGGCACCGGCGGGGGAGACCTGCGAAGAAGAAGAACGACTGTTCTTCTTTTTCCTTTTTTTTGTTTTTTTTGCTTTTCTTTTTCTCTCACTTCGGTTGACCTGTCTCCTCACACGTCCCTCTCTCTGCTGTATTTTCAGAATTTTAAAAGCCAAAGCAAGACTTCTTTTTGCTGACTTTGAAGAATGAATAAAAGGAAAATGAAAATTCACAAAAGACGAATTCCCACCTCCTCTTCTCACAAATTCTTTTTATGCACGAATTTTTCTCTTTTAATATTTTCGAAAGTTGCTCACCCCATCACGAAAATTGTGGCTCCTTTTTATAATGATTTCCAGACGGCCATTTTTATAAAGAACTTTCGAACTTCCATCTTCTATCGCATTAAATCAAAATCAGTAAATTGCAGATGATTTTCACAATCAATTCGATTTTGCTCCGATTTCTTCCATTTTGTAAAATATTCTTACTATTTATTCACTTGATTTTCAAATTGCTTATACATTTGACAAGATTCGAATATCCATCTGAATTCCAAATTTTCATGCATAACCAATCATATTAATTTCCCCCATTTTTTCATTTTTTTCCTTTTATTTATTTAAATGAAATTTTTATTTTCCTTATTTCCCTAGATTTGCTAAAATTAAGTGTCAATATTCTAAACGCGTTCTTTTACTCAAAATCAATTCTCGGGAATAGAATAAAAAATAATCATTTCTGGTTAGAATCTGTTCCCATAATATAATTGTTACCAAGATCCGAATATCCATCGGAATTCGATTTTTGCTCCGATTTCTTCCATTTTGTAAAAATTCTTGTCATTTATTCACTTGATTTTCAAATTGCTTCTGCATTTGACAAGATCCGAATATCCATCGAATTCCAAATTTCCATGCATAATCAATCAAATTAATTTCCCCCATTTTTTCATTTTTTTTCTTTTATTTATTCAAATGAAATTTTTATTTTCCTTATTTCCCTAGATTTGCTAAAATTAAGTGTCAATAGTTAATACCATGAATGGACCTAGACTTAGAACAAGGGAATGAGAGTAAATTTTACTGCAGGTATGCATCCCACATTGGGCGAACAACTCCCGTTCAAGCCCTTCAGGGACAGCCTTTTAGCAAAAAACTACTCAGCCCTTTAGTTCAGAGCCTAGAGACACCCAAAAATGCCAGGATGAAAACGTTTCCAATCTACCCAAGCTGCATTTCTTGAAGGATCATACCAGGCTAGAGAAGAGAATGAATTTAGAAAGCCATGGAGAGCTTTTCACAAAGCACACACTTTTACTTTAGAGGACTCTGCCTCAAAACAATACACCCTCCTTGCCTTTTATAGGCAAGAAGAGGTCACAAGGACAAACACAGGGACCAACACATAGGTCCAGATACAAATAGGGGCACCGGAAATTTCCAAGAGGGAATTATTCGCACACTATGAACAGTAACTGTACTGTGAACATTACATTCCTAGCCTAGTGCTACAGTAAAAGTGAACAGTGACTCTGCTACAGTGGAATTTGTACGGACTCAACGGTCTCGTCCGTCGCGGGCATTGTAGTTACAGACTGAGTCTGAGTCATCTGAGCTGTCTTCTAGGAGATGAGCTTCGTACTTCTGCTAAAGGGCTTCAAGATCTTCTGGTGAGAGGATATGATTTAGCCTTTTTGATGAGGATGCTTGTACATGAGCCCAATAGGATGCTTCTTCTTCTGCCCAGTTTGTGTTTTCACTTGTAGGACGAGCAGGAATGCTTGGCTGAGGCCAGTTTGATGTCTATGCATAGTATGATGTGTCCATGTTCTAGAATGAGGACGAAGGTCCATGTTCGTAGGGATTCTGGGATAGAGGACCTCCAAAGCGTGCATAAGGGTCTTGAGTAGACTGAACAATGTCGTCTTCGCTTGTCATTTCATGCTCTTAGGACGATGCAGCTTGTCTGTACTGATTGAGTGCTTCCTTAGCTTCTGGTGTTAGGTCATAATGATCTCACGTAGTGGGTACATTATTCCAAATATCTTCAGGAATGGTTTTGTTTTCTTGGCATAGGATTCGTTGGAGTTATCGATACTCGTTTTCACAAAATCTAACAGATCTTGGATAAGACTTGTGAATCCGGGCTTCTTGGCTATTCAAGTGAGGTTTATAGGATGTGGTTCCTATTTCAAGAGGCCTATCTTCCATGGATGTCGGAAAAACAGGATGGTGTGAACTTCAGGATTTGGTGTCATGATTCTCAATTCATTTTCTAAGTCTTGTTTCCAGCATGTAGGATGATAAAACCAATTAAGAAAGTCTAAGAGATTCTTATCACTTTCTTTTTCGATGTTTCTTCCTAGCATGAAAATTCTTGTGAGGTTGGCAATGAATCTTCTAGTGAGAATTTCAATGGCTATTAAGTACTTATTGGTTAAGTACCATAAGAGAGTTTTGAGTGGTCGGGAAATCATCTTCTTTCCGATAAGAGGATGAATGAAAAGATAATTCAAATTTAACCCGAAAGGATAAAGAATCGAACCTCCATTGAATCGAATAGGTCTGTGTGACATTGCCACATGAGGTTCTCTAGGTTTTCGGCAAGACATCATTATTCGGATTTGCTTTGAATAATCTCCTTGGGATATTTCCAGCTTGGTAAATCTTTAATCTTCTCAATCTTGTATTTTACACCATGATTGAGCATATGGAAAGCGTGCCTCTTGATGTACATGTTGATTTCAAATGTTACTTTGGGTCTTGACAAAAGTCGGCAAGTACATTCTTTTTCCCCGGAATGTTTTTGGTTTCAAAAGAATATTTTGAAAACCATTCAAATATCGAAGCAATTGAGAGTTTGGAATATGCTTTTGCTTAAACTTGGTCATCTGTGGAAAAGATGCCATGTCTAATTCTACTAGGAAATGATGGCTGATGAGATGAAACTCAAATTTTTTTATTCCATTTTTTACTGCTAAGATTTCTTTGAAAGTGGAATGGTAGTGCATTTCGGCTTGAGAGAACTTTCCACTTTTGTGAGCACAAAGAAGTCTCTTACCATCAATTTCTTCGAATAGGACGCCCAAATATTCATCAATGGTGTCAGTCTGGAGAATTCTTTTGCCTGTTGATGGTATTTGCAATGGTGGGAGATTTTGTATGATCTCCTTAAGTTCAACGACTGCTTTGGTTTAAGTTTTTCCCCAAGGTGGGGAATTCTTTTTCAGCATAGATTGTAAAGGAATCAGGAGCTTTGCAATGTTTGGGATAAAAACCCTAAGATAATTGATTATCCCAAGAAATTGCTGAACTTGTTTCGTTGTGAAGTTATCTTTGGGAAACTTCAATAGTTCTTGAGCAATATGTGGCCCTGGATAATATGTTCCTTTGTTGAGATGCATGCCAAGAAATTCAATTTCTGTTTGGGCAATATTCATTTTTCTTTGGGAAAGCATAATTCCATGCTTTTTCACGATTTCTGCAAACTGCTCAAGGAGTTGACGTGTAGGATTTCTCGTCGGGACCGTAGAGCGGAATATCGTCGATGTATACGGCCACTTGACAAGATTGGTTGGAAAATTCGACACATGGCCTTTTGGAACAGTGATGGTGCTACTTTCAGGCTAAAATGAAGAACTTTCCACTGGAAGTGCTGGTTTGGGATACAGAATCCTGTTTTGGATCTATCTTCAGGATGGATACCCAATTGCCAAAATCTGGCTTTAAGGTCGAATTTGGAGTAGATATGGGCTTTGGTTAGTCCACAAAAAAGAGAATCTCTGGATGGTAAAGGGAATTTATCATCTTGGAGAAAAAGATTGAGAGGTTGATAATTTATCACCAGTCTCATTTTCCCTCTGTTTTGCTCGACGCGCTTATTGACATAAAAGGCTTCATAAGCCCATTGAGAATCGGAAACTTCAATAAGGCCTTGTTGTAATAATTATGAGCATTCCCTTTGAGCTAAAGCCAAGTGTTCTGGCTTCATTCCAGTATGACTCGCCTTGGTTGGATTGATGTTTTCTTTTTTCTTGAAGGGAAGGCGGACAAAGAACTCAGGATTTTCCCATAAGGGATGAGAACATTTTTGAGTAAATTCTTAATGGGATTCTAAACAAGATTCAAGCAACTTTTGCATGAGTGGATCTAATAAACTCATTTCAATGGAAAAGAGTCTCTGAATATTGACAAACTCAGAGAATTGGTCTTTATATCTAAGACCTTTTCCATGAATAATATGAAGCTGAGAGATTTGGGTCATGATATCCCACCCAATTATCATATCTTTATTGGGAAGGTTTGATCTAAAAATCTTTGTTGTTATAGAACATTGAGGAAAAAACTGGACGGTGACCGGAGTGGTTCTGACATTTGTGGAGAAAGTATCTCCTGAAGCAGAATTGAAGTATCTGGTGTAGGGACTCCAGAATTCTTCAGGCAGGACTTTAGTATCTAGAATGGAACAACTTGCTCCAGTATCAATGAGAGCAATGACATTAATGGGTTTGGCAAACTTTGAGGTGAGAATTTTTACAGGGAAATGAGGACAAAGGAGTTTGACTTGAGAATATGTCAGGATTTGATTCTGAAGATGTGGGAGATATGTGAAAAATGTCTTCAGATTCTGACTCGTCAGACTCAATTTCACTGGAAGTTTGATAAGATAGAATGATACAAAGTGTTTGGTCAGATGATTCTTCATCAGCAGAGAATAAATATTCAATATCATCATTTTCAAGAGAGATTCATGTTTCATTTTCAATTTGATGAATTAGATGATTCTGACCTTTTTTGGCTTGAGGACAGTTTTTGGCAAAATGTCCTTTCTTGTTGCAAATGTAGCAACGATTTGATTTCTTATGGCCTGTGCGATCCTTCCTTTTCGTAGGTATCGCCATTTCTTCTTTCTCCGGAAATGCTTGGAGCCGTGTTTGGAACTCTTTATCGAATACTTCTTGTAGTGCTTTTTCTTCCGAGAATATTGGCCACAAGTACCATCACAGTCTCGCTTAGAGCATTTGATCTTTAGTTTCTGGCGAGAACAAGTTGATTCAAGTCGCTTGTCATCTGTGATGTAGGTACGGACCATCTAGCGCTTTAAGCATAACTCTTCAAGGCATAGATGGATTTCTTGTTGAATTTCTCCTAAGAGAATATCTTGTACTCTCCTTTGTTTTCCAAAGAAAGACCTTTCAACCATTTGGGATAGCTCCTTAGGAATGGATGTAAGGAAGACATGCTTCAGATTTGGATCTGCGCCAATTTGATAAAAGAGCTTAAGCATTATTCGATAATGCTTATCAAGATGCTTTTCCTGATAAGAACAACATCTTCTTTCGAAGAATTCTCTTCTTTTTATCTCTATGAGATCTCCGGGTGTTCCCACAAAGATATGATATAAGTAGGTAAGGGCACGGCTGAAATTGGGTGACATTAGAAACATAATTTGGTCTTGTTCTGAGAGTGATTACCACCAAAATTTAAGGCTCCCTGTGAACCTTGTAACGAAGTTGTAAAGGATATCATTCATATCATGGTTGGTGATGGATTGTGTTTTCAACCAAGTATGAAATTCTTCAAGTCTTTCTGGCCATTTCTGATAGGGAATATCGTCGATGGTGAAGAACTGTTTTAATGCCATGGACACATGCCTAGTAGGATTGTTCCTAGTAGGATTGCTTGTTTGCCCCATGTCTAGATTAGAATAGTTTGATTCCATTTCATAATTTGGAGGAGTATCAGCCATGAATATTTGTGAAGTTGGTGGAACAATGGGGGGGATTCAACTGTAAGATCTGAGAAGGATGAAAAGGGACGAAAGAGATGCTGAATCTGATGTAGTTGAGAAAGTTTGTTCAGCTGGAAACAGAATCTATTTTTCTGAAATGGTAGGATCAGGCTTAGACTGTTAGATAACAGGATCAATTTCCTGATTGCCCAAATCCTTCAAAAAGATTTTAATGGATTTGATAACATCATCTGGTCTGGCTTTTCTCTTATAATAATTGAACTTGGTTCTGTGGGTGGTGTTTTTTCTTTCCTATTTTCCTTCTTCAAGGCTTTGAGACGATTTCGTATTTCTGCCATATCCGGTTCTCTTCTGTAGGGATCTTCTGGGATATTGGCAAAAATAGATGCTTGTGGTGCTGGAGGTACATACCCAGTTCGAACAGGAGGTGCCAATGGATCGAAAGGTCGAAACCTTCCTTCTTCAAGAAGTTGGATTTGCTTCTTGAGCTTTTCTATTTCTGGCTTTGGGTTTTCAAGATAATGATACCCAAGATGTTGTCATGATTCCAAGGCATGAAGCCTTTTCTGGAATTCCGAAAGTATCTTTTTGGTGCTTTCATCATATCTTCGGAGAGGTCTTGTTGCATAGTTCCAATCTTGGAATCAATAGCTTTAAAGGCATTGTTTTGTGCCAACGAGTTTTGATTGCCCGGTTTAGAACGGCTTCAGCAGCAAAGGTTTTTTTCTGTCTCCCATGTTCATCCACATCAGTGGGAGTGGGAATTTTGGGAACATGACGATATCTGCCATGGGGATCAATAAACTCTTCTGAGGCAGGGAACGGGAGTTTAGAGTTTTCCTTGACAAGAGGGGGAAAATCAGTATCTTGGAACATGGCTATAGAAGAAGTGGGTGGTGATTCTACTGGGACTTCAAGTGGGTAAGAATGTTTCTTAACTCATTTGAGGATTGGCTTATAAAATGAAGAGAGAGTTTGCTTTTTCTGAGGAGGAGAAGGTGGAGGTGACTTTGGTGGATCTGGTAAGGCTTGGGATTTAGTACTGGACTCTGGTGGTGGAGGAGGTGCATAAGAAACCATGAATTGGTATTTGTCACATTCACCGAGAGTATCAACGGAGGAATCTCCGTCTAAGTACCTTTGGTATACCTTATCCTTTGGCCTTTTCCGTCGAGGTGGAGATCTTGCAAGAGGGTCTACCTCGTCAGGAGAATTTGTACAGTGGGAACATTGGCAAAAATGATCCCAAAAACAATGACCATAATTGTCTTTATAGTAATGAACAGGATGTCCATCACCATCAAAGTATCGAACATGTTTTTTTGGGTCTGGTTCAGAAATGGATTCTGGAACACATGGTTCAATCATGAAGAGGGTTTAGAAGATAGAGGGGCTTTCTTCTTTTTCCTTGCCAAATTTGATGAAAACAGTTCCATCTTTTTTCCATACAAACTTTGAGTCAGTAGACTAGAGAGGCTTGTTGTGCTGGTGTAGCTTTTCATAGTTGGTGATCCAGGTTTCTAGAAGGAGCTTGGCCAGCGTATCCTTGGGGATCTGTCTAGGAATGTGGATGCAGGACGCCTGGTCATTCTGCATAGAGATGAACAACGCATCTTCATTACCATTGTTGAAGTTGAGGTCGAGGGCATGGTTCTACACTCGATAAACCATTTGGTAATGTAGGGTTGCGGCTCTGATTCGGCTTGAGGGGCTCCAACGAGCTGAACTTGGACTTTCAAGAAAGAAAGTAATTGGGGATCTGAAAAAGCGATGTTGAAGTTTGGATATAAAGTCACAAAGACTGTTCCGGCATTTAGAGTAGTTTGAACAGTACCAATGCAAGTATGTTGGTATTGTAAAAATCTTGTATCTAACAGCGCGATTCTTGCCACAACTGGGAAACCTTTTCGACCATAGAAGGTGAGAGCAAGGCGAACAACTCCATAATGGACATGAGAATATCCCTGTTGAACCCATTGTCTGGGGAATTCTGGAGGGATCTGAAGAGTAACAAAGTATTCATTTTCGCAGTGCGGGAATGGGATGCTGGTTGAATTTAGAGGACTGAACGTATTCCTTTACTTGCTTTGGAGTTTGGTGAATAAGTTGACGAATGGAGCGGATGGGTGAAAATGATGAGGTGGGTTTGGCAAAAGCGGAATAAGGGTTCATGAGAGGAAGCTGAGTTTCTGAGATCTTGGTTTCATCACTAAGAGAGACTTCATAATGATAATCTATCTTATAAGCATTTGAAACTCGAAATTCTTGAGGGTTTGAAAATGAAGAGGAGGGTGCAAGAGAAACTGGTGCTTCGATAATTTCTGGTTCTGTAGACATGATGAGAAAAGATCTTCTCAGCACTAGATTCACCTATCAAGCGCATGGAATGGGTAATATCAAAAATGAATCCATGGCTCGATACCATGAATGGAAAATCATCTTGATAAGCATCTTTTACTCAAAATCAGTTCCTGAGAATAGAATAAAAAATAATCATTTCTGGTCAGAATCTGTTCCCGGAATATAATTGTTACCAAGATCCGAATATCCATCGGAATTCGATTTTACTCCGATTTCTTCCATTTTGTAAAAAATTCTTGTCATTTATTCACTTGATTTTCAAATTGCTTCCGCATTTGACAAGATTCGAATATCCATCGGAATTCCAAATTTCCATGCATAATCAATCAAATTAATTTCCCCCATTTTTTCATTTTTTTCTTTTATTTATTCAAATGAAATTTTTATTTTCCTTATTTCCCTAGATTTGCTAAAATTAGATGTCAACAGTTTCCAAACGCGTTCTTTTACTCAAAATCAATTCACGGGAATAGAATAAAAAATAATCATTTCTGGTCAAATCGTTCCGGAATAGAATCGTTACCAAACACATCTTGAGTATCCTGGCTATGCTAGAATTTTATACCTAGAAGCACAATTAAAATTTCTGAGGAGTTATACATTTGTGTATTGATTAGATCATTCAATATTTCTTAAAGAGTAATATAAAATCGATTTATTTTTAACATCATATTCATAGTTAGTGCATTCATTGTAGTTAGAAGCTCAAGCTCCATATCAAGGTTATTGGGAAATTTGTTGATAGCGATTCTCCAAGAATGTGCCTAATTAGGTGAAATTTTTGATTTAGATCGTGCTACTTTGGAATAAAATTTTCCATGTTCATCCATCTCTTTCTTGTATCGGCCGTCGCTCCCCTTGACGATAAGCATCGGTTCACACGGGGGTCTATTCATTCTACGGGTGGCAATCAACGAATTCGACGGTCTAGATGGGGGTACGTCACACATTTGCATCGCACGCCAAGATCCGCCTGATTATTGATATTTTTTCTACACGAGGACCCACTAGGCCATGAGAACTAACATTCAAAGCCCACATATAAGAAGCCCTCGCGAACATCTACCGACTTCCGTCTTCCTTCCCGTTCACACATCATCATCATCATCATCATCATCATCATCATCTTCCACACCATCGCGCCAAAGCCACAAAGACCAAGAGGATGGAACAGGAAGCCGCCGCTGCCGTCGTCGTCGGAGCGGGGCCGTCGGGGCTCGCCGCATCGGCGTGCCTCAAGACCCTCTCGATCCCCCACGTCGTCCTCGAGCGAGAGGACTGCTTCGCCTCCCTCTGGAAGAAATATGCCTACGACCGCCTCCACCTCCACCTCCGCAAGCGGTTCTGCGAGCTCCCCCACATGCACTTCCCCCCGGACTACCCCGAGTACGTGCCCAAGGACCAGCTCCTCCGCTACTTTGACGACTACGTGGCCCGCTTCGGCATAGAGCCGGCCTACGGGAGGTCCGTGGAGTCGGCGGTCTACGACGAGGGGGACGGGAGGTGGAGGGTCGGCGCGAGGGACGTGGGCTCCGGCGAGGTCGTGGAGTACCGGTGCCGGTTCCTGGTGGTGGCCACCGGCGAGTCGAGCGATGCCTTCATCCCGGAGGTGGAGGGGATCGAGGGTTTCGGCGGGAAGGTGATTCACTCGACCCGGTACAAGAACGGGAAGGAGTTCGAGAACAGCAGGGTTTTGGTGGTCGGGTCGGGGAATTCTGGCATGGAGATCGCGCTGGACTTAGCCAACCACGGCGCAAGAACCTCCATCGTTGTCCGGAGCCCGGTAAAAAGCTTCACTTGCTTTCTCATCATTCTTTAAAAAAAAAAAAAAAGAATCTCGTTTGCATCAATAAGCAAGGATTTCGTCTACATGTTTCCGTACTTTTTTTCTGTTTTTGGTCGCAACGTGTTTCCAACCTTGCCCCTTCCTTGTTGTAAAGGAAGAATCTACATCTGATATGACACGAGAGCAAATGTCGATGTATGTTGCGCCCTGTGGAATACACAAAACTCGTCTCGACACGTTAACCCGAAGACACCGTCCGTCGGCACCCGTCGGCGAAATTCCCCACGCCTTGTCGTGACTTCATCTTCCTCGTCTGTCTCGAGATGCGCACATTGTAACCTTCCGACGAGTGTCGGCGAACATCGTTCATGGCCCCATTGCTGATACTGTGCACTTATCATCCGTAGGTACATGTGCTGTCGAGGGGGATCGCGAATCTGGGCCTGGCGCTGCTGAAGTATTTCTCACTTGGCACGGTGGACTCGTTGCTGGTGCTGCTGAGCAAGCTGGTGTACGGGGACATGTCCAAGTACGGGCTGAGGAGGCCTAGCGAGGGTCCTTTCCTCATGAAGACCAAGTATGGCAAATACCCCTTCATCGACCTCGGCACTTGCCAGAAGATTAAGTCCGGCGAGATTCAGGTAGCACGATTCGATCTCCACCTCTCCAGCTCTTGACTTCCGATCTTGCGTCTAGCATGCGAGAACGTGTGAAATTTCGTCGATTCAATTGAAGGCCGGCGACGGTCGACTATAAATTTGGTCATTATTAAAAATAAGTGGTCAGCTTGTAATAATATTTTATGGCGGTAGAAACAGAAAAAGAAAAAAAAAAAAAAAAAGGGATGATGGTCTTCGAAGCTTATCTTAATTTGCAAGTAAGACTAACATATAATGAGTAGTTCTGGCATGCCCCGCCAGTGTGACAATTTTTTCCCACGAGCGGCCTTGATTACAATTGATGGTTAGCGAAAGATTTAGTGGTTAAAACCCTAAATTGACGAAGAACGAGACTGTTTGTATAAATTTTTCTTTATACTGGGTTATGTTCTATTTTATTCAAGTAGTCTTGCATTAATTGTATGGATACCAATTTAATCTTAAATTTCTCATTTTTTGCAAATTCAATTTTAAAATTTGCGTGAAATTCTAGTGTACTCCTTTTGAGCAACCACTTCAAGAATTTTCAGTCAAGATTGATCGGAATAATTGCATTGGAATATCGCACAAAGGTTTGTGACTCGGTTAGTAAAATTGAAAAATTTAGGATCAAAACTAATATGTGCATAATGAATTGAGAGCCGATCAGGTAGTTTTCCATTAACATGCCATCCAGGTATGGACATGGATTGCCGTCATGGACTTTTGTGATGAAACTTTTGAACAGGTCCTGCCGGCGTTGGAAAGGATAGAAGGAGACGTGGCGGAGTTCGAAGACGGCAAGTCCCATCCCTTCGACGCCATCGTCTTCTGCACCGGCTTCAAGCGGTCCACCCACAAATGGCTCAAGGCACGCATACCCCATCCACACGAGATCGATTTCTTTATTCCAATTTTTATGACGTAAAGGTCTCCTAATTTTTATATACTCTATTAATTCCTTTATGGTGGTTTTTGTTTTTGTATTTTTAATTTTCGCAGGGGGATGACTACCTGCTGAACGAAGATGGGATTGCGAAACCGAGCTTCCCAAATCACTGGAAGGGCAAGAAGGGCTTGTACTGCGTCGGGCTGTCGAGGAGAGGATTCTATGGAGCTGCTTCGGACGCCCAGAACGTTGCCGACGACATCAAATCCCAACTTTAATTTCTCTCTTTTTTATTTGATTTTCCCATTTTTCCACATGATGCCATTATTATTATTATTATTATTATTATTATTATTATTATTATTATTATTAATTATTATTAATTATCTTGTATTTTGCAAGGATTGGATTGAGCTTTATATCTGCGTCAAACATAATATACTAAATAAAAAGGGAGGGTTTTACCTCAAGACCTTTCGCTTTCAAAGAAGTTTGAGAGGCTTTGGATTCTTCGCACGGGCCTCACAGCGTAAGCAAAAGCCCATGCCGGTATGACTTTTCGGGGGGTAGGTCAAGGAATGGTCCACCCGAAAATTTGGGTCTCCTCCTTAGAATTATTGAATTATTTCGAAATATAGCGAAGTCGGACCGGGCGCGAGGTGGCCGTGGTGGGGATGGGGGTGCCCGGCTTTCGGCTAGTGCCCTGCCCTCGTCACTTGCAATTACCCAAATTAGCCTTAGTAAAGATCAAAATTATCATCTAACATAATCACTCCATTCGTAATTATCCATCATAGACACAAAAAATGAAGTGAATTTTGACTGACGAATCTGCTTAGTCTTCGATGGGACATAGGTTGTTGGGAAACTTTTCTTTAAATTAGGTCAACCTAGCATGTGACGTATAGCTCTCAAGCTATATCGGGTCAATTCTAAATGATTCGACTTGACTCGGGAAAAGAGAAGAACCTTTTTTATTTTTTTTTTGGGAAACCATTATATAATTACAAAGAAATAGAGGGAAAAAAATGAGAAATATGGTAATTATGTGGTGATTATCCTAGAACAAAAATGGCTAGTATAAAAATTTTAGGTTTTAAATTATTAGCGGTCTCTACGTCACGTTGTAGTTGAGTCCGAAAAGCTATTAGTCTGACTTTTGCTTTTCCCTTTTAGGACTTGAAAAAAACATAATGAAAAGCAGATAAAATCCTCAACACACATCATTATTTCTTGCTCCGTTGGAATTGAGGATATCTTTTTGAACTTTTTTAACGAAAGAAAAGAAACAAAATTCATTTTTTAGGGTTTCATAAGATCCAAAACCCCCCAATAAGTCCCTATCATCGTCTCGATCCATCCCGAACGAGTTATAATGCACTTAAAAAAACATCGGGATCCAAGTCTAGTCCAAACGTACTCCTTTCGGGCGAGAGAACGAATGTTTACATTCTGATATCCTCCTAATTTTGTCCGTCAAATTGGAGCACGAACAAAGAAATGGCCTTCCAATCAGCGGGCGACGCGTGGAAGAAACGTCCACGGCGGTGACTTCGAAAGCAAGCCTCCAGCCCGAAGCGAAGTACCCGTTCGGATTTATCTCAGGGAATATTTGTGTGCCAAAAAATAGGGAATTTGTAATGTCAACGGGGCACGGGGAAACGTGGCTATTTAATTAACCATTTTTGTATAAAAAGAAAGCAGAAGAGTTTGCTTGTACGGAAAATAATTCATGAATGTCCATATCCATTATATGCTTACCAAACGTTGGTATTTAAGAAGCGACTAATCCTTCAACACCGCCGTCCGTCCGCGAGTAATTTCCTCGATATTTAGGGGGAAACAAATAAAATAAGACCTAGACCCAATCGGAGGATATCAGATTGACATGGGATAGGAGAGGATGACGAGATGGACTCGTTACAATAGACTGTCCTAATATCGTGTTAAGGAAGAACGAATCCTGTGTCGATCGCTGCCTATGAAATTGTGGACTTATGTCTATCGGGTCTTTCATGAAATTAGTGTATGCAAATTTTTCTATTTATTCAATGAATGGATTTTTCTATTATAAAATCACGATATAATTCTTCATGAAATCACAATAACAAATAATAAGGACTCATAAGCCTTGGCCCGGTGGCTAGCAAGGCTTGTCGAGCCTTAGCCAGCAGCTCCTTGCCGACCCTTAACAACAAGAAAAAAAAGGAAAAATATAAAATAATCACTTATTAAATATAATTAAAAATCATCCACAATCTTTGGTTAAAATTGGCAAGATGGACTTAATTGGCAAAATTTGAAATGGTTAAGGAGTCAATTAAGATAATTAAAAGGTTTAATGCTGAATTGCGAAAAATACAAGCAATTGTTGGGCGAGGGGGCAACAGGTACATGCATGCATGCATGCAGACAGAGGAAGTGCAGGCTGAAAACCAGACATATTTGGTGCTCCATTGGAAGTATCGCGCCCAGAGTAGCAAACATCGCCCGCCCCCACCCCCATGACGAAGAGAGCGAGAGAGACAGAGAGCCAGACGCAGGCAGAGGCATCTCTCCCCCCATTATTTCTTGTGCAACCCCCTCCCCCGTCCCCCCCCCCTTCTCTCCAGGCGTACGAGAGCTCACAAGTACCACCCACCACCACCACCACCACCACCTCCTCGCACGCCGTACGACACGCCTGCAGCCAGGACGTTACGCCAAGACGACGCGCTCCCGAGGACGACTCGCTGAAGAACATCAGGTACGTGCGCTCAGAGAGAGCGAGAGAGAGAGAGAGAGAGCGAGAGAGAAAGCGTGTGTCGGCCTGAATTTGCTGAGACGTTATGCTCGCGCCTCCCCTCCCCTGTCCCGTTCGCGTGCTCGCGAGCTCCCTTTTATTCCTGCCGCTCTCTCGCTCTGCTTTTTGCAGCCAACACCGAGACTGATCGACACGCAGGGGTGCAGCGGGATCGGGATAGAGAGGATGAGCTCCTGCGTCGAGAGCCACGACCGCTCGTCTTCTTCCTGCGGCAACATCGGAACTGGTGATCCTCCCGCTCCTTTTACTCCGTTTTGGCTCCTGCGTGTTGTATCTACCGTCGTCTGTTAGATGCTGTGCGCAGAGCTTGATCATTGGGATTGTCGATGCACTGCTGTTGCTGCTCGCGGTGCGAATGCGACCTTGGCCTTACTTTTATTTGAACGAGAAGAGCTGGATATGTCAAATGATTCTTTCTCAATTCAATCGGGTTGCACTTGCGCCCTTCTTGGATGGAGGCTCTATAGAATTTCTAGCGTTCACAGCAAATTCGTTGTTCTAAGTTTGGGAGACAGGAGATGATCCTACGTCCTTATGTCAAAGAAAAATAAGTAGACAGCTTAATGGTTAATTCGCTCTGATTCGGTTCTAAGTCGACTGATCAAGTTTTCGTAAGAATTGAAATCCTGGATTGCTGCATGCTAAACAGATTTAAGGGATGTCTCTGATGTTCCCTCGCCGTCATTGCTCGCCTCCATTTCATTTCCGAACTCAAGTAGAATTTCTCTGCTGCGATGCAGGGAGAGGAGATAACCTGCACGAGCAACTATGGCACGCTTGTGCCGGTCCCCTAGCTTATGTTCCTAAAGCCAAGGAAACAGTGTTTTACTTCCCCCAAGGGCACATTGACCAGGTACTTCCCTCCTGATTCTTTTGTCACAAGACATCTAATTTTGAGTCGTGGAAATAACTGGTGGTGAGAAGGCTACAGATGATTCGCTTGACATTCATATTACTTGCATAGTAGATCTTTCACCTTCTCTTCCGATTAGAGTGATCTAATAATCGAAGGACCGATTTATCACTTAAAATCCGAACACTTCACCTTGCTTTTGGGACTTGCAAAATGGGCACAAGTGTTGTTAGCAATGTTCAGACTAGGCATGTCCTGACCATTACTCACTTTGTTCAGATTGGGAATTAGTTTCAAGCGAGATTCTTTGCGCTAACTCAATTATGTCTACTAAATCAATATTGTGCACCCCATGAATTCATATTCTTATATCACCACAAAATGATTTTGGTCATTGTGGACTCTAGCCTTTTTAGTTGTTTCAGCAGTGGGACTTATCAAATGAAAAGCCTAGTTCTATCAAATGAAAAGCCTAGTTCAAACACAATGCAATTCACCAGCACAACATCAATTTGTACCCTCAGATCATCACAGCGTGATTTTCCGTCATTGTGGATCGTAGCTTTTGTCGTAGTTTCATTGGTGTTACTTATCCAATAAAAGTCTAGTCGAAAGGCAATATAATCCTCTAGCAGACTACCTTATGTTTTCTTATAGACCAGCTACCCCAGGAAGTAGGGACTGTTAGACTAGAATCCGTTCAGCTCGATATGCTTTGGCTCGTAAACATCTGGACCTCTTTTCCCACCATATTTTCAACGCGAAACTTATTGAGTGCTAGGACACATTAGTTTGGTATTCTCATTTCCTTGGAGAATTTTGCACTTTGGTATCAAACTATCCTCCTCTTTCGCTAATGTCTGTGATTGTGTTGGATAAATTTGGTCTTAGATTGAGGCTTATACAAACCAGGATGGTGATATGGAAATGCCTATCTACAAATTGCCTTCAAAAATCCTCTGCAAGGTTGTTTGTGTTCAGCTTAAGGTATAGTTCAATTGTAGAAGACTTGCATTGATTAACTTTTTGATTTTTATTTATTTTTGGGCACTGGCCACTAATTTTTTCTCTGATTCTTTATGGTATTAAGATCCATCTCTTTTTCTTGTAGGCTGAGATTCATACAGATGAAGTGTTTGCACAAGTTACGTTGATCCCGGAGGCAAAGGTATGTGAAACTTGATACATCTTTGCTCCATCTTTCCACTTTGAACTTCGCGCACTTCATGCAGAAGTGAGCTTCAAAATTATTTTTTGTATACAAATTTACTTAAAGTTACAGAATCTTGGGCAAGTGACGAGAAGTGCATCCAGATGCTATTGCCATCAAACTAAATTAATTCATCTTTGGTGCAATTCACATGCTCTTTCCATTTGAAAGATTGGTGATCAATCAAAACTTTGCATTCTACTGGCAATTTTGCAGAAAGATGAGGTCAATCCTAACTGCAAAACTTCAGCAACACCTCCGAGGGACGATTCACATTTCTTTGTCAAAATTCTGACTCAATCTGATACAAGCACGCATGGTGGATGCTCTCTTCCTAAGCGGCCAGCAGATGAATGCCTTCCTTCCCTGGTTGTAGTCATGCAATGATGTTTTCCTTCAGTACATTAGCTGAATGCAGTAGGACCTAGGTTGACTGTTTTGGCTTTTTAGGTACTGAAAATAACAACTTGAAGTGATAATGGTACAATAGTCCCAGTTACTGGCTAAAATGATAAAACCGAAAATTACAACATACAACTAAATAAAACATGTAGGGTTATGCATCAATTACAGATACATTATAATGTCCCAACTATGGCTTAAGTGTGCTCAAGCTTATGCTGTTGATGTCATATGAAGGAGGGTTTTTCAGGTTATAGTCATTTCTGGGCAAATGTTCATGTTGTGATTGTTGTTACAGGACAAGTCACAACACCATCCAGTTCAAGATCTCGTGACAAAAGACTTGCATGGGAACTTATGGTGTTTCCGGCACATCTACCGTGGTAATATAATCGAATCAAATAACTTAGTGCAGAAGAATAATTATAAAGTACTTGCTTTGCATGCTCTCCTATGGTCGTTGCTTTTCTATTGCTGCTGCTACTGATGTATAACTCGAATGGTATCCTAAATTCCTATAATTGTATATAGTGGAACATTCAAACATCTACCATAATCATCTGTTAGCTTAATTTTTAGATAAGTTACCATTGATTCAAAGTTCTATGTGGCATTAGAGCAACAGATCTTGTACTCAAATCTCTTGTGGTGCGTCCATCTGTTACTTTTTATTGCTTTAATCTCGTGCCAAATCTTATATAGTAAACCATGCTTTCGTTTTATAGCTTAAGTATTTTGAATAAAGGTTGGCAGTGCTTCGTTCTTTCAACATATTAACATAAATAGATGACAATTCGCTTGGATACCATGATGATTTACTGGGATTTGTCATTTTAAAATTCTAGTAATTTAAACTGAAAAGTCTCTGTTGTGTGAGAAGCCATCAGAACAATCATGCATTACTGAACATTCTGTGTGTATTTCTCGGATAAGGATCATATTGAATTCTTCTCGATACATAGATTTGGATTGGCACTCCTACTCTTAGTTTAATTCAGTGTTCATCTCTTGTACACTACCAAAGTACTAGACAACGAGGTACAGGCAATTCTTTTATTGGAAGCACTTGACAACTACCACTGTGCTGTTACGTCAGTTATTTTATGGAATGTTAGATGTAATTACCCCTTACCATGCGTGTCAAAATAAATCAATATCCTGGATTGAAAGATAAATGAACCATTTTTACAATATGAACCACAGTTTCCCACATGATTTCATCTTTTCATATCTCACTATTTTCCACGACGTATGTAGGTAAACCAGAAAGGCATTTGCTCACAAGAGGCTGGAGTGATTTTTTGACTTCAAAGAAGCTGGTCACTGGAGATGCATGCATATTCCTTAGGTTCTCTTTATCTCTCTCTCACACACTCTTACACCCGTCTCTGATGATGTCCCTGTGTCCCCACTTCTGGTTGTTTTGTTTAAGGGTAATACTTTTCTCTGCTCTTGCAGTGGAAGGGATGGAGATGTGCGGATTGGTGTACGCCGTCTGATGAAATCTCAAACGACCACATCGTCATCAATCCTGTCAGGCCACAGCATGCGCCATGGCATACTAGCCAGTGCGTTGCATGCAGTTTCTACTGGAACCATGTTTACTGTGTACTATCGTCCTTGGTAAACTATCTTCCGCATGACATGTGGGCAAGATATCTGAGAAACTGTGAGAATGTATCTCTAGTTGTCTAAGTGTGGACTACGTTCTGCATTCCACAGGGCTTGTACTTCAGGTTTTATCATCGGTTACCAACAGTACGTGAAAGCAATGGCAAATGACTATTCCATAGGAAAAAGATTTAGGATGCAGTTTGAAGACGAATTATGTGGAGAACAGAGGTGACTTCTGGAAACCTTTGCCATTTGAATTTATTTCTCATACAAAAAAATCTCTGTTCGAATTCTTCCAGATAAGATGAGTTTGTAAACCACAATGTACTCAGTTTTTTGTCTGATCGAATTCTCACTCCCCAAAATCTGCTATTAGTATGCTTTCTTGTTTCGTTTGAAATTTCTCAATTGATCAATGACATGAACAGGCTTGGAGGCACTGTAGTTGGCATAGAAGATCTCGACCAGATGAGATGGCCTGGCTCTGACTGGAAATGTCTCAAGGTAATTGTCCATTTCATTGTCGTTGAGATGTATGTTGCATGTTCAACATGCATCCTTTAGAGATGCTGATTTTCAAAATCTCAAAAGTTCTATTCTTCACCTATTTATTGTATTGTTCAACCATTTAGGTACAATGGGATTCCTCACGTGTCAAATGTATATGCCCAGAAAGAGTTTCTCCGTGGGATATTGAGTCCCTAGATCCAGACGGAAAGAAGCAAGCTGTTCTTCCAACCTCACTAAAGAGGACTCGTCCATGTAGCTTACAGTTGGATTGGCCTCCTGCATTTGTTATGGATGGTCAGTATTCCCTGTACTTTTGGCTTTAGAACCTACAGTGAATTTCACACCGAAGGGAACTTTTTGGGCAAACACTGAAGGAAAGCTAGCTGGGAGATTCCCCTCTATCTAACCTCTTCTGTTACTGATCGGTTTAGGTTCTCTTCTGCAGAATCCCAGTGGACTTCAGTTGCACCAAAGTCTCGAGGACAATCGGGGGTCTTTCAAGGTCAAGAAAAATCTCATTTGCCAATTAATGAATCCAATCCGCCATGGCCATTACCATTAGTACCATGTTTCCACACTCCAATCCAACATGTCCAGTTGGCATCCCAACATCAAATTCACTTAGCAGTGCATAATGCATGTCACCAGCATCCTGAGAGTGCATTTTTGGTAGGTGATGGTGGTAAAAGAGAAAGTCGGGGTCCAGGTGATCACTGGCCTCCAGCATCCATCGCTCCAGGATGTAATCCTGTTAAAAGCTTGCCAGCACAAGACGTCATGCCTGCCAACTCCACCTCCCGGGAGGCATGGACGACTTTTGAAACAAAGGATGATAATGAAAAAACCCTTGCCCAGACTAATTGCTTTGGCAAATGCAAGGTTTTTGGTGTAAGTTTAGCAGATGACACCTCGGAGCTCCCTTCACTACAAGTATCCAACTCCAGTGAACTGTCCAGCCCTTCTTCAGTTCCTCCATTATCGAAGTCCAGCGACTTTGTGCAGGTACTCGGAAAGTCTTAGACTAATTCTGCTGTTCATGACAGGAAGAATTAGTAACTGCTGTTCAGGCACTAATAAAAGTTGAAATGCTATTGATAAGCTGTAATAAAAGCCATGTGGTTTGAAAACTTCAGGCGTGAGATGCTAACAGAAAAATTTCCCTGGAATTGACAAACAACATCAAGACATTGGTATAGGCTTGTCATCAGTTTGAAATTCGAAACATGCAGTCGCTCGTAAGATTAAAAGATTGAAAACAATTCCCATATGAAGCTGTCGAAGCTAGACTGCTATCTGCAATTCATTCTTTCCTTAGAAGGCTTGTTCCAAGGGAGACGGCAATTCATTCTTTTTTATATTTTGCTCCTTGTAGATTCTTTAATGGAAAATTCAGTCTGCAAGGTCACTTTGAGAAAATAATCCCTCCTTTACATGGCAGGTTATCATAAATGAAACTGCTCGAGGAAGGCTGGCCGACCTCAGCCCATTCGAAGGCTATGATAAATTCATTCACGGGCTTGATCAGATGTTTTATTTTGGCAGAAACTTGATCGACAGAAGCAGTGGGTGGCACGTGAAAAGCATGGATGACAACGGTGACAGTGTGCCAATATGGGATTATAACCGGTAGTTAACGCACGCTACTCACTTTTGGTGATTACAGAAATATAAAACGGTCGCTCTTTGGAATAGCACATGTTAACCATCTTGCTGTTCATTGTCACTGACGAGGGATTGTATATGCAGGGAAATTGTCTCTATGATACATCAAGGACTCATTTGCCCAGAGGAAGAAGAACAAGGCAAACAGGGAACATGCTCATCTGATGTAGTTTCTTCCTAAAGCTTCCGCCGGTCATGTCACTTGTGTGGTTCTTTCTCACTTTGTCTACTCAAGTTTATGATGATTGGGACTTGTTTTAGACCTTTTGCCAATGATATGCGAGCGCATTGACAATGTCGCTGCTGATTTGTGCTTTTGATTGCTTCTGGATCTTCATTAATTTATATCAATAACGCACACTGTGCTGGAAATCTATGGTTGCTCCCTTGGCAATGCATTCAAACTGCGGTCTCCTGAAATGCAGTTATCAAACATTCTTCGCCGAGGAATGCAGCTATGACACCCTCTACTTAAATTCATGACATGATTGAGAGGAAAGAATCAAAGCAAGATGAATGCTAAAGCTAGCCTTGAATCTCTCTTTGTTTGCATCCATCCACCGGTGTGTAGAATAGGAGTCTGACCATCGATGACTTGCCAATGAGGCCAGAGCTTCTAGTTTTCATTACCGTCTGCTAATGTCTGCTAATGTGTATCTCTAGCTGAAGTGACTTGGAAGAGGACATTTTGGGAAATGCTTTCTTTGGTATCGTTTTAGGACCTTGTTTTCGACTATTAGGAATCTCCAAATAATTAGGTCTTTGCGCTTGTATTGCTTGACTATCAAAAAATGAAAATGAAAAATGAAACAGGAGTCGGACTTTTTGATAAAGTTGATCTTTTTTTTTTTGATCGAAGATAAAGTTGATTTACCCATCAAGAAAACACAAACATTCAAGATTTAGCAAGAACTTTTTAGAAACATTCAATTTTAACTTTAGGGAGAAACTAACAAATCTCTTGTTATAGATTATTTGGATAATTATTCATCTGTCTATAGTAAACTTGAAATTTTTAATCAATAAATAATATTTTCATTATAAATAGCAATTTATGACACTGATCTAATTCTCATTCTAGGCAAGAACCAGGAACCCATCACCCTTAATACATTCACTAAAAAGTCTATAAGAAAAACATTTGAAATCGAAGAGCTTCAACAATTTCACAATCGTTCGACCAAAAACAGAAAAGAAAGACAATTTCACAATCGAAACGACGTCGTTCCCTCCCACCTTATCCGAAACATCTCTTTCCTTGCTCTCGATTAGCCATGGCGTCTCTGCATCGTCTCTCGTCTTCTCGCCGCTATTCTCTCTCTCTCTCTCTCTCTCTCTCTCTAGCCCTCTCTCCCCGAGCAAAACTGCATCGCCGATGGCGTCTCTGATCTCCCACCTCGCGAGCGCCACCCTCCCAAACCGCAATCGCCTTCCCGGCGACGATCTTCTCGTGGCGACCGCCGCGGCTCCGATCGCCTTCCCCTCCAGCTCGCGCTCGCGCTTCACTTCAAATCATCCGGTCAATCTCATCGCCTCCGCCACGAACCGGTCCAGGCCTCGCGTTTGCAATCCCAAAAGCAGCGGAGACGACGAAGCTTCCGTCGAAGAGCTCCGGATCCCCGACCATTGGTTGCTTCCTCCCAAGGCTCGGGAGGTATTCGCTCTTGCATCGCTTTCTCTGAACTCGGTTTTCTCGTTCTGATAACAGCCCGGAATCAAACGCACGATTGGATTTTCTCAATCGAATTTTTTCTACTTCAGTGCTGAAAAGGATTTATCTTTTGGTGTCAATTAGAGACTCTCAAGTTTTTAGACTTTGAATACGTGCGATTTCGAGGTTTTCCCAGTTACTTCTCAGCGGAACCAGTGAAATTTGCCATCTTTTTGCGGTTTTGTGTGCGCTTGTTTGTGGGAATTTACATCCTTACTCCGGTACTCACCGCATTTCTTGGACTGTGGAAAAATTTTATATCTAGGAATCTGAGTGGCTCAGGGTTTCTCTGCATAAATGGCTGGACGACGAGTACTGCCCGGAGGAGACTAATGTCGAGATCAGCGAGGTCGCCGCGAGCGCGTACTACAGTTCCTTGCTGGAGAAGCAAACCGACCTGGGCGAGATCCTGTTGAACATGGCTAGAGAATTGGAGTCGATCTCCTACCAGGACAGCTTTCATGGGGCATTCTCGTCGGCAAACGCGGCAATCGATTTGATATGTCGGCGGATAGAGCAGTCGTAGCGGTACGCACTCTCATTGCTTCAAGTAAGCAGACTCTTGTTGAGATTTTTGCCATGTAGACTTAAATTTTCTCTTCCAGTCTGCTTAAAACATCTACATAGATAGGGAAATGTGTTGACAAGACTAACCGCTTCTAACATAGCCAATTTTCCATTGGCCTGGTTTAGTTGGCCTAGAGAATATGTCTAAATGGAATTTGTTTGAGAGCATTGTTCCCGTACGAGATGTGCTAACTATCAGTTCCCGAGAGAAACTTGCAACCAAAGATTAAGAATTTGGGATCACTTAAATAGCGCTTGAAGAAACCTGATTAAAACAAGCTTGTGAGGAAATCATATGTGCAATCCCTACTCAATGCTTCATAAGGAACTGAGAAAAAACCAGGAAGAAGAATTCTATACAACTCTTGTCGAGAATCTTTCACTCTTACTTGGTATGTAAACCAACTCTCAGTGCACCTGGTCCGGTGCAGGCAGCGCTAAACTCTTCATCACCGTGAAGCCTCCATCCACCACCAGATTATGCCCATTGACATACTTTGCATCATCTGATGCGAGGTAGAGTGCAGCATTGGCGATGTCGCTAGTTTCACAATTATCCCCCACCAAAGCACCAGCATCATGTAAGATCTTCTCAATCCGTGAATCTTCTACACCACGATAGATTTGCCTCATTTCTTCCATCACAAATGGGGTTGGGATGGCGAAAGGCGATATGCTGTTGACTCTGATGCCATACCTACAAATACAGGTGAAAAGGAACCAACTCACCAGGGAGAGCAAACTGGACAAAACTAGATGAAAACAAGAAACTAAGGGCAGAGCCTATTAAGTGAAGAATGTTTCAAACTCGTCATAAGAGACAAATATCAGAAGTTACGTTTTATTTCAAACAATAAAATAACATTTTACGGGAAACCCATGTGATCAAGAGCCAGAAGTATCTAGATGTCTCTTTGGACCCAAGCCAACCCCATCCATGACTATCCTTACCTGCATAACTCGGCCGCAGCTGACCTCATTATCCCTATAACTGTGGACTTCGAGATGGAGTACGTGTGCTGTGCAGTTCCTCCAACCAATCCTGTGATGCTGGCGGTACAGAGGATCGAGCCAGTCCTGTGAGGGATCATCACTCGTGCCCCATGCTTTATTCCGGCAACGACGCCTCGTACATTGATGCTCATCACCCGATCAAACACATCAAGGTCGAGGTCAGTGATGCTTGGTGGAGTGCGGCAGGCAACCCCAGCATTGTTGTACATGATGTCGAGTTGATTGAATCGGGAAACTGTGAAATCGACAGCATTTGAGATGTCTGATTCTTTGGTTACATCACACGTGATGAAGACGGCATCAGGTCCAAGCTCTTCAGCAGTTTCTTGGCCGAGCTGGTGCTGGATATCCGCAATCACAACCTTGGCACCATGGGTGACGAACTTAGCTGCAGTCGCCTTGCCTATGCCACTGGCTGCTCCTGTGATCAGTGCCACCTTGCCTTCTAGCTTCCTGTGGCATGGTATGTGAATTGTATTGCATAATAATGGGTTATGACTGTGTTTTGCCGGGGTAGGATAAAACAGGGGAAGGGTAAGCGATCAATTGTCTCTTCTCATGAAAGTGAACTGATATAAGTGAGTTACTTGTGTTCTGCTGACACTTACGAGCATTAAGACAATATAGAGTCAGAGAGGCAGCTTGGTTATACTTTGCAAAACGGAATATTATTTTTGTACGTTTGATAGTCCATGAAAGTCTGACTGTTTTTGACTTGCAATGGTAAGTAGAACTCTTGATCGTGGACTCCTAGATATTGAAGTGCTTCAAGTGAATTTGCTCTGGTAGAGTCCAAATGTTGACCATGGAGATGGCATTTAACATAAGATGAACCTCTACGTTCCGTCGCTAGAGCTTCAATAGGACCTCACTTGAGTCGTTGCAGGATGAACACATGACCAGAGTCTTTTAACTTATAGACTATAGTGTGAACACAGCAGGGGAAAAAGTGCAGATGAATCGAGCTAGCGAATATAACCCAGGTACAAAAAATCGTACTTCAGATAATCAAGGAGAACTTGATCACACCTTCCTGTGTCAGTGGAGAATCTGCTGATCGCATTCTGATTGATTAAGCCGCTGTTACTGAGAAGGGTTTTGCTGTCATTGCACATTTTAGAACTCACATCATGAAGGAGGAGGAGGAGCAGAAGAAGAAGAAGAAGAAGAAGAATAAAGAGGAGGAGGGTGCACACCTTAGAGCAATTCCCAGCTTCCTTCCAAGCATAGTTTCAACTGATGTCTCAGAGAACGATGAGATGGATCTCAGAGAGAGAGAGAGAGAGAGAGAGAGAGAGAGATTCTATTGTGTTTATGGGAGAAGTTCTGTAAGTGCTCACGTGACGTTAACAGACACAAAAACAACAGCATCGTTACTGTACTTGTCCCCTGAAGACGTCCGCAATTTGTGTGCTGCTTTCGCTATGGTTGGATGCAATCGTAACGAGGTAGACAATTTCGCTGTGACTTGAAGGAGCTGAGCGTTTTGTTCTCGTCGAATTGTCAAAGCTTGAAGGAGCTGGCATCCAATTGTGGGAACATCTTTTGGACTAAAAAGGAAAGGTGAGTGTTTTTGGTCATTGGTTAGAACTCGAAACAGCAGTGGTGCTCAGAACCCACCACAAGAACACGGAAGTCGATAAATGAATACGGATCAATTGAAATTTGTGGGTGAATTTGGGGGAATTTTTATGATTGTGCTGTGGGGTGTGGTCCCTCTAGTTGCTTCTCCAAGGAGCCAATCGAAGGGGACGGGTTAGGAATGACCTTTGTGTTTCTCGTGACATGGCCTTTTTAGGCGCGCTTTGACTTTCATTTTCTAATTTCGTTTTTTACTTTTTTTTTTGGGGTTGGAAAGAAATTTTTTATTTCATATGAAAAAGAGGTGCTTAATTTGAAGAAAAATATCCAAATCCCATAAAGCAAGTAAATTCCGAATGAGAATTAACTTGGTATAACTTTCAGAGACTCGCTCATTTCACACAACCGACGGTCGGTTGTCAAATCTTGTATTATTATCAATGACGAGAACATGTCGAAAAATCCCTCTCCAATAACTATAGCTTTACCTAAAGGCATTATGTGTTTAAGTTTGATGTCCCCAACATTGTCATCGTATAGAGACCGCAACAACACCAAAAGGTTAAAAGAGCATAGAAAACACCTTTTATCGGCCTTTTGTCGAGCGTTGCCATACTTAGGTCACTCGATCTTATAGACCTTAGTTAGGCTCATTGTGGCCCTTGAAGATGATGAACAGTAGGACCTTTCGTTTTTCCTTATATTTCTTTTAACTTTAAATCTAATTCATAAAATATTACACCAAAAGTCACTAATTAAATGTTATTTACTTTGCACAAGTCCACACATCCAGTCAATGATATTTGGAAAAATAACTTTGCATTTCCCCAAAAGTCAACCAAACGCAATTAGTCCATTTGATTATCAAATAATCTCTTTAGATCTAATGAACCTAGAAATAAATCATGGAGATACAAATATAGCTCAGCCTCAAATTTTCTTTTTGACTTTTTTCGATTGGGCTCCCTCTTCAATAAAGTATTTTGTCCAATAGCCGCATCATACGGCAAGGCCACATGTCACACCACGTGTCATTGTCATGCGTCAATGCATTATCTCATATGACTAATTCATAAAATACCCATTTCTCATTGTGTTGTCTTTTTCAATGTGAGGATATTTTCATGTTCATGTGATGATCATTCGACACCATGTAATATAATAAGAACAAGCGGTCCCTTAGGACGATGAGCACATTTTTTGAGCAGATGGTCACGGTAACGTATAACGTGTGGTTGACATGCAAGGAAAATTACTTTTTCCATTTCCCAACAGAGGTGGCTTATATAAAGGGGCTCCTAGGCGCGTGATTGAATTAAAAAATAGTAGATCTAACCTCCCAGATAAGGGCATTTGGTCTAGTGGTATGATTCTCGCTTAGGGTGCGAGAGGTCCCGAGTTCAATTCTCGGAATGCCCCGGTCCCCTTTGTTTAATTCCTTTTTCAGTCTATCTTTTAAAACTTTAATAGCAGTTTCCAAAACGGGCTTAGGGTTCGTGACGTTTTAGACCTATGAAAGCCCACAGGCTCAGAAAAGACACCACGTTGAAGCTATGAACTTGACTGGGCTCCATCTTTATTCGCTCTATCTTCTTTTCGACGACGACCAACACCATAAATGAATGTATACCGTAAGTAATTAAGTATTCCTCTTGAACACACTCTTCGATAAAAAAGCATATCTTATGAATAAAAGAAAAAACAAGAACAAGGAGAACCTTTCATGGGTTCGAAACTAGCAAGCGAGTAGTCACATATGAGAATGTAAGATGGCAAAATATGCAATGATTATATAAGGAATAGATATTTCTTGGTTTTTATTAATTTTTTGCAATTGAAGATGTACCTCATTCAAAAGTCATTTTCCAATTTTCTCGCACGATGGAGCTAGTCTACATTTAGTTTTATATCTAGAGAGATGATGTGATTATCTTCTTTTTTTTTCCTTTTCTTTTTAATTGGCTAGACCGACCTCATGGTAGTTGGGCGAGGTTGAGCCTCGCTAGGGCCGACAAGGCTTTTTATTTTATTTTTTTTTTGCGCCAAAACAATATTTAGATAAATGGTTGAAATGTTCATATCTTCTTGTTACCCATGGTTAATTGATTTAAAGAAAGGACAAAATGAAAATGGCATTGTTCTTCGTACTCATAATAAATGTGCCAATGGTTGATATAACAAGTATTCAATGAAATGGGAAGAAACTCCTTTGATGATGTCTAAGGACATATGTGTAAACTTGCAAGACTACTTTCATCCCTAGCTATTCCAATTTATAGGAAAATGAAATATTGTGGGTGATAGGAAGAGAGAATGAGGGAAGGAGAAAGGGCAAAAAAAAAAAGAAAAATGAAAACAGCGAAAAAGGTGGGGCACCCAAAGCGAGAATCATACCACTAGACCAAATGCCCGGCTATATGCTAATTCAGTTTTCATTATAATGATAATGTTTGCAATGTGAGCAATTCAAATTTTTTCCGTTTTTCAAAAATTAGCTGTTGGCGATGCTATGCTCAGAAAAATCCTTGAGATAACCTTGATCCTTGACCCCTTACGTACCCTTTCATGTTTAAGTTTTGCGTTGGATTCTCCAAACTAAGATTAAAGTATGTTTGTGGGTTAACATTTTTGAAACTTAAATGTTTTAACATCTCACATTCTCTGAGTTAAAAATATTTTTCTATCCAATGCATATGCCATGTGACATGCTAATAAAAGGTTACAATTCCAATTTTTTTTTTTTTTTTTTGAAACATGATCCTGATCGAGCAACCTCATTTTGTATGTCTAGAACATTAAATACAAGATAACGCCATTAATTGGAAGCGTTTCATTGTGTTAACATATCACAGAGTATAACTCTTAATTTTATCTTGGTTTACTTGGGAATTTGACTGACTGGAGGATGTCCGTCCCATCCTTTAATGCGATGGTGATGGATTCTTTTAGACTTTTACTAGTCACCCAAGTCCTTTCCATAGTTCTTGTCCGACAGAAACTTAGGAGGGAATGAAGTCTTGTAAATGACTTTCGAGAACTATCTAGATTTCAAGCCCGTTTGGAAATGGTCGTAATATTGACCCGTGCATTGCGCGTCGCCGGTCTTGTTCCATTGCCAAATTCCTCATCCGCACTAAGCGGGAAGAAAAATCTGGGTATGATGGGAACAATTCGATTGAAATCGTTTTGGTGAGAAAATACATATTCTGCAAGTACAAGTATAGAGTCAACCTTTAATTAGAAGTTTTCATGTGAAATCAACGTGAATTGAAAGAATTAGGAATCTCTCGACTTATGGAATGACCTTATTCTTTCTAACCAGGTGCACATCGGTCACGATCTAAGGTCACAACCTTCTCCATAGGTTGTTTACCAATTCAAGCTCGCCTCCAATCATCTCTCGATGCAAAGGTTGCAACCCAAGGCCCCAATCTTTGTTAAAGGTTATTACCTCATCTTCGACATCGCCTCTCATCGTCGATGAGGAACAAGCGGTGGAGAGGCGAGGTGCGGCGGTGGTGGAGAGCCGAAGAGCTCGGGAAGGGCGAGCGGAGGTGGAAGCGGAGGGGGAGAGCGTGCACTGTAAATTGATGGTATTTCATAATTTTTTTTAAAAAGATAAGTTAGTCAATTTGAGGTAAAATACCCAATTTTCCCCTAACCGTGTAGGACCCATTTCCGAACTAGAATAATGTATCATGTACTATTTGGCCAATGATTTATTTGTTTTCCACACTATATGGTACGTCCACTATGATCAACGGAAAAAAGATATTTATTTTTTAAATATATTGTCAGAAATTTTCACCTTGACTAATATATATTGTGAGGGGCGCCATTCGCATGCATTCAATAAGGCTTCATCGCCTTATAATGATAATAAGGTCCTTCAAGAAAATGGTGCGCATTTAATCTTTTTTATAACATTTATGTTAATATTGGAAGACCAGATTACCGTAGTTGACGGGTAATATGGAAGACCGGCCCCTCTTTATTCCACGGAAAACCGTCGTTGCCCTTTCGGGGAATTTCAGAAATTTTTTATATGATAAGGAAAGGAAAGGGGTCGCTAGCTTGAACACTGAGGCATGTAATTATTATGATCGTGATATAAATTTGGCGAAATCACGAGTCAAAATTAGAACGCTATGCCGCCACAAAAGTCAAGATAAAAAATATATATATACTGTAAATGCACTTTTTCATTATCTGGGGAATTGGAAGTCTATAATTTCAAATATATATATATATCTAAATCATAGACAAAATTCTTGACTTCAACAACTTGAGATAGCAAATTGAGGAGAAAAAAATGAGTTGAATACCTGAAAATGATCCCGTGATTAGGATGCGAAGTAAGACATTTGCTAGATGTGCATCTACATTCTTTTAATTTCCCAATCTTTCCAATTTATAATAATATAAACCAAAATAATCTTTATCAAGCAAAAGGCATCCAAACTTCAGAGCATCTTAAACCTCAAATTTTTGCCCAAAATTACCAATAAAGAACATATCTACTATACTTATGTGAAAGAATAGGAATGCACTAAAAATAACTAAAATGGTACCTTATTAAACAAAAGATAATACTATAATTATAAAGTAGTCAGCATAACTTTTGTCTGGTAAATCCCTCATAAAATCCAATTTTATTTTATTTTTCATCTCACAACTATTCTGATTCACCAGCCAAAACAATTCAAATCACACTTCTTTCTTCATCGAAATTAAAAAGAATAAAAAAGATCATCTTTTTACAAGTGTGTTTTTCTGTACTCGAACACATGACAAAACTCCGTCGTTTTCGCGTGAACAGAAGCCTCAAAATCAAGGGGGATTGATTTTAATTCCACAGATACTTAGCTTGCATAGTGACCCCACACAACAGTTTTTCCTACTCCAATTAACTTAGCTTTCTCCTCCAAATTTCAAATTAGGGGATCAAATAGAGTCAACGGACCCCTAAGATTCAAATCAGGATGTTTCCTACTTCATACCAAAAAGCTAACCTCAATTAAGATAAACCATCCACTGCTTACCTCACGAGAGTAATTAGAGAGTCAGCCAAATTGGCGCTGAAACATGCGGATGGGTCAGAAGCTCTCTCCAAACAACGTTTGAAAAAACACGATGGACGGTTGGATTTTGCACCGTGGAATCGCCAGCTCAACGACAATTGTTATATCGACGACACCGGTCGAGAATTCAGAAGAGTCAGACGCCGTGTGTAAACCTCTTCAATTCCCGCTCCCTTCCCTGTTCAACGGCTGCCCAATCTTGACTCCCTCTCTCTGTCTCTCGGATGTTTTCTTTTGTCGGCATGCAAGAACTAGGAAAGTGCTGCCTGCCCTTTATGTCCTCATTGTAGAAAAACGAGGCTTTCTCTTCTTTCTTTTTCTTTCCTCCAATATGATCTCGGGGCTTGCTTTCTTCGTCTTTTTCAAAATGTAATTTTGACGCGCCCAAGTATGCCAAGCAGTGTGTTCGGACTATCGTGATTCGATGGCAATTCATTGATACTAATTTAGTCATAAACTTTTCAATTGGATCAATCAGTCATAAATCTTTTAAAATTGGTACCAATTCAATCCATCTAACTAATTTTTGTTGGCTGGCGCTAACGTGGAAGTCGACTGTCATTACTAACGTTCGCATGCGATTTTTAATTTTTATTTTTATTTTTCGATTCTTTTTTTTTTTTTTTTTTTTTTTTTTCTTCTTCCTCCTTGGATTCCTTGCAATAGCTAACAAGCCTCCAGCGAGGCTCGCTAGCCACTAAGCAAGGACCGCCAAGCCCTCGCCAACCACTGGGCAAGGGATTCGTGACCCTCGCGAGCCGCCAAAGGCTTGCTAACCATTGTTGGAGAAGAAGGCCAGGAGGAAGAGGAGGAAAAATAAAGGGAAAAGGAAAATGAAAATGAAAATAATAATAATAAATTGGAATAAAATAAAATAAAAAAATATTTAAAAATTACCACATCAAGTATTCGTCAGTCGATCGGCATCAGTGTCAGCACTAGCCGGCTAATTTGACTAGATAAATTGAATTAATATTAACGTGAAAAGATTTATGATTAAATTAGTCTAATCAAAATATTTAAAACTGAATTGATATGAATGTCATAGGTTAATGATTCTTTTTTTTTTTTAACTTTTCCTTGTAATAAGAAGTCGACCCTTTAATTGTAGGTGAATTTATGGAAATCGAGGACAAGTCATCACAGTTCGGATGTGATCAATGACGTAGACAATATAATTAAGTATCGTTCTTTCACATGGCCATTTCCTTTCACTGCTTTATGTGCAGAAGTTTATTAAAGAATAGAAGACCAAGTCAGCCATAACAATCCTAACCCCGTAGCCCCAAATTGACCCTTTTCTTGATCCGTGCTGCCCCCAAGAAAACAAATCCAAAAAAATGATAAAAGCAAAAAAAGAAAAAAAAAAGAAAAATTTTCCTTCAAATTTCTCCTCATCGGGTGGGGTCAGACACGCAGTAATCATTACATCGAGAGCTTCTAGACGAGACTTCCGTTGTTTAATCAAACCCAGTAGTTGTCAATACTTTTTATTGCACAATTCAATTGCGTTGGGTTTCAATCATTTCTAGAAGGACGAGGAGGAGAAGAAGGAGAGCACATGGTTGGTTCCTCGCCATCTCTCCCCCATCCTCTTTTCTTCTTGGATATAAAGATTTCTGACAGCTTCCTAACAGAGATTACCGCCCACCACGAGATCTGAAGTGTCAAACAAGACAGGCCACATCATTTGGTGATGCCCCTTGATACAAGTAGCCAATTCCAATTTACAGCCGCCCTCCGCCTTGAATCCCTTCCTCGCTTCCTCGCTTCCTCGTTTTCTCTTCGGAGTACATAATGCCATGAGAAATTTCTCTACCCTTCTGCGGAAATAGTCGGAACTCGCCTGACGACCACAGACTTAGAGGAGAGGAGAGATGGAGGACTGGATGCTGAGGAATGGAGCCGACTTGTCGTCCTTCTTCCTGTTGGAAGCCACCGGGGACTCCGAGGTCGACGGGAGGGATCCCGGGGATGAGGAGGTGCCGATGGAAGAGGACGACGCGGGGTCCTGCAGCTACGACTCGTCCGACTGGGCCAATGCAGACGACGTCGGGGAATGCGATGTCGCGGCGTGTCTCAGAGATGGCCATCGTTGCGAAGAGGATGAGGAGGAGTTCGATGAGGACGAGCAGAACAGCCCCGTGCAGCTTCCGGGAGGGGAGTACAAGTCCTGCGTCTCGGCGGAGTCGACCAACGAGTTGATGAACGAGAGGGAGAGGAGCAAGCTGTTTTGGGAGGCTTGCCTGGCTTCTTGATCTTGATCCGGGTTCGCCTTCGAGCGTTCAATATCCGCTTGAAGGTTCTAAATTCTTTTTGCCTTTTGTTCAGCCAATAATTTGCACATAGGAATGAAACGATGCCTAACTTACTGTCCAGCTATGCCTCCATGTTACATGAATGGAGAAGGCTTGATTCTCGCAAAGCTATTTTCAGTTCGAGTTCGAGCTCGAGTAAGACTCCCGATTGCGCGTAGTTCCTGTGAAATGCTGCAGATTCTCTAGTGCCGAGTATCTCTCGCTCGAACAATCTTGGCTCGAAGTCGAACGGGATCATGAGCGCGCGCGCGTATGCGAATTCGGCAGCAACAGCTGCTGAACGTTGACTTGCACGGATATTAACGTTACTCAAACTCGACCCGCTCGGCTTAAACTCGAATAGCCATTAAGGAAAAGCTCGGGTAGCTCACGGGCAATCGTGCTTATTTGTACCCGTGTCGACCTGCCAATCATCTTGCATCAGCAGAGCTTTGACAGACATCCAATTGCTCAGTAGCGGGATGAATCTGCTAGGCCTTCCTTCTCCCTCTGCTAATTCAAATTGTTGGTCGGTTAGTTGCCTTAATGTCTTCTGCCAGTAGGTCAAATGCTCCACGCCATCATCATACATCCACGAGGGCAACCTATGACAAAACGTTACCGACACCAGAAGAATTTTATGAGCATCAGAAGAGGGCCAACTGCCAAATTTCTACAATTTTTTTCCCATTATGACTCTTCATGACAGGTTGTTTCTTCCTATATCAGAAAGACAACCTCGGTGGTCCAGAGTTGGTACCAAATGCAACCACCGTCACAAGTAGACAGTCCCAAAGATCCAAAAGAAAACACCTCCCGTGTCCCCAATTTATTGCAGGCCTCCCTCACTTCATGACCGATGAATGCGAAAGGAATTTTACTCATTTTGAGGCTCTCTTTCGTCCTTGTCCCAGGAATATGGAAATGAAAATGAATATAGGCAATCGCAGTCGCAATCGCACAAGAATTCCAACTAATGTAAATTGGACAACAGAAAAACTCCACTAGCAAAGGCACAATCAGTGGTAATCCACCGAAGGATCACCAATTCTCCTTCTGCATTGCATACAGTAGAAAGGACAGATCAAGACCCACCACATATCAATTTCACGTACAGATTGAATCGGGCGAGATTTCCATCACAAGGTTAGGATCCTTGGTTAAGAAAACTACGAAACAATCATGAACTTTCAGCAGCTCAGCCCTGAGCTGAACCCCGATCCTAAAAATCCACCCTAGCAAAAAAGCACTCCCAATCACTCTTCAAAGTCAACACACCCAGAAGTATAATGTACATAAGATTAAGAAGCCATGACTCTAAGACAACACATGAAATCTGCGGAGTATGATCCCGAAGAATGGGAAATAAGAGTTTGGTCAGACAACCGAGGGCATACAAGAGAACAAATCTACCATCTCCATGCCGTTCGTCCTTTCGCATTCCTTCTGCGGACTCTTTATGTCAATGACTTGTGCTTCTCCTATCCTCCAACTTGTCCCAGAATCTTCTCCATTGCTAGTCGTCAAAGTGGAAGTCCTGTTTTTGCTATCAGTGAATGAAATAGCCGACTCATCATTGACATGCAAGCAATTTCTAGGACTTCCATAGTTTTGTTCCACTTTGCTCGATGGCCTTTCAGATGGAACATTTGCATTTTCTGCATGATTGCATTCTTCCAATTGCCTCAAGAAGCAATCCTCTATTTCACTCAATGATCTGCCCTCGTCTTCTTCCATGCAGCTGCAGCTGTAATTTGCATCATCGTTGTCATCAAAGTCTGACGTTAGCCCTCTTAATTCACAGCTGGTATCCATCTCTTGCTGACTGTTATATTCATAATCAGATTGTTGCCCGGAGGAACGAGATGACATGGGTGAGTATACTCCAGCAGCAGCAGGCTCTTCACGTTCTCTGAGAGTCTTCATGATCAGAGTCTCGAGCAAGTTCATTACTTGCACAGCGTGCATCAGAGCTGTAAATGGATCAGACATCTACAGAGAAAAGAAGAATGCATTGCTTAAGTTCTTGCTCTTGGGAAGTTGAACTTCCTTTTAGTAATTCAACTTAATGATATCATTTTCATATTCGATTGTTAGAAGAATTACAGAAATCCTGCAAATTTGAGCTAGGCTTTTAGTATCATAACAACGAAAGGCGATAGTTTTTGTGAACTTATGATTACAGTTGCGGCTGGAGTCATCTCTTCTAACCACTTTTCTCTTTCGTCATCTGAGTATCCTATCTCATCCTCCTCTCACCTTGGAGTCCAACATCAACATAGCCAACATGTTGAATTTCACAGAAGCATAAGGATGGTATCTGTCAAACCTGACCAATATCAAAACTTCTGAAAGATCTGATTAAGTACCTGAGTCATGTTTCCCGCAAAAACCAACGCAGTGTTTCATGCATTCGTTTTGTTGAACTCTCTTCCTCGACCACATCAGCCATAAGACTGACAACCCAATCGAGCAATGCCGACTCGGTTGGCTTTAGCTGCTTCACTAGCTCAACGGATTTTTCGTCAATGTTGCATTGGAGAACTTGTTCCGGGGAATGCCCATCGAGCACGCCAGAGGGGAGCTCTCGGAACCAGGCTATGATTAGACCTGCCAAACAGTGAACATCGATATCATCGGGCACAATGCCCTTGTTCAACTGGTCCCTCACATGCTCCTCTTCGGCCTGCAGAACCAGATAGAGTTAGGGTGAAAACCAAGGACTTAAAACAAGAATTAGGAAATGCTTTGCCTGCAAGATAATATCAGTGGACTGGAGTGATTCTACCTTCAAACCGCCTTGCGAGTAAAGCCGTTCCTGCATGAGCAAAAGAATGGAGGGGACGCTATTTCCCCCTGAATTATACGAGCACTGCATCGACCCAGCCGAAAGTCCAAACACACTGTCACTGCAAAAGAGAAGACCCAAAAATTAAGCCTTTTTTTTTTTTAACTTTTTGGCCAAGACATGCAAATCAAGTTCAAACGCAAACTAACTGTGGATTCGAGCCCGCGGGAAAAACAGATTCGCGGTAAACCAAGAGGATATGGCGTAAAGGTTAGTACCACAAATGTCCAAATGAGAAAAGCTACCAAACAAGAAAGAACCAACCGACATAGGGCATAAAGTCCTTACCTTTTCGTTTTAACCAATTTGTTTTTTTTAGGTAAGGACGTTTTAACCAATCTGTTGGTACCTTCTAAAGTGGAGACCTTTCAGCTAGTAAAGAAAGACTCTGACCTTCGTCGACGCATAAGCAAGCGACACAATTTCATTAAAAAAAAGACACATAGGACGAATAGCCAGAATTTACCATTGGAGATATTTAAGTTATTGTTTTTTTATCGATATAACACTAAAGTGATCGCTCCAAAACTTTCGTACTGAAATTCAACGCAATAGAAAAGTTAAAACATTTTTTATGATCTTTTTCCTTAAAATGTGCTTCTTCTATTTTATTTACTCAGTAGATATTTCTGTTAACTATAAGCATCATGGAGCATTAAAATGAAAAAAAAAAACATTTAAGCAGGATAAATGCAATGAAAATGATGTTAAACCAGTCGTGTAACCAAGGCGAGCCACATGATTACTTTAACATGTCAATACGCACACACCTTAATCCTCTGTTGGGTTAAAAAAATTTCTTGCCCTAGCCTTGGCAATACTCAACTTAATTTTAAATTTTCATGATCTAAATATTACCTTTTAACGGCTTGTTAAGATCGGAAATAAACATTTATTATTAGCCATAATTAGATTTTTCCTTTTATTGAAAAACATTTTAACTAAATTAACAAATATATATATTAATTAATCCTACCTTTTTTAAAAGAATGAATAGATAATCTAAATGTGTCCACACTAAAAAAAGCAAAATATGAATCACTCAAATTTTTCGTAAGGAAAAAGGAGCATCGAAAGTGAGAAAATATTCGGTGGTTTGTCATGTCAACACCTCACGTGGCCGTATATATTTTTTTCACTCAATGATGTCTTGACACGTGTAAGTAAAAAATCTTCTCTCCTTCGCTTCTGCTCTCTTCCTCCTCCATCCATAGCCGCCGACCTCCGGTCCTCCTCGGCCGTTGCCACCAGCGGAGTCACCGGCGCCGTGAACAGGCCGACCGCCACCGCGTTCAAGCCGAGCCTGTTTTCTCCGTCTCGTTTTTCTCCAGGTCTCGAATCTGGTCCGTCCATGGCCAAAATCGTCGGCGCTGGTCCATCCATGATCGAACGCGTTCAGGCATCGATGGCCGTCGGGATATGTGAGCTCCATCCATGCCCGATGACCATGGACGCCTACTTCCTCTGCTTTTTTTCTTGATATGTGAGCTCCGTGCATGGCCGTTGGGATCTCGTCCTTGCCCATCGCGACCATGGACGAGCAGTCATGGCCAAATCTGAAGACGGCTTCAGATCTGGGAGCCATGCCTTCAGTGCCACATCCACTGTTGAAGAAAGCACGACTTCAGTTCAAATCCGAAGTAGAGGGGGCGGAAGCCATGCTTTCTTCTCGAGCATATCCAATCAGTCCAGATTTGAAGCCCCGCTGACGACCGAGCACAGTTCATGGCTGTCTGGACCTCGAGCTCGCTGTCAAGGCTCACGGCCATGGACAAAGCCTCGTGAGCCATGGACGAGCTCAGCTTCCAGATCTGGAGGCACGACTCCAGTTCAGATCTGAACAGGCCAGGACTGAGCCGAACGGGGCGGTGCTCTTTGTTGGAGGAGGAAGCGCCGGCGGCCATGGAGGACAATCAGATCGGCAGAGGAAGGAGGAAGAAGAGAAAAATTAATTTTTTATTTTTTTATTCCACCTCAGCTGACACTTTTCGATTTTTCATTGGGCATAAATTAAAAACACACGACATGTCAGCAATTGACGTGGCGGTTGGCAACCCCTAAATATTTTCTCATTGAAAGCGAACCGGCGGAACCGAACCCTTCACCCGCCGATCTCTAAACGGAAAGCAGAGCGGCGGAACTGCGAACGCGGCGGAGCAGCTCGCGGGTTCCAACCCTAAACTCTCGCCGCCGCCGCCCTCTTCCGGTCAAAACCCTAGCTTGAAAATACATCGCTCCACCGGCCATGGCGGGGGGCAAGCTGAGGAAGGATAAGCCCAGGGCCAGCGCCAAGGGGGCCTCGGCGGCGCCGTACCAGGGGGGCATCTCCTTCCACAAGTCCAAGGGCCAGCACATCCTCAAGAACCCGCTCCTGGTCGACTCCATCGTCCAGAAGTCCGGCATCAAGGCCACCGACGTCGTCCTCGAGATCGGCCCCGGTACCGGTAACCTCACCAAGAAGCTCCTCGACGCCGGCAAGTCCGTCGTCGCCGTCGAGCTCGACCCCCGCATGGTCCTCGAGCTCCAGCGCCGGTTCCAGGGCACGCCGTACTCGCACCGCTTGAAGGTAAATTGAATTGGAATCGGAATCTGTCTTCTGTTTTGGGTTTCGTCGGTGAAAGGAAGGGCCTTTGTGCGTGAATTTGCAATTTTGAGGGAGACTTTGAGGAGTTTGAAACCTTCGTATGGAAAACAGAGTACAAATCTTGTAGGCTTCTGTGTGTTTTCCTATGGCTATCAGTTCGTGAAAGAAAAGGTTACGTGGAAAACAGAAGACCCTTTCGGAAAAGAATAAAGAAGAGTACCATTTACATCATACGGAGGCATGAGCAACACCTCGCAGATGCGCCTCACCGCCATTGCCCGTTGCTTATGCACCATCATAATTCTACGTTGCGAGCTCTTTACTCCCAAACTTTCGACTGAGTCAAAAACGCCATCTTTTACTCTGGGGTCAAAAATACCCATCTTGGGCGAGCCATTCGTTAACTTTTCCATCCATGCAAACTAATAAGGATTTTGATGGCTTGTGAATTGAGTTGCGGAAGTTTGTGTACATAGCATCAACAAACAACGTTGTTTGGTTTACCTTTTACCAAAAAAAACAACGTTGTTTGGTTAGAAAAAGTTAAGATTTTGTAGCTTCAATCTATATCTTGATTTGTGGAGAAGTCATGAGTTTCACTCTGTTGCGTTGCATCTTGACAAGACGGTAGAGCTTTATACAACCGATTGTCCAAGCTTTACCAGTATGACTAGTTTTTAGTGTTTTGCAAAAGGGTCTAAATGAATGTTGCGCGCCTAGCACAGACAATGAATTAGTGTTCTTCACCTGTAATTTGTGCAACTTGGGTACTAATTTAATCACTCGAGTCATGAAGATTATATGGTTGTCCTGCTTTTATCAGTTTCGAGAATGTATATCACTGCTCTTGATTGCATGCTTGTTCTGCTTCATTGGGAGGTGGAAATCGAGAGGCTGCTCTTTGATTGCTTTGTGTTCCTTTAAAGATCATTGTATTTTTCTTTGAAAAGGCTGTTGGGGATGATCGAAGTTTCTCTCTTGAAATTTCCATATACACAGGTTATCCAGGGCGATGTGTTGAAGACCGAGCTACCCTACTTTGACATATGCGTGGCCAACATTCCTTACCAGATCTCCTCTCCCCTCACGTTCAAGTTATTGAACCACCAACCGCCCTTCAGGTGTGCGGTGATTATGTTTCAGAGGGAATTTGCAATGAGACTGGTGGCTCAACCCGGTGATAATCTCTATTGTCGTCTCTCTACAAACACCCAACTGCGTGCTCGAGTCTCTCATCTCCTAAAAGTCGGAAAGAATAACTTCCGACCACCCCCAAAGGTGGACTCGTCTGTGGTTAGGATCGAGCCACGAAAACCAGCTCCCGACGCAAATCTTGTTAGAGAGTTTGATGGGTTGATGCGTATATGTTTCAATCGGAAGAACAAAACACTTGGTTCCATTTTCCGGCAGAAAACAATCCTTTCTGTGATGGAGAAGAATTTTAAGACTCTCCAGGCGTTACATCAATCACAGATTAATTTATCAGGGGATTCAAACGTTGGAACAGACGGTTTGGATTTTGGAGATAATGGGGATGACTTGGGGATGGAGATCGATGACGGTGGAGACGAAATGGAGTTGGAGGATGGCAACGCAGGGGAAGTTTCGGAATTTAAGGAGAAAGTTTTGAATGTGTTGAAGGAGGGTGATTTTGAAGAGAAGAGATCATCCAAGCTTACGCAGCAGGAATTCTTGTACCTGCTCTCCTTGTTTAACAAGGCTGGTATACATTTCTCTTGATTAGAGTAGCAATTTTGAGGTATGCAGTTTTGGTGATGGTGAGTTTCATAGCTTTAATATGTAAGAGTGAGGAAGAAGTCCATGTTGACTCATTTAATCAGTTAATTTTCTACATGAAGCAATTTTACTATATGAATCTTAACTCAGCAGCTCCTGCTAATACTTATCACACCAGCTGTGATTACACTACCTATCTCTCTACCTCTCTCCTACCCGTGCCTTTTTATCAGACAAATTGCACTTATTATGTTTTTTTTCCGTTCTTTTTTTCCCTTCTTTTTCGCACTGCTGTTGATGTCAGGTGTTGATGGTAAAAAAAAGAAAAAAAAGAAAGAAGCAAGATTCTGTCTGGGGATTTAACATTTACTCTCTCTGAATCCTTAATACTGTTCTTATTATCAACTTTAGAGTTAAGTGAGGTGGGATATTATTGAAGGGGCAATGATGTGACTGAAACTTTATTTCAGTTGAGTCTTTCACAGTAACTGCCTAGAGGCTGGTTAGGAAGTGTGTTAGTCTCCAATTGCACACATGTTACTGCAGAAAACTTACACGACACGGTTCATGGGTTCCTTGCATCTTCAACTGTCGTACGACGCATCCAATTTGGATATGGCCCTGCAATATAGGTTAACTCCGATCCCCCAGCTTGCAACATTTTCTATATTTTCAGCTTGATCAGTTGTTCTATGGCTCGTCTAGCTGCTGGTGGCTATTGCTGAGAGCACATCCAAACTGGCTTGAGGCTGACCAACTTTTCAGTTATTTGTTCATCACATTCCTGGATACCATTTCAATTACTGCCTTAGTTCCTAGCAATGCAGCACCGAGACTTGGCTTACCATAATTTTGTGCTCGAGGTCGCCCTTCCTTCTCTCTTGTTCCCTGCGCTTGGTTTCCATCACCTGCTCATGCCGATGCTCCACCAAAGGTCTTTCTTTTGGTTCTCCCAAATTGGCTTTCTTCGCGAACCAGCGCTGACACTCTGATAGGTTTGTATTGCAGCCCCCCATGGAGACATTTTCGGTTTGTCGTGTGACAAAATCTCAAGACACTTCGTATCTGAGAACTGTAAATGCAAACAAATTTTCTTCTCTCTTCTCCTTGTTAGAGTTTCTTTAGATTTGCCTAAAGATAAAGGACAACATGAGCCATGATTTGGACCGGAAAAAGATGAAAATAGCAGGTGTGGGATGCGAGAACAATTGAACGGTGCATACTCTCAGCTGTCCAACCTTCATCTTCTTCAAGAACCTCTAAAGACACCGCGCCTTCAATTTCCCACTAGAAGAACACTTTCTCACCATGCTTGGTTGATTGATGATTTGATACAAGTCAGTCACGAGCTAATGCAGCCACTTCGCAAGCGGTTGCCTTGCTAGATTTTTATCTAAAATTAGCTTTTAGATTACGTCTTGACCCTGAATTACTGATTTCTCTTGTGTTTTCCAAGGGTTTTGGCTCCCGTTTATTCTCAATTTACCCTTCTAAATAGCACTTTGGAAAGTCTACAAGTGGGAAAATGAGTTTAAACTATGCACTTACATTTGAGGTCCCAGTACATGACTCCGTTCTTGAATTATATAGGTATCAGTTTTTAACAGTAATATTGAAAAAAAAAAAAATGCAGAGACTAAAGCCAAGATTGAATTTCATAGCGTGATATAAACCTCATTCTGTTAATAATTAGATTAAAAAAAAATTATTAGATTTGCATGCTAAAATCGTGCAATTTGCGTGTTCACGTTGATGTCGACTTTAAATTATAACAAAAGCTCTATCTATATCTTAAGAGAAAAATATCTTCCATAATCTTATACTCATGGTGTACTTAAGAGAAAAATATTCTTAAATTTTATACATTCATCCCCACGACATATATATTAGTAAAACACTTAATATTGTTCGGTCGTATTTTATGAGAAACAAGTAAAAGAAAATCAAGAACTTTAACCAGGCATACAACCATCCTTATTTCTATTTAATTACATTTTTTATCCTATATTGGCTGGTCGCACAACGTGTTCAACAAATTCAAGGACAGTGAATGAAACTTCAGTGCATTGGCAAATCATCAGCGCACGCGGACTACTGAACCTATATAATGCTTGCGATTGCCATGGCAATGCTATTTGGAAGAAGCACTTCCTTTTGCTAGGACTCATCTTGAATTGACGGATAAAGCAATAATTACCTTTCCAATTGTAATTTTTCTTTTAACAGGAAGAATGCACGTTTCAACATGAAAAAGACAAAAAAAAATGGTGACACTTGCGAATTTATTTGCCAACACATTAATTTAAATGAGAAAGATAAGTTTCTCTATATCTACCATGACGGATAAGGCAACAATTACCTTTCTAATCGTAATTTTTCTTATAACAAGAGGAATGCACGTTCAACATGAAAAAGACAAAGAATGATGACAAATAAGAAATGGAAAAGATGCTACAAAATTAGGGGGCAAAAAATAAGATAATGAGTGAGTACGTCGAGGAAGGAGGTGAGGAAGCTGTAGAGGAGGCGGAGGAGACCTCAACGGTGAAAACGAGGGCAATCATGAGGGTGTAGCAAAAGCGGCCAAACATGAGGAAAGTTGCAATGGTAGTCAGATCCAGTCAAAGGCCCACCTCGCCATCCCTAATCCTAATCCGAGGAGCAAGAACAGGCTGAGAATCCCTGTCATATTCTCCACCTGCACATTGGTTATTTTCAGTCCTCCTTCATATATCGGGTGCGTTTGGGGGTCGCATTTAGAAGCCACTTTGAACACCCAAAGCTCTTTGGGCCAATTTATGGGTGTTCGGTAAAAAAATTTCAAACCTCATTTAGGGAATGCCAGCCTTCACAAGGCTGAAAGCTCAAAGCAGGTGGGGGTTGCACCGCTCATCACTCCTCTTACATTTGCCAAACATCAAGAAAAAAACTTATTGACATTGAAAAAAATAAAAATCTAGTGTACCTTTTTTCTCCCATCTTTGCAAATAGACTTTCTATATATTATTAATAAGACGAGAATAATGAGAAATAATAAGTGGGGTGGGCTTTATTCAAAATTTACTTGCTTGTCTAATAAAAAGCGGATCATGTCGTCCGAAATTAAATAATCATTTTTTTTTCATTCCCTATCCATTAAAAAATAACTATAGATCTATCTTTATTATCGGTATGGAAAATTGATTTGCAAAGATATATGTGCTTTAGTGGTTTGCAAACTTCATGCATGACCACCATGGTGAGTCTTCTCATGCTTCACAACATCGTACGCATCAAGATAGAGGAACGACCATAACCTAGCAAAACGGAGGTCATTGTGGCCAAGATGTCGCAGGCGTACTTGTTCCAACGTGACTTCATTGATGGCATACCGATCCATCTAAGATGGACTGATATTGTACGTTCATGTTACATTCAAATTTGAACCAACTAGGCAAGTCACGTTGGTCGAGCGGATGAGGCGTTGCAAGATGTCGAGTATCACATGTTGGGGAAGATACTCCATTACATTAGAGAACTATTTTGTAGTAGTAATCTCTACAAAAATACATATTTTTTTGAATTACACTATAAATAAAAGCCGATGGAAGATAGTGATAACATGGGCAATCATTTATTAGAAAAATAGATGGAGCTTTCGTTATAATTAAAAGCCAACATCAGCATGAACACACAAATTGCACGATTTTAGCACGTAAATCTAATTTTCTTTTTTATTTTAAGTACTAACGAATTGAGATTTATCACATTATGAAATAATAGTGGGATGGGTTTTATCCAAAATTAACTTGCATGTCTACAAAATAAAAGTGGATCGCATTATCCAAAATTAAATGCTTTTTTTTTTCATTTCCTACCCATTAAAAAATGACTATATATCTATCATTTTTATCAATATGGAAAATTGATTTGCAAAGATATATATTTGCTTTAGTGGGTTCCAAACTTTATGGACGTGCACCAAGTGAGTCTTTCTATACTTCACAATATCATTACGCATCGCGAGAGAGAACTATTACAGAACTATTTTGTAATAGTAATTACTACAAAAATTCATATTTTTTTGAAGTACACTGTAGATAAATATTTAATTAATTTTGTTCCATAACTGCCGCTTAACTTCATTACTTTTTTTTTTCTCTTAAATATTTTATTCAAGCTCTTGATTAATTTTCATAATGTGATATAAATCCCATTTCGTTAATAATTAAAAGATAATTAGATTAACATGCTAAAATCATGCAATTTTATGTGTTCACGACGATGTCGGCTTTTAATTATAACGAAAGCTCTATCTATATTTCTAGTAAAAAATTGCCGGTTTTAACACTATCTTGCATCATCTTGTATCTATAGTGTACTTCAAAAATATGTATTTTTGTATTTTATACAGGCATCACTCATGCGCGTATGCTAGTATAGAGATACGTGAATTAAAAATGACCGTGAAGGAGGTGTAGCTTGAGAGCATGACATATATTTTACTATATAGTTGTACAAAACATAAGATTAAATCATATGAAAATCAAAGTACATGAAAAAGAGGTTAAAATGCGCAGGTGAAAATACAAACGTCTAAGATATTCTTCAGAGCATATCACAGCATCTTATTGCTTTTTGAGGGCAATCATCTTGAACTAATTAAATTTTTCTTTATATCGAATTAAGCGTTACGCAATATACGAATATTCAAGCCAAGCTTCTCGGGCGTTGCCTTTGATGGGGCATGAATCACAACATCCTATCCACTTTAATCTTCATTGCCTCGTGTGAATCACCTACGTTGCAAATTTTCCCGCTTCGACAACTCCTTATGTATCGACCCTGCCCTTTTCTATAGCTTCTCAATGGGTGATGAACAAAAGGCGGTGTCCGAAGGTGTGCAATACGAGATCGCCTCAGCCTGGAGTTCCCATGTGAATCGCCATGGTGCAAAGCTCATGCACATTCCACATAGAATATTTTGAACTGATGTGCGCACATCTTCGTAAGGCATAGACAGACATAGCGATGGCAAACGGGTTGTGCCGATGTATTGAGCCAGAATTGGTACCGAATGCAAACACCATCACATAAAGACAGACAGTCCCAAAGATCCAAAAGAAAACATCTCCCGTGTCCCCAATTTATTGCAGGCCTGCCTCACTGCATGACCGATGAATGCGAAAGAAACTACACATGTTGAGGCTCTCTTTCGTCCTTGTCCCACGAATATGAAAATGAAGATGAAGATAGACGGTCGCAATCGCACAAGAATTCCGACTAATATAAATTGGACAACAGAAAAACTTCACTAGGAAAGGCACAATCAGTGGTAATCCACCGAAGGATCACCAATTCTCCTCCTACATCAATTTCACGTACAGATTGAATCGGGCGAGATTTCCATCACAAGGTTAGGATCCTTGGTTAAGAAAACTACGAAACAAGCATGAACTTTCAGCAGCTCAGCCCTGAGCTGAACCCCGATCCTAAAAATCCACCACTAGCAAAAAAGCACTCCCAATCACCGTTCGAAGTCAACACACCCAGAAGTATAATGTACATAAGATTAAGAAGTCATGACTCTAAGACAGCACATGAAATCTGCAGACTATGATCCCGAAGAATGGGAAATAAGAGTTCGGTCAGACAACCGAGGGCATACGAGAAAACAAATCTACCATCTCCATGTCGTTCGTCCTTTCGCATTCTTTCTGTGGACTCTTTATGTCAATGACTTGTGCTTCTCCCATCCTCCAACTTGTCCCAGAATCTTCTCCATCGCTAGTCGTCAAAGTGGAAGTCCTGTTTTTGCTATCAGTGAACGAAATACCCGACTCATCATTGACATGCAAGCAATTTGTAGGACTTCCGTCGTTTTGTTCCACTTCGCTCGATGGCCTTTCAGACGAAACGTTTGCATTTTCCGCATGATTGCATTCTTCCAATTGCCTCAAGAAGCAATCCTCTATTTCACTCAATGATCTGCCTTCGTCTTCTTCCACGCAGCTGTGGCTATCATTTGCATCATCGTTGTCATCAAGGTCTGACGTTGGCCCTCTTAATTCACAGCTGGTATCCATCTCGTGCTGACTATCATAGTCATAATCGGATTGTTGCCCGGATGAACGAGATGACATGGGTGAGTATCCTCCAGCAGCAGCCTCTTCACGTTCTCTGAGAGTCTTCATGATCAGGGTCTTGAGCAAGTTCATTACTTGCACAGCGTGCATCAGAGCTGTCAATGGATCGGACATCTACAGAGAAAAGAAGGATGCATTGCTTGAGTTCTTGCTCTTTGGAAGTTGGACTTCCTTTTAGTAATTCAACTTAATGATATCATTTTTATATTCGATCGCTAGGAGAATTACAGAAATCCTACAAATTTGAGCTAGGCTTTTAGTATCATAACGACGAAAGGCAATAGTTTTTCTGAACTTATACAGTTGCGGCTGGAGCTATCTCTTTTAACCACTTTTCTCTTTCGGCATCCGAGTAACCTATCTCATCCTCACCTTGCAGTCCAAATCAACATAGCCAACATGTTGAATTTCACAGAAGGATAAGGATGTTACTTGTCAAACCAGACTAATATCAAAACTTCTGAAAGATCTGATTAAGTACCTGAGTCATGTTTGGCGCGAAAACCATCGCGATGTTGCGTGCATTCATTTTGTTGAATTCCTCTTCCTCGACCACATCAGCCATAAGACCAACAGCCCAATTGAGCAATGCCGACTCGGTTGGCTTTAGCTGCTTCACTAGCTCGAAAGATTCTTCTTCAGTGTTGCATTGGAGAACTTGTTCCGGGGAAAGCCCATCGAGCACGCCAGAGGGGAGCTCTCGGAACCAGGCTTTGATTAGACCTGCCAAACAGTGAACATCGATATCATCGGGCACAATGCCCCTGTTCAACTGGTCCCTCACATGCTCCTCTTTGCTGTTCTCCGGGTTTATGCGGAAAATTCCTTCGGCCTGCAGAACCAGATAGATTTAAGGTAAAAACCAAGGGCTTAAGATAATGTCATTGGAGAGCGATTCTACCTTCAAACCGCCTTGCGAGTAAAGCCGTTCCTGCATGAGCAAAAGAATGGAAGGGACGCTATTTCCCCGTGAATCATACGAGCACTGCATCGACTCAGCCGAGACTCCAAACACACTGACACTGCAAAAGAGAAGAACCAAAAATTAAGCCTTTTTTTTCCTTTTTGGCCAAGACATGCAAATCAAGTTCAAACGCAAACAAACTGCAGATTCGAGCCCGCGGGAAAAACAAATTCGTGGTAAAGTAAGAGAATATGGCCTAAAGGTTGGTACCACAAATGTCCAAATCAAAAAGACTAGCAAATAAGAAAGAACCAACCGACATTGGGCATAAAGTCCATACCTTTTCGTTTTAACCAATTTGTTGGTACTTTCTAAAGCAGAGACCTTTCAGCTAGTAAAAAAAGACTGGCCTTCATCGACGCATAGGCAAGCGACACAATTTAGACTCATCCGGTACATTCGATAACCATGACTTGTTCATAACTCTCGGCTTCACTTTCCCAACCCAAGCAAAAAAACTTTAACTTACCAAATTAGAGAATGTGCCAAATTGAAGTGAAAAACGTATATTGAAGCTAAGTTTAGTATGTCGAATCAAACTAGTGCAATTTTTCAGTTCTAGCCCAGAAATCTGCTCCAACAAGAAAAGAAATCAAACCAGAAACGCAAAAGGAAGTGACAAAACAACCTGACGTCTCTCAGATCTGAACTCCACACCATTGGAGCACCTGAGGTAAAACCCACTTCATTTTGTCCAAAAATTCCACACTCATCAACACTCCAAAGACCCAAAAACAGGGAAGGAAATAAAAAGGGGCCAAAAGAACCAATCTTTTCGAAGCTCAATAGATAGAAGAATTTCAAATTTTGGGTTACCTCGCGCTGGGGACCCGGCAAGGGATCTCGACCTCGAACTCCACGGGGAGGCCCAGGAACCCGTGGAACCGGTCGAAGGTGACGTGGGTGACGTGGCGAACGTTCGTCGGCCACCCGATCTCCATGTGGTGGGTCACGACCGTGGCCGTCGCCCCCGCCGCCGCCATCATCTCCTCGCCCCGTTCGACTCTGCAGGAGGCCATCGACTTCCTCAGCGCCGTCGCCAGGAGGGCCAGCACCGAGAGCTGGTTCTGCTCCTCCTCCGCCGCTGCGGCCGCCGCCGCGGCCGTCTTCGCCTTCTTGGCGCTCCCCCCGCCGCCTCCGCCGCTGCCGCAACCTCCGCTCTTCGTCACCATCACCGGCCCCGTCATCTCCCTCTGTAAAATGGCTGGTCCTGTTCCTGTTCCCGTTCCTGTTCTCTTATCTTGCTCTCCCGACCAACTTCTTCTTCTCGCTTCTGTTGTCTCGGTTTAGAGAGAGAGAGTAGCGAGAGAGTAGAAAGAGAGTTAAGGAGGGTGAGGCTGCATTGAAGTCGGGACTTTTGAAGCTGCTCCGCTCTGGTGCGTTGCGGAAGAAGGTTTTTTTGAGCTCGCTTTTGGGGAGGTTTCCAAACGGCCACTTCGGGGGGTTTTTCAAATTTCTCCCCTCGGGAGGCTTGCTTTATCCGCGATGTCGGGACTTTTGACCTCCCTCGTGGGCTCTATTTACGGGGCCGTGCCACTCCCGGTCCAACTCCACCCCTACACGCCGGTCCGTCACGTCTTCTTCTTTTCCCCACTAAGATTCGTCAGGCCCTAGGAATCAGGAGACAACCCCGCTGAGAAATGAATTTTGCTTTCGACTTGACCGTCCCCCGAGACACGCACGTTTGACCACCTGGGCACTGTTCGCCGTGTTCGGTAACAGTCGATTCCGTATACGTTGTTGGAATTGGAACATCGAATCGTGCGCGCAATGTAATTAATTGGGCCGAGAAGGGAAAGGAATTAAGTAACGCCATTAGAGCACCGGATTTAGGTGGGAAGATCGGCAATTAGGGTCGATCCAGGGAAAGGAAGAGGTGAGTTTTGTTGGGGGGTTGGGTTGGCCAACTGCATCATAACGGGGGAGGCGGTGGGTCAATGATGATATTATGAGCAGGATCTAATGATCTCGTTCGCTTTTCATCTTTCCACAGAGAAAAGAAATGAAAAATTTTGCTAAGTCCGCATGGACATGAGTGCTTGATATTTGCATATCGGGGTAGACGTGAATGGAAACCGTCCTTGATTCGAGGAAAAGTTTGATGTTCCCGACGAGGGGGAGTCCCATTTTCATGCGATAACGGCGTGATTTATGGGCGGGGGGAGGAGGGGTTTTTGTGTAACTCTCAGGAGTTTCCGCTTTCTGCGAAGAAATGTGTGGAGGTTTTGATTGCATGGTTATGGAAGTACGGGTCCTCGACGCCATGTCATGATCGCGGCGTAGGGAGCTGCATCGCTTGGCTCGGTTGGCGTTTGGGATGCCCAAAAATTTGGCTTGGATCGTAATGGAAGTTTCGAGTTTGATAAGGGCACTCGACAAATATTTAGAAGACGGAACTTTCCAAGACCATGAGACCTTATAGCTGCTTTCCAAGAAACATCTTGACCAATAGAACTGATCATAGATTTAGTAGGTTACAAGCGTATCCATTTAATTATTTTTATCTTTTTTGTCTGTGGGTGCGCATGGGAAATAATATTATGGCCCGACCTTGACTTGCCTTCATCGATCACTTCTATGGTTGAACCTATTGACTTACTTTGACAAGCTGTAATTTTAGGTTTTGTGTTTTGCATAAAAGGAATTGAATGGGTAGGTGAACCTAAAGGGTTTCAACATTCTAGTAGCAGGCTAATTTTTACTCGATTTTTCAATATGGAATATCCTTTGATCTATTGACCATACCAAGAAGTTGTATATATTATTACATAGCCAAAAATATAGAATTTTTACAGACAACATGGCAACATCTATGCCAAGCAATCCCTCGACAACATCAAGAAGTTGCATAGATTAGGTTGGTTCATTTTACTAGATGTTACATATATCCAGAGGACATACATTGGCAATGGTGGATATAGAGCTTTAACTCGAAGACAACGAGACGAGGAGCTTTGACAAAATATATACATAGGAAACGAAATCCACAGGTCTTCCGTGAATAACTGGAAAATTTTACCCAGTATTCATTGAAGAATCCAAACATCTGGCTGCCAAGGGGGAAACATCAATGACCTTCCTATGATCCGTCCTTGCACGTTGGATCTCGAGAAGTGAAAAGGGAAATTCCCATGTAATTTCCACTTTATGGTGAACTTTAAAAATCTATCACTATTGTAGGACAATCATATAAACAAAATTTCCTTGGCGTTGCACATATAACACAGAGTAAATAACACGCCTTTTATATCTCTATAAAAAAAAAAATATAGAATCCACAAATTTGTCAAAAGAGACTACGTGTTCATATAGATTACAAAACAATAAATTTATAAAGACTCTTTGTCTTTAAAACAGTGTGATTGATATGTGTTTTTTTCTCCATCTTAAAGATTGAGCTCTCAAGAGCGGAAGAAACCCTTTTATCTCGTGAAAATTTAAATGTCGGGAAAACTCCGCTTATTTCATAATTAATTATGTTCAATCATTCTTTTTATTTATGCCAAATTCGTACCCCCATATAAAGACACGGACTACTCCCTCTCAAAATGACATGAAATCAAAAATCAAACACAAAAGCATCCGAGGCAAAATCGATTTGGTTGTTTGGTTGGGGTAGTAGAGAAACAAGCATCCAATGCGAAATGCAACACCCGACGTCGCCATCCAATTTATTTCTTTAATTTGTCGTTTCGTGTCGTCATTAATCATTTCTGTCCTTTTTCTTTTTAAGCAAAACAAAATTCAACGACGCACCTCGGAAGACAGCACAGAAGGAGGTCGCTCCAAAAACGTGAGATCTGCCTCCGCCGCGATCGCACGGCCAGGAGACCGAGAGCAGGGAGAGGAGCGGCCCGGATTCGGGGCCCGGAAAGCAAGGCGGGAGCGGTGGGACCCGCGGGGACAGCGCGATACCACCGGATCCTCTCTCTCCCCACTTTGCACTATTTGAATTTCAAAAAGGGAGAAGGCATCGAGCGAATTCGATCGTTGCGTCTTCTCAGCTTTATTTATTTATTTATTTATTTATTAGTATTTTGGGGGGCTCCTATGTATACTTTCGTTTGTACCTTTTCACTGAATCGGACCGCCTTTTGGGTTCCGCTTTCGTTCGTTGGATGATGATACACGTTTTGATACCTCCCCCTCCCCCGCGGTATCATTCAACGTTCCATTTTGCATCGTCTTTCGAGCTTTCCATCCCCTCGTTTTGCTTTAGGTGTTCGGATCACCAGAATGAAGGAGTTGCTCTAAGGTTGATTGAAAAAGTCTTTGCCCCGACTTTCGAAATTTTGGGTCTTTTCCTCCTTTGCCGATTTCAAATGTTGGCTCCTGAAAATAAATATTTATGGATTGACTAGCGAGACTCGAGAAAGATTTTGTATTGAATTGTAATCCGGAAGGCTTTGCTTCTCGATAAGCCACCGCACTTAAGTTTAGTCCAAATGAGCCATTGAATGTCAAAAGAGTTATTAGTGGCATCCTTTCACTTAGAAAAATCAAGCATTGCGTAGGTTTTCATTGCTATTAGCCAACTCTCCTTTCTCTAGCTGCTAAAAGATTCTCAACAGTATTTTTCACACGAACCAAAAAATGGAGCTTTTAACAATTTACATGCTTAACCAAAACCAAATTAGTAAAACTTAAGGATATCAAAGAGTATTTTACAAATTTTCATAGGCTATTGGTACCGTTACCCTCTCATTGTATTTGAAGAGTATATTTGCAATTAAATTAAGTATTTTGGGTAATTGCCCGGATTGACTTATGATCTTAGGGCAATTTGCAAATCTTCTTTAGAAATATTCACCACCTTATGTGTGATCCGACATATCAATGCTAGAATTTTCTTTAAGCATCGCAAATCATCAATTTCATGATCTCGAAACCTAATTATACGGATGTACTAGTTAGCTTGCTCAAATAGGCGGGTCGAATTTGATTGAACTGAGTTTGCAATTAGTCATAATTTTGAAATCAATATTAGACCAAAATGACCTACATACTCAATTTTCGAGTTAGGCTTTAGCTTGACTCAGCCAAATTGAATTAGGAACGAGATTGTTTTTGAAGTCGGCCTATTTAACCCCCACGAGTAGACGGACCGAGCGGCGGCGATCCCAAGATCAAAAGTGCTTGACTTTAGAGACGACGCAAGGTCTCGAGTTCAATTCCTATCTTTGGATATCCATACTATCTGTTTTGGCAAAACAAAATCTCGAAGTAAACCTGAAAAAACAAAAGGGGCTCTTCATAAACTTTGCTTCGGTGGATTTAAAATGAACTAATGATGTGATCACGTGCCCTTCTCTTATTCACGCGAATCCGCTTCTCTTTTTTCCTCCGTACGAATGGGATAGAATCTCCATAACATTTTAATCAGTGCAGCCCCTAACACCCTCATCATTGCTTAATGGCCCATCTTGCGAACGTTGCATGTGGCAAGTACAAGGAAATTTCGTGGGGCGTTTCATTCAATCCTTCTCTAGATCTGATTTAAGAAATCAAGACAAAGCAAATCGGAATTTGTTCGTTGAAAGTACACATACAACAGCTAACGATTCATCTTGAATTATGTAGCCTTAAAAGTGGATTCGCACACTTTCAGATGGTCTCGAAGTCATACGTCGAATATGGTATTGATGTATAGATCTAGAAAGTTGCCCAAACATCTGATGTGTGATTTAATTTTAAACAAGCGGCTTGAGAAAAAAAAAAACGATAATTAAATTTAGAGTTAATACCTTGAAAAATCAGAAACTAATACATATGTGGTAAATTTACTAAAAATTAATTTTTTGATCATGAAAAATCTCAAACCTATATACTTATGATAAATTTTTATTTTTTGGTGACTCGGAAAAAACTATAAACAAAGAACCCGTAAACCCTGACGACGACTCGTAGAGACTCACCTTCCACAAGCCATAGGTAAGTCGCATCGCCAGGACCCACCTCCCATGAGCCATCGCGCAAATAACGAGGCGCGGAGTTGAACTCTAGCCTTGCGAGTGGCCAATGTGCAACTCCACCATCTCTACCACCAACAGAGTAGTACACTTATGATAAATTTATCTTGAGTAATCATAAAAAATCTCAAACTTTATACTCGTGATTGGATTTACCCCATATTAATTCATTCAAAAAAAGTCCTAAACTAATATATTTGTAACAAATATATCATCCGTTAAATTGGATATAATTGTGATAAATTGAGAGTAAAATCGCAAATTTGTATACTAATCAACTGTCAAGTGTCATTCAACTTAGTAATTTAATAGTAAAATTTAATGAAAATTAACATAAGGTAAATTTATTACAAATGTACTGGTTTTTGGTAAATTTGTCAAAGATATATTAGATTTGGGGTTTTTAGTGATTAAAAAATAAGTTTAGGATAAATTTGTTACAAGTTTATCAGTTTGATTTTTCAGTGTATTAACAATTAAATTTAGTATTAAAAAGACAATGAACATATAAACCTAATTGATTTTTTCCACTTTGTTTTTCTTTGCACTTTATTTGGTATTGCCCATTATTCATAAAAACCATCGAGTTAGCACTTGTCCAACTTTCATTATTTTACTACTTACAATTTGATAAGGAATATAAGACATATATCGAACCGTTTTCTAACTGTTTAAGCTCTTGAAGTAACTGATTTTGCTTGAAGAGCAATAAAAAAAAAACAATAAAAAAAAACAAAACAGAGAGAGAGGGAATTTTTGCATCTCCGTATTTCATAATGTATCTTTGTACAAAGTCGCTGTAAAATTTGGTTTGAGCAATGCACCACGTATATTTTTAAAAACCATGTCTGGAAGCGGAATGATTTCTTGAGTACAACTGTGTACATAACATGTATTTGAGACAATCTATGTAAATCAAGCTACATACACACGTATTCTACGGAGATATAAACATTTATTAATCTAATGAGAGATGCAGTATGTTAAGTAATTAATTATAGATTGAGAGAGAATGAAATACGTATGATAAATTAATGCTCAGAAATCAGATTCTGCAGTGACAGTCCCCTACTAAAGAACTAACTAACCGTATCTCCCGTTCGATTAACTGCGCATTCCAAGCATCCAAACGGCTCTCTCGCATCAAAATTCGATCCCCATAAAGGTCATCTCCCTTTGAAAATGAAGATCGTCACCAGCTAGAACTTGGTAAGCTTCCTGGTGCGTACCAGGATTCCACTCGCAGGTTTGTCGTGGAGGTCTGAGGAAAAAACTTCTACAAGACGACGCTTGTCCCGAGCCCGATACAACGGTCCAGAACATCACCAGGATGCGCATCTCTGTCAATCCCGACTTGCCAGCGAAGCTCCTTAGGCTGCACCTCCACAGTCGCTCCGTCAGCGTGAGTACATGCGAAATGCGAACAAGATTTCGTGTCAACAACGTCTCGAGGGACTGTCGCTCGAAGGACAAGTAGTCATGCAATCGCGAATTCTCAAGATACCATGCGACAGCGTGCAAAATGGAGGAGTTGCTTCTTGTTGTCAGGCAAAAAGCGGTGAGAACCGGTCATTTTAGTGGAAGTGCGGCCTATACAGGCTTAGGACCTCAAGGCGCTATCAACAGTTTAGGGCTTCTATATGGGCCTAGTCACGGGCTATGTCATTTCAAGTAGCCAGAGCAAGGACGGCAGCAAGATGGGTTTGGGATGACCTATCTTGTATGGAACCCGTTGTGTTATAATATATTCCAAACTCGTTCCTAGGTTTGTAAAAGAAATCCCAAACCTGTCCCGCTTAAGTTACGACTACGAGGTTCCTTTCCAAATCACTATGATCATTAGTTTCTTCCATATAATTTCCTTTATTAAAAAATTCCTATTGATCTAATTATGCTATGTATATATATAACTAGCTATTATTCTCATTTTGTCGGAGGCACAAATTTGCACACTAGTACAATTTTTTTTGGGTGAGATCACACACTAGTATACTTGAATGCAAGATTATACAATGTTTGCATCACAGGAGATTTTCCTTGGGCCGGGACTTTCTTCCCTACGAAATTGTCGGATTTAAGCCCTAAACAGGAATGTTCTGTTGAAAATAATAATTTAGATGTTTGTAAAAGGGTGAGCCCATGGGCCTTAGGAGGTATAGACTTTTTCATTGATGGATAGATAAGTTAAAAATCATAGCCATCCAGATTGAAACATGTTGAGCGAGTGAGATCTGTTACATTTTAATCCTATAGTGAAAGGAATGCGGTACCTATTGAGATCCTAGAATTACTCAGGTTCATTTAGTGTCATTTGCAACAAAGTACAATATGATATCACGTGGACAGTAAATGTCGCAACATGATGTTACTTTTCTCAACAAGTGAAGTGATTAGTAACATGGCAATGATCATATAAAGTCCGCACTCCATCTATAAATTAATATTAATTTTACTTTATTAGGTATTATCGAAAGTGTCATAAACAATGCTATCGATAGAAATTATGTTGTCATGAGATAAATGGTACGCTTGTAGCCATATTAAGAGTGAAAAGAGCTTCACCCTTATTTGAAAATAGTCATCTTTCTTATGGTTATGAAGAAGGGTGGCGGCACTTTTTTCACCAATAGGCTCTACAACTTCACCGGAAAGGGCGACACTGACCCACCCTCAACTCCACCTGTGCCACCTACTTAAAGGGCAAGTGCAGCACTTCCAAGTTCCGACACGGCCACCACCATGGCCATGGACCCTGGTAGCTCCCGGAGCTTCGATAGGCACTACTGCCCCATTCTACTTCAAAGCACGGGCCTCTTCCAATTCGATGCTGCTCTTTTGACCAACAAGCGAGCCACCACGTTCGCATCCCAGTTGCTCGGACTTCAACTAGTTCTTCACCGAATTTGCACAGTCGATGTAGAGGATGGGCGCCGTCGGAGTGGTCGGGGGCGGTGTTGGAGAACTTAGAATAGATCGTAGCAAGATCAACTAGTTCCATGGTTGTTGTTAAAAAAAAAAAAAAAAACTAGTTCCATGGTTTCTTCTGGATTAAATATTGTCAGAGGTGTTCTATTGGAATAGAAAGGTCTTTAATTCATTTGCATTTTATTTTTGCCAGATGTGTCACAGGAATAGTCTTGGTAAGATTGCACTCTTAACTCAATTTTGGCTATATACTGATAATAATAACTTGTATTTTTTATTCTTGTCAATGTCTCCATAGAAGTCTTAAAACTTATAACTATAACTCATATGGATCATAGAATTAATAAGGCCTTTACAATACATTTCGAGTGTAAATTTTAGGACTACTCTAAGAGATGGTGTAATGACTAATGAGAGTTTGATTTTTTTAAGAGAATCTAAAGAGTATTTGTTAAATTTATTTCACCCTCTTTAGATTATTTAGACTCTTGCAAGATTAAAAAAAAAAATGTTTTGTTATCTTATAGCATACTACGACATTCCCGCATTGGCGGGTCAACAACTTATATCTTCTTGAAAATCTTTGATGTTGAATAAGATGAAATAATGCTCTATAAAGCCACATAACATTCCAATGCATATTTTGTTAAATTTATTTCGTTAGTCCAAAGCTCTTGTGACAATATATAACCATGTTCCAACATATTATTAGATCACCATTGACTATCATCAAAAGCCCCAAATCGACACTCCATAATATTTTTACTTCAAACTAAATTTCATCTTGTCAAAAATCTAAATATAGCATCATGAAGTTTTTCGCAAGACACTAATTAAAACGGGAGGGGATGGTTTGAGACTTTCAATGACATGAACCTCAAAGTTTAAAGTCCGGCCTCCCGAATTAAATTATATAAAATTTGGATTAGGCAACCCTGCATCTCGTAAACTTTAATAAAAAAAATCGCGAGTCATCGCACCTTCGCATAAAATGACAGGGGAAAAGGGTAATTACCCTTAAAGCGAGGGATTGTCGTGCAATAACGTTAAAGTTAACGGCGGGGGGCCGGAGACAATTATCCCTGTAAAGACTACCTCCGGGAAAGGAAGCGAAAATTCGGTTCTTTCCTTCTTCCCCTTCCTCAAGAAATCCCCCCACCAGAAAACCAGAACACTCTCCAATCTCCTCTCGATTCATCCTCATTTCTTTCCCTTCGAATCCTCGAAGTTCCTCACAAGATCCTCCAATCTCACCACCAGCACCACCACCATCATCATCCCCAAGAGCTCTGCACTTGCAAATCGCGAGGACCCGAGCGATGTTGCTTCGAATCCGGTCCAGGGACGGGCTGGAGCGCCTGGAGGTGGACGACCCGCAGGCCACCGTCGCCCAGCTCAAGGCCCTGATCCAGTCCCGGCTCCAGATCCCCGTACAGAGCCAGACCCTGTCCGCCCACCAGAACCTCCTCCTGGTCAAGACCCGGGACGACCTCGCCCGGTTCACCGACATGTCGGCCCCGCACGCCCCGCTCTCCTCCCTCGGCATCGGCCACGGCTCCATGGTGTACGTCCACTACGAGGGCGAGCGCAGCGTCGCCCGCCCCTCCGCCTTCTCCCCCGCCGGCTCCTTTGGCCGCAAGATGACCATGGACGACCTGATCGCCCGCCAGATGCGGGTCGCCCGCCAGGAGGCCCCGCACTGCGAGCTCGTCTCCTTCGACCGCGACGCCGCCAACGCGTTCCAGCACTACGTCAACGAGACGCTCGCCTTCGCGGTGAAGCGGGGCGGGTTCATGTACGGGACGGTGTCGGAGGAGGGGAAGGTCGAGGTGGACTTCATCTACGAGCCGCCGCAGCAGGGGACGGAGGAGAACCTGCTGTTCCTCAGGGACCCCGACGAGGAGAGGCTGGTGGAGGCGATCGCCGTCGGGCTGGGGATGCGGAGGGTCGGCTTCATCTTCTCGCAGACCGTGAGCCAGGACAAGAAGGATTACACGCTGTCCAATCGGGAGGTCTTGCAGGCGGTGGAGTATCATGCGGAGACCGGGCTGAAGGAGTGGGTGACCGCCGTGGTGAAGCTGGAGGTGAACGAGGATGGCGGGGCTGATGTGCATTTCGAGGCTTTTCAGATGAGCGACATGTGCATCAGGCTGTGGAGGGAAGGGTGGTTCGAGACCGAGATCGGGGAGGACGCCGATCCGAAGCTCTCGATGATGAAGAAGGATGTGATGGTGGGAGTCAAGGATACTAGGGAGGTGGATAGCGATTTCTTCTTGGTGGTTGTCAAGATTTCCGACCATCAGGTATGTTTACTTGCCCTGTGTTTCATTTTACTTTGATAGAACTCACTGCAAATGCTGTTTTACCATGGCTGTTGTTGCTTTTGGCGGTTTATAGAGGCTCTGCGTGCAAGCCTTGCTATTTCGTTTGGTATAGATGCTCCCAAAGATGTTAGAAGTTGTTGATCAGTAGTTGGATGTACACGGTGCTAATCATGTTTTGATGGGGACTGTTGCCATGTTCGTGTGATTGAGCTACCTGGCATGTACATTTGTGCAAGTTTCTTTGGTGATTTTGGTTACAAAAATGTGAACTTGGAGTGTGTATAATATCATCATTTGGTGCTGAAGGAGGAAAGATATAGTTCCTCTGAGTGGACAAAGCACAAGCTGAATTAGAAAAAGAAGAGATTACGTGCTTTTGGCTTCCTTGATTGGTTATATTTTCCAATAAGTTTGTATCTTTATCAAGTCATGTTCCTGGGATGAGGGGGGAGTGATTACGAGACTGCAGCTGGTCTGGCACTAGAATGAATGGATAAGATCTGTACTAGAGAGCAGTGAGAAGATTGAGAAACAGCACATGAGTGAGGATTTTCCGATATCACCTAGTTGTCCAAATACTGTTTTCTCTTGAGCTGACCACTTCCTTTGGAAAACTAGATTGGATAAATAAATGCCAAACAGTTAAGTTGGGCAATGAGGAGGTGCTCACCTCAAAATGGGTTTGGGTTGAGGATATATGATGTTGAAGAAGCCGCATGAAGGAGTGTCTTGGTAATAGAAATTGCTTCTCCCATCATCTGTTTGGAATACATCAGGTTATCAATTGTCTCAGTAAGATTTTGAGACATCTTCTGGCGTTTGAGACAATAGAAATGAGTAATTTGTAGTTGAATGTAGGGTAGGCGATAGAAGTTCACATGCTAGACTTTGCCAAATAGAGTGCATGTGGCTAAATAAGTTACATTGCAAATGCATTATATCTGAAGTGAGTGACGCTGTGTCATGCTTCCAGCTGCTGACCTTTGGTTGCCAGGTTTTTTAACGGAGGGAAATGCTGGATGCAGTTTTCGAGAATTATGTTTGGTCCAGTTACCATGTCATACCGTGAAATTGTTCTTTTTATACTTGTCAAACTTGGATACCTTTACTTTTGCAGGGAAAAAAACTTGCAGTTGCCTTGCTTAACATGTTTATAATTTAGAAGGTTGAATCTTTTATGATGTCGTGCCCTGTGTCGACATGTGATGAGAATGGCATAATTAAGCCTAGACATGTTGTCTTGATTTTGAGTATCTAAGATCGTCAAACAATAAATAGATTGTCATGATGTTTGTGAACGGAATAGACCATTCTTAATGCATATAAGTTTGATCTGGATGGACATATGTTTCCATGCAGTTGTGCTGGTAAGGATTTTGTGGGCATTTCCTTTTTAGGTGTCTTGGTTAAGCTGGTCCTGCAACCCTTTAAAGGTTGTAATTTGGGAAGCAATCCTGTCAATTCTTGAGCCACTTGACAGTTAGTGATGCGCGTGTCGTGGTACCACCAACCGTGGTAGGATAGTGGTTAAGGTTTCTAACACTTTCTGAGAGGTCATGTGTTTGAATTCTCTTGCAATACCAGTTGCCTGGGCCAACCCCTTTGGAGAGAGTAATAAGCAGCACTTTGTTGGCATGAAAAATCTCTTTGATGCCATTTTGTGTGAGTTGAACATTTGAAATGCAGTGCATTTCGTTCAGTCCTGGTCAATGTCACTTGGTCTTTATTGATAACATTTTTAAAGATTCTAATGCAATGGTTGTTGGTACTTGGATCAATTTGACGTTCTTCTTCAACAGTAGAGTTATCTTTATACTTTAATGGCATTGTTAGTCACTCCCACTTTGAGAGTACTCATTTTTGCACAAGTACAAGAAGTGCTGACACAGGTAAAGATGCAAATATAGAAACTTGAAGTGGGGTATCCAAATTCCTACTCTTCCTCAAGTTCGAAGTTACAATGATCTTCTTAGCTTTTGCCTCTTTTTCATCTGAAGAGCCTCTTAGATGGTAGGAAGTCCTTGTATTAATGGACCATATCATAGTTGAAGTTGGGAGATTATGCACCACGTGGGAAATTTGCACTGGGGTGACTTAACTTGTAACTTTCAAACAAGCCACACTACATTAAAATTTTTACTTATGGGTTGCTCTAGATTGTGGAGTTGCTCTGGTAACTGGCGAAACTTCTTGCTGGATCAATTTCTGCTGTTTTTTTTTTCTCCCCGCAATAGCATGAGTGAATCAATCTGCTACAATCGTTATCCTGAAATTTGTTTTACTATGCAGGGTCCACTTTCAACAACATTTCCTATTGAGAACCGGAATGTTCCCGTGACAACCAGGGCACTGAAGAATCATCTGGACCGCACAAAATCACTTCCATTTGTGAAGCGGATATCAGACTTCCATCTGCTACTTCTACTTGCCAGATTCTTGGACATAAGTGCCGATGTGCCTGCTTTGGCAGAGTGCGTGAGCAAACAGGAAACCGTTCCAGATGGCTATAAGCTACTTATCGAGTCCGTAGCCAGCAGTTCATGAAGCCTGTGATCGTGTGCATTTTCAACGGAACAATCACTGCATCAGCGGTTAATCTGAAAGTTACCCTTTCATCTTCTGATGCAATGCATGGCCGAAACTGTAAAATGTCTCCGATTTGACAAGTTCTTTCTAGGTTGAAGAATGGGTAAAATGCACTCGCTGTTTATATGCATCCTTGGTACAAGTCTTGCATCAAACTGAATGGTTCGATTTGTGCGTCAAGTTAAAGGGAGCAAGGAAGTGGGGTTTAGTGAATTGATTTGTTTATTCGGATCACAAGTATCGCGGACATGAAAATGTTGCTGTGGCAATCTTTTCCCAGTGGATCAAACTAGAGGAGGTTTGAACCCAGCGCTCGGGCACTTATTTAGAAAATCTTCGTGCTCGTGTCCGTCGAGGGCCAGGCGGGAGATGTTCATAAATCATAAAGAGCAAAGAATTTAGAACAAAAAAGTTTTAATTGCGAGAGTCAATGAAGTTAATGATTAACCACTCTTGAAAATTGCTTGTTTCAAGGCTGTCGTCTCATACGTTAATCATGTTTTAATTACACAAAACGCGTTCTTTTATTGTGATTTCCCCATACATTTTAAAAATCATACGAGAGAAGATCCTTAATTTCACATGTGTCGTCGCCTAGGTACAATTTATTCACCTCCTTCTATCATTTTTATATTAAAAGTCTAGTCAACTGCTGCGCCACATGGAGGAGGAAGGATATAACAGCTGGCGATATCTAGTTAATCAAATTCAAAGGTAAAAACTGATCATCTTCCATTTTGTTAAAAGAGTAATGAGGTAAAAAATGAAAATCAGAGGCCCGATGATGTAAAAACACCATTTGGCGGGATACTCTCAGCAGAGCACCTCTCTTCCTCGCTCCCTCTCTCTGGTCTAGGGCACTGTGATTCCAGCTTCTGCAATCGAGCTCCTCCTTCTCCGCCTCAAATCTCATCGAGCTTCTGCAACCGAATCCGTCGCTGCGTCATGGAGGAACCCGAAACCTCCACTCGCCGCTCCGTCAGTCTCTCTCTCTCTCTCTTGCTCTGCGTGTGTTTGTGTGTGTGTGTGGTTGGTGTGCTGGTTCTTGGGCGCTAATGCGTTTGAATTGGTGCGTGCCACTTCGCAGAAGAGGACGAGGGCTCAGACGCAGGCCGCCGGTGGCCATAGAGCCGGCGCGGGCGCGGAGAATCGCGAGAAGGCCGTCGAGGAGGCCGGCCACAGCCCCGAGAGGGAGGACTCTCTCGACGACTTCCAAGACCTCCGTCCTCAGCCCAAGCGGAACCGGACCGCGGAAGCCGCTGACCCGAAGGCTGACCAGAGCTTAATTGGTGATTTTCACTATACGACTCTTCGCGCTTTCTGACGTCCCGCGTTTTGCTGGTTGCGCCTTGCTGTCCTTTTCCGTGTAATTAGTGCACGATAGAGCGGTTCGAGCACGGTCTGTTTCGATTTGTCTGCCACGTATCTGCTATAGTTTGGAGTTCCAATGCGGAGATCTGTTACGTTGTGTTTTTTTTGTTTTTTTTTTTAGGGGGGTGGCAATTGGCTTGTTGTGTTGAATGTGAAAATATATCTGGTTGTATTCGGTTCACATGGTTTGTTACACAACAAGGTGCTTTCTTGCTTGTTTTGCTTTGATCCAGCAAATGGTTTTAAGAATGAATTTCTCTGTTGGAATGGGTTACACGATTGACCGATTGATATCGTGTAACTGTAATATCTTTGCAGAGGTCATCAAGGGCAATGGCAGACAAATTTCTCAAGTGGTTAAGCTTTGGGTTGAGAGATATGAAAAGAATCCTAAACCCGCAACGGTTGAGATTCTGACCATGTTATTTGAGGTAATTTGGTCCATATTTCTGTGTGAATCTATCCCTTTGTAATGTCTGAAGAAACAAAGAAAGAAGAATAATTGGAATGACCTGAGCCAGTTGAAGGCCATATCTTTCTGTTGACATCCCCTATTCATTTTAGACCAATGAGTTTTCTTTTCGGTTCCTAGAACTTTCTCCTGTAGAAAAGGTAGACAACTTGGTTTTGCCTAATATTCTTGTGTCAGCTGTGATTCTCATTGAATTGGCAATTTTTCAGGCTTGTGGTGCTAGATATTATCTTAAGGAAGAGTTTCTTGATGAGACTGATGTTGATGATGTGGTGGTTGCTCTCGTCTCTCTGGCTAAGCAGGTATGACGCAGATGCTTCTGTATTGCATCTTAAGATCCTGTGTTTATTTGCTTCACCCAAAACTATTCTTTGCTTTTCTTGTTGCTTAAGCACCTTTTCTGTTACAATCTATTTTGGAGAGTGCTTTTAGCAGTTTCTATGCTTTTATATTTTAGGGGGAAGTTGAAGATTACCAGAACTCAAAAAGAAAGGAATTTAAGAACTTCCAAGATAATTTGCTCACCTTTTGGAACAATCTGGTTATCGAGTGTCAAAATGGCCCTCTGTTTGATCAAGTCTTGTTTGACAAGTGCGTGGACTATATCATTGCCCTGTCATGGTAAGTGGTCTATCCTTGTGGAAGTTTACATGGCAAAAAGTTCTAAGCATTTATATTAGTTGGTCTTATGCTGAGCAGCACTCCTCCACGAGTTTACCGTCAAGTTGCCTCCTTGATGGGCCTCCAACTTGTGACATCCTTTATTACTGTTGCCAAAGCACTTGGTGCACAAAGAGAAACTACTCAGAGGCAGTTAAATGCTGAAAAGAAGAAACGAACTGAGGGTCCTCGTTTGGAGTCACTGAATAAAAGATTATCCTCGACTCATGAAAAGATAACAACGATAGAGGAGATGATGCGCAAAATTTTCACTGGGTGCGTTACTTCAACTGGATATAATTTCTCCTTGCAAAACTATCCTGAGTATCCTAATATATTTGCATTTTGATCTTGAAGCTTATTTGTACACCGCTATCGAGACATCGATCCCAATATTCGGATGTCATGCATAGAATCGCTTGGTGTATGGATCCTGTCGTATCCATCCCTGTTCTTACAGGATTTATATTTGAAGTATCTTGGATGGACTCTGAATGATAAGGTAAAGGGAAATGTTACCTCGTTTATGGATCGAAGTTTATTCTGCTTTCATTTTTTGGTGTTTTCTAGACTGAACACTGTATTGTTATCTTATTGCACCTGAAGAATGCCGGTGTCAGGAAAGCATCTGTAATTGCTTTGCAAAATCTTTATGAGGTGGATGATAACGTGCCAACTCTGGGCTTATTTAGTGAAAGATTTTCCAATCGGATGATTGAGCTTGCTGATGACATTGACATATCTGTGGCTGTATGTGGCATTGGACTTGTGAAACAGTTGTTAAGGTAATTCAGTTAAAGCCTTTTCTCTAGAAAATCAATTGCATCCAAGTGTTTTGTCATGTATGTGTGGCTGATTATTGTAGTCAGTGTCTCCTTACATCTACTAATTCCTTGCAGGCATCAGTTGTTGCCTGATGATGACTTGGGTCCTTTATATGATCTGCTCATTGATGAACCGCCAGAAATCAGACATGCAATAGGAGCATTAGTTTATGATCACCTTATTGCTCAAAAGTTTAATTCCCAATCAGGATCCAAAGGTCGTGTATCTTACTGGGCTGCATCTTGGCTTGTTCACATAAAGATTCCACAATGAGATGCTTGATTAATATTCCATTTGTCCAGGCAGTGACGACACATCTGAGGTCCATCTTGGCAGAATGTTGCAAATATTGAGGGAGTTTTCGACTGATCCAATTCTAATTATCTATGTCATTGACGATGTCTGGGAGTACATGATAGCCATGAAGGTGCAAATCCTTCAACTTCTTCTTTTGCATATACAAGTTAAAGAATTAATGTTTACGTGCTACTTTTAGATGAAGGACGGAGATAGCAACTTCCATCCAGCTGTGGTAGTGTGTAAAATTGTGGGCCTTCTTTGGTGCTATAAGTAGTTGTTTTGACTCTACATTAGACCTTGGTTCTTACTTTACGTAGCTTATCTAGTAAAGACTGCCTTGACTTTTTGACTAGATGGATATGGTACTCACAGACAGAACAGCGGCATTTGGGACAAAGCACCAATATCATGTTGCCTTTTCCTTCTAGATATCTTATATCACGGCTTTCATTTGCTTCATCTAGATTGAAGTGATTGTTGATTTTTTTTTTCCCTGTAGCAGTCAAGTCATAATGTGAGGACTTAATTCATGAAAATGAATTAGTTGTTTAGGAGAAAATAGGCCACTTCTCAGAAGTCATATGCTTTCCATTGTAACTTAGATGGCAGTATTAACCATAGCTTCCGTAGATCATCCTGTCATTAATTAACTCCAGCCTTCATCATCCATCTATTTGCTGCCAACCACCCGTAACTTGTGAGTCAATGCCAGTTGAAGTACTTGTCCTTTCTATTAAGGACAATCTGCCAGCACATGTGATGAGCATCTCTATCAAGTGATCCTCCATTGGTCATCATTAACATTTTTTGCTTCCAGTTTCGTCAATTATGGTTTCAGAAATTACTGAAGGAAATTTGTTCAAGCAAAAAGCAAATTTAGCTTTTCCACTTTTCTAATGAATATCTTTTCGCCGCTGGAAAAGAATTAATTGCATATGTGCCTTCTGTACATATTTATGTCCAGTAGTCGATTGTACCTCCTTTATAAATATTACAGGAAACTGGTAACTAAATCATTGATGCAGATTGTGTTAAGAAATTTATGCGCATGGTACATCAATGGAGTGTATACTACCAATATGCATTCTTTAGCTGTTGAATTGGCTTTGTCTATAAAGAAAAAGCGAGAAAATTTTCACAAGTCTATTCTTATAAGTAGCTATTGAGGATTAATACCTATGTTCCTTTAAAGGATGCATGATTGGCTTCTTTTAATCCTTCATTTTGGTCCTTATTTCATTGGATTAGTATTGTCTGGTGATTTGCTTCATTGGCTGAGTTCTAATTTGGAACTTAAGCGTCAACTTCTATCACTTCAATTTTTTTAAAGTTATAGTAAAACTAAAGTCTTACAGCAATTAATTTAGTGTGAATTGATTCTTCATAAAATAGCCTGTTTCCTTCGCAGGACTGGAAATGTATCATCTCCATGCTGCTGGATGAGAATTCAGTGATTGAGCTAACTGATGAGGACGGGACCAACCTAGTGCGGCTTCTTTCTGCTTCTGTTAAGAAAGCTGTGGGGGAGAGGATTGTTCCAGCTACTGACAATCGGAAGCAATATTTCAATAAAGCACAGAAGGTGCATCCTCTCTGTACTGATCGTATTATTATGACGCTGCTCAAACTTCTTTAGATGATTTTTTTTATATGTCAGTCAAGTGATCTCTACTTTATAGGTCTGATAGGGTCTGAGGGGAAAGCTAAGTATTAAGATTGGCAGTTGGCTTATGGCATATTTCAGTTTTTTCCACTGAATTTTAATCAATTGATGAGATGTCATTTTCTTGTTTATAAATATTCTTGAGAGAACTTGCTTTTAAATCTGTCATTACATGCATGTAGAATTTTCATTTGAGCTTTGGTTGTCTTGTTCTTGCCTTTTAAGTCAGGGAGCTTCTCCTGATCATATGGTGCTTGCTGCAATAAATGAATTTTTTCTGTGCAATTGTAGGAATCATTCGAAAACAACCGAAAGGACATAACCATTGCTATGATGAAGAGCTATCCCCTGCTCCTGCGGAAGTTTATGGCTGATAAGGCAAAAATACCGTCGCTTATTGAAATTATTGTTCACATGAGACTGGAGCTCTATTCTTTAAAGAGACAGGAGCAGGTGTGTATCAAAATCTTATTCTGAGTCTTCAATACTAAAAAGCATGGCCATTTATCTCTTTGCAACTTTTCAGAGCTTCAAATCCATCCTTAAACTTGTTAAAGAGGCATTTTTCAAGCATGGTGAGAAGGATGCATTGAGGTCTTGTGTCAAGGCAATAAACTACTGCTCTGCTGAAAGTCAAGGGGAGCTGCAAGATTTTGCACGTAATCAGTTAAAAGAACTGGAAGATGAACTTGTCGCAAAGGTCAAATCTGCTATAAAAGAAGTAGAGGTACATTTTTATTGGACTCTTCATCTCTGTCTCTGTGCTTCCCCTCTCTCTTTGTGGTCAAACAGGTTATGTATTTGAGCCTGCAGGATGGTGATGACGAGTACTCTCTTGTGGTGAACTTGAAAAGGCTTTATGAGCTTCAGCTATCGAGGGCTGTAACCATAGGAAGTCTATATGAAGATTTTGTGAGGATCCTTGGGAGTTTCAGAGATAGTAATGCCGAGGTAATGTGATATGGTATGCTGTTTTTTTTTTCTTTTTTTCCCCTCGTGAATTTGGAAATTGGGTGTCATTTCCAAGTATTACAGAAGTGAAAAGATTAGTATCACTTTGCTATGCTAGTTCATGTGCATAGGATCCTCACAGCAACTTCTTCATCCCTAATTGCAAAAGTTGTGGTCATTATAGTGTATATAAGGTTATTCAATTGATGGGTGGATTTTCTCGTGTCCATCCCAAGATTTTCCTTATATTATTCCCCAATCTGACTGCTCTTATCATGTCACCATTTAATTGTTGTTCATTTCTCTCAGGTTGCCAGTTTTTTGCTTCTGAACATGTATTTGCATGTGGCATGGTCTCTACATTCGATCGTGAGTAGTGAAACTGTGTCTAGAGATTCTGTGACCTCCCTGTTACATGCGCGTAATGTCTTGTTTGAGCAACTGGGATACTTCTTGAACGAGCCGGCAGATGGGGTAGCGGGCAAACTAGGAAATCAGCTGGCTTGCCGAGTAAGTTCTCTCTCTTACGTGTTCTTTGATTTTGTTGGTGTCTGGATATTAAACAATGTGCTGAACTCATTGTCTCAAGTTTGTTTGGATCTTTCTCTGACAAAATTTTTATGCTTTAGGTATGCACCATACTTGCAGAATCATGGTTTCTCTTCAGGAAGACCAATTTTTCTGCAACAAACTTGGAGAATTTAGGATATTCTCCAGATGCTTCTATTTGTCAGAAATTTTGGAAACTTTGCGAACAGCAGCTTGACATTACAGGTAGTTGTTCAGTCAAGGTTATGAAGTTATAAAACCTCTAGCTCATTTTTGTCATTTAATCATTAGTTAGCATGTTATACATGTACAATATGTTATATGGAATTTGAGCATTCCTTCATTCTTGGGCTAAGTAATCGAATGCCAAATCTTCTGATATATTTGTTCTTCTGTTGCTGAATAGTAGATATTATGTGCATTGCGATGTTGTTATGTTGCTCTAGTGCAGTGTCAATATCACATGAATAATTTTTTAGGGGCAACTGTCTGCTTATAGTTGAGATCTGCCTTGTTTATTCTTAAACTAATTTGTTTCAGCTCTAGATATAGTAATATCGTTAGGCCAAAGTCGAAGAACTTGCCTAAATAATATTTGAGTTCATAATGGTGAGACAATATCTCTCAGTATTGCTGCATATTATATAGTTTAATACAAAAAGAAATGCTGCTCACCGCAGGAGCAGTCATGGTAGATATTCTAGAGTGAACTAAGGCCTTGTTGGGGAGAGAGGAAAATGGAAGGTGAAAAGGGGAAAGAAAATATGGACTGAATGTGCCATTTTTCAATGTTTGGGAGTGATAGAATAATTACATATTAAATCAGACCTTCATCTAAAAGTTTAAGCTTTTAGAATAATTGGTAGTGATCTCACAAAATTTCACATGGTATTTAGAGTTAGAGTTCCCGAGTTCAAATCTTTCCAGATCCCATTTGTCTCTCTAATTAAATATATCCACACTTAGTGCTAGGCAAAAAGACATAAGCATGATGGGGAGTGATAGAATAATTAAATATTAAATCACACTTTCATTAAGCTTTTAGAACAGTTGGTAGTGATTTCACAAAATTTTACAGGAAGAGAGAGAAAATTGTAGGGTAAGAAAGCAAGACGAGAATTTTTTCTCCTCGGCCTAAATATCATAATTATTAATTTCTCCAACTTGAGAAGAAAAGAGAGAATTGGTAAAGCAACTGTTCAGCTTTCATAACAATATGTCATTATCGCTCTAGGGATAAAGTTCTCATGCAAATTTATATTTGACATTCACTTTCTTCTCCTTTCTTTACCTTTCATGAAAACACGATACAGGGAAATATTCTGTTCATCTTCAATCTCAATTTCATATTCGTTTGACTTATTTTCATTCCTTACTTTTTTGTCCAAACAAAGTGTAAAGTAGTACTGCTGAATGTTTATTTTAGCACCCTTATAGGCCACTCGCAGCATTAATACTGACATGGATGGCAATACAAAAATTGTATTTGATTAGGTTTTATGGTTCTTAATTCTGCAGTGCCCCTTTTTTTATGCTTCAGTTACTGAGTTGGACTGAAAAGAAGATGAGTTATGGCCATTAAGTATGTTGATTATGGTTAGCCTCAGAGCTTCTGTTTGACTGATGATAGTTGGTATGAAAGGTTACTGAAGAAGATGCTTGGCAATTGGTTTTCTGGATTAAAAGTGAAGAACAACGAAATCCAAAAAGAATTTATGCTTTGAAGATGTTATTAAGCCATATGCTATGAAGTTGGACAATCTAATTACCTTTCAAATCCTATTCTCATTATGAGGCAGTTTTACTCTTGTAGGTTGAGTTCAGTTGATTCATTGATGTTTGACCAGAGTTCTAGTGGCCGTTTGCTCTCTGGTTTAATTGACTGTCCGTATAGAGATCGAGTTTTTCAAGGACCAACTATTATTGTGTTTTCTTTTCATCAAAAGATAGTCAACTCTTTTTACATCACAAGATTGGCTTATGCAATTAATTATAAAGGTCAGCATGGACTGGGCTTGCTTAAGAACCACTATCGCCATAAAAAGTTATTTAAAATAACGTGTCTAAGGTGGTTCTTGCATATAGTTATAGTCAAGGATCTCGGTCCAAAAGTTCCAGAGAATGCTTCAGTGGATGTGACTTATAGACGGGCCACTTTATCAGTAGGTATAGCGTTTCCTTTCTCTCCAGGGTGAGTATATCCAGAAAATGAAATTTTGGCAAGGATTACTTTTGATCTTCCAGCTCTCACAATTTGATTTTTGTTAACAATACTCAAAACCATTTAAAATATATTCTCTCTACATTTAGAATTGATCATAATACTTTTACAATTTTAAAACTTGGAGCATTCCATTTTCAACTTTTGAGGAGAAGTAAAAAGGTAGGAAAAGTACATTTTTAGTGTTTGACAAATAGGCTATTAATTTAGATAGCACCTTATTCTCTGAGTGCATGTGCGGCATACATCCTGATTAAGTTAATCCTTAGGTGGGGCCAATCTCTGGTCCATGTTACAACTCATCTGAAGACTTTACTCATTAAGATAGATAGCAATTGGCACTGGGAGCTACAAAATAATGTATTTCGCAAAGATGAAATTCCCAGTGGGAAATTTTTCAGTTGTCTATAAGACACAGATTATGTATTTAGTTGGTCATTTAATTGGGATATAACGAAGAATATTCTATCCATTACATTGGTTGTGATTGCTTTTACCATAGAGAATACATACTGCAGTTCCTGTTTATCATGTGAGTCTCTGTTATGCAGTATACTAAGTTGAAATGAATGCAGCCTAAGTGCTTTCTATGACTTTATCCGTGTACATTCTGATACAGGAAGCGGCTTGTGAGTAACAGATTTACAAGCAGCTCTAATTAATAACCTTAGCCTCTAGTACCCATCATTTAGCATGGCAACAAATGCAAGATGACTTTCGACTGCAGTCATATTGGATATGCTGCTTGAGGATGCCATACTCATGTCTTTCATGGCTATTTCCTTTGTTTGATGATACTGTTGTGTGTGTTTGGATGTCATTGTACATAGAAGTTTCCCTCTGATTTCCTTGATCTTTATTATAATCTTCCTTGGACTCACTCGGCAGTCAGTGGTCATCATCACCTGGCTATTTCTGAAGAGAATGAAATGATCCGTTTGTGAAGATTCAAATCTCATGCTGTAAATTTTTAATTCACGTGCATATTTTCTTCCGATGCGCCACACAGATGAGACAGAAGATGAAGATGTGGATAAGGAATATGTGGAGGAGACAAATAGAGATGCAGTCATGGTTGCTGCAGCAAAATTGGTAGCAAGTGATACAGTGTCCAAGGTGGGTATCAATCTTGTGTTTATGAGAAACTCAAGACTCTTTTTTGTGGACTGGAAAGTAAAGGGTCATTTTTTCTTATGATGTGCAGTGTTGGCTGAGAGTCTTGGTCATCATTTCTTATCTTCACATACTTTTTCTTTTATGCTGGTTGTGATGTACATGGCATTACTTGTTGAAGCAGGATGATCTTGGGTCGGACATAATTTCTCATTATGTTATGCACGGGACGGGTGTAGCCGATATTGTCAAGCATCTGATAACTGCTTTGAGGAAAAAAGACGATGATCTCTCCACTACATTCCTTGAGGCACTGAAAAAGGTCAGGTCCTATCCATTTGCATAAAGGAAGTCTGGAACATGCATTACAGTAGGGACGCATCTTCATAAGTAATCTTGAAAAGCATTAATATACATTAATATAATGTTTTAGTGTGAAATGGTCAGGCTTTTCAACGGCATATGCTGGAAAGTGATGAATCAGTCACGGGGAAGTCTTCGCAAGAATGTAGGGATCTTGCTGTTCGTCTCTCTAGTATGTTTGTTGGTGCAGCGAGGAACAAGCACAGACCGGAAATATTAAAAATTGTCAAGGATGGTATTGATTATGCATTTCTGGATGCTCCCAAGCATCTGTCTTTCTTGGAGTATTCTGTGCTTCACTTCGTGTCCAAACTTCCTGCACCTGATATCATGGATGTGTAAGACTTACTTTTCTAACACATTTCTCACAAGAAGAATTTGATGCTCATTTCCAACCCTTCAAAATGGGATAATACCTCATCTTTTGGATGCAGTATTAAGGATGTACAGAATAGGACTGAGAGTGTGAACACGGAAGAAAATCCCAGTGGATGGCGGCCATATCACGTTTTCCTTGAGATACTACATGAGAAGTATGCTAAGAATGAAGGCCCTCCAGGTATTTGCATTTCCATATGTGAAATTTTATGTAATTTATAGTACCTCCAGGTGTTATACGGAAAAGAGAGAATTTTGCATAGTAGTTATTATAGCCTCTATATAAGTGGCACAGTTGTTATGTTATATAGGGCCACAAATATGCATGGTTCAAGTTGCTTTTCAATGTGTATAGACTACTTTTTACAATCTTATGCTTTAGCTATGTTGGGAATTGATGGAGGCATCTTGGTTCTCCCTCTACGAGAAACATGTGCCTCCTTGTTTCATATCTGTCGGCATTTTCTATCCTCCTTAAGCATATGCAATATATCATGCGCCTTATGGTGCCTCGAACCTTGCTTAAGAGAAGTTCCATGCACGGGATTTGGAATATATGTTGTTATGGCTTCAAAAATGTCTGGTCAGTTGCTCCTGCACCCTAGACCACTGCATCTTGGATCGTACAATGGCAGCATAGCCTTGGTTGTATGGAAATAACATTTGAGGCCTAGATTTGGAACAATCCTGAAATCTCTTTCTCCAGCCTAACTTTTACTTACTGGGTAATTGCAGAAGAGAAGGAAGGGGTTACTGTGAGGCGCCGAGGTCGTCCTCGTAAGCAGCGTAATGTACAGGGTAAGAGGCTGTTTGATGGCCACAGCTCAGGTGAGGAAGAGGATATAATTAGTTCGTCTGATCAAGAAGATGGTCAAGACGAGAAGCAGGATGAAGATGAAGATGACGAGGCTCCTCTGATACATGCGATAAGGTCGTCCTCCAAGCTGAGGTCATTGAGGGTTTCAAGAAATGATGGCAGAAGCCAGAATAGGCTGGGAGATTCCAGTAGGGCTCCAGATGACTCAACGGCATCTAGAGTATGAGGTATTGTTTGTGTGTGTGTGTGTGTGTTCTTTCTGTTCGATTGACTACATTTAGTTGTAAACGTATTCAAGCCTTGGAATTGAGCACTTATGTGTGCGAGGAACACCCAAGGTATTTGCATATATAAGTTCCCTCGACTTATTATTCTCTACTCGGTGTGATGAGTGGATGATTGTTTCATCAGTTATCTTGATCGAATGTGTACGTAACTGGTTTTACTTTTGTGCAGGAGCCCCCAACTAAATTAACGGTTGCTGCAAGTGTACATCTGAATGTACTCACTTTTGGAGATCTTTCCTCATTTTGTTATTCAAAACCAGCTTTCTTGTGGCGAAGTAATAGGCGTGAGGGTTTGAATCTCTTTTTTTCCCTTGGGGATGCGGATGGTGATTATCGTTTGCGTAGGAAGCAGAAAGTGAATGGTGTAAGTAGATAGGGAAAAATCCTGTAAATCTCTCAGATAGTGGAAAAGTTCATGTGTTGTGATTGGGTTGATGTGCTAGCCAGTTAGCCTAGCCAAAGTTTACAGTATGATGTTTCTACCGAAACCTCAGTTGTCTTTAGCCAAATCACATCAATCTGCAGTTTTAGATATGGCCACTCGTATAGCCTCCAGGGTTCTCATGAAATTGACGGAACTTAATTTTCTGATATTTGCCTGATGGTCGATGGAGGGTTCGCTTTGCAATAGCAATTGACTCGATATGAGATCATCGTTTTTCACAATCTATACTAAATTTTGGGACACATGCAAACAATGACCCAAGCATATTCCTATAGTATATCAAGAGTGCGACATACTAAACAATCTGAAAGTGCTCTCGTGATCAATCAACGTGAATGCATGGTGCCAGCGTCTATAGGCTGCGTGGTGAGCGGAAGACTGTCTTTAAAACAAGCAAATTGTATCATACCATACAAATGTAATAAAATGAGACTGAGATCAATAAGATTAAAAGGAGTGATTGATATGAACAGGACGCTTGGCATTTTCTTATCGATTTTGCCATCTTTCGTATTCACACTGCCGCAAGAACTTAGCTGGTTCGTTCGTGCAATCGTCCGAGAGAGGCATCTCAACTCGAGCATCCTTAATACCCATCCAATCACCACAGGCATCAAAGGATTAGCAGTTCCATCTAATGCTCTATCGCTTCAGGATGTGCTAACTAGACATGGAATCCACTCGGGGACCTTATTTTTCATCTGTAATGTGGTGACTCCAAGGTAAAAAGCAACCTCATAAATCAGCTTAAGCAGGGTCATAGAACCTCTTCTAACAATTTACGTATGAGTCAGAGAAACTGCCTCAAAGACTCTTAATTTTCATGTCTGAGGTACAAAACAAGCGAAAAATGCATCAACACTATGTTCTAAAGGGAAAGAATTTGTTTTACTTTAACCTCCAGTTACAGATAAAACCCGGAAGATGGACCTTCGACTCCAACCATCTCCATATAAAAACATAAGTTTCCATAAATTTAGTGAAACTCATACATTGCAGCAAAATTTCATCCCTCAAGGGGAAAAAGTAAAGAACCAATGCGATTGGATTGAGTAATCAAACCATTTACCTCAGTACATGCAGTATAACTCTATCGCTATCTTCTGCCTGCAATCCTTAGTAAAGGAGATACCATACCCTGAATCTCTTGCAACCCCTCTTGTATCCGAATCTCCTCATCAACTGAGCGCTTGAGGTTCCTAATATGACCCTTCAAGGCATCGGATGCTCTTATATCTTCGAGCCTCAAGTCAATAACCTTCTTCGCCAGCCCCAGCAACAAGCTTGAATATCTAGGCACGGTCGAGTTCTTATGCAGGAACGTCAAAAGCAGACCCAATTCATCCCCATCCAAGTTCAGGACGCATTTTAGCAGTGCCCTCCTTGCCACCAATTCCTCCATCACAGCCACCACCTTTTCAGGATCATTTCCACCTAAAACCGAAATGAGAGCATTCTTGTGCTGGAACTTCTTCAAGAGTTTATCATGCTCAGCCAACTTCACCTTCTTCGGCCTCATAACCAAATAATCTCCCTCCGATGGTTTCTCACTCTGACCTCTGTGGAAGTACCTGTAGAACGAGGGCTTCAAGACCCGCCTCTGCGGCTCCTCCACACTGCCCAACCCTAAGATTCCATTAGCCCCACCCTCCGCATTTTCCTTCGCCTTTCTCTTTCCCATATACAAAATACCATTCGAAGTCCCAATCGCTCTCACGTTGCAATCGGGCGAAAACCCGATCGACAGCAGAGGTGCCGGGAACCTCATCGAATGCGTGACCTTCATTCTAGAATAATCAAACACCTTCATATACCCGTCGAGACCGACGCTCAAGATCCTCAGCTGCACACCTTCTTCCCCGCTCTGCTGCGCCCCCATCGTACCCACACAAATGGAGGTCACGGTCTTGTTGTGACTCTCCATCGAATAAACCATCCTCCCTCCTGCAATCAAGTCCCAAATCTTCACGCTATTCCCTCCCGCGGTGGCGACCAAACTCCCCGACGGCAAGAAGATCACATCCTGCACCGGCGACCCGTGATTCACCTCCGTCGCCGCCCTGTTCCCATCTCTCACCCTCACATCCCAGAGCTTCACCACGTGATCATAAGACCCGGTGACGAAGCAATTCGCGTCGGCGGGCGAACAGTCCCCGCACCGGACGTAGTCCTTATGCCCTCTAAGCTCCGACAACCACGCTCTCCCCAGCCACGTCCCAGTACTTGACGAGGGCGTCATCTCCCCCGGACACCAGGTGGAGCTTGTCGAGGACCGGGTAGCGGACGAACCTGACGGGGCGGGCGTGGGAGCGGAGGCGGCGGAGCGGGGTGCGGGAGCGGACGTCGAAGACCTGGATGAGGCCGGAGAGGTCGGAGGCGGCGAGGAGTTGGCCGTCGGAGCGGAAGGAAAGGGAGGAGACGACGTCGGAGAAGGAGGAGATGGTGTGGGTCGGGGAGAGGGTGGTGCGGTGGGGGGAGAAGAGGGAGACGGTGGCGGAGTGGGCGGCGGCGAGGGGGTGGGGAGGGGAAGGGGAGAAGGCGAGGGAAGGGACGGAGAAGGCGAGGTTGTCGAGGGGGTGGGTCTTGAAGGAGGACCAGTACTTGGATTCTGGGGTCTTGCCGGAAGGGGTTCTCGGCTTCGGCTTCAGCTTCGGCTTCACCGGGAAGGTCTTGGATGCCTTCTTGGGTTCCACCTCCATTGATGCGAATGCGAAAGCTCGAGCTCTTCTTCTGCGGGGGTTTCTTGGTGCGCGCTTTGGAGGTTTTATGAGGTTTGCAGCCTCTGGCTTCTAGGGTTTTAGGTCGCCTCTTCTCGCCACTATCTCCTCCTCCTCCCCCAAATTCAAGATATTAGTTTTAAATCTTCTATTTATTTTTGTGATATGTCACTATAAGTCTTAAACTTTATTACCAAAATACAAGTAAATCCTAAAATTTACAAAAAATATATATATATAATAAAATCCTCAAAACTTGTTAAATTGGTTAAATCAAGTTCTTTTGTAAACTTCATTTTATTTGGCTAATAAAAAGTACTGTGGCTTTTTTTTTTAATATTATCTCTCCCCTACTTAGCAATAATGTGACCAAATCATAAATTATAAGATTAAAACAACGTTATTTTGGTCTAAGTCTGATTTTTAATATTATTTAAATTAATATTTAAAAAAATTAAGTTAAATTCAAAAAAAAGAGAGGAGAAGTTAAGGGCGTGCATGAAAACGTTTCTTAGAAATGTTTCCGAACACTCTGTACGGAAAGTGTTAACAAAAAATGAAAAACGCGTTTAGTTGCGTTTTTCGTTCTTTTTTTGTTTTTTTTTTCTGGAACGAAATAAGAACAAAAAAAAAAACAACATTTGTTGTTTCGCTCCACAAACATTTCTTGAAGAAACATTTCTCTTCTCTCTCTTCTTCTTCTCTTCTTCTTTTCTTCTTTTTTTCTTCTTTTTTCTTTCACCGGTCGCCGGCCTCGGCCATGGCCGACGACCGGCCGTCGAGGCTCGCCTCGCCCCGAGATCCGAGCGAGGCGAGGCCGGGCCGGCCGGCGAGCCTCGCGTGGCCGGGCGAGGCTGCTGGCCCGTCGGCCGGTCGCCGGAGAGCGGGGACCGGCCGAAAAAAAGAAAAATAAAAAGAAAGGAAAAAATAAATAATAAAATAAAAATGTTTAAAAAATTAAAAGAAACAAAAAAAGAATAAAATTTACCAAACGTGTTTCTATTCATTTTTTATTCCTGCAACCAAATGTTACCAAACGCGTTCTTTTGTTCAAAAATTGTTAGGAACATAAACACTTTTTTTTTTTTACGTTAAAGAACAAAAAAAAAAAAACATAATTGTTTCCATGCGCAGCCTAAGAGGTTACAAGCCATTGTCGCCATTGTCACCATTGCCCCACCATTGCCGAGAAGGGTTGGCGATTGTGGGGTAAAACAACAAGGGTCAATAGGGCCCAACTAGGGATAGGCGAGGGCTTGTTAACCCTAGCTTAGATTTGGGTGAGGGTGGTGGCCCTCCCTCGACCCTTCTCCAGATTGAGCGAGGGTCAACAGCCCTCATGCGAACTTGGGCAAGAGCCACCATTGGTGGGGCGGTATTGGCAAGGGCTTGTAGCCCTACCCACCTGACTTCTCTCTCCTTTTGAATTTAGCTTATTTTTATTTTTAATTTAAATAACATTAATATTAAAAATTGGATTTAGACCAAAATAATATTGTTTTAGTCTTATATTTTATGATTTAACCACGTTATTTCCACATACGAGAGAGATAATATTAAAAAAAAATTCACTTCAGCATTTTCTGTTAGTCAAATTGGATGAAGTTAATAAAAGGGATATGTTCAGCAGAAGTCTTAAAATTTGTCTAGAAAGTGCAATTGAGTCTAAAACTTACAAAAAATTCAATCAAGTCTTAAAACTTGTCAAGTTTGTTCAATTGAGTCCTAAAATTAACACCGTCAAGAAAATTAACGGAAATTGCTGACGTGGCGCTGACGTCATATTTTAAATGATTTTTTTTTATTTTTCAAATGGCTTTTTACAATTATTTTTTTATTCAAAATCTTTAAAAATTAGATTAAAAACTAAAAAGGAAAATCTAAATTCATTTAAAAAAGGAAAATCTAAATTTATTTTTAAAAAAAAACTGTTTAAAAAAAAAAAAAAGTACCGCCGGACTTCCGCCAATGACAGTCGCCGACCCTCACGGGGGCGGCGACCGTCGCCCACCCCGGTGAGGCCTCGTCGGCCCTCGCTCGGGGGCGGCGAAGCTCGCGCATTTGGGCGAGCCTCGCCTAGGGCGAGCGACGGTTGTCGGCCCTCGCCCGGGGGCCGCGAGGGCCGGCCACCCTCGCCTAGGGCCGACAACCGTCGCTCGGCCCCTCCGGCGATGGGCGGCGCGCGGGGAGTAGAGGGCTGATTTTTTTTTTAAACAATTTTAAAAATAAATTTTATAACTTTTCTTTTTGATTTTTGGTGAAAATAAGATAAAATGAATAAATCTAATTTTTTAGTTTTTAAATTTATTTTTTTAAATGAATAAAAAATCATTAAAAAGATCCAAGTGGAAAATAAAAAATAATTTAAAATGACACGTAAGCATTTTTAACGGAAAATGCTAACGGTGTTAACTTTAGGACTCGATTAAACTAACTTGACAAGTTTTAAGACTTGATTGAACTTTTTGTAAGTTTTAGGACTCAATTGCACTTTCTGGACAAGTTTTAGGACTTCTGCTGAACATATCCTTTAATAAAATGGTTCAATTTAATCAATTTGATTACACTTTTTACAAATTTTAAGACTCAATTGTAATTTCGTAACAAGTTTTAAGACTTCTAATAAACTACCCATTTATTTTTTTAGTTACACTCACAAAAACTAATATATTCAAGGAAAAATACTCATTTGTTATATGAATTTTCATTCAATGAGTAATATCATCTCTAAACTTTTAATTTATTCAATGTGATACATAAAATTTATGTATACATTCAATTTAGTCCATGGACTACATAAAAATGTTATATGTTGCACTTCCATTAATTTAAGTCAACGGAATTTGATTATTTAGCATTCAAATTATGTTAAAGTTTAAGAACCACGTTGAATAAATTAAAAGTTTGTGGGCAATATATATGATCAAAGTAAGACGAAAATTCACAATATATTTATTATAAAAATGGTGGATGAGAGGGCTGAGCTCAAGCTTGAACACCGCTGCCCAAGCCTAGCCCTAAAATTCACTGAGTCCACGAATTTTGGCCAAGCTACGCTTGGTGGACATGTAAGCTACCAAATTCATTATTAGGTCTATCAAATGTACAATAATCACGTCAATGTGCGAACAAACTCATCTAATTCAAAAAAATTTCATCGTAGATCTCCAACTAAGAAACCTATAGAATTGTAGAAGATAAGATTTTGGAAAAAATTGAAATCTAACAATCCTAGAATGAGAAGCCATGCTAGAAGTTTTTATTTCGGGTTCACAATATCATAGAAGTAATCTTAGGGCGTGCATAATAAAATTTCTACTTCTCTATTTCTCTATTTCTCGGAATAGGTATAGAACAAAAATCCGTTTAGTAACACAATTTGATTTTTCTATTTCTAGAACAAATTTCTATTCCAGAAATAGATTTGAAAAAGAAATCAGAGGCTAAAATTTTTAATTTCTTAATTTCTAAAATAGAAATTGAGAAATCAATTTATGTTTTATAAATTTTGTCATGCACACCTGATCGCCCAGATTTTTAATTAAGATAAAGGACTGAATAGGATATGATATGAAATTTAGAGATTTTGCTATATCCTACTCACTGTTTGGTGATTGTAATAATAAAGTCGGATATATTCACATTATATCATATACATTATTTGATAAAAATATGTAATAAATATAAATATACTTAAGTATTGAATTTATATTACAAAATAGAATACAATTTGAATATATAAATAAATATTAAATTAAAATAACTAAATTGTTTTTTGTGTTATTTTGAATTTCTTATATTATAATTTAAATATTATTTATTTCAATTTTAATTTTAATTTGTTAATTTAAGAAGATTATCATTCAAGAGCAATAACTTTATTATTATGGATGTTAGAAATCTTATCAAACTTTATCCCACTTTCTTTATAGGATAATTTTATCCGGTTTATATCTCATTTATATCCAATTTTATCATGTCTTGAGCAAACACCAAACATAAGATAAGAATTTTATCGTATCCTGAATTTTATGTCAAAGGCAGCCAAATAGGTTTAACAATGCAAGGGCAATTTAGTAATTGACTTATCAAGTTTAGAGGTTTTTGAGTTTACTGTAAGATAAATCTAACAAAAGTCCAAAATCCTAATAGATTTAGAATAATTGGAATCGTTGTTACATATCATGTTTGGGTATGAGGCTTCCCAGATATAAAATCTCAAACTCTTGATAAATAATTTTAAAAAGAATAATAATTTTTTTCCCTCCAAAGTAACATTTGCAACGTTTCATAGATTTTTCATCTTCCCCACTTTCGCCACATTAGGCGAATTAATCAAGATGACAATCCCGAAACAGAGTTTGGAAAATCCAGTTGAAATTAAGTTTATGCTTGAACTTACTTAGCTGCTATTTCTGGTACAGAGATATCAAAAGTCGACTGATCAATTTACTTGATGTTATCGTCCCTCTCTGTAAACGAATGTTCGTGAACAATTGCATCGTGCTTAACATTATTCTTCCCCCTTTACTTGTTCAACCTTGTGGCATGGAAAATGGGGGTTGTGACCACTGACTATTAGCTAGTTGAAAAACTGATTTGTGTTGAAACTCAACCCTTACTCATGCTTAAGTTTAGATTTTCTCCACGAACCCAATAAGTCGACGGTTTTGACCTGATAGTATTCATACAAATGATCAGTTTAAGTTGATTCAGTTTGACTTCACTCGACCCTTTATTAGGAATGCAAATCTGCACAGCTTTTTAGTAGGGTTACTCTTCTTGCTCCCCGATAGTAGGAATGTGAATCTTGCTCATCAATCTTATCCATTTTTATCCTGAACTAATGCTCTTGAGGTACAACAAGCAATTAAATGTACATGGAGTTGCATCAACCTAAGGTAGCGCCTAATACTGAATCTTCCCAACTAGATAGCAAGTTTATATGATTTAGTATCAAACAGATTTCTTCAGACTGAAGATACGATCCATCAGCAGCTAGAAATTCATGAAACTTACCATCCACCTCTATCAGGCTATGGCCAGGAGTCTTTTTCACACTCCTTTCCCTCATCATGCTTTTAACCATCCTCATATTGCTCCATTCTTTTCCCCTGGCAAAGATGTTAGCCATAAGACTGTATATACCGCTATCTTCAGGATTCAATTCCAATAGCTTATCTGCTACAGCCCTACCCAACTTGACATTTCCATATGTTCTACAAGCGCTAAGAAGCGCACCCCAAGTAGCTTCATTGGGAAGCATCGGCATTGTAGTTATTAATTCATATGCTTCCTTGAGTAGGCCATTACGACCATATAGATCAACCATGCAGGCATAATGCTCAATTTGCGGAGCTATCCCAAATTCTCTTGCTATGTCCCTAAAGTATTCTTGGCCCTCACTTAATAAACCGCCATGACTACAAGCTGATAAGACACCCAAGAAAGTGACCTTATCTGGCCTAAATCCAGTGCTTTTTAGTTGATGGAAGAGCTCTAGGGCTTCCTCAGCATGCCCATGAGCAGCGAATCCAGTGATCATGGAATTCCAAGATACCAAGTCTTTTTCGGTCATTTCATCGAATACTGCCACAGCTGCATCAATACACCCGCATTTTGCATACATGTCTATAAGAGCATTTCCCAGAATGACACTAAACTGGATCTTCTTAGAAAGGATGTACTCATTGTGAATCCAGCAGCCCACCTCTAAGCGACCCAATTGACCACAAGCAGACAGAACGCATACCAAAGTGTTCTCCACAGGAACTAAGCCTGCCTCTCTCATATTATTAAACATCTCCAATGCTTCCTTCGGTTGACCATTTTGGGAATAGCCTGCAATCATTGCAGACCAGGAGACCACGTTTTTCTCAGGCATTTTGTCAAACAACATCCTGGCATTCTCCAACTCACCAAATTTTGCATAACCATTGACCATACTAGTCATTGAGAATACATCCCTGGTCTCCATGTTGTCAAAGACCTCCCTAGCACTGATCAAGCAATCGCATTTTATATACATATCAATTAATGCGTTTAGCAAATTCAGGCTACAAGCCACATTCTCCCTTTTTATCAGCTCATGAAGTTTTCTCCCCACATTCAAGTCCTTCTTCTGGGAGCATCCGGAAACTGCCGCAATCATAGTAACCTCATTAGGCTTAACATCACCCAACAACATCAAGTCAAACAGCTCCAGGGCTTCGTCGGGGCAACCATGCGTGGCATAACCATCGATCATCGAGGTCCAGGTAAAAACGTCTCTTACAGGACTTTCATCGAACACGCGGCGGGCAAGGTCCAAATACCGAAATACCGTGTAAAAATGAATCAACCCATTTCGAACCAACAAGTCGCAATCAAAACCCATCTTCCAAATCCTGCCGTGAACGAACTCCCCAACAAAAACTTCCTCAAATTTCTCGCACGCCTTCAGGGCGAACACGAAGCTGCGGCCATCGACTTCCACGCGTCCGCTAACCATCCGGCCAAAAAGGGTCAACCCCGAACTCGGCATTCTCGCTTTGGAGTACCCTCGGATCATCGTATTCCACATATAAGTATTGGGATTCTCGATCTGGGCGAAGAGGCTGCGCGCGTAGTTCACATCTCCAGCGTCTGCTAAAGCGCAAAAGGCCAACACCCTGCTCGCGGGGAACGTGTGGGCCATGAGACCAGTCCTGGTCATGTGAGCTTGGAGTTGCTTGAGTTGGCGCATGGAGGTGCAAGATTCCAGGAGCAACAGGACCGGGTTCGTGATGATCACGCTGGTCGTGGAGTTCCATTTCGTTTTCTGCGCACCACTCGAAGAGAGAAGTCGAAACTGAGGCGCGGCGGAGAGCGTGAAAGGAGGGAAGAAAGATGGGCACGGATCAGAGAAGCGCTTGCAGAGAAAGACCCAACGCCTCATATGAAAGCGGAGTCCTCGATTGACATCTGCAGAGTCTCATATATCCAATGCCATTACACTTGCAGCGTTCCTACGACCCAGTGAAATTTGCGGAGCTTACAATTTGACTTTTTATTTCAACTTTATTGTTGAAAATACAGAATCGTAGTCAAAATTTCCATAGATTTTTAAAATTCATAGTACTTATTTTTTTCTGAAAAAAATTTACTTTCTTTTTATTAATTTTCAAATCTTAGAGAGAAAGTCGTATGTAGAAGTCAGAAGAAGTGCAATAGTCCTTACTAATTAATAGTATTATAAGATCTTTAATGTTTTACCAATTAGGTTATAAGGTATTATAATGTGTCTCAAGATTTTCGATTTATCATAACCCCGATGCAAATTCACTACTTGTCTAGAATTTTGTGCATATTGATATCTATGTAATCCTTACATTAATGTCAGATTATTGGATCTATTTTCAAACAAATTCATGTCTATCCATTTTCACTTCTACCCTTTTATTCCCAACTCGTGAATTTCACATCACTTTTATCTCCTTACTTATCAGAAGGATTTGAATAGAGGATTTGAAGGATGAGACCAACTCGGTACAAGTGGCATTAGCGCCTTTGAAATTTCTGTGAGGGAGGATGAAATTGCAATATCATTGCCATGCATCATGTGATAATATATAGTAGCACCTTTCAAATTCTTGTCCGCCTTTGAATAATTTGAATTTCATCGCGTCCGACAAATAGTTAATTGGTATCGTGATGAATTAAGAGATATCATATATTATAAAGAGTTAAATGGGCTATTTCTGTTAGACAAAAGCGACCCGCAATCGGTACACTTATCGCGGAAGGCGAAGCCGTAGGAATTCGGTAGCCATCAATCTAGATGAGGGATGAAGTCGTTGAACTTGAAAAGCGTAACTTGCATGAAGATATCAAAGCTGCATAGTAAGAACCTTCATTTCCAGCACAAACATATATCAGGTTTGCGATCACGTGCTTAGCTGATTCTACATGAGCCGAGGAAAGAAGAGACCCACTAGCATTCCTAACGAGAGGATGAGAAGGAAAATGAGGGTTTCCTTGCATATATTAAATTTGAGATTCTTACAGCTAATTTCCGAGGGCACCTTGGTCCAATATGATTTCTCAATCTTCGTCCCCATCCACAGATATTCTCCGCCCATTCTGGGTCTCTATGTCATCCGCTATTCAAACAAGGCGAAGAAATAAAAAGCTCTGTACCTTCTAACATCTACTTGCTCCGCCCTCTTTCTCACTTCTTTGCCGCAATATAAGGAAAACCAAGTACCAATAACTAATGTCAAGGGGGGAAGCCGGATGGGCCCTGCATTCTCCAGTCCTCCAAGCCTAGTTGACTTTTCAAAATTCTGATAAAGCACCGGACTAAAACAATACAAGCAAGAAAACACTGATCAGGGACAAGGATTTGGAAAATTCGCATGAATTTGATTGATTTCTGCAACTATTTCAGGACTGAGCTCCACATTGCAAGCATCAAGAACCTCCTGGAGCTGCCAACGCTTGGTTGCACCAAATATAGCACTCGCTACCAGAGGATGTCTCAAAACAAAGGCTGCATTAAGCAAAATGCTGTAAGAGGAAAAATGTGCCATACCAAAAGAGGAGCTTAAAAAACTGAGGGCATGCAGAACAATAGCACTTCAAAAGACACCTGAAAACATGGTCTATGCAACTAGAAGGAACAAATGCAGTATCTCTGCTTCGTTTCAACATGACATCACAATTATAAAAGACTAATAAATAGAAGCACAGTATTGTGAGGTTAACAAACCCACTAATACTATGTATTCAATTAGAGCCACAGCTATTCCAAACCAGATGCCAAGATGCTAGTAGCCAAAAAGTCTCTCCACACAATTATCACGATTCTTCAGTTGCCAATTATGGTTCTAGAAAATCATGATTCTTTTTCAGTGAGTCTGTTTATAGATTATTCATAACAAAAGAAAAGCAGAGGAGTAACTTCGGCTACGTGTTCAACATTGGCAAGAAAGCCAACTCAGAAGCTCCCAATCACAAAAGAGCTTTGCGCCTACAAAAGAAATTTTCTCCCTAACATCATCACGCCTAAATATTCTACCGGAAGCAGCCCTCTTGATTCTTATAAGAACAGCATCAACATCTTTAACAAAAGAAAAATTTGCAGCTTACAATTCCTGGCATTTCATATAAAACACAAAAAAAGCATTCCAAGAAAGCTTAATCTGCAGGTGAGGGAAAGGCGAATTATCTCAATAGACAACTCAATATGCTAAGTTATCTTATTAAACCTTTGAGCCATTTGATTCCCACGATACTTCTTTACCAAACAAAAAAAAAAAAAATGTATGATCTCTCATGATTACTTGTTACAAGACAAGACAAACAGGTTGGAGCTTTTGTTGCATTCCATTTCACTCCACATCATTACACCAAACACAACACATCTAAAGTGGATATGGTTTTAATATAATAAAGATCACAAAAACTTGATAAGTTGCAAAAGTTGATTCCTAAGGATATTCAAGATATTCAAACAGGAGAATTTACATGTCTAGACCAAACAATAGGACACTAAGCACATATGAGGCAAGCAAAGATCAGTTCAATACCAATTGCCAATACTACAGGACGTAGTCCATACTTGTCTGCAATTTTAAGGTACCCCTGCTGTAATAGAAACAGGATTAAAAGAGTTGGTACAGGATCCCAATTATGGCAAAGATAATGACATGAGAAGAAGCCTGTACATTTCAATAAATGAAGGTTGGGAGGAGGAGGAAGAAGGGGGGGGGCACGGGTTTCCATAGGCAGAAGTACACTCATGAAAAGCAGGTGCATGACTACAAGCTCATATAAATGCTCAAGAAAAGCATTAGTGTGGTAGTTGAAGAGAGAGAAAGGGGGAGGCCAAGGGTGAGGTCCCCCACAGTTTCATCATCTTCTAACACGCATAGTGGGATGGATTCTAGAATCCCAACCACTAACATGCAAAAACTTTAAAAACATTGCCAAGCAACATAATGTAATCATTGGAGTTATATCAGAAACTGAAGCAAAATTGTGTTCATCCGATATGAACAAAAGGTATTAAAAGTTCTTTTTTTTGGCCTTCTTTTCTTAGATTGTTTGAATGATTTATATTCGAGAATTTATCTCCAGAAAGAATATACCAACCATGATTGCTGCTGTCACGATACTATTGGACAAGTTGTACCTTGATTCTCCTTCTGAATACCTCCCTGGAGAAGAAGCCCAATTTATGTAAGATGAAGCCCATGTATCCCAAGGGAACACGTCTGAAATAAAGAGACAAATGTAAAATGCAGGGCTTCACCTTTGAAAAGATTCAACCGAGCATCCGGTGGTCCACCATCAGGCAAAAAGTATTTACCAGAAAGTATACCCATTGCTAGAGGGCTGTAGGCCAATAAGCTGATCCTGCAGACATAAATTCGAAAGGGGAAAAAATAATCAAGGAAAGAATACCCAAGAAGATCCAAAAAAACACATCAGCAAATAGGGAGAAGATTACTAGCACACAGGTATGTAGAGTAGTGCAAAGTTTGATGGGATCCAGTTGAACAAATACCTCTCGTGATGGCAGCATTCTGCCATCCCTGAATCGAAAGTTCGACAGAGCAAACTGTAGCAATTCTAAAACAAAGGTTGCAGGGCGAATTTAGCCTCAATATGCAGTGGTGAAAAGAAGAGAGACATTTCCTAACAAGAGTGAGGAATACTACCTGCACTGACACAACCTTAGGATAGGAAGGAACTCTTTCGGCAACGTGGAGGAATTTCATGACACCATAAGGTGTTTCATTACTGAGTCCAACATATCTAATCTACAAAGCATATTTGCAATCAGAGATGTCAGAAAATATCACAAAAACAGATTCATAGGGCCAAGTCTTAAATATGTTTACTGACCTTACCAGAGGCAACGGCTCTGCCAAGTGCCTCAAGTTGTTCCTCTATGGTAATTGCTCTGTACTGATGGGTTGGATCATACTCAGACTCTCCAAACATTGGCACATATCTGTTGAAAATCCACTCAAAAGAAAAATGAAAAAATCTCCCAATGTTGAGCAAGTATATCAGACATCATCAGTCCTTTCCAACAAAATCAAGAAACAGAGGGTTGTATTGACATACAAACCGATCAGGCCAATGTATTTGATAAAGGTCGATGTAGTCTGTCCTCAATCTCAATAAACTGCAACATTGATGAATGAGCCATCACAAGATATTATATGCTAGTATGAACATCATAATACAAACAATTCTTTGATAATTAAGTGTCGGTGCTCTTCATTTTACAAACTTTGAATGGCCACAATTCTTTCAGTTACAGAAAGATAAATAGTGTTTCAGTTGAAATATGATAAGTCCCCAATATAGTGGTAAAACTCCAATTTTTCTAGAGTCTTCCCAAATACCATGTTGGACAAGCATCAGCCCATCCTCTTGGTAAGGTCAATAAAATTGCACTGGAGAAAGAATCAGGTTTTGGTGATTTAGTTCCTTAAATGAAACTAGTGCCTGAACAGAAAAAGGCTTTCTGGCCAACTAAAAACGATTGGCAAAATGACAAAAAACTAGTTTTCTTGACAAGGGCAAACACATAGGCAAATATGGCTTTATTTATTTCGAGATATGGGTGAGGTAAGGAACTCAATCACTTCTCGCCTGAAACTGGTGATATTCACTGAAATATGCAAAGACAAAACTAGATTTGATAGCATTTGTCAGAGGACGAGTGTGTGAAAGAGGACTTATGGAAGAATGAGGGAAGCCAAATAATATTTTCCATCTAAATGGATCTAACACTCAATGTAATTATTTCCATGGCAAAAATATCGAGTCCTAAGTGATGGAAAAACACGCAAACTTACCTATTATCAATTGCTTTGGATATGTTCCAAGCATCCACACGCTTGGGCCCATCCCTAATCCAAGTCATTTGCCCAGATGGTCCACTCACCTTCATGAAATTATTTGACAAAGACTCCTGTTAATTTAAAATTGGCCAGATACAATAAGAAAGATGCTATTTGAAAAATTGTTGCCCCATCCAAATGAAAGGAAGACAATGGCCGCATTGATACAATTAGGACCAGATAATCTCGACACCCATAGCTCTTAGCTCCTTCCAAACATGTACCATCCAGAGAAACATATGATTTCCTCCCTAGCACAAGTATACCGAAGGACACTTCCCCTAAATGCACTCCAAGCACATCTTATAACAAAGAAAACGGAACCCTGATGCAATGAACGTCACGGACATTAAATCAATCCTAGGTTCTACACATTTCCCTTAACCCAGAGTACACACGACTAGAGATACTTTCTCTTAAGCAAATGCAAAGCTACAACGTGAAGCATTTACAAAACAAAGCTAATATCACTAGACAGGAACTAGGATCAGCTTATACTAACCAAATGAGAAACCACGCAAAAGGGAAAACAAAGAATCGGAATATCGGTAAACCTTCGTGGCCAACACAACTCGATCGCGAGGGATTTTCCGGTCTCTAATCCAACGGCCGAGATACTCCTCGCTCCGGCCCTGAGTATCAGCCCGCTGAGGCACTGGATACCTGCGCGCGCCATCCGAAATTCCACACCAAAAAAAAAAAAAAAAAAAAACGATAGAGTTTCAAATTTCAATCCTAACGAACATTCGATTCTAAGCGTCGCGAATCCGTCAAAACGTACATTTCGGCGGAGTCGAAGAAGTTGATCCCGGCGCCAAAGGCGTGGTCGAGGAGGCGGAACGATTCGGACATCGAATTCTGCTCGCCGAAAGTCATGGTTCCTGAGGACAAAAGGCGAGCGATGTCAGCGAGCGGAAGAGAGGAATGAGGAGAGAGAGAGAGAGAGAGTAGGACAAGGCCGGTTTCAGAGAGAAAACCTAAGCAGAGCCTGGAGACGGAGAGGTCGGGAGCGAGGTTGAAGAGAGGCACGGCCATTGACATCAGCCTCGCGAGATGCTTCTGGTGAGCGGCCCAGCGAGAGCGAACGGAGGAGGAGCGGCGAGATAAGATGAAGAAGAAGCAGAAGAAGATAATGGAGGGAAGAAGAAGCAAGAGGAAACTCAAAAATGTCCCCCAAAAAAAAAAAAAAAAAAGAGGAGGAAAAATGGAAGATGATGGAGATGCAGGGGATCGAACCCTGTACCTCTCGCATGCAAAGCGAGCGCTCTACCATTTGAGCTACATCCCCTTTTGCTTCTACGTAATAAATTTAATTATTATATCCATCAGTGTCCCAGTACTCGGAGATTTTATCGTACATTATTTATTGAATTATGAGTCATCCTAATTTGTGGAATTGGACCGACGTGTGTGAGGTTGGCTTAGCGACCATCAATCTTAATCGTTTGATTTAAATTTCAAGAAATTATGAAAAATATTATATGTGAATTTACATAGCTCACCATCAACGTTTTAGTGTTGTGCAAATTCTGAAAGTTTCAAATTTAAAAAGAAAAGAAGAGAAGTTAAAAGTGCAAGAGTCATAAATCTTCAGTTAGGCAAAAGATAAAAGTAAAATTAAATGAGTTGCGTGAATTAATTAAAAAAACTTATGTTCGGATGAGGGACATGCAAGCAAAGACAAATGATCCATACATGATAGGGGGAAAAAATTTACACAAGTTAATACGGTTATCAAAGATAGGTCCCCGACAACACGAATCTAATACACATCTCATTTTAGCATATCCGACGTGATATAATATTCCGCGACATCACGGTCCAACACTTATTTGGTACATCGAATTTGGAATCCCCAAGTTTGGCCAATCTAAAATTCGATGCATCTCTCGCAGCCCTTCTGCAAAATGAGTGGAAAAGTGGAAACAAGCATCTTTACAGACTAAGCCAGATCGTACTAAGCTGATGTCCGTGTACTGTTCAACACATTTAGATACACGACCAAAACCTGACCCATGTCCGGACCTTTGCGACGCTGCTCTGGTGCAGAGTCCTGCGACCGCTTGATGGGACAACTTTCTTGGGTGCGTCCGTACTCTAGTTCCCGCCTGAACTTAGGACATAAGCATTACGTCCATTTTGCATCTTTCTCGGTGTAGTTTATCCTTAGAATGACGACATCAGCGATGACCGTGGAACTTTTACTAGATATTGCTCATCATTAACCTTTCGCTTTGCTGTTTTTTCTTCGGTTTGATCCCCCGGATTATGTTCTTCTCCATTCACATTTTGTAATATCAACGCTCCGTTCTTCTTGCCTACGTATCATTGTTCCCATCAATGTCTCTAATGAAAAAAAGAAGAGCAAATGGAAGCAGCTTACGATGATTATGCCTTTTGCTGGAGCATTTTTGGCATGTAACTAGCCTAGCCTTCGACTCTTTCCCCGTTGACTCCTTTCCATGTTCTCTATTTGAGAAGTCCTCTTCATTTGAAATGCTTGGCACACGAGAGCCTTATCGCTTAACTGGAAGCCCAATTCCACTGGATGCATTATCTATTATTGACGATGTGGATCCGAACATATCTTTAAAAGGCTAAAGGGAGAAGAAACGCGTGGGATATCTATCATGAGATAAGAGACCCCGCAATATCACCTTCTGTATTTCCTAATAGATGGGAAAGAAAAATATTCACCAACTAACAAAAAATGTGAGACCTGCAGATACTGACACACTAAAATAATGAATACAACATGATGGAGCATTTTATTGGGAAATTATCACAAGTGACCCTCATAAGATGCATTATCTATTATTGACAATGTCATAGGAGATGCATCATCCGCACTCTTCTCCTAACCAACCTGCACATCATGGTCATCCATGGATGTATTCCGTGAAAAGAGAGAGCAAATTACTTGCAATTTGGAATGATTGTACCTATCATTGAAGCATATTCGAGTCCTTTTTTTACCCTTTCCCTCTTGACTCCGTCCTGAGTCCTTTATTTGAGAAGTCATTTTCGTTTGACGTGTCTGGCATACAAGGGTCTTCACTAGAATCATTGAAAACCCGATTCCACTGGCTGCAGAATCTGTTACCGACAATAGCATAAGAGACGTGCCATTTGCTCTCTTAACCTTATCCTTTCTCTTTACTTATATATCATTGTAATTCATCGATGTTCCTCGTGGAAAAAAGAGCAAATCCATGCAGCTCAGAATACCAATACCTGTTGCTAAAGCATTTTCAGTTCTCGCATGTAACTCGACGAGCCTTTGACTCTTTCCATGTCGACTCCTTCTCATGTCCCCGGTTTGAGAAGTTCCCTCTGTTTGACTTGTCTGGTCTGCAAGGGCCTTGCCACTCAAATGTTCCTCTAAGAGTTATTGCGAACCCAATTCCATTAGCTGCAAAGTCCATTAATGAAAATGTCACAAGAGATGCATCCTCCGCTGCCCTCTTTGAACCAAATTCTCTTGAACGGCGCATGTCCCTCCTCTTGCTTCGCATTATGATCACATTGAACTGCACTGAAAAATTATTCCATTAAACATAACTACGGACATTCACATATCAACAACAAACGATTACTGGAAATAAGAAATCAAGCTGGGATTGTCCTTGCTATTAACGAAAATAGAACTGTTTTCCCACTGCAAGGCCGTAATACTCTTAGGAAGATGATCTTCTATTCCAAAAAAAACCTTCGCCCATGATCAATCGGAGGGAAAAACAATTTTGAAAGACCCCAGCATGTCGCCGTCACATTTTATTATGCCATGTTAATGCAACGTGGCACAAACCCTAAAAAGATTTGTATATAGAAATTCACACTTTAATAGTAACTTAAAAAAATGTACGTAACTGTCTAAAAGTAATTACTGTTAGATAAATATATAATTTAATAAATGTATAGATGATATAAACAGCCTAGCATCCTAGCCGTCTCATTTTTCTTGTCTTTCATTATTGCGAGTTCCATCCAACCAAAAGGCTTGGTTAATGCATCAAAGTTCTATACGAAGGAAAAATACAAATTGCCAATCATGCACAAAGAAACAAACGCCAGGAAATAGCAAAGGGGCATCTTCTTTTTCAATCTCACCATCTCCATCAATCGTCATCTCAAATGTCACCCCTCCTTTTCGCGTAGACACGACGTTGTGTTCGATCAAACTCGAAACGCGTGTGAAAATCCGGCTCTTCCCACGAGGCAATGAGCCATCGCCTTGGGTTAGTATGATCAAATGCATTGGACCTCCCATTCGGTTTAATTATAATTTGTAGAGACCGACATATTATCATGACTTAAGTGAATATCCCGAATAGGGTCTCGAAATCTCCAAAGAAGAAGTCGGATCCCATAACACATGGTCCAATCGTCATCCATTACGCTAACTATTTCGTCCTATATTGACTTCCCTTTAGTTCCTCTCTCTCTCTCATTCTCTCTCTATCTCTATATATATATAGATATATGAAAAATTATTCAATCAATTTTAAACCCGTTACATTTTTACTAATTCAATCATAAATTTTTCAATTGTTCAAATTAAATTTTAAACAATTTTTTTATTTTATCAATTTTATTTATCCAGTCACTTTTGGACACAAATGCCAACCATCATACATGACATGATCCACATTAAAATAAATTATTTTTATTATTTCAAATTTTTTTTTTTCTTCCCTTCTTTCTCTAGCTAGTCTCGACGATGGTTGGCGAGCGCCAAAGGGGAGGGTTGGTAAGGTTGACCTCACCAAGGGCTAGTGAGGCTTGCCATCACCTAGCGAGGCTCGCTCAAGGTCAACCTCGCCAGCTATTGTCGAGACTCGATGACTAGCTAGAGAAAAAAGGGAAGGAAAAAAAAAAGAGAAAGAAAAGAATAAAAAAATTAAAAACTCGAAAGAATATTAAAATACTATTAAAATTTATCTACATCAGCACTAATCGTATTACGTAGGACAACTAATGTTCACATTAATAATTCAATTGGCAAACATGAAAAGGTTCATGACTCAATTAACAAAATTTAGAAATTTGAGACTAAATTAATAAAAGTGCAATAAATTCTAGATTTTTTGAACAGTTTTCCATTTTTTTTGGGTCATATTATAATAATGGTTAAGAAGGTCATGGACAAGAGAGAGACATAATAGTTTCAAACATTTGACTTTGAATTTCCATACATCATGATGAACATAAAGGCCATAGAAGCGGAAAGCTTAAGCTAATAAGGAACGCTTCCATAGCAAATGACGTCGGTAAAAGAACCCCTTCTTAGAAACAAACACCTTCTCATCTTCTTCTTTTTCCCCAGACAATCACTGTTCCTCAGATTTATGTCTAAAGAAATGAATTTGCTGTGGCGTTCGACCTTGGGGTCGTAAAGGTGCGGTTTAGAGTTCGATATAAGATCGGTGGCTCGACCATGAGGATGAAAGAAGAAAAACACGCCCTTACGTGGCACCCTGGGTGCATACATTCCACATTAAAACATTCGCAATTCACATTAGTCAAGAAAAAAATCAAATTAATGATCGAGAGAAAGAAACAAGGAGGTCGTTCGAAAATTTTTCTTTTACCTTCCGTAGGAATTCCGAGGCATAATTATGATCATCAAGAACGATCTCGTATTAGGCTTGATAATAGATATAAAGGGCTATTAAACAAAAAGTATTTTCAATCGGGCCCTTCATTCTCCAAGCCGACTTATATAACTATCTATTATCATGAGCGTATCTAGCTAACAAGTTAAACCCACTGTCTAAATTTTTCCTAACTTTGCCCATGCATTCAATTAGGTTTGGGTTAGGTTTATACACAAGTTTATTACGTCCAAATGTCTCATGGGATCAATCAAAGTCATTCAATGCCCTTATCTACAAATGCTCCCCCATTTTTCTAGTAGAAGATGAATCGGAAGAAGAGAAATTAGCCCTTTTCTCCATTACTCTTCTCTTCTCAAGTGATCCACACCTGGCATTGATTAAGCAAAATTCAAGAAGGAAACCTTAGGCTATACTTTGAGGCCGTAAAGTATTACTTTATAAAGTCAAGCCTAGGGCGCATGCATCCAACAAATTCCAATATGACGCGATCGAGACCTTTATGTCTTCTCTATACACCACCCCCAACTCCTCCTCCTTTTTAAAATAGTTTATTTAGCTAATCTAATTTGTTCTGCTTTATAAATGTAACCGTTCACGAGAGAGGTTCTTCTAGGCAAGTAGGGCTTGATTGCCTAGGGATATATTTATTTTGTAATCCACCTAGGAAAATTTGTCGGTCTTTGATTGGCTGGAGATATGTTTATTTATAATTCACCTACACTGGTCAACATTGTGACATGGTCCACTCAAGGGTGTGCATTCGCAATATACTTTATCGAAAAGAAAAATCAATTGTCGAGAGGAAATCCTAGAAAACAACGTTCCCCCAACTCATTCGAAAACCGAATATGCTGCTTTTGTTTTTTAGTTTCTTTATAATTCATTTACATACATCACGCATGACTCACCGTTACTTGAGAAATTTAAGAAAAAACATGTCGAGAATTTCTTGAATATATCAATGAAAGAACGATGTATAAGATCGAAATTTTCTAACTCGAATTGTTACGATAAAAAACATTCTGCTTTTATATCTATAAAAAAATTTATGCTTTTGAATATGTCGATTGACCAATGGTACAATCGACACGTTACGTATGTTTCTCAATACACCACCCCGGAACAAGAATGATTATACTTTATACAAAATTCATCCCACCTAACTCGTGAACCCGATTGTCATTTATACAATGGACACATGTGATTATGATTGTACCTTTCAAAGATATTTTAATTATGTATGCTTAATTCACGGTAAACAAAGAGAGATTAGAGATTCGTTGCCTTTTCCTTTTCGTTTCTTTGTCCTCTTTTCCATCTAAGAAGCAGCCTCACATTCATTGTACCGCGTGGGGTTTGCCTTTTTAACTTAATACTTTTATGGAGAATCTATGCATTTTAGCTTTCGAGATTTGATTTACACATTCGCGGTACCTGGTTCGCCTCGTCTCCAGCCGACAATAGAAAAATCAGTTTCTTGGAGGCAACTGAACTTGGCCTTCTATATCATGGCAATGGCAAAGCGATATCATTCGTTCCGCATATCATGCCCGCGGGTGCGGTTCAAGAATCAAAAATCGGGTCGGGTTTTCGGTTTGCTCGACGGGCTCGCGACATGCATAGTGTTCTGTTCAAATTTAGACCGAATCAAAAAAAGGGTTTCTATAACTTTCCTTAGCAAATGAAAACCCACGAAAATTCGGGGCGATTTTCGATGCCGACATCGTACATTTTCAAACACCTCATTCCCAAAAAAGGGCACGGAGGGGAAGAGAGCAAACATCTTGTCCGAAATGACGAAGACACGACACGCATACCAGCAGACAGATGTAGAGAATCAGGTTGTGAAGAAATAACAAACGGAAATCTTTTATTGCATGCATTTACTGTCCGACGAGAAATGGTGTAACGAAACAGGTGGCAATGACTTTTTGCCCTTTGGTGGGATTGACCGGAACGGCACAAGAGGCCAAAAGCTGTCCCTGGTTTGTTGACCTAACGCACTACCAGCCAAAACCCGACGTCGGCCTCTCGATATTTTAGTAAAAAGAGTGAAAATATTTCGAAACGCGTCTAGTTTTTAATTTCTAATTTAACGAGCGATTGATGGAACATCGTAGTTTCTAATGCATTACGCAGGCGCGCTTATTTTAACTCTATTTGCAAAACATTACATATCATCTTCATCATAAGCGTTTAATATAGATCGTCACAATATTAAAAATTGCCAAGTTGGAGAAATGAACTTTATTTAACATCTCGATAAAGAAAATTTGTCATGGTCAAATCATCATTTTTTTTTTCATAATTCACTATTAAAAAGAAAAACATTTCCTTACACCTTGTTAGTAATATCCATGATAAATTCACTTGAAACAGTTAAAGCTTGTTTGATTACATTTCAACAACACTAAAATTTGACCTCTTATTTTCCCTTCGAAATCAGAACGTTACTCGTATATTCTAAGAATTAATAGCAATTTTACTTTCTCGTCAAAATTTATCCATTGCGAAAATTTCAGGAGATAGGGAGTTAAAAAATAGCGAGAAAACGCCACCGCAAAGGTCCTAAATTTTCTTCAGTGAAAGTAACTGAGAACAAAAATATATGCATCCCGACCCAAGCAGAAGAAAACAAAACAGCTGCTGGAAAAGAGAGACGATACAAAATTGAAAAGGTAGGAAAAAGGTTAAAGAAAAAAGAGAAAAAGGGGGAAATGAAGAGAAAAAGAAGGGCGCGGAAGCATCAATTCTATATGCTCGGTATGCTGAGTGTGTGGCACATGCTCAGCCACCTTCATATAAGACAAGGGATGCAGCCAAGCTCACAGAGGACCAACATGTTAATACAATATCATTTCATCTTTTTATCTTATTTTATGCTGTCGCTCGAGATGTGCTTTTTTATTTTTTATTTTTTTTATCGCTTTACTCGCGTCTTCTTGTTTCGTGGCCAATAGATCGATTGTATGCACAATTTTTACTTTAAAATTCGAAACATCTCAAATTAAATTGTACTTAACCAATGTCCCGAACGAACCGTTGAGAGGACTCGATTTGCATAGTGTTTCTCATTTAGTTTAATTTTCTGGGTGTAAGAGCAGGTGACATGCGGAAGAATATGTTTTTCAGAAGGGGCAATAGCACAAGATATTTATGAACTCAGGTTTGATGTGTAAAATAATCCATAAGCTTTTAATTTATATAATGTGATCCCTAAACCTTTACCTAACATTTAATGCCGTCCCTAATTTTTTCAATTTGTTCAATTTGATAAATCAATGAAGTCTTTAAACCATATGAAAACATTTAAAAGTTTATGAATAATATCGTACCAAAATTTCTTAATCATGTTGAACAAATTAAAAGTTTAAGGACATCTTGCGCATTTGACTAAAGTTCAAAAATCGCATCGAATGGATTAAGAATTCAATGATGACATTACATATTAAATTCAATTTATGATATATGGAATAAGTGTACTAAAAATCTTAAAACTTACCACGAAAGTGTAATTAAGTCCTAAAATTTTTTAAAAAGTGTAATTAGTTAAGTAAAATTTATCAAAAAAATACAATCAAAATTTTTAAAAAGTATAATCGAGTTTAAAAACTTATCAATGTGGTTACTTAATCAAGTAAACAAAAAGCGTTAATAATGCATTATCTTAATAATTTTTAAGATTTGATCGTACTTTCATAATATTTTAAAATTTAATTATATTTTCGTGATAAGTCTTGGATTTTTTTCAGCGGATTTTCCGTGTTTATGTTTGTCTTGCTCCCGCACGTTTCCCGTTCTGGGCCAGAGAAAGATTGGGAAAGTAGAAAAAAAACCGCGATGGCCCACACGAATACGTCCCCGCGAGGAGGGTGGGGGCGGGCGGGGAATCACGACCGCGAGATGAAACCCCGGGCGGACGCGTGGCACCTCGAGGGGGCCGTTACGGGCCCGGGGCCCCACCGCGGAAGGAGACGCAGATTCCCGAACGTCGTATCGGATTCGAGACTCCCCCTCGCCCCGTTCTCGAACAAAATCATCTCCCGTAGAGGCGGAAGGTCTCGTCTCGTCAAGGCCCCCGGTGGGCCCCACGCGCGCGCCACGCGTCGGCCGCCCGCGGCGATAAGGATGCGACACGCTTCCACCGGATACGACAAGAGCCAAAGCCTCACCCCCCACCCCGCCCCCGCCCCAGCAACGACAAGCGGTCGAACAAAAGAAGGGAGAAAAAACCGAAAGAGACGGGCGAAATTATTACTTTTTTTTATTTTTAAATAACGTGATATAATTTTTATGTATGGAGAAAATGATAAAATTGAAAAAGCGCCCCCCCGCGCTACCGGACAAAACACGCGTCTCCATCCCTCGCGAGCTTTCTCGTGATTTGGGGAGAGGCCGCGAGGGTAGATTGGGGAATCCGCCAGGGGGGGGACCTGCGCGTGAACCAATAGGTCGGCTTCGGGGACAATAAGGATGTGGTTTTTTTTCTTCTTCTTTTTATTTATTCCCATCCCCCTTATTCTTTTGATTTCTCTCCCTCGTGTTCTAAATTTTCTAAAAAGATTTAGAATAATTAATCAGATGATGGACAGAAACTGAATGTCTATGCAGAGCCCGACCTTAGTTCTGATTTTATCGGATCGACGAAAGACGAATAAAATTAAAATAACTTGGGTAATATTTTTCATTAGGCAATTTTATGAAAGACCTTTCGTTAAAGAAGTGAAAATAATGCTTAGAAGTATTTACACGCGTGAAACAAGAATACCAATTAGACTGATATAAAATGTTGTGACCGCATATATTGGCAAGTTGTCAATTCGGTCGGCTAACCAAAATAGTTAAATTATAATGAATATGTCATTTAATAATTGTTCTCCTCTCGATAATTATTGGTATAATGAATTCAACCCAGTGAAGCACTTATGGTTGTGCTAGGAATGTTATCGATGAGCACAACAGGCATTTGTTAAATACTCAAGTAGAATAACTTTTTACACCTTTCGATTCATTACCATTTCATACTTTGAATGATTGAAATTTGTAAAAATTTTCTTGTTGCGTATAATTAACATGTCTTGAATGGAATTCAATAACAAAACTTTTAATCCAAACGCAATATGTTCAGCTATAATCGACCGGAGGGGCTCCATCGCCCCGGACGGTTTTTATTAATTTTTAACTATGCAAACTTAAAAGGGAGAGCCTTACCAAAAAAAAAAAAAAAAACTTAAAAGGGAGAGAGTTAATAACCAAATTTTTAGAGAAAAAATTGACAAAAAAAGGAAAAACTATTCCTCGAAATTGGCATTAGAATTGCAACGTGTTGACTTGAAGTGGTCCAGATAATAAATTGCACATCGATGTATCTTTCACTATTATTCTTTCACGAAATAGTGCAGGGAGCCGACTTCAGTCGATCGTCGGTCGAATACATTTTTATTCTCGGTCAATGAAGCATATTCTATCTTTTTTTAAGAAGGCTCATGTGGGATGTGGGATGAAAGCTCATGCGCTAAGGTAAAAATCCATCCACCCCGCAGGCATATTGCGTCCAAATCCATCTAACAGAATAGTACAAATGCCCAAGATGTCCAAAATTAGAACAAGACATGGGCTCCCATATATTATGAAAATCAGATGTCCCAAAGCTCATCGGTTCAATTTATTATAATTTAAAAAAATGTAAAATACCTAAAACTTATTAGATTATGAAAATTGGATTATGTATTGCTTATCATGTCTCATATTTGATATTATTACAAAATTTACACTTGGAAGTCTTTTGCGACCTAACAAATTGCCTAACGATATTTCTTTTTTCTCAATATGATAGCTTCAAAAAAAAAAATTAAAATTCAAGACATGCTGTACACAAATGAAATGTACAAATCAATTTTGAGAACTTTGCTCTCCTATGCGTAATGCGTCGCTGAAATACACAACAAAGAGAAATCTCAAGATTATCTGGATCGAGAGAAAAGTTTTCGATGAGTAATTCAATTAAGGCCATTTATAAAATTAAATTTTTTATTATTATTTCCAGCCTTTGTGTCTCTGCACACACAAATTACCACACATTTGGTGTAAACTTTGAATCTAGGCCATGAAATTTAAGCAAAAAAATAAAAATCGAACTCCCCAGAACACGTGCGTTCGTTCGCCGTGTTCTTCCACTCTTCAAACTTAGGAGGAGGAGATGAGGGGTTCAAATCCCTACCTTCTTAGGGGGAATTGGGGTGGGGACGATCTCATTTCAGAAGTGGGTTTCGATTCCCACCTCTTGCAAGGAGGCAGGGCAAAAATTTAAGAGTGAGTGTTAGAGTAGGATTAAAGTAGGACCGACAAAAAAAAAAAAAAAAAAAAAAACTCCCAGGGGCATTCAAAAATTTTCAAAGCGGGGAAAAAGTAGAATTAGGCAAAAGTCGAGGGAGTCAATATGCAGAGCTAAATGACCAAAAAAAAAAAAAAAAAAAAAAAATTTGCAGAGCTCCATTTGAGGAGGGGGTGATGGGGGACCCACCGTCACAGTTTAATTCGGCCGCCCCGGTTTGTCGTCTCTCTCGTCTCCGTTCACTCCTCCCCTCCGCTCCGTCGTCGTTCCTCTCCGTTTTTGCCTCCCTCCCTCTCCCTCTCCCTCTCCCTCTCTCTCCTGTCTCCTCTCTTCCCTCTTCTCTCTTCTCTCTCTGCGGAGTTCTGTACTTTAAGCTCTAGTCTCTCTCTCTCTCTCTCCATCCTTCTCTCTCTCGCGGACACATACATACACGCGTATCTGAGTAGGATCTTCGATCTCACTCTACTGCGTCTGCGCCATCTCTGCTTTCCCTCCCTCACATCAGAAGCAGAAGAAGCAGAAGAAGAAGAAGAACTGTCCCCTGTCCTTTCCCCTGTTCAGAGCCCCCCCTTCCTCCCTTCCTCTTCTTCGACGAGGAATCTCCGGCGCAAGTTAGCAGCCCCCCCTCCCCCGCCCGCGGCGGCGCAGAGGACCGTGCGCGCGCGCGCGCGCGCGAGAGAGAGAGAGCGCGCAGGCTAGGCCAGCTTCTCCGAAACTCTCGGGCCGTTGCTATGATTATCAGACAGGCCGTCCCGGCGAAGGTCGCGTTTTGGGTCTAGGCTGCTCCTCCTCCTCCTCCTCCTCCTCCACCTTCGCCTCTCCCGGGTCTCGGATCTCTCGCCGCCTCATGGCTGGCGATAACGAAGTCAACGCCAATGAATCTAAGGTGCCTCCCTCGAATCCCTCCTGTGATTCTTCGGCTTCTCGGTGTTCTCTTTGTGGTTTTGGGCGTTCGGGGGGGTCTGTGATGATAATTGGAGCCGATTTGGCTATTTGGTTGGTGGATTTTTTTCTCGATGCTTCGATTTTTTGGTGGTTTCGCCTGAATTGGAGCCGAACTTGTTCGTTTGGAAAGGTGATGCCTGAGGTGATTCTGCTTGGTTCGTGGAAAAAAAAGCCGTGATTTTTTTCCCCCTCGCTGAGAGTTCAAAAAATTCCTGGGCGATTATGGCTACCTGTGCTTTTCAGTCGCAGTTCCGATTTACGATCTGTTCGCTGGCGTGTCTCTGCTTCTGGGCTTTTTTCCTCCTCCTTTTTTATTTTTCCCCAAGATTAGTGGTTGAAATTTGAGTGTTAATTAAAGCAATGGAGAGAAGTTCTGGCTTGATCGGACGAAGAGTTTTTTTTTGCAGTTTTCGCATTTAGAGGACGACGAGTCATTCCCGTTCTTACCTTTCCCGTTTCCTTTTCCAGTAAATTTCCCAGCTTCCCCTGTCAATGATGATCTTCTCATTTTGCTGTGTGCATTTCTTGGTTATGCTGAAGATCAACCTGTGGTTTAACATGTCGAATTCGTGTCGCAATTGGTGACGCTCTGAGCGCTGATGTCGTTTTTTTCCCTCCTCCTCTCGTAGAGAGTTGTTCCCTTGAACACATGGGTCCTCATCTCCAACTTCAGGCTCGCGTACAATCTCCTCCGCCGGCCCGACGGGACCTTCAATAGAGACTTGGCTGAGTTCCTTGACCGGAAAGTGCCTGCCAACACCATTCCGGTCGATGGAGTCTTGTCGTTCGATCACGTCGATCGCCCCACTGGCCTTCTGAACCGGGTGTACTTGCCGGCGCCCGATGATGCATCTCAATGGGGATTTGAAGAGCTCGAGAAGCCTCTGAGCACCACCGAGGCTGTCCCTGTCATTTTATTCTTCCACGGCGGGAGCTTCAGCCACTCCTCTGCCAACAGTGCAATTTATGACACCTTCTGCCGCCGCCTCGTTGGCCTTTGCAAGGGGGTGGTCGTGTCGGTGAATTACCGCCGCTCGCCCGAACACAGATACCCCTGTGCCAACGATGATGGTTGGGCAGCCCTGAAGTGGGTGAAGTCGAGACCTTGGCTAATGAGTGGGAAAGACTCTAAAGTCCATGTGTATTTAGCTGGAGATAGCTCGGGCGGTAACATCGCTCATCACGTGGCGGTCAGGGCTGCCGAGGCCGAGGTGGAAATACTAGGTAATATCCTTCTTCATCCTTTGTTTGGCGGGCAAGAAAGAACCGAATCCGAGAAGAGATTAGATGGGAAATACTTCGTTAGAATAGAGGAACGCGATTGGTACTGGCGGGCTTATCTTCCGGAAGGGGAAGACCGAGATCACCCTGCCTGCAATCCCTTCGGTCCCCGTGGCAGAAGCCTCGAGGGGCTTAAGTTTCCGAAGAGCCTCGTCGTTGTGGCAGGTCTGGATATTCTCCAGGACTGGCAAATAGCTTATGTGGAAGGGTTAAAAAGGAACGGTCAAGAAGTGAAGTTGCTATATCTGAAGCAGGCCACGATCGGCTTTTACTTCCTCCCGAACAACGAGCATTTCTACTGCCTGATGGAGGAGATCAAGAACTTTGTCAAGCCTAACTGTTAAATATAAGACGCCACTTAACCTTACTTACAGGCAGAAGCAGTCCATACATAACAGAAGCTTGACTGTTTTCAGGTTTTGTATTTGGTTTTCCATCTATTGCAGTGGTGGGTTGTGTAGTATTTTTCTTTGGTTTTTCTCCCCTCTTTGCTGTTCTAGCATTTGTGGTGGTAGAATGAGAGTTCTATCGATCAGTCGGGTCTCTGGAGATAGTGGCCTTCGTTGTGGCGGATCGGACTCTGCTATACAAATTGGAGAGATCGTCTTATATCTAATATAACCTCTTACTGTTGTTCAGCTTCCAGCTGAGGATTAATGGGGGTGGCAGGACTGGTGGCATCGACGCGGGGTGGTCGATCGATCTGGTCTTAGCAGGTGATCATTCTTAGGAGCACTAATTTCTGGACTTTGATTATACACTCGTGGTATGGACTATGTATGTGATACTTGTGGCCTAGAGAAATACAAGAAAAGGCTTTTGCCTGTATATTTTCCTTCTCGAATGGACTGGTTCTCTCTCCCTTCTGTTCTGATGGCGAAACCTCTCGTTGGCAGGCAGTATTCATGTGCACGCTCTATAGTTAAGACTTGGTCGATGCGCTCTTGTAGTTGGTCACGAGGAAGGACGTTTGTCATCGCATTGTAAGAGGGGAAATCGAAGTCTTCATTGGTTGGAGTAATCGATTCTTCAATAATGTCCAAGAACGAAATCACTGCAGAAACATAACATCAGTCAAACCAAAAGAAAGCTTCAAATGCACGTAGTAGTGCAGGAGTTTGAAATTCTGCAAGGCACGAGATTCTCATCTTGATCTTCCACTTAGTCATTTGGATCCCACTAGGAATTCATGTTCAATTCATATGGCATCCTGAAAAGCTCCCCACCAAATCCCCGACACGAATCATACAATTGCACAAGTTTTTAAAAGTTAAAACATAGAGATTGATGTGCAAAAAATCGCGACGAGTTAAACATATGCTTGCGATTTACCACGTTGGTCGATGAACTAACGTTGTTTGCTAAGTGATCCGATTACAATGGGCACGAACAAGCATGTGGCGCGGCGTACCATCCCAGAAAATGCCCCCAAAGCCAGACCCACGACCAACAAAATTTTCCCAGGAAAATGAGAGCCAAAAGGAGAGAGGGAGAAAGAGGAGAAAATCATTGGGGGAGGGGTCAAAATCATGGGCTCTCGCCATCTTTCCCCATCGGTTTGATTAATTCTTGGCAGCTTGCGATTGCCCCCATTCTTAAGATGATGGAGGTGCGTTTTGGAGCTTTGGGAAAACAGCAAGAAATTGTGTTGAATTTGTCTTTGTTTGGTGGAGGGGAAACCCATCTATTGATGGTTGGGATTTCTTGGATCTATTATGAATTCTGGGGACACTTTACTTTAAAATAAAAATAAAATATTGGTTGGATTGCTTTTTTGGAGGGATTAAATTAATGGGCACTAAGTGGTAGGAACAGCTAAGCAGGACAAGGACATGGAACCTTGTCGCAATTTGACTTTCTAGGCCCTCCTTAAATTTCCTTTGTTTCTTTGCTTAGAATATGTTCTTCTGGTTTGCGCCCCGTCACTTTTATAATCACTAGGGGGGGCCTTCGCATCGTTTCAATTTTAATAATGATTTCCCTAACCTTTTCTTGTTCAGATTATCTCGGTGTTCTCTAATTGCCAACGTCCTGCTGTCAAAAACTGTCCCCCCCCGGACATGTCGTGTGAATGCATTCTCCATTGGGACAAGATGGAGTCACACTGTTTGACAATCGGCTTTTGTTTAATAGTCATTAGGGATTGAAGACATCATCTGATTGGTTGGGAAGAAACATCGTTTGGATACGTGGATTGGCTTCTGTCGAAGAAAGTCATTGATGTGATTTTATAGGGGACGAGTTTAGACATGATCTCTAGAGTGATCACTGTTTTGATAATGAGCGGTCGGTCATCCCGATGCTTGGAACGACATCTTGTTGCGGTCACGCCTCTTGTGTTCCATTTGAGCTTCATCCACCGCTTGAGATGAGACATTGCATTTTTGTTGGAGTCAACCTTGAAATTATGTCAACAAGCACAATGGACGGTGCATGTAATGTTGTGATTATGGCAACAGGAACCAATTATGAAATTGTTTTCCATGTTCATGAATGAGGATCACACTTCCTAACGTCTTATTTATTCATGTCATGTTTTTTCAATAACATCATGGAATGACTCATGAATAGATTAAGTTCATACATTTGACCAGTGCTTGTAGCCTTGATTAAGAGCAATCGGAACGTAGTTGATAGAATTCAAACTTGTAACCTCCACCTACTGAACTGAAAATCCCTCCACGCCCTAGCCGACTTCATAAATTTGAGGTTTTCATTATTTCCTCACGATATTTATCCTCAATTTTTCTTAGTATAAGCTGACGGTTATCTTACATAACATTTTGCTGTCCAAGCACCTCTTGGGTGGGTTTGTAAGCCACATTTAAATTATCCATTAAATTAAACTTCGCATGTGATTCTGCAAGTTGATTATAAAAGCTAGTGAGTTCAACTGCTACAGTTTTGTTTATGTTGAGGTGTTCAAATCAAAGAATGGCTCAAATTCAACCTCTAATGTAGAAAATAGTAAAAAATTAAACGTAATAATCATGCCAAACCATTAAAACTAAACTCCATTCTTTGATCTGAATACGTAACGAATTTTTCAACGTATCAATGTGCTGCGATTTTTTTGTTTTTGGAAAAATTACTAAAAAAAGTTTTATGCCTATTGCACTTGCACCAACTGCTAATTCAGTCTTAAATATTTTAATTTAACTAGTTTAGTACTAAATCTATTATATTTATGTCAATTCAGTCTTAACGTTAAAAACATTTTGACAATTTATCAATTTAGTTTTAAATATTTGGGTTAATACCTTGAAAGGCTCCAAATTGGTATACTTGTGACAAATTTACCAAAAACTATTTTTTTGATCATGAAAAACCTCAAACTGGTATAGCCATGACAAATTTACCCCGACTGACTATAAAAAACCATAAACTGGTACATTTATGACAAATTTACCCCAAACTAATTTATTCAACTGCAAAAAACCCCAAAATGATAAATTTGTGACAAATATACCATTTGCTAAATTGGATTAATACCACAAAAAAATCACAAAAATTGTAAACTGTGACAAATGAAGCATAAAATTTGGGGTAAATTTGTCACGTGTCATTTAACTTAATAATAATTTGTCAAAAAAATAATTTGGGGTAAATTTGTCACAAGTGTACCAGTTTGGGGTAAATTTGTCAAAGGTATACTAGTTTAGGGTTTTTGATGGTCAAAAAAATAATTTGGGGTAAATTTGTCGGTTTGGGAAATTTTTAGGGTATTAACCCTAAATATTTTGACAATTTACCAATATAGTCATTTTGATAAATTTTAAAAAAAAAATCATTGATGTGGCAGTTTGGTTAGCATTGGTTGTCTTCTATGGCACTATCGGCATTGGCCTAAATAATTTTTTATTATTCTTAATTTGGATTAATTTTTTTTATTATTTTCTTTTTTTCCTAATCTTAGGCAAGCGATCCTCGACCAGCCTAAATAATTTTTTTATTATTCTTAATTTGGATTATTATTATTTTTTATATTTTTCCTAATCTTAGGCAAGCGATCCTCGACCAGATTTAGGCAAGGGCATCATGTCCTTGCCTAGACTAGTTGAGGATGAGTGTCGACTGGCAACCTCATTGACCTAAGGTTAAGAAAAAAAGGAAAAAGATAATAAAATATTCACAAAGAATCTTTTTAAAAATAAAATAATTTCCAAGTTGGCGTCAACCATACTATATAGACAATCGACATTGACTAAACTGTCACATTATCAATTTCCAACAAAAAACTAGCCAAAAAGACTAAATAGGTAATTATCAAAATGTTTAGGATTAAATTAGTACAGTTAAAAGGTTTAGAACTATTTGTACAAATATAAGGTTTGAGATTTTTTTGGTAATTTCTCCCTCCAAATTTCATGTTCTATACTTTTAAAGGTATGTTTGATTGACTTGACAACCTTGATTTTGAGGCTATTAGAGAATTTTCACATAGTCAATGACTCCGTCTCTCACTCTCGCCTTATACACATATATGTGTGCCACTTGTGCTAATATACAATAGACATTAGGGTGCGCTCTGGAAGATATTGTTCTAAAAATGATAATTTGTATCGCTTACAAAATTTTACTAACAAGAAATATTTTCAGCGTTTATGAAAATTATCTAGGCATAAAGTATTGTCGATAATGAAAATATGTCTCATAAATTAATTTTAAACGATATAAGTGATTATTTTTTGAAATTTTTTAAAATTATTCATTTTTTACGAAGTAAACAGAGCCTCAGTTTGTTTACACTTGTGGGCAAAAGAAAAAGAAAGAAATCGAGTTTGTTTGTGATATTCTATTAAGTGGTGTCATGGTTCCAACCTTACTTGGACAAGCCCAACACTGCGTCCTTGGGTACGATGATGGCCCACTTTGTCACGGAGAGAGCTCTATTCTATAGTCTTAAACAGATATCTAACCCTGATGCAACTAATTTTGTAAACATATATACGATTTTACCTTTATTTTACCTTTTCCAAAGTAGAATTGCGAAACCACTTGGCCACCATTCCAACATGGAAGAGGGAGGTGAGGGGTTCAAATCCCTGCCTTCTCAGGGGGGATGGGATGGGGACGAGTAAGTTTCCGGAGTGGGTTTTGACTCCCACGCCCTGTAAGAGATAGGGCAAAAATCTGAGAGTGAGTGTAAAGTAAGCATAGGGTAGGACGGACCAAAAAAAAAAAAAAAAAAAAAGTAGAATTGCGAGGCAGATTCTTTATGTATCAAACGATTTCATCTACCTAGCATTCGGCCCACGGTCCGCTCGGTCTTTACAGAGTCAGTAGCGTATTTAATGGGCCTGAAATCTATCAATCTAAAGTGAATTTTCTCGTCATAAAAGAATTGACCGCAAGCTTTGTGGAGAATTTTACTGAGGCGCGAGCAACATGCCGCCGTCGACGTAGGATCGGTAAAAGTTCAAATACAACATGACCGAGTACGAGAACATATCTTGTACCAAAATTGGAAGTTAAAAACATTAGAAATTAACGCAAATTAATGTTGCGCACGCGCAAGAAGTCAAGAGCATTCGACAATGTATTAATAGAGATGATCCGTTCTCGATCCGGTCCAATGAATTCGATTATTATTATTATTTTTGGCCATTACTTGAAACCGTATCGAAATAATATTTAGTTCGAATTTTATTATTTTTTTTAAGAAATAATAAAATAAAAATCATATTTAGTCAGCTGGGTCCGATCACTTCTAAGAATCGAGAAGTAGACTAATGATCCCGAGAATCAGATCCAATCGGCCGGTCTAATTCGGTTCGGAAGGCTACGATTCGAACGGTCCGTTTTGCACGTCGTTATGTATTTACCATATCATGCGAGTGATTGCTGGCATGAAATTGCCGGTCCACAGCTGAGCCCGGTGCACGCGCGCGCGGGAGAGTGCAAAGTACCAACCCGCTGCGACGTGGACCGAACGAGGAGGGGGCGGCACTAGACATCTAGACATACACGATAAGCACGAGGAAGGAAGGAAGGAAGGACATCCGGACTCGCATGATATCGGGAGGAGAAAAAAAAAATGAAAATGAAAGAGAGAGAGAGAGAGAGGGGTCGGGCATTATCCATTCAGCATAGGAGGCGGGGAAGGAGGAGACAAAGCCCATGAGATCATCAGGTCAGTGTGGTTTCTTTATTGGATTCTTTGGGTTTCGCCCTGATGAGTCGGGGGCTCATGCATGCCTGCCTGGTTTCCACTGATCTTGTGACGGGCGCGATGGGTGGTTGATCTCGACATGCTTGTGACCGTCGTCGTGGGCCTTTTCAAGAATTCTTTGGGACAATTGGGTGGAATTCATTGCCCCGTGTGCGTGCTCGTAGTTCTTGGTTCATATTCTTATGCTCGAGTTCTTGATTTCGGCTACGGGGAAACCGTATTCTTGGGTTGTAACGTGACTGTTGTTTAATTGTCTGGCTTTGGTTGGTTGATTGGTTGGTCGGTCGGTATTCTACATGTTTGCACTTAGTGGAGGCGGAATTAAGATGTTTCCCCCCGTCTTGTGTGTACTTTCTACTGCTTTTTAAAAAAGAAAAGGACTGGTTTGGCAGGATTGGTGGTGGGATTACTGTTTAACTGCGAAATGGATCGAGCAATGTCGCTGTTCACTCTGTCGCCACTAGCGGTATGAATACGGCAATGCATTTTGGTGCTGGTTGGCGATCGATTGCTGAGATGGGGTATGCGATGAGCAGACTAGAGATTGAACCTGAGTCGTGTGAGGAAGAGAAGAGCTTGGATGGGGTTGGTAACAGCCAGGGACCGAATGAGTTGCCGAGATGCTTGGATCACGAGTTAGCGCATTTGACGAATCTGAAATCGAGGCCCCACGAACATTTGATCCGAGATTTCCCTGGGAGGCGGGCTCTGCCTGTTTCCACCGTTAAGATGCTGGCGGGTCGAGAGTGTAATTATTCGCGAAGAGGGAGGTTCTCCTCTGCTGATTGCTGTCACATGCTGAGCAGATATGTGCCTGTTAATGGTCCTTCGCTCCTGGATCGGATGAACAGTCGAGCTTATGTTTCGCAGTTTTCAGCTGATGGTTCTCTATTTGTCGCTGGCTTTCAGGTACAGCATGTTCTACTTGAACCTGAATATTTTTTGCAGGAATTGTAACGTACTAAAGTGTTTATGCTTCAACATTTTACCACTTTCCGTGGTCACAGAACCTGACCCTAAGAGAGATTTCCTATGTCAGGTTTTTTTGGTGTATCCTCTTATCTGGCTGTATGGTATATAAGTTGTGTCAATGTAGTAAGTTTGATTTCTAACTCTACTTTTCCAACAACCTCTGCAGGGTAGCCACATTAGAATTTATAATGTTGATAAAGGATGGAAATGTCAGAAGAACATTCTTACCAAGAGTTTACGGTGGACGATCACTGATACATCTCTTTCTCCTGACCAGCGTTACCTTGTGAGTTCATGTATCTCTTGCAAGGAACTAAATCTTTATCGCCTGAACTTTTTGTATTCCAAGTCATAGAACATCTCAACTCAGTCTCAAGAAACTAGGTACAGCATATGGATGTTGCTAGCATCTGTTGCTCACTTCATGTGTGCATATACATTATGAGTTTTGTTATGCCAAAATATTGTACTTGTATGTAGTAAAAATCGATGGACACACACATAGAGTAGATGTTTTTATTCCCTGAGAAGTGTTATGCGTGACTCATGGTGAAATTTGACTTTTGGGGCATGGGGGCCGACTCTGGCCCCTGGTGTTAGTGGGTCAGAGAAACTATTCAAGATGACACTTCTTTTATTATTTAAAATGTATGGGTAATAAGTTGGATATCAACTCAAGTTCTTAAGAGTTTCTAATGAGGTCATGAATGCTGAAAAACCAACATACTCTTCTGTATTTTGAGAGATATTTCAAGTCTTGTTCTCGTTTTTGTTCTGCTTCTGGAATGTGCATTTCTCTTTTGTGTGGATGTGACTGTCTTTAGCTTTAATTTATTGTCAGGCATTCTTATAGGAATGTACATTGAGAGCTACAGTTGCGTGTCATACTCAGCCTTTTTGTGTTTCCATCCTTCAGGAAATTACTAGTGCTATTTAGATAGTTTCATGTAATTCACTGTTGCCTCTTGATAAAGGTCCTAGGAGCTAGGATAATCATACATATCAGATGTTATTCCATAGTAATGCAAGGCCTCTTTCACTTGATTGGTGAGTAGCTGGTTCTCAAAGTCAAGTTGCTCATTTGTGATACTATAGTAGATTGGAGTTTTGTTCTGTTTTTACCGTGAATATGGCTTCTCCAATGTTAGAGAATTTGTGATGCCACTTGAGAAGAGGAGAAAAAAGATTAGATGCATACAAGGGGAATGGAATTCAGTGCTTGGTGTACACAAGGATTTCTTAAGTGATTGCACGCTGGAAGAATTTCTATGAACAGCAAGAGAATTGATCTTTGCTGGGTTAATTCAAGCATTTTTTCATGGCATTTTATTACTCACATTCTTTAGCACTTTCTTTCTGCAGGTTGAAGCCTTCTTGTTTCTTCATATGCTAATTCTATCATCAGTTGAATATAGATATATCATATATCTCAAAAAACACTGCCTGCTTACTTAGCAGAATAAGATATATCATGTCTATCTCTAACTTGCAGGTGTATGCCAGTATGTCACCCATCGTCCATATTGTTGACATCGGCTCCGCTGCTATGGATTCTCTTGCAAACATCACGGTAAAAATATAACTAAATTCAGATTTTTTTTTCTTGTAGAAGCAATATGTCATCTTTGACACATTGGCCTACCATGACAATTTTCTGATCATTCTTAAGCATATAAATTTGTATTGTTTATATTCACATGCAATCTTACAAGGATGGTTTGCTCTCATTGGAATCCAACATGGTCGAGTTGGGTTTCTCCTGCGGTGGGCAAAACAGGTGCCCTAAAATTCTGGATAACTTAAATAGTCCGAAGCAAGAATTTTGGTTTTCTTTTATCCAGTCCCTTCTGAGCTCAACATTTCGATAGACTTTCATTCTGCATGTTTTGAATTGGGAGTTTAAAAGCCCTCAGAACTCAATTGAAGCAGCATCGGAGGGTCTCTGTGCCTCCTTCTTGTGGATGCACAGTATTTAATCTTGTGCAGCTCTTGATTAGTTCTCACCTACAGTTTCTGCCTGAGGAAATATGGCCAGATTCACAATGGCTCAATCATCTTTTGGCTGCATCAGGTGGTTGTTCCTAAGTCAGCTGGCTAGAGTAAATAAGAAGGTTACAAGTGATTTGAGAGTTTCCAATGAATAGATCCAAGAACTCCTGCTCTTAGCATTTGGACTTTTTCCTAGAACCTGACTCCACCAGGCTTAGGTTGGCCTGAAATATTGGAAATTCTTGTACTTCTGTAGTTTATTCTTTATATGCTTTAAAATGGGTCTGCTGTGCTTATCAAAGCTTGTGCCTGAAAAACAGTTCCTATTCCTCTCATTCAATCATTAAGCAGTCAGTGATAAGATTTTCAAATTTCTCGCCTGATTTTGTTTAGTTCCTGCAGCAGTTTTCTAACAGAACATTCTTTTGGTAAATTTGGCAGAGAAAACTGAATCGTTAGTACCTTTAATTACTCACGGCACCTGTGTCCTTTGCACACTTTTTGAAGCACTTAAAATGACAAATTTATCAGGTTTATAATCATATCTGCATTCTTTTGATGGTTTTTCCCCTTTTCTTCCCTAGCCAAGTGTCTGTATTCACTAAGCTGGACAAGAACTACATAATGTACTATTATGAGCTACTACGATTGTGGTAGTTTGATGGCATGAGCATGCTTATTGTGCATATGAGAGGCCTGACTTTGAGCTTTTGCAAATCTTAAGGTGATGCCGGTTAATGAATTCCCATGGAGTTCTGATTTTTCTGACTATCCTTACAATTTTGGATCAAAACTTTTGAAAGAAACATTCGAGAAAATAGACAAGATTATGCAGGAGTTCCTTTTATCTTGTCCGATGTTGATGAAATGAACAATCTCCTGAAGATTTCATTTTAAGCAAAATGATGGATTGATAGGTTTCTTGGCTTGGAGATATGGTGCTTATGTTATTGGAGTTCACCATCTTGCCTCCCATGTTGATTTTCTTTCAGAATATGTTTGCTAGGCATTCTTGAGTTGAGGTTATATGACTCCATACCTCTTCTATTATCTGCAGGAGATCCATGAGGGTTTGGATTTTTCCGCTGACAGTGGACCATATTCTTTTGGAATCTTCTCTGTTAAAGTTTCTACCGATGGACGAGAAGTCGTCGCTGGAAGCAGCGACGATTCTATAAATGTCTATGATCTTGTGGCAAATAAGCTTTCCCTCAGAATTCCAGCACATGAGGTAAAACTTTGGTAGTTCTTGTGCTTTTTTGGATTTGTTCCTGATACGCTTTTGCCAACTACTCAGAACTTAGAAGGTTGGTGCTCAGTGTTCCCGCAGTGTTGCTTTTATTCTTTCAAATCTGGTTCTATATAAGTTTGGTTTTGAATGGATCTCTATCTGCCTGAGTAAATTCTTTCCTTTTGGAGATATAATAGCCCTTAACAGTAATTGGTGATTTCCTGGGCAATACGCCATGATTTTGGATTCTTGGTAACCAGCCTTGAATTATGATTTCAAACCTCTCTTGGCAGCTGATATGACAAATCTCTTCATGCAAAAGGTGATACATATCTTTGGAAATGTAAGAACCATGAAAAGTAATTGAAAAATGTGCCTGCAATATGCCGTGAGTTGCAATTCTGAACCCTCCCTGGGCAGCTGATATGTCAAATTCTTGATCCCAGAAATGATGAACATATAGGCCAAGAATTTTTTTTCCCACTCAATTTTAGAGTTAGTCTTGTACAGCTGGTTTTATTGAGAATTACCACCCAACAATGTTGTCAGTTAGCTACCATTAAATTAAGTTTCCACTTTCCCTGTGGTTTTCTCTTTTTCTTTTTCCTTTATCATGGAAACTCCAGAAGTCTATTAATGATTCAAGGCAGTTATTTTATTTCCAGTCTTCAAGTATAGTGGTTTTGCACAATGCAAATATCTGGTATTGGTGAAAATGAGTGAATTACGAGAAAGGATTTGTTGCCTAGATTATTCATCTTGATTTTCCACCCATGCTCCTGCGAGGTCACTATGCCAAAACTGGAGATTCTACTTTCTTTTCTCAGGTTGTTAGGCAAAATGATTTTTCAAATGAAAAGGCGGCTTGACGAAATTTTCTTGTTTTGTTGTTCTTTCCCTTTCCTGTTATATAGTGGTCAAAGTGGACTTAAATTGTGGTCGCCTCTCTTGCAATTATCCTTTTGAGGTTGGAAAAGGAATGAGGGACTTCTTTGTCAGAACTTTTGCTCCTTCTGCATCTTTAGCTGAGGAAGTATGCACATCAGAATGCAAGTGCAAAAGTTAAAAGATTATAGGGGGAAAAAAATAAATTGCTTGTGCACTTTGTCTTGTGGATTACTGTGCATTGAGTACCCAATTTACATGCAGTTAATATGTTTTCAAAATCAATGCATGCACACAGTTACCTTCAGAAAACCTTATACTCCGATATCATCATAAGCTTAAAAGAGATGAGTGCATTGGTTGGTTAGAACCTGAATATCTGCAGAGTTAGTGAGTCTTTACCTTCAGGTCCCTTCCTCTGGTCGCACCTAATCATTATTTTATCCAATTATTTTCTCCTACTTCATGCATCTACTGCCATCTCCATTCCTGAATATCTATTCTACTTTGTCAACTTCTGCTGGAGAAATAGAAGTCAACAAGTTTTTAGAATCTGATTTCGTTTTTTAAATTGCAGTCTGATGTGAACACAGTATGCTTTGCTGATGAAAGTGGTCATATAATTTATTCTGGGAGTGATGATACATACTGCAAGGTACTTAAGCTCAGTTCCCTGGAGATCTTTTGGTTACTTTATTTGTTTTTTTTTTTAAATAGCCTTTGGTTATATTAACTTGTGTAAATTATTTGGATATGATGCACATTCAACACGTTATTATATGGGTGATAATCCAGTCGTTGTGGAAGCAATTGTGGGATTCTTTTAGTTTATTTCCAGTCGTTGTGGAAGCAATTGTGGGATTCTTTTAGTTTATTCATCAGTTCTCTTAATTGTGTTTCATAGACACTTCCCATGTAATTGGTGTTTGCATCCACTGTCTTAGCCTATTTTGCACCCAATGCAAACAAATGTGCTCATTTACAATTGATATCACATATAAGGCAGTGGTGGAAAAGGCTTGTTCATTCTTATTGCTTGTATCATCCTATTTATGATATTCTCATGGTCATATAACTGAGCATATTGCGCAAATTTATGAACACATGCATTGCGAGAACTTGCAACTGCAAACTTTAATATCATAACTATCATGACTATTATCTGAGAAAAAAATAAAAGCTGGCTCACCCTGTCAACAAGACATTGTGTGGGAGGCATGTCCAGTATCTGATTGACGTTACAATTAGGTAGGTCTTTGATTTTTTTACTATTGATGGACTGGTAAGAAATGATGAAACATGTGATTATGGTATTGTTCACTTGCTTCCTACAATTTGATGTTGGCCTATTTTATCTCCGTTCTCAACCATGATGAAGTTCATCAGTCAAACAATTATATAGCATTCATTTGGCAATTAGATTAAGTGACACCATCAAAGTACTTAGCCCAATTGTTTTTCAATGTCACACTTCTTTTTCTGTTGATTTCGAGTGTCTATTGTTGGTTTCTCCTGACATGCAGTTCAATTAAATTTTGGCTTGAAGCTCTGGCAGTAGTAATTAATTATAATTATCATTCTGACACTAAGTTTTCCACTCTCAGAAGGCATGTTCTTTTCTTCAGTGTAATGTAACTCAAGTCTAATTGTGTCTAAAATTACAATAATATCTGTACCATTCACTAGATGTAATCTTGGCTAGATTTTTTAGCGCTTTTAAACGAAAGCTAGTGGAAGCCATTGTTTTGTTATAAGACCCGTTTCATTTTTTTTTTTTAACCTTCCCAAGCTGCTCCTTAATTGATAGATTGTTACAACTATGGGGTTGTGTCATCTGAGAAAGTATCTGCACAGACAAAACCTTGATATGCTGCTACTTCATCCTTCAGGCAGTGCCTTTGAGCACCGCACGAATGACCCTATTTGTCATCATTCAATGTTAAGGAAATGGAGGAATCGAGCTTTATGAGTTCAGAGGAGAACTGAAGCAAGCTGGAATTTTGGTTCCATAGGGAAATGACATTATTAATTTTGTAGGTGTGGGATAGACGTTGCCTGGGTGCCAGAAATAAACCTGCAGGAGTTCTAATGGGACACCTTGAAGGCATTACGTTCATTGATAGCCGGGTGATGGTCGTTATTTCATATCAAATGGCAAAGATCAGACGATCAAACTTTGGGATATCCGGAAAATGGGCTCTGATATCTGGTCAGTGTGCTCAAGTTCCGTGTGCTGCATGGAATTTGATTTTGACGTCCCTAAGCATTAATGCCTACTTCCAGTTTTTTATTAAAAGTTATGTTAATGAGTGCCTGTAGAGCAGTGCCTCTAGTGCTCTAGAGGCACTGGTTAAACATACCTAATGAGGAAAGGTTCTGCTTTGGAAACATTGATTAAATTTATCTTGAGAAAAATCAGTGCATTGAAAATCATATTTTTCCTTATTTGCGTACTTTAAAAATCGAAGCTGAGTGAACAATTATGTTGATGTGAATTGTTGCAATGCAATATATGAGCATGAAAATGATGAGCAGATGGAAGTATTAGAACTCGAAGTTGGAGATGCATATTGATGTACGAGGTGCAGATAGATGACTGGCCGAGTTCTTTGTTGACTCTTTTGAATTAATCCTCTTTCAATGGGCTTGCTTACATCTCTTTTCTGCCAGAGATGGACGAGAGCAGAGTTTTAACTCTTTTACTTTGGTTGATTTGGTGCAGTCGTCGAGGCTTTAGGAATTATGAATGGGATTACAGATGGATGGACTACCCACCCCGGGCTAGGGATTCGAAACACCCATTCGATCTGTCAGTGGCAACATATAAAGGCCATTCGGTGTTGCGTACTCTTATTCGGTGCTACTTCTCCCCAGTACATAGGTAAGAAGAAGCAAACATTGATTGAAAGTTCAAATTAAATCTGTACATGAGTATGTGGCGCCCGAGTTTGATCCACACCAAGCTCCTAATAAGCTCGAATGCTGATTTAGTTTGCAGTTAATGTGGGCGAGTCCTTTTACCAAGACTAACTTGTTAATTTCATGAATTTATTGTGTGCAGCACTGGTCAAAAGTATATCTACACTGGATCCCATGATTCCTGCGTTTATATCTATGATGTGGTACGTAATTCTTTTCGTACTAGGTCGTTCTACTTCAGAATTATGTTTGTTGTTGTCCTGTTTTAACATCAACATGGAGATGCCAAATATAGGATGGCATGAAATCTAAATCTTGTTGACCCATGCCGGTAACTTGAAATTATGCTGGAAAAACTTTTTACACTCTTACGCATAACAAAAGCGGGTGCTTCTCCTTCTTGTTGGCTAGTCACAAGAGTGGAAGAAGATTCTCCGACTGAATATGCGCTTCTCCTTCGACATTCGGCATAATCGAATTGTTATGTAGCATCTGTTATCAAATGCACTCAAGATGCATATACACAAAACCGTACATTTGCATACATGTTTCGTCTCTGTGTAGATATTCACTATGTAAGAATTTTTCGATGTTTTTTTCGTTGAATTTGCTTCGAATAGGTGACTGGAGCTCAAGTTGCGGCCCTCAAGCACCATAAATCGCCGGTCAGAGACTGCAGTTGGCACCCAGAGTACCCGGTGATTGTGAGCTCTTCTTGGGATGGGGATATTGTGAAATGGGAATTCTTCGAGAACGGAGAAATTGAGGTCCCGGCAACGAAGAAGAGGATCCGGAGGCGGCATTTGTATTAAAAGATGCTTACTGTTTTTTATTCGACGACGGTTGGCCTGATAAATAATCGCTTATATAGTCCTAATAAGTTCCATCTCATGTACAGATAAGGTGTATCATTCAAGCTATAGTCCCAAATGACACGCGATTCGTGAATTTCGTTGTACATAATCGACCTTTCGAATGTGACTGTGAGCCATTGTTGCTTGTTACAAGCTTCCATTCCCTCAGCGTCTACTTCAGTGGAAAAAAATCTTTCTTGAAAGCGTAGTTTCCCAAATAAATGGCGTGGCGAAATTGCGATCCGGGCGACCGAGCCGCTCCGACCCTGTAACTGGACACTGGTCAAAGTTCGTAATTGAAAAAAAAAAAAAAAAAAACATCCTTATCTGCCTAAGTCTCCGCTTTGCGTCCGATACGCTTTCGATTTTCGACTGGACTTTTTGCCCTCTCGCCATTCGAGAGACCAAAGTACGTATTCACAAGTCTTAAAATGAGTGAAAGTTGGATTAGAATAAAACGAATAGCAGTGTCTCTTTCTACCTTCGAGGATCTCGAGTGAGTAGAGTAGTTAACTAGAGGCCATTCGATTCGCTTTGGTCCGGTTCAATCTTTGGTGGACCCAATGGACTTTTCTCATATGCAGGCCTATGTAAGTTCAACTGAAAAGTAGGATCTTTAGAAGGCTTTAATTTTAGCTCCCCTTCCAAAAATATATAAATTATAACCCAAAAGTGGGATTAGTTGTAAAAGCTTTTTTACGCTCTCCCCTAGCCAAATTTCTTCTTCTCTTTAGAGGAAGGAAGGAAAAATGGGTAAATGGACATTGTTTTGGAAATTGCCTATGTGGTTTTGTCCTAATCGAGAAAGAATGTCGATGTGAACGTTCGCATTAAAAGAATGTCGATGTGAACGTTCGCATTAAAATTGACCTGCCTTTTGTCGTCTGTCCACGGTAACTTCCCCCCCTCTCCCCCCGGGGCCCAAAATTTTACTTTCTTAATTTTTTTTTATTTTTTTTGGGTTTTTGAGAGCTTAAGTAAGTAAATACTAGCGTTCTATATGTCAAATTTTTTTTTTTTTGTGTGGAGAAATTGGGTAAATCATGTAATTAAGTGGATGTAGTGCCTGGTGGGTATTTATATAACGTGTGAATATTTGGTTACTTTGTGAAGGAAGATTAATTGATAGTTTTGATTTTTATATATCTTAACCCAAAGGTAATAACGGACTAAAAAGAAAAGAGGAAACAAACACATGTTTTGGTTTTGATTTATAGATAGATTTTCTTTTTGTGTGGAAACCACTTCTTTAGAACCCCTTCTTCATTAACCATGAGCTTTGTATTTATTTTGAACCTTCGTCAATCTTTTTTCTCGAGAAAATTATTTAACCACTTTTAAATGTATCGAATCCATATCGAATCAATACCAATACATTTTTAAGTTTTTCAATTTTGTCAATTTAATTCTAAATTTTTGCATGAAATTCCAATGCAATACTTGCCTAATTGAACAGTTATCCCTTCCTTTTTCCTTTTGGAGCATGGTGGTTACTATAAAGCAAAACATGAAGGTGCAGCTTGTCTCTCCAGGGCATCATCCCTTTCGAGCTCTAACTACAATAAAGTGCCGAGTCGGTCATTAATTAAATCGATTTGACAAAATCTCAGTTAGCTTTTTAGTGCTTAGCACTGAATCAATGCCTTGCTTGCATGAGTTAAAAGCAAATCGAACGTGGGACCATTTCGCCATGATTGGCCTGCATGTCTCAACATGACCCAACACCCGTGGAGTGTAGTGGTGAACAAAGCCTAGGTCTGATAACAATGCATTCCTCTCTTACAATGATTGTATTAGGGTTTGAGATTTGTTGATTTGCCAGACTGGCCTGCTGTAAGTGTCTCATCTCATCTCATCTATCTTGAAAAAATTATTCCTATGCTTTTTCACTTCTTTTGGGCTAAACATTATTGTGTCTACCAACTCTATCCCATTCTATATTTAAATTCGTTTGCCCAAAAAGAAACAAAACTTGGAAATGCCAAAAAAATTTACCCGTTTGAATTACCTCAACTTCTTATTTTTTGACTTTTATTTAACTCGAAAAACCGAAAATTGGCAGCGATAGTATGAGAATTTCCCGTGCAATTCAGGGTTATATTTATTGTTGGATGGTCGGTGGAGTTTGTCTTTTTTTGTTTTTCTGATAATGACTATTTAGAATGAAAAGGACGGGTCAAAACGAGTCCCATTAGAGGGAGAAGTCTAATTGTTGAAAAGGTGGTGGTGTTGAATTGACTTGGAGCCTAGTAGTCGCCCGGCAAAATAAAATCTTCTCTTCAAGGGCAAAAGGGTCACGAGATTTGTCAATTTGCAAAAGAAATCTTACTTCCCATCTCCATTAGATTAATTGCTCAAAGAGAGAACAAATTACCCTCTGAAAAATCCAAAAAACAGTGCTTTGCAATTGAAAAATTACAAGATTCCAACACCCCCAATAAGTATTCTATGGAGAACTAAAAGATAACCGTAATTCCAAAGAAAAAAATAATTGCAGAAACATATACTCATATTACTGGCAGTAATTAACAAGCAGCATATATTAGCCACCCCTCGAAACATCTATGATAATATTTATCAACCAGACCTCTTATTATTCTCTATTTACCCAAACACCTATCACTGACGCAGTGACGAATAAATAAATTGAATCAAAAACCCAACCCCCGCCCTGCCCCGCCTCCCATAAATTTAATTAAAATTTCCCCAAATTTTAATCAATCCTATACGTATCTTTTCTTCCAATTTTGCCCCCTTCCAAAAGACAAAAAGACAAAAAAAAGAAAAAAAAGAAAAAAAAAGTAACCAAGAAAGCTTACCCGAATTCCCCATTTCACCCTCGCCACTGGCTGCACTGCGAAGTAGGCCGCGTCTTCTGCTTCCCGGCCTTCAACGGGCAAGGCGTCTGTACGGGCGGGACCATGCAATTGTACTGTAGGCAAAACGAGGTGCTCAGCGGAATGTCCGCCGTCGGATTGATCTCGATCCCCGTCAGGAAGTTGTGCTGCAGGTACAGCGTCTGGATGTTCGCGGCCAGCAGCCGGTCCACGAACGAGCCGGGCACCTGCCCCGTGAACCGGTTGTTGTTCAGGTACAGGTTCTGCACCGTCGAGAACATCGGGGATATCTGCCCCGACAGCCTGTTGTAGCTGAGATCGACGGTCGGGATCGACACCTGGCTCCCCGGCTCGACCTGCCCCTCCAGCCAGTTGCGCTGCAGCTGGAGGTTCGTGATCGGGAACGCGAAGAGCCGGGCCGGGATCGGGCCCGAGAAACGGTTCATGCTGAGGTCGAGGTAGTTGAGCTGGTCCATCCGGCTCAGGACCCCGTCGACCGGCCCGCCCAGTTGGTTCCAGGAGAGGGAGAGGTACTGCAGCGAGGCCGGGAGGGTGAGCGGCCCCAGCGTGCCGGAGAGGTCGTTGTGCTTGAGGTCGAGCCGGGTCAGCGACTCGGAGACGAACGGGGGGACCGAGCCGGACAGCTTGTTGTGGCAGAGTATGAGGTTGGAGAGCTCCGGCAGCGTGCCGACGGCGCGGGGGATCGCTCCGGTTAGCTGGTTGTAGCTGAGGTCGAGCGTGCGGAGGCTGCGGAGCAGGCCGAGGTTCGCCGGAATCTCGCCGGAGATGAAGTTCCGGCTGACGGCGAGGAACCGGAGGCTCTTGAGCTGGTACAGCGTCTGCGGCAGCGACCCGTAGACCCGGCCCGGGACGACGGTGAGCTCGGCGAGGGAGGAGAGCCGGCCGACCGCCGCGTCGATGCGGCCGGTCAGGCCCGGGGAGCCGGCCCGGGGGTCACCGAGGTTGAGGGCGATCACCCGGTCGGCGTCGCAGAGGACGCCGGCGAAGTTGCATGGGTCGGCGGTGAAGTCCCAGGAGCCGAAGAAGGTGGACCCGGGCATGTTGTCGAGCGACTTCCGGATCGATTGGAGGGCCAAGAAGTCGTTCGGATCAAGGATAGCAAGAACACCAAGACGGTCGCTCGTCGTCAAGCACATTGCGCATATCACGACCGACAGCACGGTCTGGAAGCGAGACCTCACCGCGACGACCCTCTGCTTCGCCATGGCAGAGACGAGAGCAGAGGCGCTGGGGGTCTGGCGGGGGGTCGGGCTTTATAGTGGAGAACTGCTTTTCCGTGAAGAGGGCGAGTGCTGTCCGAGCGGTTCAGAGCGTGAGAGCTATAATGGAGGCGACTGGCTGTCAGCGAGAATTTATACACGCAGGGAGAGAGAGAGAGAGAGAGGTGGCTTGAGGGAGAAGGAAGGGAGGACCAGGCGGGACGATCTTGCGCTTGCTGGTGACGATGATGATGATGGATCGTCGCCGCCTCTCTCTCGCTCTCGAGAGCGATTCCTCTCGCGTTGGCTTCTCGGAGAAGACGAAGAAGGAAAGAAATCTCGCTAAACGCTACAGTCCTCGCTAGACTGGTCTGGTCTTTGTCTATAGGCTACGCTGCAAGCTTTGCTTTTTTGCTTTGCTTCGGCCCCCGCATTTTTCTTTTTCTTTTTATTTTAATGAATAGTTGTTTACGAGTTGTTTTACTGGTGCGGTGTTTACTCGATGGGGTTTTTTTTCTTTATTGGGAATGGAGTTCTGGGGACCAAACGGCTGTCCGAGCCTACGTGGGGAGCCCGTACGCGAGGCTCGGGCGGGTGACAGGTCGGCACGGGTGGGGCTAGCCTCGGGCTCGGATCACGTGATCCGTCTCGTGTTTGGTCCCCGGAGAAAGGAAGGAAGGAAGGGGGGGGGGGGGGGGGGAACTGATCTTGGGTTCGGGTGTGGCGAGGGTGCACGGCGAAAGCGTGAGCTCGGGGGCTGGTACGGCGACACGTCACCGGTCAACGGTTGACTTGGTGGATGCCAGCTGTTTGTCATCCACATCATGCTCGTCATCGAATGCTTGTTGTCCTGTCTGGACGTTCACACTCTTCATGCGAATGTTCTTTTGTTGGCCTTCGCTTGTCCATCATATCAATTCCCGGATCTTTTTTCTCTTTTCCTTTTTTTTTTTATATATATATATTTTTGGGTGGAATTGCCGAATTGCCTTTGGAGGGATTCCATGTTTGGAATTTGCTTAAATAGGTTTTACGCCAGTTTGTGCGCTTGGATTGAATATTTTACTTATTTGATTTGATAAACCTAAGCGGTCCAATTTAAAAATAATTCGTAACAAATTGCTTTTAGTTTGCAAATGAGCAAAATCGGAAGTGAAAAACCTCGATTGTCTTGCTAAATCAAGCAATCAATTAATTTCACACGCAAAAAAAAAAATCTTTAAAATTTGGGCATGGACATTTTGAAAAAAAGAAAGAATTAATAGATGATAAATTTATCATAAATATATCAATTTAGAGTTTTTGATGATTTAAAAATCAGTTTGTGACTAATATGTTACACGTGTATCAGTCTAGGGTTTATGATAGTCAATAAATTAATTTAACGTAAATTTATCACGGGTGCAACGGTTTGAGGTTTTTTGTGATATTAGTCATAAACTTAATTGCTTTTTTCCTCATAAGTTACTCGGTGAAATTAACTAGGTATTTTGGATACTTCGTATTTAACTTATTTCCGGTGAAACTTCCTCATCACGCAAAGCACCAAAAAGATGGCTCCAAGTCAGTTTTAACGTCGTTTTATTATTAAAAAAACTCTGGGTTATGTCTTTAATTTCAGAATTCCAAAAGCTTTCCCCCGTCCGAGATCTAGGTGATGGGCATTTTCGACATCGAATAAATTCTCCAATCCATATCTTTACTCCCTCGATAATTTAATCATTCCTAAACTAGTCTTAGTTTGGCCACAGTGGAAACGACGCAGCTTCGAGGCAAAAACGAAAAAGAACAAAGAAATAAAATAAAATTTGCCTTGTCAATAGCAGTCAAACCTAATATTCCATGTCGCAATCTATTCAGTACGTGCGAACAAACTTTGTAGTTTGACCCCTAAAAGGACATTGAATAATATGAATTAATTCGCGCAATATCATGCAGAATCAGTTAAAAGCAAAGCTATCTAACAATCTACCACAAGTCAAAAAGGGTCGATGACCAAACTCGCGAACCTCTTAATCAGCAAATTAATAATTGATTAGTAAATTAAAATCAACTATTAAGATCTTGGAACATTTGAAAGCGACGCTCCCTTGAAAAAAAAACTAACACTTGCGGATGATTCTTCTTCTTTTTTTTACCTGCCTCTTTGTTTTTTGGACTTTATGTCAATTTTATTGTAATTCAGAAGATGACAGCTTCATTCTCGAAAATTTCATGAAAAGGATAAAAATGGGTGAATGCTTGCTTGAATGGATACGACACATAGAAGGTCAATCCATGCTATGTATTTCTAAAACTTTTGAATTTGAATGATGTTTTTTATATCAGAATTGTACGCACATTCTAATTTGAATGATGTCAATCAATTTTCGAATTTGAACGGTGCATAATCTATTATCATTTAATTTGCGTTTTGAATGTTTGGAATTTTGATAATTTGGATATGGAGGTCAGTAAAGCGTACGGGCCAAGACAAAAATAAAATAATTAGTCATAAGGATTATCTGTCAATCAAGAACTGCCAATTCAGAACCTGTCCGTGGTTAGTTGACTTTACGTCACATTTAAGTAGTTCTTATTTGCCCAATCATGGCATTAAGTTAGATTTCAGTTGAACAACTCTCTATATAAAATTCTTATCCAATTATTAATTTTATATCATTAATTAACTTTACTTGGAATGAAAAAGCAAACTCGAATGGGAATGCCTTTTGCTCTTTTAATATGTCATGCTTTATCAATTCTGCAATTGTAAATGAAAGTAGGACCAGAAAACAATGAAAACAAGTGTTCATTTTATAATTATTCTCATTTTTTCGGCCGTATGTTATAAGCTTGTTAAACGAGATCATAGGACAGTAATACTTCAAGGGATAGCCCTAACATATCATTAACAAATATTTTAATTTTTAATATATTGATTATACGTAACACAAAAAAAAAAAAATGCATTGAAAATAACAAATTTTCCTCAATTAGTTATTTGACAAATGTCCCAAAACTCCCGTCAACATGTGATATACTTGTGGAGGCACTAAGTAACACTATCCGTTTGTTCCACAAAAATTGAATGATTGAAAAAAAAAAAATTTCTAATAAATTATCGCTTGATCGCTTACAAAAATATTTAGATTTAAATTGTCATCATCAATAATAAAAATATTTTTGTTGACTACTTATTTCAAGTGATAGAAGCGATCAATTTTAGGAAAATATTTTTCAAATCATTTAATTTTCACGAACCAACGCGCTCTAAGAAGGGAAAAAAGCAGCGAAAACGAGGGAAAAAAATGTTCGTGAAGTCAACGGTAGATGAATTTGAGAACACTTAATGTCTCGATCCACCTTTATTAGTCAAATTTCATGATGCATGTGCCACTACTAATTTACCTATATACAAAATTTTGTCCCCCTGTCGGATCAAGCTTCTTGAAATGGACTTTCTAGAATTTTGGATCCTAATTTTCTTATCCAAGCCCTAGCATGCAGTCTTTCTCAAAAATGAAAGTGCAGCCATGAACGGCCAAATCACGAAAGAGCAAATACTCTACAAGCCGCGGTGGGCATGCCTGTGAATACGATCCGAGCAGACAGCACTTGCCATTGAAATGGACCCCACGGTCGGTTCGTCTTCACGCCAGTGACGAGCGTTCAATCCCCGCACCAACTCCAACAACTCCTAAAAATATCGCGAACCTCTTCTTCCGCAAAGCCCGATGAATCTCGGCCGTCGGACTACCTATGATCCCCGCGATACGATGGTTGAAATTCACCGGACTCGCGTGCCCCGGATCTACGGAAGTATCGCTCCAAAAATTACCCCCCAAATTTTGCCCATAACACGTGCGAGGTTGCCTGCATGGGCTTTGCCACGACGAGAAAGCTTGCTGCCGTTCAGGTAAAATAGCAGGTGAAGAAGGGGCTGTGGCTCATTTATGCAATTTGGGTGTGCCGTCTCTTTCGTCCAGCTATCCCCCATTTCCCCCATTGAATTGCCTTTGATCCATTACGTAATCACGTGATGGGGTTTTGCATGGTTTTCGCTCTCTCCTCGCTAGACCTAAAACGTGATCAAGGGCACAAACGCCGGGATTAAAGAATTGTGAGGGAATTTGCCTTCTTTTTTCCGCAATGTAGTTGGCTTAACACTTGGAAATTTAGCTTTTAGTCTTTTCTAATCCAAGGCGGATCCTAGGAGGAGCTTCTGAGTGCTTCCACTTTGATTAGAGTTGGCAAAAAATGAGTGGGTGTCTCTCTCTTGTTTAGATTTCATTGACCCCTGTCTAAGCACGACAGAGGTCGCTTTACCCCCACCTTCACCTACCGAGAACCACCGCACCGGACCCTTGAAGATGGTTGGGTGGCCATCCTCTCTCTCTCTCTCTCTTCCGATAGTGTTCATTGATGTGACGCTGTATTTTTGTTACCATATCGGCACCACTTATTCATTCCGTGCTCCATCAACAATCCCATGTCAACAATTTGACTGGGTTACTATAGAGATCCGCAGAAGAATTACGTTCACACAAATTGAAAGAGTACTAATAGGACTTGATCGTATAATTAAAGACTTGAAAAGGATCTCATCGTGCAAACGGTGAAATTCAAGGAAACCAAAACTGTCCTCGACCCAACATGAATCTTATTGATTTTTTTTTTCTGTAAAAATGATTCATTTAGCTTTACTCTAAGAGGGTCCGACATTCCTTCAAAACAAAAAAGGATGTTCAATATTCGCGTGGAACGTTGACCGATATCATCACCCCGTAATTTGCCTTCTCTTGCACGACAACATAAGGAAGCGTAATTACCAAGCGTTAGTGGGACTCGCTTTTGTAGTTCACTCTTCTGATCACATCTGGGACAGAGGAAAGAAAAGAAACTCGGAATAAGAAACAAATGCAAGAGAAGAAAAAGAAAAGACAATTATCTAGCTATTCTATACCGTGGGTCGGCCAAAAGATAATATAGTGGGGGACCAGTATATATTGGTAGCAACTTAGATCAAAATAATGTACACTGAAGAGTCCTTTTCCTTGTTAGGATCACCTTTGACATATAGAATGAATTGCAGAGGATACTTCAGTCTCCAGGCACACACCCAAATTTAATGTGTCTTCACTACAACATATCTGCCTTACATTTTTGTTTTTATTTTGCTCCACTTGATAATCGTTGGGCATGCCTATTTCTTGAACTCAAAATTAGGAGCGGTGCGTGAAATCTGACTGATGGGGATGGACGCATATATTCCTAAGGGATAATATTGACTATTCTATCATATTAGCAGGTTTAACTAAAAAATTTACATTAATAGGTGAATGGAGATCACATAAATATGAAGAGTATATAAAACTCTTTGTGTTGAGTAATGTGAGATAATATTTCAATAGGTTACCTAACTTGAAACTCTATGCATAGAAAAAAATAATAATTATCGAAACAAGCCAATCATTAACACACTTGCTCATCCAAGAAAATCGTGGCTTCACCTCATCTTACCGGGTTACATCACCTCGAATCACAGAGAGGAAACAATAGTCAAAGAGTTGCTCAATAATCCACTTTATTCATCCTAAACTATGGGTTCACCTAGAGAAATAATTTAAAGAGTTGGTTCGTGACAGAGACTATTCATCCTAGGAAAAATGTGGGTTCACTTAGACTAGACATGTGCATGCATGGATGTGTACCACATATAGCTTGCAGACCTATATATATACTTGGATTTTCTATAGGCTTCGAAGATTCAAAGCCCTAGATACTATGGTTTAAGTGGACCAATAATTGTTATTAAGCTCCAAATAATGAGGTAGCAAAACAACTGGTTCAGAAATTAACAGGTGTATGGATTGCACATCCTCTTGCAAGCTGGCATATATGTAAATATGGAGATAATTTGCCCCAAATAAGAAGAAGATAATGTAAGAGCTCAAGCACATGTATAAAGCATAAACAAGTGTGTTGAAACCCTTCAAAAGAGTCCCCATTTACTAATATGAGAATGCGAGACATCTTAAATTTTTCCTACATACATACATACATACATATATATATATCTTCTCGATTTTCATATCCATCTTTATGTGAAATTTGTTTTATTTGAGGAGAATGAATCAGGTCGGAACCGTGATAACCAAGTCACTTGATCCAATGGTTGTCGACCCTTGCTAAGACATGAGGGCTATTAGATTTGATTTTGATTTTGTCATTTGTCAAATTTTGTGGCAGAAATATAAATGGGAGTAACAAAGAAATATGAAAGTTAAGGTAGGCAACTCAATTTCGATGCGTTAATGCAGCAAAATTTTGGAGTAGTATATGATAAAACAGAAACAAAGTCTCGTCACTTACCCTGAACGGAGTATGCAGGTTATTATTCAACAAAGAGCCTTCCTAGAGCCTTTTTAATTGTTCCAAGCAACTCAAATACCTGGAAGAGGACATTACATTCATATTATTTGGATTAAATCGACCTTTTATTGTATATCGATCATATATAAAAGGATCATATCATCTTAAATAGTAATATAGAATTTGATTACGACCCATGTATGATCTGTGCAGTGTTAATTATGGATTAGTGGTAGAATCCTTAATTATCCCTCCATTTGAGAGTGGTAAGCTCAGACTATGGCTCATTGGGGAAAATTTGATCGACCCAGTCCGTGCGTAACATTTTCTAATACGCTTGGCATCAATTCATGTTCTTGTGACATAAGCCACTCACTCCTAACTATTGTACTCTTTGAACAAGGCAGAATACCTTCTGTCCATATCATATCAATTACCATGCGACATAATCCTGTTCAATAGCCATTTCTTATCCCTCACCATTAGGGGTGGAGGAACTGAATTGAATCGACCATAGGAACCGGACTAGTTTCAAGTTTCCATGGCTATCTTTAGATCCTGATTCTAAAAGAGGTGGAATTGGGTGGAACCAGTACCATGTGGTTAGGATCCTGGTTTTTGGGAACCAAGAATTGAAGAGCCGGACTGGGAATATTTCTATGCAATGTGTGTTTTGAACTTTTTATTATTCTAGAGATTATATTCTTATTCGTGTTGATGTTCTTGTTTTGTTGCATCTTAAAAACAGGAGGTTTAAAAGAGTGCTTCAACCTTTGTTCCGAGAGCCTCGACAGCCATCAAAAACCCTGCTGTTCCGGATCGGCCTTGTATAGGTTCAAGGCCATGATGCATTGTTGCTTTTTGGTGGAGCTGTCTTTCTATCTTTAATTTCCATCAAGCGAGCCCGATACATGCAGGTTGATGGGGATATTGTCTATTTGGATGTTCATCTTCCAACTTTATGTCTCAAACTTAGATTACAATCTAATGCACATGGAATTGCTTGTGCCACCCTTCTTATACCATTTAGCATGCATTTGGAAGTTCAATAATTTTATGGGATGGAAAGGTGAGAACTAACTCGAAAACTTACTGGGTCACGGTAAGGGTGTGGCACCCTTGGGTTCTTTATGGTTGGCATAGTCTATTGGAGAAAACTCCTATTAGGTTTTGAAGCTAACAAAACTATTCTAGTTCTATTATGAGGAATATGAGACTTCTGTGAAATTCTGTCAAAGTCTACATTTCATTAGAAGTCTGCCCACTTTGATGAAGACCCAGACTGAACGCAAGAGAAGACTGAAGACTTAATTAGACTCAATATTATTTCTCTTCCTTCAGTACGAACAAGATATATCAGGCTTTCTAGTTGGAAATATCACCTACCATATTTGTTATCTTTATTGAAATCAATTTCGAAGCAGCAAATCTTTTTGGAAGGCAAGCTTATTTGGAAAGAATCTACTTATGAAAATTAAGATCCTGATTATATGGGCGACCATGATTGACGGACTTTCATCTCAATCTTCAAACGGTTTGAGATCTCCTTGATTGATTCTGTCTAACGGATTGATTGGAAGAATTCCTCTGGAAAGTGCCAACAGTCAAAAAGGCATAGAAGAGTATTTAAGGAGGTTTTTCAAGTCATTCGATAGAAAGCGTGAAAACAGAATTCCAAAGTCTGAAGCTTCCAAAATCACTTGTTCTTCATCATATGGTGCTCAAAATTTGTACTCAAATAAGAGAGAAACTTTAGAGAGTGACTTTGTGAGAGCAGTAGAATCTTTTCACTGAAAAGTCGAGATCATAAGGCTGTAACACTCTTTTTCGATCCATAGTGGAAACTAGCTAGAAGGCTGTCAGCGTGGGAGAATGGACGTAGGCTTAATCTAAGTCGAACCACTATAAATTATGTGTTCTTTTTCTCTTCCCTGAACTCCTTTACTTTATTTGCCATGATATCTTTCTATGTTTTTAAATAGTTGTTAAAGTCTGAAGTTTTTTTCAAAATCTGTTGTTCATCATACTCAGTTTAAAAGTAAAGTATTTTTACTGCATTTCGCAAAATCTGTTTTTACACCTATTCACCCCTTCTCTAGGTGTTTATACTAGCCATTTCATAGTCTTGTTCTTAGTTCTACCTTAAACTCATTACTTTGCATTCGCTTTCATTTTGCTAAACCAAGAAGAAGAAAAAAAATGAAATAAAGGAAAAAAAAGAAATTGGCCAGCAACTCGACAGACCCTAGAATTGATCGATAGGGTAAGTTCCGGATTTTGGGATATGTAAGGTATGCTTTAGGTTTTAAAAATTAGGGAACTGGTCTTGACAAGGTAGGTTCCAGGTGAAACCTAGATTAATCTTGAAACCACTCACCCTTACTCATTATAAATAAGCCTAAATCATTTGTTTAAGGGGGAGAATTTGCAACAGACGACGCTTCAATCTTTGGTTTGTCCTTTTCTCTTTGTGCCTTCCATGTCATTTTCCTTACTTGCCCTCTATGGCCTTTAAGACTCATAAGTTGCATTCTTTAAATGCAAAAGACTTTAACTGGAAGGGTTTTTTTTTTTTTCTAAATATAAAGTGTCACGCTCCGATCCTCGAGCGCGCGCACATCTCTCGGTGGTCGACTAAATTGTGACGTTCCCTGGATGCGTCGCCAATCCGATCGATTCATGTACATGTAGAAGCGAAATAAACAATCCCCAAACAAGAACCAACTTGGGATAAAAAAGCAGGATAACCATATAAAAAAAAACCACACCTTTATAAACATATTGGTTTATATATCGAGGCCAAAAATTAAAAGAGCGGCTAGGCTAACCCTACCCCGGACCCTATCTACTTGGGATTCGGGTCCACTACGACACCGTTTAAGATGTTGAGGTCCAGAGGGTCAGCTACCTCCTCTGCAGGCTCCTCGCCCTCAGGCAATTGGTTCAACCCAATATCGGCTATGACATCGGTGTCAAACACAGGGTCAAGTATCTCCCCCAACTCTGCACCTTCGACAGGTTCGTTAAAACCGTCCATGGGACCCTCCCAAACCCCATTAGGCCCGTAACAAAACCACGCCTTGAATCGATGAGGTACCAACTGAGGTTGGCCCTCATCAACCCAGATTGTGGTCACGACGAGCTCATGAGTCTAAGGATTCCCAGGGACTAGAAAGACGGTACGTTGAGCCTTGGCCTCACGTAGCTACCCAAAACGAATGGGTCTCACCTCCATTTAAGGACTTGAAAAAATTAATCTCACGACTGGGTGAGACAATGTCTCAGCAAGTCTACGCCCTAAACCCTGATTAGGAAGAAAATACGCCTAGAGGTAGTCTAACCACACATCATACAAGACTCACCTCGCCTCAGTTTCTTCCTACACGTCAGTATAGTTCACATAATAGATATATGCAGTAATAACACTCAACAATTGGAACACCTCACTTCATAACTCAATCAATCACATGGGTCTTGATTATAAGGCAAAATCGTTATGACACATCTCATTTGGTGCCACACAATTTTGTCCCATAATCAAGCGTGGTTATCTCACTCAACACGTGTTCCAATTAATTACTGCCCCATGGGCATGACCTGCTTGACGTTCGATGGTCTTCCGGCATAATCGAGCATCGTCTCATCCCTTGAGCATAGCAACGTCTACCTCTAAACGGCATTCCTGAAGGAGCATCGGTTTGGCCTCTACTGCAATCCGGCATCCATTATCAAGGGCATTCCAGATAGGAGCAACATCCACCCAACGCACATCGGGGACGGGTTCTCATAACCATTACACGACCATCCAATCCCGACCAAGGATATTGTGCTTTGTACTAAGATGCCTCAATTAAGATAATGTACTTGGCCTATTTTTTTCATATTAAAAATACTCGGTAAAATAATTGTGTGTGTGGGTACATGGTTAGATCGAACCATAAAAAGTGATATAATTCTTTTTAGAAATCCCACTATTTGATATAATACTTAAAAACATTTTTGGCGTAAAAAACCGACACCCATATTTTTTCCAATTAAATACCAAAATTTCATAATTTTGAAATAATAATTGAAAATCAACAATCATCACTCGATTGCACAATCTAGCAATCAATTGCATAAACTAATTACATTATGACAATCAGCATGAAATTTTGACAACCGGCTATCCCGGTATGATTTCCGGAAAATATTAAATAATTAAATAAATTACAAAATTAATTAAATAAATGCAAAATAATTAGATAAATGCCTAATTAAGCCAAATACAGTAATCTAACCACTTAATTGGACTTAAATAAATAATGCACTAAGCTAAATAATTCACACAATTTAATTAACTCCTAACTAGACTAATCTAACCACTTAATAGCCTAATTAACTAACTAAACCACTAATTAAACTAACTAATCCACCTAAACCAATTTTAGTCTAAACTAATCATCCGCTAAGCATAATTAACCCCATAAGCAAGGTTTAGCAAGTAAACTCATCGGATTTGTGAGCCGATGAGTTCATGGTGACGCCGATGCGGAGGCGAATGAGACTTGAGTCTAGAGTGACATCGGTTCTGTTTTGGGTCGGATCGAAGAGGACCGAGGGCTGGAACGGGCGGCGGGATGGGCTGGAGCAAAGTAGCAGGCTGGCGGAGGAGGTTGGCGGTGATGGCGACTTCTAAACGGAGTTGTGACGGCGGCCAGGGGCTTCGGGACGTCGGATTGGTGCGGGAGCGACGGGCATGAGATGGTTGCAACGGCTCGGGCGGTTCGGCGGCAGCGCGAGCGACGTGAGGCGGTCCGGCAGTCTCGGGTGGGTTGGCTTGGCTTACAGGGAGTGCTGGTTGGTTTCTTTAGTTCTTGGCTGGATTTTGGGCTCCAAAATAGCAACAATGGAGCACCAAGGGAGCAAGAAGGAAGAAGAAGGGTTGCTGCTGGCTTGAGGGGGACAAATGACCACCAAAGTCTTCCAAAAACATCTCAAACACTCAAGTGTAGACCTCCATGGTCCACAACTGAGCCTAGTTACCTTATCCCCTCCAAATCTTCCTCAAGAAGCCAAGATGGTGCTGAAATGTTGCAGCCCCCCCATGGCTATGAATTTCATGCAATTCTCCTCCATTTTAAACTCAATTCACTTCCAATTAGCTTCAATCCAATGGCTAAAATTCCATGGAGGAAGTCCACACTCAATTCCACAATTTTCCTCGTAAATTGCTCAAACTTGATGGCAAAAAATTTACACAAAAAGGGCCCTCTGAATTTCCCGGTCCAAAATCACTCAATTTTGATTTTTCGCCGAAAATTCGGGCTTGCCGAAAATTCTTCGAAGGATGAGTCGACGTTTCTAAATAAATCGTGACATGACATAACTTTCAATTTTTGAAATCGAGTTTAATTTCATGATTAATTTCAACCAGATGCAATTTTAGTGTAACCTAACCTACCGGGTAATTTTTAGGAGTTTTTAACGCGTTGACCCATGATTGATTATTTTCGATCCACATTGTACATCTTCGACTCATTGGCGACTCTTGGTTGTCGTAAAATCTTGAGGTTTCAAATACGGACACATGGTACAAAATCGACTAGAAAAATCGGTCTAGTGCCGTTCTTGTAATCGGGTGGAATCACCCACCATTTAATTACATGCCTCTGTTGAATTGACCTATCTCTAGTCTCTAATCGACTTTTAACGGTGCCGTATGATCCTTACAGATTAACATGGTTGAGTAGTTGGTTTCTGATCGAATTCTCAAATGAGTTGCGTTTATATTCCTTAACGGCTTCACCTAATAAATTAGTTATCTCTTGAGTGATCAGCTCAGAGAAAAATGTTATAGGTGTGTCGATGAAAAACCCATTTCATTAAATCAAAAACAAACTCGAAAATCAGGTTATCATAACTCTTTCCCTCTTATAAAAATTTCGTCCTCAAAATTTAAACCATTACAAATCTTAAACAAAAAGGTGGGGGTATTGTCGTCTCATCGAGTCTTCAATTTCCCAGGTTGCTCCTTTTGTCCTGTGGTGTTGCCAGACCACTTTGACTAAATGAGATTATCTTGGTACGCATAATTTGTTCTTTCCGATCTACAATCTGAACTAGTCTCTCCACGTACGACACTTTGTCATCCACGTCTAATTCTTCAAAATTCAGCACTTGGGTTGGGTCGGGTTCATACTTTCTCAACATTGATACGTGGAATACATCGTGTACTTAAGCTAGTCTTGGCAGTAATGTAAGACGATACGCCAAAGTCCCCATCTTCTCCAAAATTTTGAAGGGATCGACGTACTTCGGACTTAGCTTTTCATTTTTACCGAAGTGCGAAGTACCCCTCATCGGTGACACATTTAGAAATGCGTGCTCACCAACTTGGAATTCCAATGGTCTTCGACGCTTATCTGCATAACTTTTCTAGCGACTCTAAGTGGTATTTAATTTGTCCTTGATAATTGTAATTGCATCCACTAACTGTTGAACTAACTTTGGGCCTGTGATCTTTCACTCTTCGACTTCTTCCCAACACACTGGTGTTTTGCATGCTCTGCTATACAATGCTTCAAATGGTGCCATCTAAATACTCTGCTGATAGCTGTTGTTGTAGGAAAATTCGACAAGATGAAGTTGTTCCTCTCAGCTTCTCTTGAAATCCAACATGCAAGCTCTCAACATGTTCTTGAGGGTTTGAATCGTCCTCTCAGACTGGCTATCCATATGAGGATGATAAGCCATATTGTACTGCAGCTTCGTTCCTAAGGCAGTTTGTAAGCTTTTCCAGAAGGCTGCTATAAATTTCGAGTCTCGATCGGATGTAATTGTCACTGGCACTCCATGTAGACAAACTATCTGACGCACATACAATTCTGCATATCTGTCCAATGCGAAGTCCTTTTGTACGGTGATGAAGTGAACAGATTTTGTCAATCTATCAACCATAACCCAAATGGAATCATTACCCCTTTGACTCCTTGGTAAGCCCATCACAAAATCCATTGTGATATGTTCCCACTTCCACTCAAGAATCTTGAGAGGTTGCAAAAGTCCTCCCAGCTTACAATGCTGGGCTTTTGTGACATCATGAATTTTTGACCCGTCCTGGTAAAATGAAATGGGCCTTTCGTCGGCGTGCCTATGGTCTTTTTTCTCTGAGCTGATCACTCACGAGTTAACTAATCTATTAGGTGAAAGTATTAAGGGATATAACCGTGGTAAAATTCCTAAAAGCTACTCGGTAGGTTGGATTGGACTAAAATCGTGTCCGGTTGATTTTAACCACGAAATTAAATTCAGTTTCGGGAATTGGACGTTTGAGTATATCATGATTCATTTATAGGACATCGTCTCATCTTTCGGAAAATTTTTGTCGAGTTTGGGATTTTCACGGAAAATTGATTCAGAAGATTCGGAAAAGAACGGAAATTTGGATGGGCCAAATCGAAGGAGTTTTTGACTATCAAACCAAGCCATTTGGTGAAAGGGACTTCAGAAATCTTATGGGCTTTTCCTTGGCAAATTTGGACGTCGATTTGGGGAATTGGGTGAGGAAATTGAAGTTCAATTTGGTGAAATTCAGAGCTAGGCTAGGGGGTGCAACATTTGGTATCAAATTGTTTATTTATGGAATTTTCTTCAAGAAAGTAATAGAGAACCAAGCCTTGTTGGATGGATAGGGTTGGTTGACTTTCACTCCCACTCCTTGGCATCCCTCGTATGCCAGCCAACTGCTTCGGTCTCCTTCGTGCAACGGCATCCGTGGAAGCCAGCTGTCTTTGCGTCACTTTCATCATTTCCTTCCCCTTCTCTGCCAGCCGACCGAACGCCTCTGCCTTTTCTCTCTTTTTTTTTTTTTTCATTTCTTCTCTGCAGCTGACCGCCATCTCCACTGATGCCTTTGATCCTCTTCACGCTGCCCCGTCCAAGTCAAACCCCAGTAGAATTCTCCCTTGAGGCTGCTCCATCCCCTTGCCACGTGTCCTTCAACATATGGTGTCTTCATTCGGTCAATAATTCTACCGAACTAGCCACTTCTTCAGCTGGTTGTTGACTCTAGTGGTAGCATCGTCCGAAGCAGCATCCCATCGAAGCTAGCTGCCAGCCCTCCACTTGTGAAGCCAGTCAATTCTAGCGGATCAAAATTCCCTAGCAGCGATCGATTATTCTCTATTGCAGCTCCATGTTCAGAAGTTCTTCATCAAGACAGCTTTGCTTCAGCCCGCATCGACAGCCCAATAGCTCCCATCTTCGCACTTTCAGTCCAACGCCTGTTTCCTCGAAGCCAGCCCATCCTAAGCCCAGCTTTGGCCGTGGATTTCAAGGCTTCTCGGTTTAGCCCAGCTTCCATCTCCACGCTTAGTCCAATTTAGCAAGTTTTGCAAGCCCAACCCACAAGTTTGGCCACTCCAACCCATCTTCAGCCTTAGTCTAGCCCACTTGAAGCCCATAACCAAGCCCAACAGTTGATGTGGGCTTGCAAGGCCTTTTTAGCCTGGTCCAAGTGTTCGTTGGCGCCGCCGCAAACTCAAGTTTCGGCCGCCGTCGCGGTGAATCGGTTTTCGCGCTAAACTAGTGAGTTTATGCACTAAACTCTACTTAGTAGGTTAATGACGTTGAATGAGTGTTTAGTTTAAGTTAATTAGGGATTAGGTGGTTAGTTAGAACGGATTAGCAATTTAATTAGTTGTTTATGCATGTTAGGTGGTTAGATTAGTGCAATTAGCAAGTAGATAGGCTATAGTATTTATTAAGACAGGTTCTGAAATTTTCTAGGCTTGTCTCGGCTTTTAATTAGGCTTTTCCGACCTAAGTTGCATTTATTGCTATTTATTAATTAGTTTCAGTAATTATTTAATTAATTATTATTTTTTGAAAATTAGACTGGGATAGCTGGTGATCTGAATTTTGTGCTGATTGTAATGGTAGATTCAGTTTATTTAATTGAATGTTAATTTGTTCAAATTGATTGGAAATTATAATTTTGGGTATTTATCCTAAAATTAAGTAATTTCAATAATTAATTAGAAAATACTGGTCGTTGTTTTACAACACTAAAAATGTTCTTATGGACTATATTAAATAGTGGGATTTTCCAAAAAAAAAAAAAAAAGATATTATATTTTTGGCTCAGGTCGACCGTGTACCCACACACGATTATTTTAATCGGGTATTTTTAACACGAAGAAAATCGGCTGAGACATTATTTTAACTAAGGAATTTAAGTGCGAAGCACAATGTCCTTGGTCGAGATTGGATAATCGTGTGCTGGTTAAGAGAATTCGTCACCCGCTGTGTGTCGGGTGAACAATGCTTTTATGTGGAAAGCCATCTTAAGGTAGATGTTGTCGTGCTCAATGGGACGAGATGACGCCTAGCTGTGTGACGGATGGATCCGCTGTGTGACGGATAAATCTGCTGTGTGTGAGTTAAATCCACTGTGTGACGGATAGATCCGCTGTGTCACGGATAGAATCACTGTGTGACAGTTAGATCGTGCCTGTGTGGCTGTAATAAATTAAAACGCATGATGGGTTGTGCCTGTGTGATCGTGATTAATTGGAGTGAATTATTGAATGAGTAAAACGCGCCGGATTATGGGACAAAATTGTATGGCACGGTATGTGACGTGTCATAACGATTTGGTCTCATAATAGAGACCTCTATGGTAGACTTGATGGATGGATTGATTGACTGAGAAGTGGTGATTGACGGAGATGTGATTGGAGGTACTCCATCGAATCGAGTGTTATTACTGCACTTATGTGTTATATGAATTGTACTGACGTATAGGAGGGAACTAAGGCGAGGTAAGTCCCCATGGTTGTGTGATTGTGTGGTTAGGATGCCTTTAGGCGTATTACCCTCCTAATTGGGATTTAGAGCGTGAATTTGCTGAGATTTATATCTCACCCCATCGTGGGCTTTAATTTTTCAGGACCGTAGGGTGGAGGACTTGGAGCTGAGCTGAGGGGATTTGAGGCGTGAGTTAGATAAGATAGTTTCTTTTGAGAGCTGGTCTTTTGAAGTCTTTTGGTTATTGACTTTTGTACATGACTCAGTATGTTTGTAAAAGCATGTTTTGTTTGGGAATATGTTGTCCTACTTTTCTATCCCGAAATGGTTATTGTTAAGGGATTTGTTATTCTCTTCCGCATGTGCAATAAAATGAAAGGGTTAGTGACTCGTGTTAGGAAGTCGTAAAATTTTATCGACAACCGAGGGATGGGCACGCGCTCGAGGATTGGGGCGTGACAACCTTCACCTACTGACACGTCATACACTTGGCGACATGCTTGACGATATTTGCCTTCGTACTAGTCTACTAAAAGTGTCGACACGGATTCTGATACATCTTCATACTGGCCAGATGAATGCCGTAACTGCTACGATGAGTTTCTGACAAGATCTCTTCTTTAAGCTTTGCATCATCAGGTACACAGGCTGCGCATGACAACGTTTCTTGGCTGGGGAAGAGTTGTTTTTTTTTTTTTTTTCCAGAAATAGTTCTTTTCTATTTCTGTGTTCCGGGAATAATTTCTTAGCAAAAGAACCTGTTTAGTAACGCACAAAATTTATATTCCAAATTTTAATTTTTTTAAAAAAATTAAAAATAAGAAAAAGGAATAGATTAGATATTACATAAAATTGACAAGATCAAAATATTATTAGATTAATAATACATTTGCTTAGAAATAAGAATTCTAGTCGAAGATGAACCTGTAACATAAGTGGTATTGTAATGGAACGTGAACTATTATCTTATATCTGTGTGTGAGGATCTTTAATCATGTAGTTTATAGCCTATTGAATTTAGGTAGCGTTTTGAATTATAATTCTCAATAATATATTTTCTTTTTGTGAATTTTAATGTTTGGTATAGCAAATATTGCGGAAAAAGCACAAGGGATATTGTCAGCCAAATTAATTTGTAGTGATTTCCTTGGGACTAAGTTTTTACTCTTTAAAAAAAAAATTTGTAATTCTAGTGCATGCGTGGCTTGGGGATTTTAGTCTTCTAATCTTGACATGGATGTCGGGTTGGGGTTGGTAATTTCCAACTATTGGAATGGTGCATGCATGGCGTGGCTTTGCTATCATTATGCATTTAGTTCATAGTATGCTCCTAAAACACTTAGTAAAGACTTCGATCTCTTGCATTTTGAGCCGTCGATGCATCCCATCATGATGCTACTTTTTACCTTGCTTCTTCCGAATTACAAATTGTTTCATTTTCATGTTTCACGTAAGCTTATAAGGTTTTGGCTAATTTTGATGAAGGGAGGTGTTTTTCCTCTCCTCTTTTGCTTTTTTTCTTTCTTGACTAGGATGCAAGCTTCGGACGGCGGTTTGTAGGTCTTGAAGTGTCAACTATACAATAGCTTACTATTTACTTCTCTTCTGTTTGTCCACATTTATGATACATTCAATGGAATTTGTGCTCACAGAGATAGAATTTGATGACCTTAATACGATTAATAAAAATGTATTTATGATAGTTTACAAACACATTGCAAAATTTTTCACCAAAAAACAAAAACACATCACAAAAGTTGGAAATAAAAAGTCATGGAATCTCTTGCATATTGTGATCCATTGCCATCATATTTGCAATATTTTTCCTGATCATGTTTATCTCAGCCGCCTCATCACCTGATGTATCATCTACAACCTCGTCTTGTGTAGGTCCAAATGGATACTCCGGATCTCCATATAGGGCAAAGTCCATCTTGTCTTGGTCGCAAATATAATTATGGAGAGTATAACATGCGATTACAATATATGCTTGCTTTCGAATTGAAAATGGAGGCATGTGTCTCAAAATGGAGAAATGGTTTTTTAATGCTCCAAATGACCTCTCGATAACATTTCTCAATGAAGAATGCTTATAGTTGAACAATTCTTTTGTTGTTTTGAGTCGTCTAATTCTACCCCTATAATCATTCAAATGATACCGTTCACCTTTAAATGGAGTCAAAAATCTTGGAAGTGCAGCATAACCAGAATCTACTACATAGTATTTTCCTATAAGAATATATACATAAATTTGTTATGATATGCAATCGCTATACAATCATAAAGAAAATAACTTGATATAGACAAAGCAAATACCTAGTGGTGGTCGAGGAAATTGCAATTGAGGAGTTTCGAGTGCTGCAGAGAGAACCCGACAATCATTGGTAGATCCTTCCCACCCAGTATATACGAAAGTAAATTTCATATCGAATGAATAAGCACACATCACATTTTGAGTGGTAATCCCTTTCCTGCCTCTAAATGGGAGCTATTTCGATAGAGGGACAGATGCATTAATGTGGGTGCCATCAATAGCACCAATGCAGCCTTGTGATTTTATGAAAGTATAGCGTTAGACAATATTATCATCTATATATATTTTAATAATGTAAAATTGATATAAAAATTATACCTTGAAGTAACGTCTGTGGTTAGGATCGATAAGAATCTCTTCTGGAACAATATCAAAAGAAGGCGGCCTGATCATCTCTTTTGATAATTTGAGAAGTGCTTTTAATACTAGAGTAAAAAACTTACTGATTGTTTGTTCCGAACGTTGAAATCTCTCACACAAATCTCTATTGGAGTTTTTGTGACCAACCATAGATAAGAAAATCCCAACCTGTTCATCTATCCTTACATATCGAGTATCTTTCAGCCAGCATTTTGCCTTCATTAGATCACATAGGTTAAGAAAAACATATTTCTCTAACCTGAATGCTTCATAGATCCTATTTGAATGTCCGTAAACAATTTCCCTTACCCATTCGGCTCCTGATAATTTACTGTCCCTAATAGGCTCTTTTTGTTCGAAATAACAAGAGTTAACCATGCTATTATTATGTCAATATCAGTCTCATCCAAATACCATTCAACCGCTACTACCTCTCCATTAGACACACTATTTAATTCATCTTCCATAGTACCTATGCCCACACAAATACAAGAAAATCAATATAGATATATGTACAAAAAAGAAAAAAAGAAGAAACCAATAACGTAAGTAATAGAGGGAAAGCAAACCAATTATAAAAATTCAATACAATCCATCATATCCAAACCACAACACAAATGCAAAAGTCTCAACATCAATATCTTGAACAACAAAATAACAACCAACAACATAAAAAATATAGTCTAATAAAACTCCATGCAATCCATGATACATTCCCTAACATCCACTAAAGATATCGGAGAAGTCCATATCTCATTTCACTTGGGGTTTTGATAAAAGCCTCCCTCCACGTGGCATTAACGCAGGCTTGTTCCACAGCTTTGTTGTAAAGATCCGGCTCCAACGTAGGCATGACAAGTAGGATATCAATCACAATAGATACGAAGAATGGGTCCATAGGTGGTGATGTGACTTGTGAGTTGACAGAACCACTCACAGATTGATTAGCCCTACTTTTGATCATCTCTTGTAAGACTTTGCAGGTGCTAGCAATACCAAATGATTGACTCCTCCTTCTCCTCTTACTATTTGGAGTTTTATCCATCCTATGTTTGTCATGAACTGGAGTAGGAGTTTTGTTAGACATAAAAACTTCCTCATCAATATGGTGTTCATTAAAGTTTGCCGGTCCATCGTTTGCATCATCACCACCAATGCCAAGTTCATCCGACATTACCAAATCTTCAGCATTTCCTACTGCATACTCCTAGTAGCATATATATCACCAAATACAGTATACAAGTCGGGATACTGAGGAAACCCATCATTCTTGAATTTTACCCACTCAATATTATCCTGCAATTTTCACAATGACGACATATATCAGCAATACAATTAAACATCTTGACATGTACATCTATAGTGATCTCAAAATGATCAAAGGTTAAATCATATCTTCACGTGAAATTTCCATATACTTGGATCATCAACAACAACTGCTTTGTTCACATTATCCCAGCCAAATTCGGATTGTGAAAGCAGCTTTTTGAAACTAGCATACTGCTTTTTCAATTTGTTCACCTTGTTCTTCAACTGTACTTGAGTATATTGAAGTTCTGCTCGTTTATTGAATTCTGTCCGTATGTTATTCCAGCTTGCTTTGTTGAAAGTACAAGAGGTGCGGTTTCCCTTTTTGATATCTTCAACCAACAAACTGACGTACAAGTTGGTTAGAGGCTCAGGCCACTTTGCGGTGAATGCCTCTTTTTGGGATGCCATGTAACCTTCACTAGTTGAGCATCATATGAGTTCAAGACAATTAAAAAGAGAGTGCAACATGCTGCTTCCTTATTTTCTCATCACCATTTTTTAGAGTAAAGAAAGACACAAGTACCAAATCTAGTTATAGGATGATATTATCTCTAAACCTTGGATAGCTATTTAGTGCATAAAAATGTTATTATAGCAGCTACAAGCATCAAACCGGAATCAATGGATCCAACTCTAAACTTTAGATTGCTACCCAATGCATAAAAGTTCCTAAAAATGTCAGTATCTTTGTCCTTTTGTGTCATAATTTTCACTTTGAGTTACTTTTTGCCTTTCAATGCGTAAATGCCGTTATACCTTCAGTCATTGCGGCTTTTGTGTAGGTCGTACATTGCCATCCAAACATACTACGCTTGCCCTATACAACCCTTGGATTGGCTAAAACAGATCCTTTATTACAACCTATTGCTAAAACAGTGCATCGACAACTTCAACTACTCACACATGCACACGTGCACTCATATACAACCCCTGGATTAGCTAAAACCTTGATGCAATTTTGCAATCCAATTGCATTAGACGAGTAATTGAACTTGCAGCCATGCCACCAAGACACACTAGACAAAAGATATTGAAGTCCAGCATAATAGTCCCAAATAACATCAAAATGACAATTGCACGATTCTCATTTTATAATTTCATGACGATGACCAAGGAGTACTTTGGCCAGATGAACCTTTGGGATTATGTGGCTGCATGCTTTCTCTGTCTTTCATGCTTCATGAACAATAAATTCGATAGCACCTGTTACCAAATTTTCCCCATGAAAGATGGTCATTACTTTGCAGTAAGGGCATCTACCATTTATTGATCTAAACACAAAAGAAAGATTTGATGCCTCAGAAAATTCAATCTTTAGAATTTCATTCACCTATACATTTATATTCTCGTGGACTTGCATACTAGTTCTCTTAGTTTTATTGGCATGAGATTATCCCCCTTAATTGCTCATTCTCAAAACCCTATTCTACTACCCTCAATCCATGGCTAAAATTCAATGTGTAGAGAAAGTGTAATTTAACCAAAATAAATTTTAATTATCAAACTTTTGTAGTGCAATGTGTACACTTTATGATTGCACTTTGAAGTATTTATTTATCTTGAAGTGTACCTTACACATTGTTTGCTCACAAATTGTTAGACACTTGTGGTTCTGTGAACTAACAGTTGTTTTTACTCCACTGTCCACTTTCGAACAAGCTTAGCTTGATACGGCCACTAATGAATTTCTGAAAATTATAGGCTTTCTTATAAAGATGGTGGTTAGAGCAAAGTCTAGAAATGCAAGAACTAGTGAGGAAACTTGTGAATGCTGGCCAATTGGAAGCGAGACAAAGTGCACCAGAATTTTGAGAGACAAAGAAGTGAGAAAAGTGCACTAGAATTTTGGTGTTGTTCATCATATCAGCTCTGGTTTGTTTTACTCAGCTTAGCTGATACATGTGAGAATCAAGGGTGACACAAGCATGAGGGAAGCAACATGAGAGAGGCGATCACAAATAGAGGCAACGCGATGGAGGCAACACGATTCAACTTCAGAAAAGTGAGAATCACCACTAGAACAGGTACAATCAGAAGGAATCAAAGCAAAAAACCTGATTTAGGGCAAGATGACCACGAGGCGATGCGACCAGAGATGATGCGATCGGAGAAAGGTGACCAGAGGCGACAAGACTAGAGGCGACAGGATCAAATAGAGGCGATCGGAGGCGACGGCGCTGCAGGCGGCAGATTCAACTTCAGAAAAAGTGAGAATCACCACTAGAACAGCTCCTCCAACTTCACATAACCCGCGCCTTTAGCTGCAAATTTTTTCCCCACATTTTCTAAAGATCAGACATTTACTTGAAAACCAACAGCTTCATCTTCTAAAAAAATCCAACTTTAACATTACACTCACATGTTTAAGCATCAAATGCGACACGGACTAAATAGGTTACTTCCAAACAAAGAGAAGAGTAGGTCAAGTTGAACGTTTTCAAGCACATTCCCCGAAAGCTGACAACTTTTTTTGGAAGCACTTAACGAAATCGCCTTAAGAACAAACCTCAGAAACAGGTTACACGGTAGATATAAACAATTCGGGCGATGCAATGCAAGCGGGTCCCATAAAAAACCCGCAGACGAAATGTCCCAGGATCTAGGATGTTTGTACTTCTACACAGACAAACTTGACTAATATAGACACCGTTAAACGTTGCAAGCACAGGGCTTCACCTTGGCAATTTCTGCTGGTGCAGGAGCGCCTTTAATATCCTGCTTATTTGCAAATATATGTAAGGATGCTCCGGATAATCTCTGCCAAATGAGCAACAACTTTAGTCCCCTTCATCAACAAATCTAAACAAAAGACTTCGGTACTGAAAGCAATGCAACTAGTTCTAGCCAGAAGTACTATCAGCAGCTCCTCATTTGAGTACCCATGAACCAGTTTTATGGACATTGATGGGATGTGCATAATGGATATTTGTATGATGACCTTGTTAAAAAGTAGCCCCGAGGAATTGTTATGCAATCGAATAAGGAAATATTGCAATTTCCAATACACTAACTTTTTTCATGATAGGCACAATTGATACTTCGAACATCTCTTTTCGTATATTTAAAGTGCCTTAAGAATACCTATGAACAAGACCGATTGCACCATTCATTGTAGGATTTGCACATGGATATCGTTTAGTTTACATATTCAAAAGACTTGAAAGAATGACACATTTGGTGGGAAAACGTATGGATAACAATATAAAATATTGGAAAGATTTTCCATCCAATTAGATGGATGAGCATTAGAAGAATTTTATTGCAAACATGTAGTCATTATCAGAATATACAGTCCCTTCTGGAATGGAAGACTAATGACTCATGACATCTTGCAAAATGTAGATGCTCAAGCAATCGAGAGAAAGTTAAACCACACTAGATAAAAACAGAAAGTAGTCAAACAGAAAGTTAAACCACACCAGATAAAAACGTAGATGCTCAAGCAATGTGAGATGAAACCAAACCAAGAACAACCCGCACACGAAATAAATCGTTGATTAAAGAAAGTAGTCAAACTCTGGAGAGGGAGTTTCGCACCTTTGGAGCGGGAGATCCAGTCGGAGCAGATTTTGAGGTTGTGGCGAGACTTGGTGAGGAGCTTGTTGAGCTCGATGCGGGACTTCTGGGCGGGCGTGAGATCGGAGGAGGAGGAGGAGGTTGTTTCGTTGCCGCTGTCTGGGGTGGCGGAGAGGGACTTGGCGACGGGCTGGGAAGAGGAGGCAACGGCACTGCAAGCTACGGAACGAAGGCCATGAGACTAGTGACGACAGGACCGGTGATGACGAGACTGATGGCGATGGGATCGGCGGCGACGGGACTGGCGGCGATGGGACCGGCGGTGACGAGAGGTGATGAGATCAGAGAGAGGCAAGCGGACGAAGGGAGAGGTGAGCTGAGAAGGGGTTTGAGTTGAGAAGGGAAAAGAGAAATTAGGGTTAAGAGAAGTCGTTTCTGATTTTAATTCCCGGAAGAGAAGCGATTTTTTTTTTTGGTTTCTCATTTCTCTTCCAAAATCATTTCTGGGCTAAGTTTTTATTCCGGGGAATAGAAAAACAACTTGGCATTACCAAACATGTTTCTGTTCTTTTTTTGTTCCGAGGAACAAAAGAACAGAAATTTTGAGGAAGAGAAACGTTCTCATGCAGCCCATAATTGTCCACGAAATTTTAGTGTTCCGTCATTAGAAATCTGAAAGTCAGGTTTTCGCTTTTCGGTATCTTCTTGCGAAATCTTTTGGATCTCTAGGTCTGTCAACTGTAGCGTCTTGATTCTTATATGTACTTCAAGTTCAATTCTGAGGGTGGCCATAAGATTTGAAAGGTGGCCTACCTCAAATTTGAAAACCGAATCTCGGGTTCTCTCGAGTAAAATCCACTCCTTAATCACCATATGCGCAATCAAAGACTTCCGACTCAACGCATCTGTGACCTTGTTAGCTTTTCCAGGATGATATAAGATGTCGCAATCATAGTCCTTCAGAAGTTCCATCTAACGACACTGTCTCATATTCAACTCCTTCTGAGAGAATAGGGACTTGAGACTCTGATGATTTGTAAAGATATGAAATCTTTCTTCACACAAGTAATGTCTCCAAATCTTTAGAGCAAAGATAATCGCTGGGAGTTCTAAGTCATGCGTTGGGTAATTCAACTCATGAGGTCTCAACTAACGGGACGCGTATGTAACGACTCTGCCATGCTGCATTAACACACAACTCAGTTCTCTAAATGATGCATCACTATAGATCTTGTATCCTTCAGGACCGGATGGTATTGTCAGCATGGGTGCGGTAGTCAGCTTCTACTTAAACCCTTGGAAACTACACTTGCACTTATCCGTCCATACAAACTTCTCTTCCTTCTTCAGCAATCTAGTCATCGGCATGGCTATCCCTGAGAATCCTTCCACGAACCGTCTGTAATAACCTGCCAAACCTAAGAAACTTTTGATCTTTGTCACGGTCGTCGGTCTTGGTCAATTGATCATGGCTTCAATCTTGGTCGGGTCCATGGAGATTCCTTCATCTGAAATCACGTGACCTAGGAACACCACACGAGTTAACCAAAACTCGCACTTACTGAACTTAGCGTACAGTTCATAACTTCACAAAGTCTGAAGCACTATCCTTAAGTGCCTTTCGTGCTCCTTAGGACTTTTAGAGTACACCAAGATGTCGTCAATGAATATGATCACAAACTAATCTAGATACTCCTTAAATACACGGTTCATCAGATCCATGAAAGCAGTTGGGGCGTTCGTCAATCCAAACGGCATTGTAGCGAACTAATAATGACCGTAACGCGCACGAAACACGGTCTTCGGTAAATCTTCCTTTATGATCCTCAGCTAATGATATCCTGTCCTCAGGTCGATCTTCGAAAATATTAATGCTTCCTGCAATTGGTCAAATAAGTTGTCCATCCTCGGTAGTGGGTACTTGTTCTTGATCATCACCTGATTGAGTTGCCGATAGTCGATGCAAAGGCGCAATGAATCATCTTTCTTCTTCACGAACAGAGCTGGTGCTTCCCAAGGTGATGCACTAAGACGTATGAATCCCTTATCCAACAACTCATGCATCTGCACTTTCAGTTTTTTTAGCTCTGACAACGCCATGCGGTAGGGAGCCTTAGAGATTGGCTTTGTCTTGGGGGCCAACTCAATTACAAAATCTCCCTTTTTGGGGGTAGACTAGGTAATTCCTTCAGAAACACATTTGGAAACTCTTGTATCATTACAATGTCCTCGATCTTCTACTCCTTGATTGTTGTATCCACGATAGTCGCCAAGTAACCTTGGCAACTCCCGTTTAACAAATGGGTTGCCTCAAGCGACAATATTAAGGTAATCGAGGGTCCTCATCAACTCCCAATAAACTCGAAACTCTCACCCGCTAACAGGTTAAACTGAATCGCTTTATGATAGTAGTGGACAGTAGCTCGTTGCTTGGTGAGCTAGTCCATGCCAATTATCACATTAAAATCATACATGGCTAGGACTATCAAATCTATCCTTTCCTCTCACCCACCAATAACTAACTTACAGCTAGGATAGCCTACTGTAGACAACACCTTATCCTTTAACGGTGTAGATATACTAACTACCGACTCCAACAATTCATGACTCAACCCTACCAACTTAATGAACTACTCAGCTATAAATGAATGAGTAGCGCCAGGGTCAAATAAAGCATAAACAGCATGATCATTCAGCGAAACTGTACTTGTGACCACATCAAGCGAGTGCTTGGCTTGTCGTCTCGTGACAGCGTACACCCTTCCTTGAGTTGGAGGCCGGTTCAAACCACCCTACGGTGCATTCTGGGGCGTATACCCTCTGTTCTGACCCATTGGCGGCGGCAACAACTGCTGTGGTTCCATTGGCTTTCTAGGATAGTTTCTAGCCAGGTGACCCTACTGGCCATGCTCATAGCAGGAACCGTCCTAAAATGGCATGGGGTCGATCCATGTCGCCACAGAAGCGACACGCCATTCTGACTCGGTGCTGACTTTCCTACCCCACCCTTCCTATTGGGTGAACGAGATATCTTCCTCATGTCATCGGTTTCTTCCCAAACCAATTTCCATCCCAATTCAAACTGAACCTTGACCCAGACGTGACGGCTTGTTCATTTAGATTCCTCTCTATCAGTTGGGCCTGCTCGTACAAGTCGTTCTAGTCTTTCAGATTGAACAGTACCGGTGGATTCTTCAGCTTCGGTTTGAGGCCATTCCTAAACCTCCTAACTCTATCCTTTGGATCTTCTAGTAGCCTCGGGGCATACTGCAACAACTTAGCAAACTTGGCCTTGTACTGGTCTACAGACATTAGACCCTGACGAAGGTGCTGGAATTCCTCCATCTTTTGTTCCCTTCACTATTAGAGAGGTAACTACCATTAAAGACTCTAAGGAAGGAGTTCCACATCGGAATGACGCCTTCTGGGAATACCTTGCCTTTGGTGGCCCTCCACCAGGTACTTGCGTTGCCTTGCAATTGATATACTGCAAGGACAACCTTCTCTTCCTCGGTGCACCTTAGTAATGCAAAGACCTTCTCCAAGTTTGGGACCCGGAGTGTTGCAGCCTTGGGGTCCCTTGCACTTGTGAACCTTGGCGGGTTCAACTTCCGGAACTGCTCTACAAGCTTATGCATTGGTCTCTCAGCAACTACGTTCCCAGGTGCGGCAACGGCAGTGGCAGTAGCGGCGGCATCAACAGTGGTGTTGGCTAGGGGTGAGCGGTTCCCAGTTCCTTACAGGTTCCGGCAGGAACCTGGAACCTACCCTCGGGTATAGGTTCCTCATTTTTTGGAACCTGGAACCTACCCGTCAGAACCAAGAACCTGGAACCTACCCCATCACAGGTTCAGGGGTCGGTTCCAGGTTCCAACAGGTTCTTTTTTTTTTTTTTTATTCATTTTTAGATTTGAACTATAACGGAGAAGGAAAGAGACGAACCAAAGCTTCTATGTACATAAATTGTCAAAAATAGTTCCTTGGGAGCAAAAGCATCCAAAAAAAAAAAAAAAAAAAAAATAACAGAATAATCCGTGGGAAAAAGATGGGCATAGTCTTTTGAAAAGGCATGTACATGAACAAATTGATGAACATACAACTGTAGAAGAAGAAAGGTAAATGGGACAAACCATTTCCGCAGTTTCTGATTATGTGGTGTTTTCTGATTTTTAGGATGACAATAAAACAAGTAATCTTCCGCAATTTCTGATTATGTGGCTTCATAAAGTCGTCGCTGCAAATGTCAAAATTTTAGGATCAACATGTTGAACTCTGGGACCAACACCGTGCAATAAGAGCCTAGGCTGAAGAATGCAACTTGTACCGACAATTTGTCAATCTTAACCACACGATCGTTCACTCTTCTTCGACAATTTGGCAACTTCTCCATCGTCTTCACGAAATACTTCACTCTTAAGGCGTCGCAAAAGTACGGTTGAATGCGTTCCCTCGGCTCTCCCGTTGCAAAAGGAATTACTCCACCATTTCTTTTTTATCTTTTTTTTTTTTGGGCACAAATTCTACAGAAGTAAAGCAAGCAAGTACCTGATATACAATATGAAACCAGAGAAGGAAAAAAAAAAAAACCCCACATGTTTAGCAGAGAAATGAAAGTTAACACTTACAAGAAACTATTGAGTGAAGCACAATAATCAACAGACATGGTCAACTTAGAGAAATCTATTCAGCTCAAACTTCAACAGTACTAATACTTTCTTAAGTGGCTTCATTTTTTTCTCATGCAAGGATACTTATGCCTTTTATAGAATTAGACAACCTAACGAATTGTAAAGTCCCCGCATAATAAGATAGACCACGAAAAATTACTAAGCTTCATAGTCAATGGAAACTACGGTAGCACGAGACAATGAACACACAAAATCTCACTTTCAAGACTGCAATTCATATTTCCAATGGAGAACTTAATTTGGTAGGATTTACCAGAAAACTATGCAATATGGTTCAACATTGCCTTTTCCAAGGTTATAGGGCCTCTTTGGAGAAATTGCGTGCTTTACTAATCTCTTAGCACTGGCCAAAAGAAAATCTATAAGTTGCAAGACCGTGAAGTGTGAAATATGCTCAGTATTCAGTAAGGCGCTCCTGTTTCAGAGCCATTGTCCTAATTTTCCTGCCATTAAACTTGTTCCTTGGAAAGCATATATCAGCAATCTGCAATAATTCATGTGGACAGAGAGCAGCCTCAGTCAAAACAAAGATATAATGGAGTCCACTCTATACGATGTTCTTGTAATTCATCCCATATTCCCAACTCTTGCTCTGACTCTGACTCCGTGATGCCGTTTATACAGCATTTCTAATTCATTTGACTTAGTCAAGCCCGTATTCCCAACTCTTGCTTTGACTCATCTGACTTAATGATGCCCAATTTCTAACTCTTTGGCAAGTAGATGGCAAATCATTTAATGGAGAAACCACTACATTAAAGTACAAAAGACATACTGCTAAAAAAGAATCGCCAATTTACCTGGATAGCACCGAGTCCAACAGTTGCGACATTACCGGAAGAAATCCCTGTCGAAAATCAATGCACATTAATGGAAGCCTAATCAACCAAGAGAAGCTTTATTAGGTTGCATCCGTCAGACAAATGCTATTCAGAACAATATTAGCAAGGATCAATATGCCTTTGCTCATCCTGACTAAAGCGAGAATCAAAAAGAGAAATTTATTGTTTTTTTGCAGGCTTGTAGAATCTGCTAGTTTTACATACCTTTTAAAGAGAACAAAAACATCCAAGAAATGATTGCAAGCATCCTTCATAATAAAGATATACAACACTATAAAAAGAAAATATTAACGCAACCACTTCAGGTTGGAAAGATAAATATAGCAGATACAAAAATCTTTAAATAAGAAAAAGTAAATGAGAAGACCGAAAATGAAGGGCTCGTTTAACATACAATCTTTGCACATTTGGAGGAACTCCATAAGGTAGCTGTCCTCCAAGATTGTTATTGCTGAGATCTCTGTGAAAAAACAAAACGTTTCACATTTTGTTGAATAACCAATTTAGGCAGAGCAAATTACGTCATCCATCTTACAGATTTGTCACTTATGTCAGGCTTTGAAGCTTGTAACCAATTGACAACCCAGAGAGGCCAAGACCCGGTAATTTATTGACAAAAGATGATGACAGAGCACATATTAGAGATCAGAAATTGTATAGAGATAGCTAAAGATGAATCAAGGTCAACATTAGAATATCACATTTCAGTGACCCTGGAGCCCGAGCAAGTGATTCCTTTCCAAGACTGTCCACATGGATCACCACCGCTGCTACTCCATTGAGTCAGTTGAGAAGGTTGGTTTAGAAAGCTATACATATCCTGTAAAGCAGCAGCTGTGGATCGGACAAAACACAAGCAGAAAAACTAACTGGTGTAAGATCGAACCAGAATATGAAATGAATTGATTAGTAAATTAGTTGCTGTCAAACTGAGAATCTCTCAGACATGCTTCGATTTAGCAATGGAAAGTCAATCATAAAGCCTGACCTGCTGTCAATAAAAATTATGAATTCTAGGAAACATAGTCAAAATCATTCGACAGGTAAAACTCCCATTTAAGCATCAACCAAGCAAACTCCCACCTGAGTTTGAAATTCAGTGAGTTTGAAATTTATAGCTATAGTAGTAAATATGAGTTTGAAGAACCAACCAGGCTTTGACGAATAAGCTTCTATTGCAAAACCAGTGCAGCTCGTGCAACGCTTCCACTTCGTTCACGGTGACTGCAAAGTAACAAAACAAAACCATCAAATTTCCGTTTTTCAGCGTAGAGCAATTGCAAACGATCGGTACCAGATTTTCAAGAATTGGACGCGCACGGAAAGGTGAGAACTCGCACGCACAGCACAAACATTTCAAATTAAGTGAGCATTCTTGCAAACCCACACTTTTCCCAAGTTCAATTCAAGGCAAGAGCAAAAGAGGAAAGACCAGGTTGAACAGAAAGTCGCAATTCGCGAACATTGACCATGGAGGAAAACACTCACTTGATCGAGAAGTTGGTGCGGCGGGGATGGCCGTTCGAACAACGCCGGCCTCCGCACAATTCGACCCAGCAGAGCAATATGGCGAGCGACGAGCCAGAGGTCAGCGGCGGAACCGTTGAGGGAGAGCGGAGGTGGCCTTGAGCAGGGGTCAGCGAGTGGTGGCGTCGAGGGTGAGCGGCGGTGGCGTCGAGGGCGAGCGAAGGTGGCCTCGACCCTCGAGCAGAGATCAGCGGCAGTGGCGTTGAGGGAGACCGGCGGTGACGTTGAGACTCGAGGGTGACCGACGGTGGCGTCGAGTAGAGATGGACAACGGACGGGCGAAGAGGTTAGTCGCGGTGCTGTCGAGGGTGAGCGAAGGTGGCCTCGACCCTCGAGCAGAGATCAGCGGCAGTGGCGTTGAGGGAGACTGGCGGTGGCGTCGAGCAGAGATGGAGAACCGAGTGGCGAAGACAAGAGAGAACTCAGTGTGTCGTGTGTGTGGATTCTGTGGAAGAAGTGAGAGTTTTTGATTTGGGGGGGTTTTTTGAGCCCTAATCGAACCGGTTCCGGTTCCCAGTGCCGGTTCCTAGAAAAGAGGAACCGGGAACCGGAACCGGTCCCTTTAGAACCGGGAACCGAACCGGAACCTCCGGTTCGGTTCCCCGGTTCCCGTTTCTACCCGGGAACCACGCTCACCCCTAGTGTTGGCGGCAACAGTGGCGGCGGCGGTAGCGTCGGCTATAGCAGTGGCAACGACAGCTTGATTCTAGGCTTGCTGCCTTACCACGTTCCCCAGCGTCTCTAGCTCTTGCACGATCCCCTCAATTCTAGGATTGTCGGGTGCTGCTACACCAGCACTGACCTGTGGCGGCATTAATTCGCTTGTGCTGGCTTGAGCCGGCGCTCTCCCTCGAGCACCGACCCTTGTCGGCGTCTTACCCCGAGTGACATATCTTATTGACCTCTTTCTAAGAGTCCTCTACTCCTGACCACTCATACTGCGAGATCCTTACAAAACTTGTTTTCCAATTCCACACAGAATTAGAAACTGAGGGATCACACAAAATAATTTACTGATCAACTATTAATCACATGCATTAGCATAAAAAAAGAAGGCTTTCCTACTAACTATCCCAAGACCCATGGCACCTTATCACTCCAAACACTAACCAGCTTTGATACCATTTTGGGCGGGGATGTCACCCCCCGATCCTCAAGCGTGTTCACAGGACGCATCGCCGACCCAATCGATTCATGCACATGCGGAAGCGAAATAAACAATCCCAGACAAGAACCAACTTGAGATAAAAAAAAAAGGCAGGACAACCATATAAAACAAACCACACCTTTATAAACATACTGGTTTATACACCGAGGCCAAAAATCAAAAGAGCGGCTAGGCTAACCCTACCTTAGACCCTATCTACTTGGGATCCGAGTCCACTATGACATCGTTCGAGATGTTGAGGTTTAGAGGGTTAGCTACCTCCTCCACAGGCTCCTCGCCCTCAGGCAACTCGCTCAACCTGATATTGGCTATGACATCGACGTCGAACACAGGGTCGAGTATCTCCCCCAACTCGTCACCTTCGATAGGTCTGTCAAAACCGTCCATGAAACCCTCCCGAACCCCATCAGGCCCATAACGAAACCAAGCCTTGAAACGATGAGGTACCAACTGAGGTTGGCCCTCATCAACTCAGATCGTGGTCATGACGAGCTCATGAGTCCAAGGATTCCCAGGGACTAGAAAGACGATATGCTGAGCCTTGGCCTCACGTGGCCACCCAAAATGAACGGGTCTCACCTCCATTTAAGGACTAGAAAAAATTAAACCCACGACGGGGTGAGACAATGTCTCAGTAAGTCTACGCCCTAAATCCCGATTAGGAAATAAATACGCATAGAGACAGTCTAACCACACATCATACAAGACTCGCATCGCTTTAGTTCCTTCCTGTATGTCAGTACAGTTCATATAACAAATATATGCAATAATGATACTCAACAATCGGAACGCCTCACTTCATAATTCAATCAATCATAGGCATCCTAATTATAAGGCCAAATTGTTATGACACGTCCCATTCCGTGCTACATAATTTTGTTCCATAATCAAGTGCGGTTATCTCACTCAACACACATTCCAATTAATTATTGCCCCACGGGCACAGCCTACTCGACGTTCGGTGATCTTCCGGCATAACTGGGTTTTGTGTCATCCCTTGAGCACGGCAACGTCTACCTCTAGACGACATTCTCGAAGGAGCATCGGTTCGGCCTCTACCGCGATCCGGCATTCGTTGTCAGGGGCATTCCATACAGGAGTAATGTCTACCCGATACACATCGGGGACGGGTTCTCATAACCATCACACGTCCATCCACTCCTGGTCAAGGACATTGTGCTTTGCATTCAAATGTCTCAATTAAGATAATATACTTGGTCTATTTTCTTCATATTAAAAATATTCGGTAAAATAATCATGTGTGGGTACACGGTCAGATCGAACCATAAAAAGTGATATAATTCCTTTTAAAAATCATACTATTTGATATAGTACTTAAAAATATTTTAGGCGTAAAAAACCGACACCTAGTATTTTCCAATTAAATACCAGAATTTCATAATTTTGAAATAATAACTGAAAATCAACAATCATTACTCAATTGCACAATCTAGCAATCAATTGCACAAACTAATTACGCCACGACAATCAGCACGAATTCTGACAATCGGCTATCCCGGTATAATTTTCAAAAATATTAAATAATTAAATAAATTATAAATTTAATTAAATAATTGCAAATTAATTAGATAAATGCCTAATTAAGCTAAATACACTAATCTAACCTCCTAATTGGACTTAAATAAATAATGCACTAAGCTAAATAATTCACACAATCTAATTAACCCATAACTAAACTAATCTAACCACCTAATTAGCCTAATTAATTAAGTAAACCACTAATTAAACTAACTAATCCACCTAAACCAATCTTAGTATAAACTAATCATTCCCTAAGCATGATTAACCCCCTAAGCAAGTTTATCAAGTAAACTCACTGGATTTGCGAGCCGATGAGTTCACGGCGATGGCAACACGGAGACGAGCAAGACTCGAGTTGAAGCGACGCCAAGGGAGGTCGAGAAAGGACTGGAAACGGGCCACGAAGCTCTCAACCCAAAGCTGAGAGTTGGTTCTGTTTTGGGCTGGATCGAAGAGGACTGAGGGCTGGAACGGGCAGCGGGATGGGCTGGAATGGAGCACCGGGCTAGCGGAGGCGGTTAGCGGCGACGGTGGCTAGGGGCTTCGAGATGTTGGAAAGGCATGCAAGTGACGGGCATGGGACGGTTGCAATAGCTCGGGCGGTTCGGTGGCAGCGCGGGCGGCGTGAGGTGGTTCGGTGGTCTCGGGCAAGTTGGCTTAGCTTGTAGGGGGTGCTAGCTGGTTTCTCTGGTTCTTGGCTGGATTTTGGGCTCCAAAACAGCAATAATGGAGCACCAAAGGAGCAAGAAGGAAGAAGAAGAGTTGCTGCTGGCTTGAGGGGGACAAATGGCCACCAAAGTCTTCCAAAAAAATCTCAAACACTCAAGTGTAGGCCCTCATGGTCCATAGCTAAGCTCCGTACCTTATTCCCTCCAAATCTTCCTCAAAAAGCCAAGATGGTGTTGAAATGTTGATGGCAAAGGCTGTGCATGATTAAATTTATGTTTCTTGATTTCTCTATTTCTCTGTTCCCTAGAATAGGTTTGGAGTAGAAATCCGTTTGATAACGCAATTTGATTTCTCTATTTCTGAAACAGATTTCTATTCCATAAATTGATTTGGAGGAGAAATCATAAGCTAAAAATTGTAACTTCTTCGTTTCTGAAATAAAAATAGAAATAATTTCATTTTCTCCATCCTTCTTCATTCACAGACGTCAACTCCTTCTCCTCACTTCTTACCCTTGCTTTTCTTCCTTCTCCTCACTTCAACCAAAAACCCTAGCGCCGTTGACTCCGAAGCTGTCCATCCTCGCTGTAGACTCCGAATCCATCCTTCTTGCCACTGTGGACTCCGACGTTGTCGCTGTCCATAGCCGATACTCTTCTGCCCTTACAAAAAGGTTTTAGTGAAAGGAAGTTATTAAACCTGCATGGGGAAAAAACATAAGCTTTACGAAAATTATGATGCCGAGGTCTAATTGCTCAAGGACTGTATGAACAAATGCTTTTAAAATGAATGAAATTAGTGTAATGGCATCCTGGTGCCTTAAATGTTTCTTCCACCTTGGCTTTCATGCGAACAAACCTTAAGACCAGCATGGTTCTTTGGGGGCTTACTCATGAATCAGACAATCGTTCATTTCCAATTACATGTCTTTGTGCTTTTTGTTTGCATTCGGTTAGTGTGGGAGCGGGCAGAACACTAATTGGATTGCATATTGATGGTAATGCATTTTTAGTAATGTAGTCGAGCACGGATTTACCGGCTAACTTGATTCTATTTCTTTATATCTTCCCTGTTTAACAAAATATCATATATGACATGAGGGTTTCCAGTGGCTACTTATTAATTTCTTTTATTTATTTCTGTCTCCTCTCCTAAATTTAAGCTTCCCTTATCAGTTTGCTATTATTTATTGAGGATTTTAGGCATTCATAATAGGATGCAATAGTTGTTTTAAAAATTCAGAGTATTGTTTTTGCACCAGAGTAACAGTGACACTTGTTCTCTTGATCTCCTCATAAATGTATAAAGTTTGCAGAACACAAGATAGAACTTTGTTCGTTTGCTGACATAGGGTGATCTGTACATTGATTATATTTATGCTGAAGAGGCTGCCCCTTTTCCTTTTATTCTTTTATGTTGCATTTTTATCGTGACATGCTTGATAAGAGAAGAGAACTCATTTTGGCTTCTAATAATCTTATGATGCTTTTTATGAAGATAACTTGTTTTTGGTTTTGTAATACACATGAAATAATGGATTGCTAATTTAATATGCCTCTTGAAGATACGATTTCCACATATGTAATACACATTTTGGCTTTTAATGTGCTTGTTAATCACAAGCTTTTGTTCTTGAATTGGTGCATCATCTGATATGGTTCATTGAATACTGATTCAGTTAAGGTTAAATGGCACCCAACAAAGAAGCATTTATAGCAAAGTAGAATAAGCCTTTGATCAATTTGCTTATAAGTTTGTTGGTAGAAGATGTGAAAAAGGGAAATCGCCTCACCTGTACCTACAACAAAGTAGGGTGAAATAACATACATGCCGAGTTCAATAAACAAACAGAACTCCATTTTAATGTAATTCAGTTGAAGAATAGGGTAAACAAACTAAAGAAGCATTATAGTAGTTTTAAGAAGCTTCTTTCACAATTTGGACCTGGATGGGATAATGTCAACAAAACAGTTACTATGGAGGATTCAAGTGTATGTGATTCTCACATCAATGTATCACTTTACTTGGGTCCATTTTTTCTTATTGTGGGTGTAAGCTTTAATTATATTATTGATGTATGTCATTTCTATGAAATTTACAGGATAATATTGAATGGGCTAAATTCAAGAATGATAGGCTTCCTCAGTATCCAGACCTTTGTATTGTGTTTGGTGATACATATGCTATTGGGGAGTATGTAGCAGGAAATGCAAAAGAAAATGCAGAAGACTATGTGGTGTCGGAGGGAGAAGACAATGGTGTTAGTGGCGACAATGTTGGTAGTGCTACGATAGGTCATCCGGAGGAATCTAATGAAAACTATGTTGATGAGGGAGTCTTTACATCTGACGCGACTCCAACCCCAATTCGTGAGAAACACAAGTTGAATAGGACTCCAAATTCCAAGAGGAAAAGAAAGAGTAACACCTATGATGTGAGTGACACTTGCAAAGCCATTTAAGAAATGATCAAATTAAGAACGGCCCAATCAACAAGTGGCTCCGTAACCTCACAGGCCTCACCTCTTGTAAACCCCTACTCCATAGGAGCTGTGGTTGCCGTTCTAAATGACACGTCTGACTTGGAGCAGAATCTTTACAATAAGGCTGTGAACCAGGCATGCATTAATGCCACTTGAAGAGAGGCTTTCATCATCACTTTACCTAAAAGGAGACGTGGACTACTTGAATCTCTTTAAATAGTTGTTAAGAAACATGCTATAGATTTATATTTGGCTTAATTTCATTTCATGACTTATGTATTTGAGACTTTGTTTATTTATATTTTTAAGTTGCAATTATGATGAAATTATTGCTATTGTTGATTACTATTGAAGTCCTTACCTAATGAGTTTATATTCTTATTTTGTGCGATGATATAGGTAATATGGATGAGGGTGAAAGTAGCATGTCTAATGGTCAAGTAGCATCAGTTGAATCAATTGAGCAGGATTTTGATGATTTTGATCTTGATATACTGATGGCATGGTTGGCCACTGTTACAGTGGATATGTTCATGCACACGAGAGAACCTATTAGGGACAACTTATTATCAGGATTGCAATGGATAAGGGAGGTTCTTTATGAGCATTCCAATAGAGTATATGAAGCTTTTAGAATGGAGAGACATGTCTTTCTTAACCTTTGTGGTCTAATGAAGGAAAAATGTTGGTTGGAAGATATCCGATATATTGGGATAGCTGAACAAATCGGGATTTTCTTATCTATGATTTGTCACAAGAACTCAAATAGAGATTTATGCGAGAGATTCCAACGTTCGGGACAAACTATAAGCAAATACTCCACTAAAGTATTGCAAGTAGTTCTCAAATTGGCAAAAGAGGTTATCATACCACATTCCTTTGATGTTGTCCCCAAAGAGATTCTTATGGATCATAACTATAAATGTTACTTCAAGGTAGAATTCTCATATATTCCTTTACACCATCAATTTTATTTTGTTGATAATCTTGTATAATACTAGTCATTGATAAAATGATAGGGTTGTATAGGCACTATTGATGGCACCCATATTCATGCTTCTGTACTTGTGTCAAAGCAAGTCCCATTTAGAGGTAGGAAATGCACTGCCACTCAGAATGTGATGTGCGTTTGTTCATTTGATATGAAATTTACTTTTGTATATGTTGGTTGGGAAGGTTCTGCCAACGATTGTCGAGTGCTTGTAGCAACACTAGAGATTTCTCACTTGGAATTTCCTCAGCCGCCACTAGGTATTTGTTTGTCATTTAAGGAGTAATTTTCTTTATGATCATATTTATAGTTACAAATTATGACCAATGTATGAATACATTGTTGTAGGCAAATACTATGTCATAGATTCTGGTTATGCAATAACTCTGGGATTTTTAACTCCTTTTAGAGGTGACCGGTATCATTTAAATGAGTATAGGGGTAGAGTGAGACAGCCAACAACTGCAAGAGAATTGTTCAATTATAGGCATTCTTCTTTAAGGAATGTCATTGAAAGATCATTTGGGGCATTGAAGAATCGCTTTTTCATTTTGAGGCACATGCCCTCGTTTGCAATTTGAAAGCAAGCACATATCGTAATTGCATGTTGTGTCATCCATAATTACATTTGTGATCATAACAAGATGGATAAGAACTTTTCCCTATATGGAGATCCAATGTACTTGTCTGAACCTATGCAAGATAAGCTTGCAAACGATACATTGACCAAGGAGGGAAACCAAATAAATACGCTTAGGAAAACCATTGCCAATAAAATGGCAAGGGATAATAATACGCCGGAAATTTCATGAAATTGTATTTTCAATTTTTGTAATGTATTAGTATTATTTCGACTATTAATTTGTATTTGAGGATTTCCTATGTTGTTATCTAATCAATTTTTATTCCTAGAAATAGAAATTTTATTCTGTTATCAAATGGATTTCTGTTCCAGAAATAGAAATTTTGAGTTGTTATCAAACGGGTTTCTTTACTCAGAAACTTGTTTGGGGAATAGAAATTGAAAAATCAATTTCTGTTCTCGAAATTTTATCATGCGCAGCCAAAAAATTTACACAAAAAGGGCCATCTGAATTTCCCGGTCCAAAATCGCCAAATTTTGATTTTTCGCCGAAAATCCGGGCTTGTCGAAAATTCTTCGAAGGATGAGTCGACATTTCTAAAATAAATTGTGACATGACAGAACTTTCAATTTCTGAAATCGGGTTCAATTTCGTGGTTAATTTCAATCGGACGCGATTTTAGCGTGACCTAACTTACTAGGTAGCTTTTAAGAATTTTTAGCGCAATTGATCCGTGATCGATTATTTTGACATCTTCAATTCATTGGCGACTCTCGGTTGTCGTAAAAATCTTAAGGTTTCAAATACGGGTACATGGTACAAAATCAATAGAAAAATCAGTCTAGTGCCGTTCGATAAGAATTTTGTAATCGGGTGGAATCACCTACCATTTAATTACATAACTCTATTGAATCAACCTATCTTCGATCTCTAATCAGTTTTTAACGGTGTCGTAATGACCTTTGCAGATTAACACGGTTGAATAGTCGGTTTCTGATCGAATTCTCAAATCAGTCGCGTTTATATTCTTTAACGTCTTCACCTGATAGATTACTTATCTCTTGAGTGATCGGCTCGGAAAAAAAGGCTATAGGCACATTGATGAAAAGCCCATTTCATTAAATCAAAAACAGACTCGACAGGCTGTCATACAAAGAGTGTTTGGTAAAGTGTAATTCTAAAATGTATTGAGAAGTAATTTTGGTTTAAATGTTTTTAAAATAAATACGACTTTTACTATTCTTTAATTTTTTAAAAAGAATAATCCTCAAACCTTCATTGGTTAGCTGAGGCCCATCAACGAGCCAAGTTTGGCATTAGCCAACCTTGGTTGAGGTTGCCAATCACCATTTGGCCTCGTTGACAGTTTGACTTGGTTTCACTAGCAACATCATGATGAAGGCATTTTTCCAAAATGAAATCCGCTTTAACATGGCAATACTTTTGTTAAACTTCCAGACATAATTACAATAACAAAAATTCCAGATAATAATCAAACTACCAAAAACCCCAAATCACAATAAAAAATCTGATCCCAAACTCCGATATCAATTGTTGAAATATAATACGTGGAAATAACATGATTTTACTATTTACGTCAACGCGAAATCACTAAAAAAATAAATGAGAAATATTAAGGATGATAGAGATTTACGTGATTTGGTCTTAGTATCGGTATCTAAATCCATAGGAAGAGTCAATAACAAACAATCCACTATAATCGGAGAATCAAAATTTATAATTATTTACACACTCGAGTGTTTTTCATATTTAGATTAAAACCTAAATCCAAAGCGTTTATAAATAAACAATATAATTAGATTTTAACTCATTGCACAAATCGCTACTCGTTCAAACCCAAGCAATACTCTTCTCGTATGACTGAAAATCAAGAATGCGCGGCATTTTTGAATTTTTCCTTTCTTCGTATAGCGATTTGCTTCTTGTCAGCTTCTGCCTTTATGCATCTCTTCTTGGCTTCAGCAATTCCTCATAGGTTTCTTGGCTATATATAAAGAGAGGGACCCAAGGAAGGATAACTTCTTCTCTTGAAAAAGGACCTCTCTATCCCTAGAAGTTAAATAGAGATAACAAAATATGTGAGCCCTTTTTTGTCTTGTAGTGGCAAGTGATATCTTCCTTGCTTTCTCATGTACTATCATAATAAGTTCAAGAAAGAAAAGCTCCTTGGTCTGATTTTTAATCCGCTTGGAAAATCTTTCTCGATAAATTCGATTTAATAAATCGTTATTCAAACTCAAACTTGTGACATTAATTTAACATGAACCATGTTAATCATCTTACACAAGATAATGCCATAACAAGCGTATTATTCATACACACAACAGTGATAGAGCTTGCAATGCAACATTAAATTCAGGTATGGAAAGAAGTCGGCTTGTAGTCGATCACGACTATCTTCTCTAGATGGGGTGAGATCCGCTCATGGAATTCGAGGTGAGCAGGATGAACCATGTATGCTGCTATTCCCTCGGCGTCCTCAAACGTTAGCTCAAAAACATGCGTGAAGCCTTCATGCAAGTTCTCGATGCTCGCATCCTTTCCCCTAGTTTCACATGGGTAAAACCAAGATCAGGCATCTAAACAAACTACTGAGGAACATTCCATGACAGATGCATCAAGACACGAGGGGAAAAGGGCGCAAGAGAAGGGAAAGAAAAACGTAGAGATTAGGCAAGGATGGAAGGATACATGTGCCAAGTTTTCAAGGATTCGACGAGGTTGACGAGATTGGAGTAATCCTTGATGAGTTGCTTGACGTGGTCGGGTGCGGTTTCGGCTTTGAACTTGAATAGCAACACACGCCTCACGAATTCCTTCACTTCCTCCATTGTTTTTTCTTTTGGTCGGGACACTTCCTCCATCGTTACTTCCAACTTTGGAGTTCAAAGCATTGTCCACACTCCATTGTCCACGCTATCCCTTTATTTATAGTCGTTTCGGGCAGTTACACAAAACTCACCCAGACTTTGAGTGTACACGTTTAACCTATATAGCACCAACACGGATACGACACGAGTGTTTGACACGACACGACATTTCGACACGTCATTTCTAAAAAATAGAGAATTTCGACACGTTGCGACACGTTATATATTAAATAAATATTTTTATTTTTAATTAATTTGATTCAAATTCATAAATAAATAAATAATTAAAAAAAGAGCCTATAATAAATTTGTACTAATAATATTAACAAATCAATTCATTTGAAATTCGAAAGATATATTCATAATTAATGCGGAACATTTTTTTAATTTTAACAAAAGTTATCAATGAAACTAAAAATTAATAAGAAATTAGAATCAATTTATTTAAATAAATCCATGATTTTCTACGATAACCAAAATATATCATTATTCAAAACTTAATATTTTATTTTTCGAAATCATTTTTTAATTTCATTTATTTAATTTTCTGATTAAAAAAAAAATCCCCAAAATCCACCCCATCTTCACCCTTTCTTTCGTTCGTGCTTTTCCCTCCGTCCCCGCGTTTATTTTACTTTTTCCCTCCCCCACTTGACAGTGACAAGTGAGCTGTCACTTCCCCCACCCCACCCCCCCCCCCCCCTCTCACGCCATCAGACCTCCTTTGTTATTTTTTTTTGGATTTCTTTATGAAAAACCCTAGCGAGCCGCCGAGCCCTCCTTTTCCTATCCTCCTTGCTGCGCCGCACGAGCCCCCTTCCCTCCTCTCCTCTTCCTCCTGATCCATCGCAACAGTGGTGGCCCTCACCTCTCTTTGGCCATCTCTCGCCATTGCGGTGATCCGTTCGTGGCTTCATCTCGCTGGCGGGAGTTTGCCTTCTCTCTTCTTTCTCTCTGTTCGGCTCTTTCTCTAGCCGCCTCTCGCCATCGCGGTGGTCTGTTCGTGGCTTCGTCTTGCTGGCGCTCGCGGCCTCTGCTCCGTCTCGCCGGCGTTCGCGACCTCTGCTCCCTCGCCCTCCCTCGCCTCCACCCTCCATCAGTCTTCCGGACACGCGTCGACACGCGTGTCGATAAAAGTTGACTGCGTGTCGGAAAATTCGACACGCGTTGACCGCGTGTCCGACCGTGTCCGACACGCTCCGACACGTGTCGGACACGACACGGAAGCACAGACAACATATCCGTGCTTCATAGCGTTTAACCTTTTATTTTTCAATGGTTATACATTAGCCCGAAACATTCATTGAGTTATAGCCGTCAATCCTCCATAATATTTTCTTAGCATGTGTAATTCACATGACTTTTAGAAGGTAAAAGTGTATTTGCATCTCATTGTTTTTTAAGGAAAGCTCTCTTTTACCCTTAATTATTATAAATAATAAAGAGAATTATTTCAATTTACACACACACATATATATCAGAAAAGATGAATATATTAATAGAAGAAAAAGAAACACGCCTTTTCATTTAAACCGACAAAAACTCCTTTATTCCATTAGTACTCAATTAAGTAATAAATAAGATTATGGAAATTCACATACTTTTCATTCAAACTAAGGGTGGAAATTACCCCCAAACATTTTTCTTTGAAGAGAATTGTCGCAATCGTATTCACAATTCTAATCATACTTAAAAAAAATTGCTACTTGAAAGTTAATTAATGAATAGTGAGTTTGAGAACATCATTTCCTTGTATAATTTTTTAGATATTTCTATTGATCAATCATTCTTGACATTGATTAACCATTTAAATATACATCATGAATAACCAATTTTTATAATTCTTCCTTTTTATTTTTGAGCTCCTTCCCTTTTTATTTAACTTGTGTTTATTCTTTTTCGAGTAAACTCCAAATAAGGGCCCGGAGTGTCCTCATTTTCTCAAATAATGGTTTGAGTGGATTTAGTTTCAAATAAAAACCTGAAGTCCCAATATCAGTCTCAAAGAAGGGCATAAAGTGGTTATGGCCATTTCAAATAAAGGCCTAGCCTTGTTGGCTTATCGATCGGAAAAAAATTCCAATCGATCAGGGGTATTTCTGTCCAAATACAAATTAAATTAAATTATATTATAAATTAAAAAAAATTAAAAAAAAGAAGAAAAAATAGTAAACACAGGCGGGAGGGATGGCCACCCATCCCATCTTAATGTAGTCAATCAGCCAAACTTTGTATTTTGTAGTTATTTTTATCTTGATAAATCTTAATGTATCAAGCTAATAATAAAACTGTCTATCCTTATATAAGAAGTGATTTATTAAAAATGTGTCGTTTTTCTTTGTTTAAATTGTGTTCATGCAATAGTTCACAAAGGCCTTGATATAGATAGTACTAAAGTGCAAATTGACTCATAATCATATTGAGCATGGTGTTTGTCATATTCAAAGCCAGTTATAAATGCTAGTGGATGAATATCTATTATAAAACATTACAATATGATCATGCAAAATGAACAAATCTATCGTAAAGTTTATGATGAAACATTATAAGTGGTTAAACTTAGGTAAGGCGAGCTATCCAAAATGTTATAAAGTTATAATGTAACTTGCTTATTTGCAAAAAGTGAAAAGAGTAATATATCGACAAAAATAAGAGAGTTGTAGTTATGATTGAAGTTGAAGTTCTTATGCTGTAGGCTTCCCATTACATCAATCTTCTTTTACCTTGTTAATCATTCAGGCTGTATACATGACAAGAAAATCACCACAAGAGAGAATAAATATTACCGATTGCATACTTTCGAATTCAAAATAAAAAGGCAAAAAGAAAAATTCTAACTGATAACTCTACAAAGTCACGCTAGCATACACTAATTAGATTTTGCCATGAACGGTAATGATATAATATTTTCTCATTTTCATATTGAAAATGAACCCATGATTCCAAGAAGATCACTTCAAATAAAATGCAATTCAGCTCCCCATTCCGTGATAAGAAAACAGTTTGTTGAAATATTAAATATATCTTTTAGTATTTTCTCAAAATTACAGTTATTTTAGGTTAAGTGAAAAGTAGGATAGTGTGGAATTGAGAAGAGAAAATAAAAAAATCATTTGCAAATTTCTTGAGAAGCAGCATTCACCAATTTACTATTCAAACCCTAATCATCTTATTATAAATAGGTATAGATGACGTATTTAGTTAGGACGGCATCTCATGTGTCAAATACATATCATCTGTCGAATACTTCATTTCAATAATATGAGACTAGGCTCCTATTGACTAGGTCATCCCCTTTTAGGTTAAATTATTGGATGGATCCTTTCAACAATCAAAGCGCATTAGGTCTAGCTAAGTATTTTGAGATTATGCTGGCATATGCTAGGTTTTCCTCTTTTTACTCTACAGATCTTTTCAATGCTTAAAGAAGATCAAACTCTTTGGCATGTCCTTATCAAGTACTGATACTCTCCAAGAGTTTTTGTATTATGTTGGACATTTTAACACGTGTCTGCTACTCTTGGACACAGTCTCTAACACTCGGTCAATGTGTGTTGGAAAATCCGACGCCTAATTAACTTTCTTGACACTCTCTCACAATCAAGTTAGAATTCTGATATGCGATTTTCCGACACGTGATTCTGACATAAGAGATCAATTTTAAAAATATTCAATAAATAATATGTCAATATATATATATATGAAAAAATAAAAAATAAAAAAAAAAATAAAAAAATAATAAATAGAGAAGGAGGAAAAACGTCATCTTTTATTCTCTTCTAACTTTCACTTTATGTGATTTACAATTTACCTCTTAAGTTTTTTTCTTCTCTTTCAACATATCTGACACACGAGTGTAGAATGTGAATTGGTTGTTTTTTTCTCTAAGTTTTATGGATTATTGGAATTGAGTTGAATTTGTTAATTTGATATAATGAATTATATTAATAAATTGTGGATTAATGTTTTAGTGTTAATTTATTATAGGCTTTTATTATTATTTATTTATTTGTGAATTTAAATCAAATTAATTTAATTGAAATAATCATAAAATGATATTTTATTATGTATATATAAAAATAAAAATTTAATATATAATGTGTTCTAACGTGTCGTAATTTTTTTTTTTTAATAAATGATGTGTTGGGTTAGTATTTTCTCAAAATAACAGTTCTTTTAGGTTAGGTGAAAAGTAGGATGGTGTGGAATTGAGAAGAGAATAAGAAATCATTTGCAAATTTCTTGAGAAGTAGCATTCACGAATTTACTATTCAAACCCATTTCATCTTATTATAAATAGGTATAGATGATGTATTGAGTTAGGACAGCATCTCATGTGTCGAATACATCATTTCAATTAATATGAGACTAGGTTCCTATCGGCTAGGTCATCCCTTTTTAGGTTAAATTATTGGATAGATCATTTCAACAATCAAAGCAGATTAGGTCTAGCTAAGTATTTTAAGATTATGCTAGCACATGCTAGGTTTTCCTTTTTTACTCTATAGATCTTTTCAACGCTTAAAGTAGATCAGACTCTTTGGCATGTCTCTATTAAGAATCGATACTCTTTGAAAGCCTTTGTATTGTATCAGGCATTTTGACATGTGTCCGATACTTTCGAATACTCTCGAACAGTTTCTGACACTAGGTTAACACGTGTTGGAAAATTCGATACCTAGTTAACTTTTTTGATACTCTCCAACAATCAAGTTGGAATTTTGATATGCGATCTTCCGACACAGGATATCAATTTTAAACATATTCAATAAATGATGGGTCAATATATATGAAAAAACTAAAAAAAATAAGGATTTTCTCTTCTCTTCTGACATATCTGACACGCGAGTGTAGAATGTGAATTGCTTGTATTTTTTTTTTCAAGTTTTATGAATTATTGGAATTGAGTTGAATTTTTTAAATTGAAATAATGAATGTATTTTTTTTTATTTATATAAAAATAATATGCTGACGTGTCGTATCGTGTCACGTTACGTGTTGCGTGTTGATACTACTTAAGTCTCCCTTATAAAAGTATTGTTCTCGTCACGGTCCTTACGGCCCAAAGGCCTATGACACACTTCGTGATTTTTGGAGCACGAGACGTTCCAAAATGAAATCCTGCAATTTACGCGTATGTCCTTCACGAGGAGATGAGAGAAAAAAAAAAGTAAAAAGAAGAAAACTGGACTTGGGTCCTTTTCGTTTAGAAAACATTAGTAAATTTGGGCCCATGTATATAAAGTTGCTTTAACCAAATCAGGGCACGCGGACCGCCATGCTGATTCGCTCCGCCAATCGCCGCTTCCCACCGCCAACCGCCGCTTCTCGGCGGAGGCCGTGGCGGCGGAGAGCCCGTCGGCCACCGCCACCGCCTCCTCCTCCGCCCACGCCGCGGGGACGGCGCCGAGGAGGAAAGGCGGAGACACGCTGGGGAAGAGGCTGCTGAGCCTGGTGAACGCGAGGCGGAGCGGGGTGGTGACGATTCGCAAGTGGAAGGAAGGAGGCGCGGTGCACAAGTACGAGCTCAACCGCATCGTCCGAGAGCTTCGCAAGCTCAAGCGCTACAAGCACGCCCTCGAGGTTCTCCTCTTTCTGCGTTGAACTCATTTACTCTGAAATGCTTTTATGAGTGAAGAAGAGTCGTTTTTGCTGAGAAATGGACACCAGTGTAGGCAAAGCTCTGAAAGGAGAGCTTTATTAGTTCGAAATCATAGGTAGATAGGAGCTAAGCAAGATGGTGGTAATTCGTAGAGCGATGAGACAAATTAGATGGGTACTGTCTTTTCTTGCCTTTAGTGATTGGGACATGATGTTGAATGGTTGGGGAAGAGCTGAGATGAAAACTAAAAGATGTGGAATTTGAGGCATCTTGTCTATTGTTTGGAAAATCTGGCATGTAGTGTAGTGACTACATCTTGATCGTAGTTTTATTTGGTTTTCACTAAAATTTAATTGGTGATTAAGAATCTTTGGTCGCTAATTGCAAATGTGCCGATGAGTAGTTCATAATTGGAGATGCCAGTTACCACTGGCAGTAATGGAGAATGGTAATGCAACACGCGCACGCTCTCTTATCTCTTGGGGCATGATCGAGAATAGTGTTGGTGCAGGAGGAATGGGAGAATGGTTGTGTGTGTAGTGGAGGGTAATCATGAGGATTGGCATTGTAGTAGGGCGATGTGCGGATGTTACCTCGTTTGTGGCGGTTCTTTGATCTTGTTGTGGTAATGGAGGGATGGTTGCCGAGCAATGGAGTTAGGAAATGGTGTATTAGGGGGCAATTGTGATTGTGATGATGTTGGTGCTGGTGCTGGTGACATTACAGAAATAACTGGGTAGCCTTGTTATCCCTTTAAACCAAGATGCCGTATCTTCTTTATATCCCATATCCTGTTATCCCATTTTCCTTTACTTCTTTATTTATTTTTTATTTTTTAATTCAGGATTGGTCTATTGTCCCCTAATGGTGGATTTACTTAGTTGACCCGTCTACAAGATAAGATTAGTTAACACATCTCATATCCAATTAGCCTTGTTGTGATGATTGAAAATGTGCTGTAATATGATAGACACGGTAAATTTTGTTTTTGTTTTTGTTTTTTTGGGGTGATATGAACTGGAGCAAGCACTTAAAACTTTTAAATCTTGATTAATAAGTTATAGGATATAGATGTATACCCCCAAAAAAAAAAAAAGTAAAGAGAGGTAATGGTTCTTTTAATATCTATTTGGACAAGTTCAAAAAGGTATTGATTATTATAGATAAATACTTAGCCTTCCGGCAAAATGGATGGAAAGTACTACTTATGGTTGGTTGCACACTTAGGATCCGTTCATTTTGCGGAAAATATCATATTTCCGAAAAACATTTTCCTGGAAGTCATTCTCTAGGAAAATGACTCAATTTTCCGGTGTTCGGTCAAAACCTAAAATTTGAGTGGAAAATATTTTTCACTGTTCGTTAGCTCATTTAATTGTTTGGAAAAAATTATCAAAAATTGAATTTTAATATTTTTAATTGACCAAAAAATTAATTTTATTTTTTTATATTTTTTAAAACTTAAAATTTAATTATTTATATTTTAATAAATCGAAATTTTTATTATTTATTATTTTTTAATTTTCTTTTCTTTTTCCTTTATTAATTTTCCTTTCCTCCTTCCGCCGCTGCCGCCGCCGCCTCCTTCCTCCTCCTTCCGCTGCCTCCTTCCACCGCTACCGCTGCCGCCTCCTTCCTCCTCCTTCCGCTGTCTCCTTCCTCCTCCTTTCGCCGCCTCCGCTCCTCCTCCTTCCCCGGGCCGCTGCCTCCTTCCTCCTCCTTCCGCCGCCGTCGCCTCCTTCTTGCCCGACGATGGTCGGTTGCTCGGCCGGTCCAAGACCCGGTGGCTATCCGGCAAACTCGAGGCTCGGCCGATCTTGCCCAAGCTCGTTGGATTTGGCGGTGGAGCTCGGGCTTGCCCGGATCGGGAGCCCGAGCTTCGCTACTAGATCTAGCAAGCTTGTTGCTCGCCAGAGCCCTGCGAAGCTCACTGTGAGCTCGAGCGAGGCCCAAGCCCTGCCCAGCTTGCCGGATCTGGCGAGCCACGAGCTCTACCACCAGATCCGGCAAGCTTGCGGCTCGCCAGAGCCTTGCGAAGCTCACGACAAGCTTAGGTGAGGCCTGAGCCCCGCCCAGCTCGCCAGATCTGGTGAGCCGCGAGCTCCCCTCGTCGGCTCCGGGGGCAAGGCCGACGAGGTCGCCGACCACTAGCTTGCGGCCAGTCGCTAGCCACTGCCAAAGAATAAGATGAAAAGGAAAGAAAGAAAAGAAAAGAAAAGAAAAGAAAAGAAATTAAAAACTCAATTTAAAAAAAAAAGAAAAAAGAAAAAGAAAGCATAAAAATAAAACGAAAATGTATTAATAAAAAGAAGTAAGAGGGAAGAAGTCATGGAAAACGTTTTCCACTTTTCAAAAGTGGAAATCGTTTTTCTCACTTTAAACGTTGTTTTTTCCAATGATAGAAAATATTTTCCTTGACTAGTTCACTTTCCGTGAAACAAATACCAAAATTCGGAAAAATATTTTCTAAAAATCATTTTCCGCGAAACGAACGGACCCTTAAACAATTATGGTGCTTTTTAAGGTACCAAATGATGAAAATTCTGTTAGAAGATCCTTGTTACATGTGCAGATAAATCTCTTAAGTCATTGAGGTTTTTAGCGAAAGTTGCTTGAGGATGTTAATGCGGGAATAACTTTCATTGTCACATCTATAAGGCCTTTTTTTGCTCCATTGAATGGAGCTTCCCAGGAACCTACACAATGTACCTAAGGAATTTTTCGGTTGATAGCAGGTGCTCGATGTCCTGGGACTCAACTAGTTGCTTATAGAAGGCCAACATGTCTCGGTCTTGCATGGCTTCATATTCTTACAATTTAAATACTAGTCTAGCCTCAAACTTGCGATAGTATTAGTGATTTTAACATGAATGCGTAATGTTCTGTTACGTACTTTCCTTTCCAGATATGTGAATGGATAAGGTTACAGCAAGATATCAAGCTGTTAGCCGGTGACTATGCTGTTCACCTAGACCTGATTGCTAAAGTTCGTGGGCTTAACAGTGCAGAGAAGTTCTTCGAAGATCTTCCATCTCGGATGAGAGGGGAGCATACCTGCAATGCTCTCCTCCACAACTATGCCAAGAAGCAGCTGTCCAGCAAAGCTGAGGCCTTAATTGAGAAAATGTCCGATTGTGGTTTCCTAAAGAGCCCTCTTCCCTTCCCTGTAACCACATACTATCTACGTATGTGTCCAGTGCACAACTGGAGAAGGTTCTTGAAGTGATTGAAAAGTTGAAAAGGAGCACTTCACCGGACATAATCACCTATAATCTGTGGTTCACTAGCTGCAAGGAGCAACATGATGTTGCAACAGCTGAAAGAGTTTTCCTCGAGCTAAAGAAGGCAAAAATATCTCCGGACTGGTTTAGCTACAGTATTCTGACCAATATCTACATAAAAATTCGGACTGGGAACCAAGAATCGAAGAGTCTGACTGGGAACTTTCTAGGCAATGTGTGTTTTGAACTCTTTATTATTCTAGAGATCATATTCTTATTCGTGTTGATGTTCTTGTTTCGTTGCATCTTAAAAACATGAGGTTTAAAAGACTGCTTCAACCTTCGTTCCGAGAGCCTCAACAGCCGCCAAAAAACCCTGTTGTTCCGGGATCGGCCTTGTATAGGTTCAAGGCCATGATGCATTGTTGCTTTTCGGTGGATTTGTCTTTCAATCTTTAATTTCGGTAAAAGAACGCTTCAAGTGTCAAAAATTGGCACAAATGGACACTTAATTGCCATATCCGGCGAGCCTCACCGGAAATCTTACGTGGCATTTTTTTTATATTAATTTTCTCGTTTACGTGGCTTGCCAAAATGCCGAATCAGCAAAACACATACAAAAATGACGTCGTTTTGGCATAATTTAAATTTTAATATAATATAAAAATTTAATTAAATTTAATTTAAAACATAATAATAATAATAATAATAATAATAATAATAATAATAATGATAATTTTTATTTATTTATTTTTAAAAAATGAGGAGGAGAGAGGCAGCCAGTGGCTGAGCTCCTCCTTCCCCCTCTTTTTTTTTTAATTAATTAATTTTTTAAAATTTAATTTAATTAATTATTATATTAAAATTCGAGTTATACTAAGATGTCGCCGTTTTGACACTGTTTAGTCACATCAGCATACGAAACAACGTCGTTTTGCCGGCAGCTCGCCAGAAAATTGCCACGTCAACGTTTTGGTCGGATTTTCTCACCGGTGGCACTTAAGTAATCCATTTTGTTTCGATTTTGGTATTTAAGTGTCCATTTCGTAACTTTTGGCACTTAAGTGTCATTTTATGCCAACTTTTGGCACTCCAAGAGTTCGGGTGTTCTTTAATTTCCATCAAGTGAGCCCGATACATGGAGGTTGATCGGGATGTTGTCTATTTGGATTTTCATCTTCCAACCATGTCTCAAAGTTAGATAACCAGCCGATGCATATGGAATTGCTAGTGCCACCCTTCTTATACCATTTAGCATACATTTGGGTGTTACAGTAATTTTACGAGATGGAAAGGTGAGACCTAACCTGAAAACTTATTGGGTCACGGTAAGGGTGTGGCACCCTTGGGTTCTTTGTGGTTGGTATGGTTGTGTTCTTAGTTCTACCTTGGACTCATTACTTCGCATTCACTTTCATTTTGCTAAACCAAAAGAAGAAGAAAAAAAAATGAAACAAAGGAAAAAAAGAAATTGGCCAGCAACTTGGATAGACCCTAGAATCGATTGAAAGTGGCGCCCTTAGATTTCGGATTTTGGGATATGCAAGGTATGTTTTAGATTTCAAAAACTAGGAAACCGGTCTTGACAAGGTAGGTTCCGGGTGAAACCTAGATCAATGTTGAAACTGCCCACCCTTAGTCATTATAAATAAGCATAAATCATTTGTTTGAGGGGGAGAATTCGCAATAGACAACGCTTCAATCTTTGGTGTTTCCTTGTTTCTTTGTGCCTTTTATGTCATTTTCCTTACTTGCCCACTATGGCCTTTAAGACTCATGAGCTGCATTTTTAAATGCAAAAGACTTTAATTGGAAGGGTTTTAAAAAAAAATAAAAATACAAAGAGTGTTTGATAAACTGTAATTTAAAAATGTATTGGGAAGTAATTTTGGTTTAAATGTTATTTTAAAATAAATACGACTTTTACTATTTTTTAAAAAAAGAATAGACCTCAAACCTTCATTGGCGGCTTGAGCCTTGTCAACGAGCCAAGTCTAGCATTAGCCAACCTTGCTTGAGGTTGTCAGTCGCCATTTGGCCTTATTGATAGGGAGAATTACCAAAAAAGTCCTAAACCTATTGCATTTGTGCCCATTCAGTCCTCAACTTTTTTTTTTGGCTAATTTAGTCCTAAACCTTTTATAATTGTGCTAATTCAGTCCTTCCGGCCAAAATTGGCCGGCCGGAGATAGCTGGCGTCGAACAATTTTTTAATAATTTTTTTAAAAAAAAATTCGATTTTTTTAAAAAAATTCGATTTTTTTAATTTTTTTAATTTTTTAATTTTTTTTATTTCTTACCTTCTTCTTCTTCCTCCGGCCAGCCGGCGCCGGCCGAGGCGAGGGCCGGCGAGGCTGACCTCGCCGGCCACCGGCTAGGCTCGCCCCCGCGGCCACCGGCGAAGGCGAGCCTCGCCATGGCCGGGCGAGGCCGAGCCTCGCCTTGGCCGAGCGACGGCGGCCGCCTCGCCGTCGGCCGGGCGAGGTTCGCCCTCACTTGCCACTAGCGAAGGCGAGCCTCGCCCAGCGACGGCGAGGCCGCCGTCACCAGATCTAGCGAGGCTCGCCCCGCTTGCCACTGGCGAAGGCGAGCCTCGCCCGGCCGACGGCCGGGCCGCCGTCGCTAGATCCGGCGAGGCTCGACCTCGCCATGGCCGGGCGAGGCCGAGCCTCGCCTTGGCCGGGCGACGGCGGCCTTGCCATCGGCCGGGCGAGGCTCGCCTTCGCCAATGGCCGGCGGGGCGAGCCTCGCCGGTGGCCGGCGAGAGTCAGCCTCGCGGCCCTCACCTCTGGCCGGACCGGAGGAAGAAGAAGGAGGTAAAAAAATAAAAAAAAAAAAATCGAAAAAAAAATAAAAAATTATTAAAAAATTGTTTGCTGGCCAGCTGTCTCCGGCCGGCGTCCACGTCAGCTCCGGCCGGCCAATTTTGGCCAGAAGGACTGAATTGGCACAATTATAAAATGTTTAGGACTAAATTGGCAAAAAAAAAAAGTTTAGGACTGAATTGGCACAAAAGCAATAGGTTTAGGACTTTTTTGGTAATTCTCCCCTTATTGATAGTTTGATTTGGTTTCACTGGCAACATCATGACGAGGGCATTTTCGAAAATAAAATCTGCTTTAACATGGCAATACTTTTGTTAAACTTCTCAATTTAAGCTTTCGCCTTAGACATAATTATAATGACAGAATTTTCAGATAATAATCAGATAAGCAAAAGTTCCAAATTACAATTAAGAAATGTGATCCTAAGCTCGATACCAATTGTTGAAATATAATACGCGGAAATAATAGAATTTTACAATTTATGTCAGTGCGAAATCACTAGAGAAATAAATGATAAATAATAATGACGTCAAATATTTACGTGATTTGGTCTTAGTATCGATATTTAAATCTATGGGGAGAGCCAACAATAAACAATTCACCATAATCGAGAATCGGCGTTTATAATTATTTACACGCTTAAGTATTTCTCACACCTAAATTTTAAATCTAAATTCAAATTGTTTACAAATAAAAAATATAATTTAAATGTAAATTTACTAGACAAATATCCCCTCATTCAAACCCAAGTATTACTCTTCTCGTACGACTGAAAATTAAGAACGCGCGGCGTTCTTGAATTTTTCCTTTCTTCATACGGCAATTTGCTTCTTGTCAACTTCTGGCTTTGTGCATCTCTTCTCGGCTTTAGCAGTTCCTCCCTTAGGTTTCTTGGCTATATATATAAAGAGAGGGACCCACGGAAGGATAACTTCACTTGAAAAAGGACCTCTCTATCCCTAGAAGTTAAATAGATATAACAAAATATGTGAGCCTTTTTTTGTCTTGTAGTGGTGGGTGATGTCTTCCTTGCTTTCTTATGCACTGTCATAATAAGTTCAAGAAAGAAAAGCTTCTTGGTTCAATTTTTAATCCGCTTTGGGAAATCTTTATCGACAAATTCGATTTAACAGATAGTTATTCAAATTCAAACTTAAGGCATTAATTTAACATGAACCATGTTAATCACCTTACACAAGATAATGCCATAACAAGCTTATTATTCATCCACATAATTATAATAGAGCTTGCAATGCAATATTAACTTCAGGTATGGAAAGAAGTCGGCTTGTACTCGATTATGGCTGTCTTCTCCAGATGGGGCTTGATCCGCTCATGGAATTCGAGGTGAGCAGGATGAACCACGTACGCTGCTGCTCCCTCGGCGTCCTCAAACGTTAGCTCAAAGACATGCGTGAAGCCGTCATGCAAGTTCTCGATGCTCGCATCCTTTCCCCTAGTTTCACATGGGTAAAACCAAGATCAGGCATCTAAACAAACTACTGAGGAACATTCCATGACAGATGCATCAAGACACGAGGGGAAAAGGGCGCAAGAGAAGGGAAAGAAAAACGTAGAGATTAGGTAGGGATGGAAGGATACATGTGCCAAGTTTTCAAGGATTCGACGAGGTTGATGAGATTGGAGTAATCCTTGATGAGGTGCTTGACGTGGTCAGGTGCGGTTTCGGCTTTGAACTTGAATAGCAACACACGCCTCACGAATCCCTTCACTTCCTCCATTGTTTTTTCTTTTGGTCGGGACACTTCCTCCATTGTTACTTCCAACTTTGGAGTTCAAAGCATTGTCCACGCTCCACTGTCCACGCTATCCCTTTATTTATAGTCGTTTTGGGCAGTTACACAAAACTCACCCGGACTTTGAGGGTTGTACACGTTTAACCTTTTTATTTTTCAATGGTTATACATTAGCCCGAAACGTTCATTGAGTTGTAGCCGTCGGTCCTCCATTATATTTTCTTAGCATGTGCAATTCACATGACTTTTAGAAGGTAAAAGCGTATTTGCATCTCATTGTTTTTTAAGGAAAGCTCTCTTTTACCCTTAATTATTATAAAAAAAATAAAGAGAATTATATCAATTTACACACACACATTTACATATATATATGTATCGGAAAAAAATGAATATATTAATAGAAGAAAAAGAAACACCCTTTTTCATTTAAACCGACAAAAACACCTTTATTCCATTAATACTCAATTAAGTAATTAATAAGATTATGGAAATTCACATACTTTTCATTCAAACTAAGGGTGGAAATTACCCCCAAACGTTTTTCTTTGAAGAGAATTGTCGCAATCATATTCTCAATTCTAATCATACTTACAAAAGTTTGCTACTTGAAAGTTAATCAATGAAAAATGAGTTTGAGAACATCATTTCCTTGTATAATTTTTGAGATATTTCTATTGATTAATCATTTTCGACATTGATAAACCATTTAAATATACATGATGAATAACCAATTTTTGTAATTCGTCTTTTTTATTTTTGAGCCCCTTCCCTTTTTATTTAACTTGTGTTTATTCTTTTTCGGGAAAACTCCAAATAAAGCCCAAAGTGTCCTCATTTTCTTAAATAAGGGTTTGCGTGGATTTTGTTTCAAATAAGAGATTGAAGTCCCCGTATCAGTCTCAAAGAAGGGCATAAGGTGGTTATGGCCATTTCAAATAAGGGCCCAACCTTGTCGGCTTACCAATCGGATAAAAATTCCGGTCGATCAGGGTATTTCCGTTCAAATACAAATTAAATTAAATTATATTATAAATTAAAAAAATTTAAAAAAGAAGAAAAATAGAGTAAACATAGGCGGGAGGGATGGCTGCCATCCCATCTTAATGTATTGAGCTAATAATAAAACTGTCTATCCTCATATAAGAAGTAATTTATTAAAAATGTGTTGTTTTTCTTTGTTTAAATTGTGTTAATGTAATTGTTCACAAAGCCCTTGATATAGACAGTACTAAAGTGCAAATTGACTTATAATCATATTGAGCATGGTGTTTGTCATATTCAAAGCCAGTTATAAATGCTAGTGGAGGAATATCTATTATAAAACATACAATATGATCGTGAAAAATGAACAAATCTATTGTAAAGTTTATGATGAAGCATTATAAGTGGTTAAAATTAGGTAAGGCGAGCTATCCAAAGTGTCATAAAAGTTATAATGTAACTTGCTTATTTGCAAAAAGTGAGAAGAGTAATATATCGACAAAAATAAGAGAAGTGTAGTCATAATTGAAGTTGAAGTTCTTATGCTGTAGGCTTCCCATTACATCAATCATCTTTTACCTCGTTAATTATTTAGGCTGTATACATGACAAGAAAATCACCACAAGAGAAAATAAATATTACCGATAGCATACTTTCGAATTCAAAATAAAAAGGCAAAAAGAAAAATTCTAACCAATAACTAAAAAGTCACGCTAGCATATACTAATTAGATTTTGCCATGAATGGTAATGATATAATATTTTCTCATTTTCATATTGAAAAAGAGAATTATCCCATTATTCCAAGAAGATCACTTCAATGAAATGCAATTCAGCTCCCCATTTTGTGTTAAGAAAACAGTTTGTTGAAATATTAAATATATCTTTTAGTGTTTTCTCAAAATGACAGTTATTTTGGGTTAGGTGAAAAGGTGGATAGTGTGGAATTGAGAAGAGAATATAAAAAATCATTTGCAAATTTTTGGAGAAGCAGCATTCACCAATTTACTATTCAAACCCTTTTCATCTTATTATAAATAGATATAGATGATGTATTGAGTTAGGACCGCATCTCATGTGTCAAATAAATCATTTCAATAATATGAGACTAGGTTCCTATTGACTAGGTCATCCGCTTTTAGGTTAAATTATTGGATAGATCTTTTCAATAATCAAAGCAGATTAGGTCAAGCTAAGTATTTTGAGACCATGCTAGAATATGCTAGGTTTTCCTCTTTTTACTCTATAGATCTTTTCAACGCTTAAAGCAGATTAGACTCTTTGGCATGTCCTTATTAAGCAATGATACTCTCCGAGAGTCTTTGTATTGTATCGGACATTTTGACACGTGTCCAATACTCTCGGACACTTTTGGACAGTTTCTACCACTCAGTCAATACGTGTTAGAAAATCTGACACCTAGTTAACTTTTTCAACACTCTCCGACAATCAAGTTAGAATTCTGATATGCGATTTTCTGACACGTGATTCGATACACAAGAGATCAATTTTAAAAATATTCAATAAATATTGGGTCAATATGTATGTATATATATAATAAATGGAGAAAGAGGAAAATTGTAATCTTTTATTCTCTTTCGATTTTCACTTTCGGTGACATACAATTTATTTCCTAAGTTTTTTTTTTCTCTTTTCTTCCGACATATCGAACGCAAGTGTAGAATGTGAATTGCATGTATTTTTTTTTCAATTTTTATAGATTATTGGAATGGAGTTGAATTTGTTAAATTGAAATAATGAATGATATTAATAAATTGTAAATTAATATTTTTAATGTAAACTCATTCTAAGCTTTTATTATTTATTTATTTATAAATTTAAATCTAATTAATTCACCGGACTCGCGTGCCCCGGATCTACGGAAGTATCGCTCCAAAAATTACCCCACAAATTTTGCCCATAACTCGTGCGAGGTTGCCTGCATGGGCTTTGCCACGACGAGAAAGCTGGCTGCCGTTCAGGTAAAATAGCAGGTGAAGAAGGGGCTGTGGCTCATTTATGCAATTTGGGTGTGCCGTCTCTTTCGTCCAGCTATCCCCCATTTCCCCCATTGAATTGCCTTTGATCCATTACGTAATCACGTGATGGGGTTTTGCATGGTTTTCGCTCTCTCCTCGCTAGACCTAAAGCGTGATGAAGGGCACAAACGCCGGGATTAAAGAATTGTGAGGGAATTTGCCTTCTTTTTTCCGCAATGTAGTTGGCTTAACACTTGGAAATTTAGCTTTTAGTCTTTTCTAATCCAAGGCGGATCCTAGGAGGAGCTTCTGAGTGCTTCCACTTTGATTAGAGTTGACAAATGTGTGGGTGTCTCTCTCTTGTTTAGATTTCATTGACCCCTGTCTAAGCATGACAGAGGTCGCTGTACCCCCACCTTCACCTACCGAGAGCCACCGCACCGGACCCTTGAAGATGGTTGGGTGGCCATCCTCTCTCTCTCTCTCTCTTCCGATAGTGTTCATTGATGTGACGCTGTATTTTTGTTACCATATCGGCACCACTTATTCGTTCCGTGCTCCATCAACAATCCCATGTCAACAATTTGACTGGGTTACTATAGAGATCCGCAGAAGAATTGCGTTCACACAAATTGAAAGAGTAATAATAGGACTTGATCGTATAATTAAAGACTTGAAAAGGATCTCATCGTGCAAACGGTGAAATTCAAGGAAACCAAAACTGTCCTCGACCCAACACGAATCTTATTGATTTTTTTTTTTTTTCTGTAAAAATGATTCATTTAGCTTTACTCTAAGAGGGTCCGACATTCCTTCAAAACAAAAAAGTATGTTCAAAATTCGCGTGGAACGTTGACCGATATCATCACCCCGTAATTTGCCTTCTCTTGCACGACAACATAAGGAAGCGTAATTACCAAGCGTTAGCGGGACTCGCTTTTCTAGTTCACTCTTCTGATCACATCTGGGACAGAGGAAAAAAAAAACTTGGAATAAGAAACAAATGCAAGAGAAGAAAAAGAAAAGACAATTATCTAGATATTCTAAACAGTGGGTCGGCCAAAAGATAATATAGTGGGGGACCAGTATATCTTGGTAGCAACTTAGATCAAAATAATGTACACTGAAGAGTCATTTTCCTTGTTAGGATCACCTTTGACATATAGAATGAATGCAGAGGATACTTCAGTCTCCAGGCATACACCCAAATTTAATGTGTCTTCACTACAACATATCTGCCTTACATTTTTGTTCTTATTTTGCTCCATTTGATAATCGTTGGGCCATGCTTGTTTCTTGAACTCAAGATTAGGAACGGCGTGGAAAATTTGACTAATGGTGATGGACACATATATTCCTAAAGTGATAAAATTGACTATTCTATCATATTAGCAAGTTTAACTTAAAAATTTACATTAATAAGTAGATGGAGATTACATGAATATAAAGAGTATATAAAACTCATTGTGTCGAGTAATGCGAGGTAATATTTAAATAGGTTACATAACCTGAAACTCTATGCATAGAAAAAAAAAAATTATGGAAACAAGCCAATCAATAACACACTTGCTCATCCTAGAAAATCGTGGGCTCACCTAATCTTGCCGGGTTACATCACCTCGAATCACAGAGAGGAAAAAATAGTCAAAGAGTTGCTCAATAATCCACTTTATTCATCCTAAACTGTGGGTTCACCTAGGGAAATAATTTAAAGAGTTGGTTCGTGACAGAGACCATTCATCCTAGGAAAAATGTGGGTTCACCTAGACTAGACATGTGCATGCATGGATGTGTACCAAATATAGCTTGCAGACCTATATATATACTTGGATTTTCTATAGGTTCGAAGATTCAAAGCCCTAGATACTATGGTGTACGTGGACCAATAATTGTTATTAAGCTCCAAATAATGTGGTAGCAAAACAACTGGTTCAGAAATTAACAGGTGTATGGATTGCACATCCTCTTGCAAGCTGGCATATATGTAAAAATGGAGATAATTGCCCCAAATAAGAAGAAAAGATAATGTAAGAGCTCAAGCACATGTATAAAGCATAAACAAATGTGTTGAAACCCTTCAAAAGAGTCCCCATTTACTAATATGAGAATGCGAGACATCTTAAATTTTTCCTATATATATCTTCTCGATTTCCATATCCATCTTTATGTGAAATTTGTTTATTTGAGGAGAATGAAATCGGGTCAGAACCGTGATAACCAAGTCACTTGATTCAATGGTTGTCGACCCTTGCTAAGACATGAGGGCTATTAGATTTGATTTTTATTTTGTCATTCGTCATACTTTGTCGCAGAAATTGAAATGGGAGTAAAAAAGAAATATGAAAGTTAAGGTAGGGCAACTCAATTTCGATGCGTTAATGCAGCACAGTTTTGGAGTAGTATATGATCAAAAAGAGACAAAGTCTCGTCACTTACACTGAACGGAGTATGCGGGTTATTATTCAACAAAGAGCCTTCTTACTTGTTCCAAGCAACTCAAGCACCTGAAAGAGGACATCATATTTCATATTATATGGAATAAATTGACCTTTTATTGTATATCGATAGAATATAAAAGATCATATCATCTTAAATAGTAATATAGAATTTATTGCGGCCCATGTACGATTTGTGCAGTGTTAATTATGGATTAGCGGTAGATTCCTTAATTGTCCCTCCATTTGAGAGTGGTAAGCTCGGACCGTGCCTAACATTTTCTAATGGGCTTGGCATCGATTCATGTTCTTGTGACATGAGCCACTCACTCCTAACTAGTGTACTCTTTACACAAGGCGGAATACCTTCTGTCCATATCATAACGATTGCCATGTGATGTAATCCCGTTCAATAGCCATTTCTTATCCCTCACCATTAGGATTGAAGGAACTAAATCAAACCGACCATAGGAATTGAACCCGTTTCAAGTTCCCGTGGTTATCGATCTAGGTCCTGATTCTAAAAGAGGTGGAATTGGGTGGAACTGGTTCCATGTGGTTAGGATCCTAGTTTCTGGGTAAAAATTGAACTGGGAATCGAGAATCGAACAATTGGACCGGGAACCTTTCTACATAATGTGTGTTTTGAACTTTTTATTATTCTAGATGTTATATTCTTATTCATGTTGATGTTCTTGCTTCGTTGCATCTTAAAAACAGGAGGTTTAAAATACTGCTTCAATCTTTGTTCGAAGAGCCTCAACAGCCACCAAAAACCCTTCTGTTCCGGGATCGGCCTTGTATAGGTTCAGGGCCATGATGCATCGTTGCTTTTCGGTGGAGCTGTCTTTCAATCTCTAATTTCCATCAAGCGAGCCCGATAGATGGAGGTTGATAGGGATGTTGTCTATTTGGATGTTCATCTTCCAACTTTATGTCTCAAAGTTTGATTACCATCTAATGCATATGGAACTGCTAGTGCCACCCTTCTTATACCATTTAGTATACATTTGGATGTTCGGTAATTTTATGGCATGGAAAGGTGAGAACTAAACTGAAAACTTATTGGGCCATGGTAAGGGAGTGGCGCCCTTGGGTTCTTTATGGTTGGTATGGTCTTGTTCTCGGTTCTGCCTTGGACTCGTTACTGTGCATTCACTTTCATCTTACTAAACGAAAAGAAGAAGAAAAAAGTGAAACAAAGGAAAAGAAAAGGAAATTGGCCAGCAACTTGCATAGACCCTAGAATTGATTAACAGGGTAGGTTTTAGGTTTTGGGTATGCAGATATGTTTTAGTTTTCAAAAAATAAGGAACTATATATGATAAGGTAGATTCCAGGTGAAACCTAGATCAATCCTGAAACTGCTCACTCTTACTCACTATAAATAAGTCTAAATCATTCGTTCGAGGAGGAGAATTTGCAACAGATGAGGCTTCACTATTTGGTGTTTCCTTTTTTCTTTGTGCCTTCTATGTCATTTTCCTTACTTGCCATCTATGGCCTTTAAGACTCATAAGCTGCATTTTTCAAATGCAAAAGACTTTAACTGGAAGGGTTTTTTCTAAATATAAAGAGTGTTTAGTAAAGTGTAATTTAAAAATGGGACAAAATACAGCCTAAGTGCCAAAATTTAGCACGGAGAAACACTTAAGTGTCAAAATTAAGGAAGTGGCACTTAAGTGCCACTTTTTTTTAAAAGTGGGACACTTATGGTGTATTTGGTAATATTTCTGCTCAAAAATTGTTCTAGGAACAAAAATAGAAAAAACTATTTATATTTCGGGAACAATTTTTGAATAGAAGAATGCGTTTGGTAAACTTGTATAATTTCTGTTCCTAGAATAAAAAAAGATAGAAACACGTTTGGTAAACTTGTATAATTTTTTTTATTTCTTTTAATATTTTAATATTTTTTATTTTTTATTTTTTTTTAATATTTTTTAATTTTTCTTCCTTTTGGCTAGTTGCCGACCTCACCTTAGGCTGGGCGAGCTCGAGCGTCACCGGTGGCTGGGCGACGCTTTGGCGAGGTCGTCGACCCTTGACGGTTGGTCGCGGCCATGGCTAAGGCCGACGACCAGCCAAAGAAAAAAGAAGAAGAAAAAGAGGAAAAAAATAGGAGAGATAAAATTTGTTTCTCGGAAGTGTTCCAAAAACAAGAAACAAGTTTTTTTTTGTTTATTGTTTCTGTTCCAAATTTGTTCCTGGGAACAAAAAAATAGATTTGAAACAAAAACCCAAACAAATGTGTTTTTGTTCTTTTTTTGTTCCCCGGATCAAATAAATGTAAATTGTGTTCATAAACACACACCAGGAACACAAACAAACAACCCCTGGTTTTTGTTTCTGTTCCTCGGAACACAATTTTTGTTCTTTTGTTCTGGGGAACAAAAAAAGAATAGAAACGCGTTTATTTACACTTTTGTTCTCGGGAATAAATTTGGAACAGACAAACAAGAAACAAGAAAAATTGTTTTTGTTCCCGGAATACTTCCGAGAAATAATTTTTCTCTCCTATTTTTTCATTCTCTTTCTTTTCTTCTTCTTTTTTCTTTGGCCGGCGCCGCCTCGGCCATGGCCGGCGACCTATCGTCGAGGGTTGGCGACCTTGCCAAAGCGTCGCCGAGCTCGCCCAGCCATCAGTGAGACTCGGCCTAGCCGAGGGCTAGCGAGCCTCGCTGGTGGCTAGGTGAGGCCGCCGACCCTCGTCGGCCGGTCACTGGCCATGACCGAGGTCGGCAACCGGCCAAAAGGAAAATAAATAATAAATTAAAAAAGGAAAAAATTAAAATATTAAAAAATTAAAAGAAACAAAATATTATACAAGTTTACTAAACGTGTTTTTATTATTTTTCTATTCTAGGAACGGAAATTTTATGCAGTTATCAAACGTATTCTTTTGTTTATGTTCCCTGAAATAATTTTTTAATAAAAACGTTAGTAAACGTAGCCTTAAGTGCCATCTCTGGCAAACCCCACCAAAATTCCTACGTGGCAATTTTTTTTTCTTCTATGTGGTTTGCCAGAATTCTGACTCAACAAACAAAGGAAAAAATGACGTTGTTTTTAAGCAGATTCAAATGTTAATATAAAAAATTAAATTAATTAAATTATAAAAATAAATTATTATTATTATTATAAAATAATATAAATTTTTTTTTTTTTTTTTAAAAGGGGGTGGGGGAAGAGGAGGTAGCGGGTGAGAGTTGAGCCCTCACCGCTGTTGCCACCGCCACCACCTCCTCGCCGTCGTCGGAAGGGCCGGCGACGTGGGGGAGCGTCGGCCGGGGTCGTTGGCCCCCGGACCAATGGCGAGGGCCCACAAGACCTTGCCACCTCCTCACCATCGCCGGGAAGGGCTGGCAATGATGGGGGAGGGTCGGCCGGGTCATCGGCCCCAGCCGACGCGCGAGGGCTCACGGCCCTCGCCGCCTCCTGCCACCATCGGGAAGGGCTAACGACGGAGGGGGAGGGTCGGCCGGGGGCCGGCAACCCCGGCCGACCCTCCCCCTCCGTTGTTGGCGCAAGGACTCAGCCCTCTCCCCCCCTTATTTGATATTTGAATTTGTATTTTTAAATGTTTTAATAAATTTAGTTTAAATTTAATTTAATTAATTTTTATATTGAATTTTTACCACATCAAAGACAAAACGATGTCGTTTTTGCTTTTTTTAGCCACATCGTGTACAAAATGACGTCGTTTTGCACTTACCTTGCTCGAAAATCGTCATGTCAACATTTTTGCCGGACTAGCACTTAAGTGATCAATTTTGCTCGATTTTAGCATTTAAGTGTCACTTTCCTAACTTTTGAAACTTAAGTGTCCATTTCGTGCCAAATTTTGGCACTCAAGGTGTCCGTACCTCTTTAAAAATGTATTGAGAAGTAATTTTACTATTCTTTTTTTTTAATAAAAAGAATAAACCTCAAATCTTCGTTGGTGGCCTAAGCCTTGTCGATGAGCTAGGTCCAACATTAGCCAACCTTGCTTGAGGTTGCTAGTAGCCATTTGGCCTTGTTGACAGTTTGATTTGGTTTCACTAGCAACATCATGATGAGGGCATTTTTGAAAATGAAATCCACTTTAACATGGCAATACTTTTGTTAAGCTTCTCGATTTAAGCTTTCACCTTAGACGTAATTGCAATAACAGAATTTCTAAATATTAATCAGATAAGAAAAAACCCCAAATCACAATCGAGAAATCTGATCCCAAGCTTTGATACCAATTGTTGAAATATAATACGTGGAAACGACAGAATTTTACAATTTACATCAACACAAAATTACTTGAGAAATAAACGATAAATAATAAGGGCATCAGACATTTATGTGGTCAATTCGAGTATTGGTATCTAAATTCAAGGAGAGAACCAGCAGCAAATAATTTACTATAATTGGGGAATCGGAGTTTACAATCGCTGAAAGAAAAGCTTCTTGGTCCGATTTTTAATCCACCTGGGGAAATCTTTCTCGACAAATTCGATTTAACAAATAGTTATTCAAATTCAAACTTGAGATATTAATTTAACATGAACCATGTTAATCACCTTACACAAGATAATGCAATAACAAGCTTATTATTCATCCACACAATTATGATAGAGCTTGCAATGCGACATTAAATTAAGGTATGGAAAGAAGTCGGCTTGTAGTCGATCATGGCTGTCTTCTCCACATGGGGCCTGATCCGCTCATGGAATTCGAGGTGAGCAGGATGAACCACGTACGCTGCTGCTCCCTCGGCGTCCTCAAACGTTAGCTCGAAGACATGCGTGAAGCCTTCATGCAAGTTCTCGATACTCGCATCCTTTCCCCTAGTTTCACACGGATAAAACCAAGATCAGGCATCTGAACAAACTGCTGAGGAACATTCCATGACAGATGCACCAAGACATGAGGGGAAAAGGGCGCATGAGAAGGGAAAGAAAAATGTAGAGATTAGGCAGAGAGGGAAGGATACATATGCCAAGTTTTCAAGGATTCGACGAGGTTGACGAGATTGGAGTAATCCTTGATGAGTCGCTCGACGTGGTCAGGTGTGGTTTCGGCTTTGAACTTGACTAGCAACAAACGCCTCATGAATCCCTTCGCTTCCTCCATTGTTTTTTCTGCTGGTCGGAACGCTTCCCCCATTGTTGCTTCCAACTTTGGAGTTCAAAGCACTGTCCACACTCCACTGTCCACGCTATCCCTTTATCTATAGTCGCTTCGAGCAGTTACACAAAACTCACCCAGACTTTGAGGGTCATACACGTTTAACCTTTTATTTTTCAATGGTTATACATTAGCCCAAATCATTCATTGAGTTGTAGCCGTCAGTCCTCCATTATATTTTCTTAGCTTGTGCAATTCACACGACTTTGAGAAGGTAAAAGTGTATTTGCATCTCATTGTTTTTTTTAAGGAAAGCTCTCTTTTACCCTTAATTATTATAAAAAATAAAGAGAATTATATCAATTTACACACAACATTTACATATATATATATATATATATATATATCAGAAAAAATGAATATATTAATAGAAGAAAAAGAAACACTCCTTTTTCATTTAAACCGACAAAAACACCTTTATTCCATTAATACTCAATTAAGTAATAAATAAGATTATGGAAATTCACATACTTGTCATTCAAACTAAGGGTGGAAATTACCCCCAAACGTATTCTCAATTCTAATCATACTCACAAAAGTTTGCTACATGAAAGTTAATTAATGAAAAATGAGTTTGAGAACATCATTTCCTTGTATAATTTTTTAGATATTTCTATTGATTAATCATTTTTGACATTGATTAACCATTTAGATATACATCATGAATAACCAATTTTTGTAATTTGTCCTTTTTATTTTTGAGCTCCTTCCCTTTTTATTTAACTTGTGTTTTTTTTTTTTTCTAGGAAAACTCCAAATAAGGGTCCGAAATGTCCTCATTTTCTCGAATAAGGGTTTGAGTGGACTTTGTTTTCAAATAAGAGCATGAACTTCCTATGTTACTCTCAAAGAATGGCATAAAGTGGTTATGGACATTTTAAATAAGGGCCTAGCCTCGCCAGCTTACCGATCGACAAAAATTCCGGTCGATCAGGGTATTTCCATCCAAATACAAATTAAATTAAATTGAATATAAAGTAAAAAAAATTATAAAGAAGAGAAAAAGAGTAAACGAAGGTGGGAGAGATGACCGCCATCCCATCTTAGTGTAGTCAATTAGCCAAACTTTGTACTTTGCAATTATTTTTATCTTGATTAATCTTAATGTATTGAGCTAATAATAAAACTGTCTATCCTTATATAAGAAGTGATTTATTAAAAATGTGTTGTTTTTCTTTGTTTAAATTGTGTTCATGTAATTGTTCACAGAGGCCTTGATATAGATAGTACTAAAGTGCAAATTGACTCAAAATCATATTGAGCATGGTGTTTGTCATATTCAAAGCCAGTAATAAATGCTAGTGGAGGAATATCTATTATAAAACATACAATATGATAGTGAAAAATGAACAAATCTACTGTAAAGTTTATGATGAAGCATTATAAGTGGTTAAACTTAGGTAAGGCGAGCTATCAAAGTGTTACAAAAGTTATAATGTAACTTGCTTATTTGCAAAAAGTGAAAGAGTAATATATTGACAAAAATAAGAGAATTGTAGTTATAATTGAAGTTGAACTTCTTATGCTGTAGGCTTCCCATTACATCAATCATCTTTTACCTTGTTAATTATTCAGGCTGTATACATGACAAGAAAATCACCACAAGAGAAAATAAATATTACCGATTGCATACTTTCGAATTCAAAATAAAAAGGTAAAATGAAAAATTCTAATCGATAACTCTAAATAGTCACGCTAGCATATACTAATTAGACTTTTCCATGAACGGTAATGATATAATATTTTCTCATTTTCATTTGAAAAAGTGAAATGAACCCATGATTCCAAGAAGATCACTTCAATGAAATGCAATTCAGCTCCCCATTCCGTGTTAAGAAAACAATTTATTGAAATATTCAATATTTCTTTTAGTATTTTCTCAAAATAACAGTTATTTTGGGTTAGGTGAAAAGTTGGATAGTGTGGAATTGAGAAGAGAAAATAAAAAATCATTTGCAAATTTCTGGAGAAGCAGCATTAACCAATTTACTATTCAAACCCTTTTCATCTTATTATAAATATGTATAGATGATGTATTGAGTTAGGACGGCGTCTCATGTGTCGAATAATTCATTTCAATAATATGCGACTAGGCTACCATTGACTAGGTCATCCCCTTTTAGGTTAAATTATTGGATAGATATAGATTTTTTCAACGTATAAAGCGGATCAGACTTTTTGGCATGTCCCTATAAAGTACTGATACTCTCCGAGAGCTTTTGTATTTTGTCGGACATTTTGATATGTGTCCAATACTCTCGAACATTCTCGGACAATCTCTGACACTCGGTCAATACTTGTTGGAAAATACGATATATAGTTAACTTTCTTGACACTCTCCGACAATCGAAGTCGGAATTCTGATATGTGATTTTTCGACACATGATTCCGACACAAGAGATCAATTTTAAACATATTCCATAAATGAGGGTTAATTAAAAAGAATAATAAAAGTAATAAATGGAAAAAGAGGGAAAACGCAATATTTTCTTCTCTTTTGACTTTCATTTTCTATGATATACAATTTACCTCTTAAGTTTTTTTCTCTTATCTTCTAGCATATCTGACACGCGAGTGTAAAATATGAATTGCTTGTATTTTTTTTTTAAAGTTTTATGGATTATTGTAATAGAGTTGAATTTGTTAAATTGAAATAATCAATGTTATTAATAAATTGTGGATTAGTGTTTTAGTGTAAATTAATTCTAGGATTATTATTATACATTTATGAATTTAAATCTAATTAATTTAATTTCATAAACATATAAAAATATGTATATAAAAAATACATTTAAAGTATTACAACGTGTTCTAACATATCGAATTTTTATTTTTTTTTTAGAAATGACGTGTTGGTGTATCGCATATCGATGCTACTTAAGTTTTCCTAATAAAAGTATAGCCCACGTCACGGTCGTTACGGCCCAAAGGCCTTTGACACACTTTGTGATTTTTGGAGCACGAGACGTCCCAAAATGAAATCCTGCAATTTACGCGTATGTCCTTCACGAGGAGACGAGAGGAAAAAGAAAGTAAAAAGAAGAAAACAGGACTTGGGCCCTTTTTCGTTTAGAAAACATTCTTGAATTTGGGCCCATGTGTATAAAGTTGCTTTAACCCACTTCAGGGCACGCGGACCGCCATGCTGCTTCGCTCCGCCCGCGCGTTGCTTCCCACCGCCAACCGCCGCTTCTCGGCGGAGGCCGTGACGGCGGAGAGCCCGTCGGCCACCGCCGCCGCCGCCTCGGGGACGGCGCCGAAGAGGAAAGGCGGAGACACGCTGGGGAAGAGGCTGCTGAGCCTGGTGTACGCGAAGCGGAGCGCGGTGGTGACGATTCGCAAGTGGAAGGAGGAAGGAGGCGCGGTGCGCAAGTACGAGCTCAACCGCATCGTCCGAGAGCTTCGCAAGCTCAAGCGCTACAAGCACGCTCTCGAGGTTCTCCTCTTTCTGCGTTGAACTCATTTACTCTGAAGTGCTTTTATAAGTGAAGAAGAGTCGTTTTTTCTGAGAAATGGACACCATTGAAGGCAAAGCTGTGAAAGGAGAGCTCTTTTCGTTCTAAATTATAGGTAGATAGGAGCTAAGCAAGTGACTGATATTGAGTCTGTTTCTTAACATGGTGGTAATTCGTAGAACAATGAGAGAAATCAAATGGGTACTGTTTTTTCTTTCCTCTGGTGATTGGGACATGATGTTGAATGGTTGGGGAAGAGTTGATGATGAAAACAAAAAGATGTGGAATTTGTGGCATTTTGTCTATTGTTTGGAAAATCTGGTATGTAGTGTAGTGACTACATCTTGATCGTAGTTTTATTTGGTTTCACTAAAATTTAATTGGTGATTAAGAATCTTCGTTCCTAATTGCAAATGAGCCAATAAGTAGTTCATAATTGGAGATACCAGTTACCGCTGGCAGTATTGGAGAATGGTAATGCAACACCCGCACGCTCTCTATCTCTCGGACATGATCGAGAGTAGTGTTGGTGCAGCAGTAATGGGAGAATGGTTGTGTGTAGTGCAGGGTAATCATGAGGATTGGCATTGTAGTAGGGAGATGTGCAGATATTACCTCGTTTGTGGCTGTTCTTTGTTCTTGTTGTGGTAATGGAGGGATGGTTGCCGAGCAATGGTTGTAGGAAATGGTGTGTTAGGGGCCAATTGTGATTGTGATGATGTTGGTGCTGGTGTTGGTGACATTACAGAAATGGCTGGGTAGCCTTGTTATCCCTTTAAATCAGGATGCCGTATCTTCTTTATATCCCCTTTTCCTTCTTTATTTTTTTTTTAAATTCAGGTTCGGTCTATTGTGTTCTAATCATGGATTTACTTAGTTGACTCGTCTACAAGATAAGATTAGTTAACACATCCCATAGCCGATTAGCCTTGTTATGACAATTGAAAATGTACTGTAATATGATAGACACAATAAATTTATATATATATTTGTGATGTGAACTGGAGCAAACACCTAAAACTTTTAAATCTTGATTAATAAGTTATAGGAGAGACGTACCCCCCCCCCCCCCCCCCAAAAAAAAAAAAAAAGTACAGAGAGGTAATGGTTCTTTTAATATCTATGTAACAAACTCAAAAAAGTATTGATTATTATAGATAAATACTTAGCCTTCTAGCAAAATGGGATGGCAAGTACTACTTATGGTCAGTTGCACACTTAAACAATTGTGGTGCTTTCTAAGGTACCAAATGATGAAAATTCTGTTAGAAATTCCTTGTTACATGTGCAGATAAATCTCTAAGTCATTGAGGTTTTTAGCAAAAGTTGCTTGAAGATGTTAATGCAGGAATAACTTTCATTGTCACATCTATAAGGCCTTTTTTGCTCCATTGAATGGAGCTTCCCAGGAACCTACACAATGTATCTAAGGAATTTTTCGGTTGATAGCAGGTGCTCAAAGTCCCAGGACTCGACTAGTTGCTTATAGAGGCCAACATGTCTCGGCCTTGCATGGCTTCATATTCTTACAATTTAAATACTAGTCTGGCCTTGAACTTGTGATAGTATTAGTGATTATAATATGAATGCGTAATGTTCTGTTATGTACTTTCCTTTCCAGATATGTGAATGGATGAGGTTACAGCAAGATATCAAGCTGTTAGCTGGTGACTATGCTGTTCACCTAGACCTGATTGCTAAAGTTCGTGGGCTTAACAGTGCAGAGAAGTTCTTCGAAGATCTTCCATCTCAGATGAGAGGGGAGCATACCTGTAATGCTCTCCTCCACAGCTATGCCAAGAAGCAGCTGTCCAGCAAAGCTGAGGCCTTAATTGAGAAAATGTCTGATTGTGGTTTCTTGAAGAGCCCTCTTCCCTATAACCACATACTATCTATGTATGTGTCCAGTGCGCAACTGGAGAAGGTTCCTGAAGTGATTGAAAAGTTGAAAAGGAGCACTTCACCAGACATAATCACGTATAATCTGTGGTTAACAAGCTGCAAGGAGCAAAATGATGTTGCAACAGCTGAAAGGGTTTTCCTCGAGCTAAAGAAGGCAAAGATACCTCCAGACTGGTTTAGCTACAGTATTCTGACCAATCTCTACATAAAAAATGCCTCTCTAGAGAAAGCATTATCCACTATAAAGGAGATGGAGAAAAGAACTTCTCGTAAAACTCGGGTCGCATACTCATCCCTCCTGAGTTTATACACGAATATGGGAGACAAAGATGGGGTTCATCGGATATGGAAAAAGATGAATTCATTATTCCCCAAAATGAATGATGCTGAATATACTTGCATGATTTCATCAGTTGTAAAACTTGGGGACCTCAAAGAAGCGGAGAAGCTCTATACTGAGTGGGAGTCGGTTTCTAAAACCGGTGATCCTAGGGTTGCAAACATACTTCTTGCTGCTCACGTGAACAATGGCCAGATGGAAATGGCAGAGAAATTCTACGAACGCATTGCAAAAAATGGGGTCGCTCCTTGTTACACTACTTGGGAGCTTCTGACATGGGGTTATCTGAAAGAGAAGCAGATGGATAAAGCTCTTTATTATCTAAATAAGGCTATTGGTAGTGTTGAAAATTGGAAGTTTGACAGAAAGTTGATTGCAGAATTGTTTGAGAATCTACAGGAGCGTGGAAATGTTGAAGGAGCAGAGGAACTGCTAGTTATTCTTCGAAAAGCTGGCCATGTGAGTACTGAGGTCTACAATTCACTGCTACAAACTTATGCCAAAGCTGGTGTGATGCCACTTGTTATTGCTGAGCGGATGAAGAAAGATGGTGTGTCCGTGAATGATGAGACTTCTAAGCTACTGGATGAAACAAGCAAAATGTGTGTTACTGAAGTTTCGTGCAAATTTTCCTAATGAAGATTGGGATTTACTATGGAAATAATGGAAGAAAATGCCCTTCATATGGATGCAGATGATCGAGGGTTTTCACTCAGCATAATGGTTTGATAATTTATGTTGATTCATTGGTTAGACAACTATATTGTGGAATCGAGAGAGGTTTTACACTCATCTGGATTTAGTTGCAAGTCCTCGAGTCAACAAGCTAATTGGGAGCATTCAGTCATTTGTTGATTCAGCGATGGCATTTTTCTCAAGCTTTCCTTTGCTGAATTCTCTCCAATTTGTCAGAGCAGGCATTGATATGGGAAGTGCCCATGTCTTGGACAGTGCAAGCAATTTGTTTTTCATTTAAATTGATCACCAGCTACTCAAGTAGTTACTAGCATTGGACGCAATGGACAGCCTTGTGTATGTCATCGAAATCCATAATGAACATCATCTTCATCTGTGAAAGATATGGAGGAAAGAGAGAAACCCGAGCAAGCATCAGCCCCAAACTTTCTTCAAACCCCAACAATTGATCGTCGCAACTCACAAGAATTATAGGTATCATAGTGGGAGCAATAGGTGCTTAATGTGAATCACTCAAAAGTTGTTCCAGTTTAATTTATCAACATAAATGACATTTCCATGATTGTTTAAGCATTGGCTGCATTACTCACGTCGTAACTATGGAGTGTTTTTTTTGCAATTATTGCTTGCCAAGGCCACCTCTGTTTTCACGTGCTTATATTCCCTCGGCTTGTGAATAGTTTAGTAGGTTCTTTTCTTTTATAGCTTGCATATTATGAAGTTACTTGATTTGGCAGTGTTTTGATGTATAATCAGTGGATGGATGGACTAGGTGAGTAACATTCCTTTTAGAACCAGAATTGAAAAGAGTTTTCAGAGGGATGATCATCAGTTTTCCTTCTTTATGCATAGACAGTAGACTAAGACCACCTTTCAAATACAGTAGACTAAGACCACCTTTCAGCGTTCAAATTAGGGTTATTTACATAGTACGATTTCCTTTGAAGCCCAATCTTTAGGAGGTCTTACTCGATCGAATCCAAGCTTGACATCTCATGGTTCATGGGGTACATCTGTCGGGTAGTTCTGTTAAATCACTTTACCACGTCGATTGATAATCAACGATGCTAAGACTGGGATTGTTCGATATTAGGGGATGATTGACTTGATTGATCAATATAGCGAAATCAAATTTCTTTTTCTGTCTTCAGACAATTAGGTGGGAAGCCAAATGTAGTTACTGGGATGCGTTATTTCTGCACAAGCTTGGTGCTTGAAGATGATCATTCACCTCTATGAAACCTCCAAAGAACTAGGTTGATGAGGTCACTGAACAGTTAATAGAAGAAGAAAAGGACATACAAGGTGGTGAAAAATCGGTGGGCTTTTCTTTTACTAGTGATGTCAAAAATACAAAATATTAATAATCACAAATTAAGAAAAAATTACAAAAAAAATTCCTAAACCTATTATATATATGCCAATTCAATCTTAGATATTTCATTTTGTTAATTGAGTTATAAACCTTTTGACAATATGTTAATATAGTTATTTTGACTAAAATTAACTAGAAATTACTGATTTGGATGTCGTATGATGCGGTATGACAGGATGTAAATAATTTTTACCTTTTTAAAAAAAATCTGAATTAATTGTCATTATTTTCTTTCTTTTTCTTTCTTGTCCTTTTATTTCTTCTAAAGTGATCGGTGAGGGCTTTGCAACCTTCATTGAACTTGGTGGAAAAAAAAAAGAAGAAAAATTATAAAAATTTCCACATCTGTATTGATCATGTTACGTAGGACAATCAACGTCCTAGTCAAAATTGGTCGAAGAAACTATATTGACTAATGGTTAAAAAGGTTTATGATTCAATTGATAAAATTAAAAGATTTATGACTGAATTGATATTTTTTTTTTTGGTAAAGGTGACTGAATTGATATTTATATAATAGATTTATGATTTTTTGGTAATTTTACCATCTGTGTATTTAGTCGACGGCTAATATTTTTTACTAGACTTGGTGTCAACCTATGCCCTCATGACATGAATCACTCACCCTTAACTTGTCTACTCTTTACGCATAGTGGAATGCCTTCCATCGATTTCAACGCACGGATCGCCATGTGAGATGATCCTATACGACAGCCATTCTTATTTTCTCTGTAAATAAACCTAAATCATTCATTTGAGGAGATGAGTCCGCAAGAGAAGAAGCTTCAACCTTCGGCATTTCCTTGCCAACTATGGCATTTAAAACTCGTAGGGTTGCTCACTCTCGTGCAATATTTACCCTCTCTTATTAAAGGAATCTCAAGACCAGATCATCTATAGAATTGTAAACCAAAAAGATACATGTGTCAAAACATGGACAGATTTAGGAAACATAGGATAAAACAAGGAGGCAAAAGTGTTGCTACCCTTCAAAGATAAAAGTTATAGTAAAAAGACAAATTCAAATCTCTTTTCTTGCAACTAAAAGCAAAAAATAAAAAATAAAAAGAGCGAAAGGCTGCGGAGCACTCTCCTCCTCTCCCAACAAAATTCCAATTAAGCCAGGTCTCTTCCTGAGTTCCTGATTCAGCAGTTGTAAGAAGAACAGAAGGCCTTTGGAGGCCCAAAACTCTTGGAGATGAGCCTTTTAGCAATACGTACAAAAGTGTTTTCATCTTGCTGATATTTTTCTCAAATTACTCGACGAAGAGAGAGAGACAGAAAGAGAGACCGTCTCGAATGCGAGAAAGCCAATATCGTGACTGACCTCGCGATTCAGAGAAGCCATGAGACGGATGGATTGATCCCGCGAAACTCTCAGCGTAGCGTCCCGCATCCCCATGTGATCCTTGGCTTTACCAAAAATACAAAGTGGAACGGTGATGAAGTTCTAACTGGGAACCTCAAAAGATCCGTCTTTAATAACTATCTCAAACACAAACAAGTTCTTTAATCTTTGAAGGAAACTTGAGGTTTTCCTCACCATATTCAAATTGGAAAACGAAAACTAATTCAGTTAGTGGAGAGTTGAATGTTGATAATGTGTTTAGTTTTTCATTGGCTAGTGTGAATTGCCCAAATTTTTCAAGAAATCATCAGTTAACATGAAATATACAAACTTAAACTCGACCAATCTTTACGAAAGGACTCAAAACAGAGGATATAGCTAAATCGAATATCTCTCTAAGCAAAAATAGGAGGTAGGGCCATTAAAAAAATAATGGATTTACAGGGTTCATTTTCGGAGAAGATAGAAACTTTGATCATAGAATGATATGCATGTTCTATACAGCAAGTTTATGGGCAGTTACAGTAAGGTCACGCATTTAGGAGGGGGAAACATGAAGTACAATCTGTATCCTATCTCCAAATTGAAGTACACATTCACCTGAAATACGTCTAGAACCATTCCTGACATGGAGTCCCAAGAAATGGGGAAACACTTGGCTCAACCGTGATCCATGGTCAGATTCAATCAAGAACTTTTGATTTTGCGAGACTAATGCAATATGCACATGATCAATGGCTATAATTGATCCAAATCCATCATAGAGTGGGCCGGCAAGATCACCAATTAGAAAGCATGCAAATTTCTCGAAGAAGTACGATGGTACAGAGAGGCAAGTTGAGACTTGACCCAAATTTAGGATGATTTTCAGGCATCCTTTGAATCTGTACATATAGTAGTGAGAGCAACTCCTTCTAGGAAATCAGAAATTTCGCAATTCCGGATAATCTTGGGATGTTTATACTGACTAGCGGGCGCTCCCTTCTCGGTCGCAATCTGCAATAACCTATCAAAGCTTCCGGGAGTTACAATATACACCAACAGAGGCCTGAGTTCGCCTCTTTCCCTCTGCACCTTGTAGATGCCTCCGAAGTCATCCTCCATTGATGCACAGCACCTTGTAAGATCGATCATAGTGTCCTTCAATTTGTCCTCGAATGAGACGCCTTTGACTTCTAGATAAATCTTCAATTGCCTGGGGCTCATGTTAAAGTCCACGGAGCAAGCGTACTCTGTGATTTCCGCCTCCAAGACATCTTCGAGCAGGACTCGTGTCTTTTCGACCACGGATGTCAAGTCCCTCTCGGTTATGATCTCGGAAGAAGATTTAGGAGCTCTCATCACGAACTCCAGCTCAGGAGATGAGTTATAAAACCCAGTCACTCTGACTATGTCGCCTAGCCGGTACCGATAAAGTCCTCTAAAAGTAGTAACGACTACTTCATAGATCTTCCCGACTTCGACGCCCGAGATATCCACGATTTCCCCGTCAGCGACACTGTTTTCATCGGGATCATAGGGGAGAAACTCGAAATAGCCCGCTGTTGGAAGCACTACAAACCGGGTCTTTTCGGGAGGTTGCATCGGCTCCAAGTTAATGCCGACAGCGCATTCAGAGGCGAAGTAGCCTCCACCTAGCATCGGAACTTCTCCAGCATAGCGCTTGAGTTTTGGGTAACAATGCATCATACTCCCTGTCGTTACGCACTTGACGTACCTCAGATTCGGCCATAGCTTAATCAGAATCCCGTCCCAAGAGTTCTCTTTGCAGATCAACCTAATTCTTTCGGACAGATCACTCCGAGGCCCTCCAAGAGACTCGTTGACGGAATCTTTCATTGCTGTGTCGGAGGTATCCAAACTCAGGAACCCTTTTTCTATGTCCTCACAGAGCAACTCCCATTTTTCCTCCAGAAGGCAGAATGCTCTAACTAATCCGGTGGCATATGGCGCTTGAATACTGTCGATCATGTCGAAGTGCCTAAGGCCACACAGAAGGTGGCAGTACATCTGGCAGTCGACATCCGATCCCAGAATGACCTCTCGTGGACTAATGGAAGCAGACAGAAACTGTGAGGACCTCGTTTGGCCACTGTGCATTGGGTATGCCGAGGCTGCCATGGCCTTGAACCCGCCCTTGGTCTGAGTGACATTACCGGCATAAACAAACCAGAGACTCCTGTTTGCTGATGGCCTCGGGGGGAACGACCTAAGAAAGATTCAAACTTCCTATTACTCTGGCAAAATTCGGAAGAACTCCAATCATCGACAAAAGTGACAGGTAGTGGCAAGGCAATTGCGAGAATCGCACAACAAGGGAAAGATTGATTCGGAACAGGAGATTTACCTTCGAAGTATTGCGGCGCTGCCCCACATAGCTATGAATGTAGCCGCTCTCGACAGAGGCGTATCGAAGTAAGGTATCATCTTTGGTCTCATGGAACTTGTCCCGGAGCTGCCAAGCGAACACAATGAATATAGTAACACAACAGCCGAATAGCTATATCGCATCAGCGGATAGCAAGAGTCAATCAACTCATCGATCTCCTGCTATTTAGCTCGTTTTAGTTTCGACACGGCTCTGACTCTTCCATCGGAGCAAATATTCAATTAGCTCGAAAAGATGCGAGTTTAAAATAAATTAATCTTTTGGCAAGTTCAACGAAAATTAATAATGACTCGAATTATGATTAACAGGACCAAAACTGCTGAACGATCCAGTGAAGGTGAAATCACTTAACAGAATAAAGAACCTCGAGTTTCATCTAAATGGAACACCCAATTCAACGAGCATTCATTAGAACAAAACTATATCCCAAACTTTCACGGGAACAGCTCAGAAATTTTCGAATTGTCGTGGGTACAGAGCAATTATACCTGTAAAAGAAACAGACGAGGGGATCAACACACAGGATCGGGTCGCCGTCATCAACTAACCCGTCGGCCATATGACTGATGTGGTCGGCGTAGTCGTCGTAGCTAGACAGAGGGACTTTGCGCCGGAAAGTTGCCACGTCGATCGGCGCAGGATGGCTGCCGAGGAAGGGGCGCAGGTAACCCGTGCTGCCGTTGCGCTGGAGGATCGACCGGAGAGCCTCCAGCTGGTGGCGGGCGGCATCCCGAGTGAGGCCTTCGAGCTTCTCCAGGATCTCGCTGTCCGTCGTCATCTTGTCCGGTGAGACGGCGCGTAGGTTAAGGGAAGGGGGATGGCGGTGCGCAATTTACAAGCCGCAGGACGCCTGCAGATATTCGAGATGGTCTGACAGTCGGAAGTTGACTTTTGAAGTTCAACCGTTGAAGCCTGAGAGCCTCGAGGCTTGAAATCTTGAACTATGGACACGTTAGCGAAAATGGCGGTCTTGTCAATACTGGGACCGTCCGCAGAATCAGTAGCCGGTCCAACCTGAACTCCACAGGATTGGTAGAAATTCTAGTTACATCCTGTTGGAATCTTGAACTATGGACAGGTTGCTTTCATTTTTGTTTTGTTTAACTAAAAATGAAACCAAAAAAAAAAAAAAATCTTATTGGACCGTGGAACCAATCCTGTAACCTATGATAGATTTCAGATTTCAATGAGTAAGTTTCAGATTTCAAAAAATGAGAAACTTGTACTTGATGATAAGTTTCGAGTTTTAAGTGTAATCTGTAAGAAACCTAGAACCATTCACTTCTAGGTAAAATTTATCTTGATAGAATTCTATCTTTGGTGGTCTCTTGATAGAACACATCTTATTAAAACGTATATATTTTAGGTTATATGCGTGTTGACCCGATCGCTGAAAAAATTTTCACTAAAAAATTGATCTTTGATTTTTTTAAGAATAGAAATTGAATTGGCATAACAAAGAAGAAGAACAATGAATTTCAAGGTACAAGGTTAGAATAATGGAAACTAATAATATATTGGCATTAGTAAATTGAAAAAAGTACATCGGTAACATGTATTTTTTATTTTATTTTATGATTGGGTCATCTTGAACAATTACAGGCTTTTATAGCTTGCTAAAGACATCTACTTGTAAGCAATTAATACTTGCTAAAGACATCTACTTGTAAGCAATTAATACTTTTAATGCGGTCACAACTGCATCACACGTCTAATCTATCCGTAAGCGGTTACAACTTCTGAAATACGACGATTGTGCTATCACAGCTTAATATCCATGCCTTTAATTGGCATCTTTACTCTAAAGGCTCTAATTTATTGATCAAGGAAGAAGAATTTGGAGATATCAATCAAAATCACAACTAATTCTCAGAGATGTTAGAATCGAGGAATTGACAACTCTTGAAATATAATTATTTTCATTTATTATTTTCCATCGTTGTATTATTTCCTTACAAAGTGTAACATTTGTCATATCTTTATACAATGGAAATCATCTCAAATATTGATATTAAGAATTAAACACTTTTTTTTAATGGTATTAGAGCAAGAGGTCACTTATTCAATTTTTATATGTCTCTATTTGCCTCCCCAATAGCATATTTCCATACTTTAAACTAAGGCTAAAGTTCAATCTATGCATAAAGATGAGTGCTATAATATATAAATAATAAATTATGGTTTCATCTAATAGCTTAAACTTTTAAAATTGTTGACAATCATCCCATAATATCTCACATGGTATTAGCACATATCTTTAAAAGAAATCAATCCTTAGTCATGGCCTCCACCAATCCCTCTAACGTGCTAAAGTATCCATACCCCTCCGCTTTATAAAATTAACAATTTTGCGTCATTGAAATTCTTGACATAAATGAATTATTCTTGTTGGAGAGCCCAGACGCTTAAATCGAAAATCAAGGCCTAGTTGGATTCATTGATGGCGAGTATTAGATGCCGAGTCCAACAATAGTTGCCTCCTCTGATTTCGAAAAAGAAGCTGGAGTCCGAGACGAAGTGGCAAATCCAAAGTTCTTACAATGGAGAAGGTCAGATTGCCTTTTGCGGGAATGGATCATCGCGATGCTCTCCAAAGAAGTTCTTGCTCAAGGAATAGATTTGAAGACATCTGTTGAGATGTCGTTAGTAGTATAAAACATTTTTGCCAAGGTATTTGAGGAACGTGAAGTTTCAATTTTTCTATGAATCCATAAATATCATAGAGATAATTTTTCATCTCTTCAATTGTATCTTGTTGCTTTAAAATAATATATTAATTAGTTATCTCTTATCAGATGTCCCTAAAGGACAAATATAAGGGTCTCTTTGTTTTGAATGGATTAGTTGATCAATATGATTTATTCGCGACCTTCATGTTGAAGCCCCCATTGCTAATATTCTTTGACCTAATTTCACAATCACAACTGCAGAGCTTTGAGAGTCGGCTCACAAATAAAGGTCCCCCAGTAGTTCAACGTCTATAAAGGACGGCTTTTTTTGGTTTAAAAAGTAATATTAAGAGCAGTAAAAAAGGGAAAACAATTCCAACATTCCAAGAACAATTATTTTTCTTCACATGGAAGAGGGTTTTCTCACAATGGTCCAAGAATAAAAAAACTCTTGGGCTGATTTTATGCATTCGCGTGGTCATAAAGCCACAATTCAACCAAAATAAGATCAAGAAACTTGTGAAAGGAGCAGACAAAGCCATTTCCTGTCAAATATATAACAAGTAGGGACATATTGCTTTAATTGGCTTAATTATTCCTCCTGTCATATGTGCCAAAGGCATTTGCTGCACTTACTTTTGGAGATAGGATTCATAACGGTTCACTGATACTGGAGTTTCAAATCAAACGATTAGAGATGAAGGTAACCTTTTCAACTTACTGCCATATATTGGGAAAGATAGCATTATGGTTGGTAATGGTGATTCAATTAAAAATTCCCATACTAGTGATGCTCAAATCAATTTGGGCCAAGAGAGCATTGACTTAAAAGAATGTTCTACTTGTTTTTCAGATGAAAAAGAATTCATTATTAGTGAGCTAATTTATAACTAGCTATTCTCTAAATTTTGAGTTCTCTGCCATTGGTTTTGTGATATGTTCTACTAGTTGGAAACCATGAAGGCCTTGAAGGCACCAAAAGAGGCACCATTTTTTAATGGTTCAGAAAAGCTAATGAAAGTACCTTGCATCAAAAGATGGGATATCCACAGCTACCGATAACCCGTCATCTACTAAATTAAGCCGATATTATTGTTGCTATTTGGAATAAACCTACTGTCATATGTAGTAGTTTTCAAATGGGAACATCTAAACTTTCTTTTTGCTTTCCAAATCTAGTACTATTAAGCCTTTTGTAAAGATACATGGTGATTTGTGGGAAAAGGTTTCGATAATCTCATTTCAAAAGTTTCGGTATTATGTTTCCTTTATAGATAATTAATTACTTGGTTGTTTCCATTACGGCAAATATATAAATTTTATGCATGTTTTGTCAATTTTGAGAAATATTTGTTAAGGCAATTTGGAGGGCATATTAAAAATCTTTCAATCTGATGGAGGAGGAGAGTTCAGCTGGGTAGATTTCTTAATTCATTTGCAAATTAATGGTGTTATTAATTGAATTTCTTGCCTAAATACTCTGGAACAGAATGGAGTTGCCTGGCGAAAACATTCATCAAAGCAGAATTCCTAACAAGTATGAGGTCAAAAGCTTTCAAACCAAATTTTTTTCTCTTGACTTCCTAAAGCGTGTTGGGCATGGAATCACCTTATGAATTCTTATTTGACCGAAAACCATATTAAATTCTTTGCAAGTTTTTGATCGTAAATGTTTTCCTTATCTTAGGGACTACACCAAGAATAAATTTGATGCTGAGTCATTGCTATGCATGTTTCTCAGCTACATTGATTGTCATAAGGAACATCGATGTGTTTATCCTCCAACTGGTCGAATCTATATATCATGACATGTTTTTTTTTATATTATTTATGAGGCTGTAATTCCCCATCTCACACGCACCCAACTCATTATTTCGGAAACAAAACGATAAAGTGAGGATATATGAATTTATAAGTTGGTCAAATCTAGACACAATAGCGTGAGACTCAAAACTTTCACCTTGTAGGTGTGTTCTTTGTTAACTTAGATCAACTGCATGATGGCTTACTAAATCTACTAATCAACATTGATGGAGCTGAATCACATGTTCACCAAAATCATATTGAAATTAGTGACTCATCTGGTGCTCTGCTGAATTCTCCATGCAATTCGGCAAATGAAGAGTCCTCAATGGATGTCCTTCATGATCCTTCAATAGAATGTTTATCCACTCAAAATCATTCCATGATTACTCAAGCACGTGCTAGTGTTGCGAAGGCTATTCCAAAATATGCCAACTCGTTTTGGAGAAGATAGAAACTTTGATCATAAAATGTTACGCAATTATATAACAATTTTATGGGTAATTGTGACGCATTTAGGACGGTAAACAAGAAATACAACTTGCATCATATCTCCAAATTAAAGTACAAATTAACTTGAAATACGTCTAGAACCATTCCTGACATGGAGCCCCAAGAAATGGGGAAACATTTTTGGCTCGACTGCAGTCCATGGTCAGTTACAATCAAGAACTTTTGATTTTGCGAGACTAATGCAGTATGCACATGATCAATGGTGCAATTGACCCAAATCCATCATAGAGGGGGCCGGTAAAATCATCAATCGGAAAGCATGCAAATTACTCGAAGAAATACGACAATGCGGAGAGGCAAGTTGAGACTCGATCCAAATTTAGGACGATTTTCAGGCATCCTTTGAATCTGAACATATGGTAGCAAGGGCGACTCCTTCCAGGAAATCAGAAATTTCGCGATTCCTGATAATCTTGGGATGTTTATACTGACTAGCGGACGCTCCCCTCTCGATTGCGATATGCAATAACCTATCAAAGCTTCTGGGAGCTATGATATACACCAACAGAGGCCTGAGTTTGCCTCTTTGTTTATGCACCTTGTAGATGCCTCCAAAGTCGTCCTCCAGCGATGCACAACACCTTGTTAGATCGATCATTCTGTCCTTCAGTTTGTCCTCGAATGAGACGCTTTTGACTTCCAGATAAATCTTCAATTGATGGGGGCTCAAGCTTAGGTCCAAGGAACAAGCGTACTCTGTGATTTCCGCCCCCAGGACATCTTCAAGCAGGACTCGCGTCTTTTCGACCACAGATATCAAGTCCCTCTCGGTTACTAACTCAGAAGGTTTAGGAGCTCTCATCACGAACTCCAACTCAGGAGATGAGTTATAAAACCCAGTTACTCTGACTATATCGCCCAGCCGGAACCGATAAAATCCTCTTGATGTAGTAACGACTAATTCATAGATCTTCCCAACCTCAACGCCCGAGATATCCACGACTTCCCCGTCAGCAACACTGTTTTCATTGGGATCATAGGGGAGAAACTCGAAATAGGCCCCCGTAGGAAGCACTACAAATCGGGTCTTTTCTGGAGGTTGTCTTGGATCTAAGTTAATGCCCACGGGGCATTCAGAGGCGAAGTAGTCTCCACCTAATATTGGAACTTCTCCCGCATAGTGCTTGAGTTTCGGATAGTAATGCATCATACTCCCTGTCGTTACGCACTTGATGTACTTCAGATTCGGCCATAGCTTAATCAGAATCCCCTCCCATGATTTCTCTTCGCAGATCAACCTAATTCTTTCAGACAGATCATTCTGAGGCCCTCCAAGAGCCTTGTTAACGGAGTCCTTCATCGATGTGTCGGAGGTATCCCAGCTCAGGAACCCTTTTTCTATGTCCTTACAGAGCACCTTCCATTTTTCCTCCAGAAGGCAAAATGCTCTAACTAATCCAATGGCATATGGTGCCTGGATATTTTCGATCTTATGCAAGTGCCTAAGGCCGCACAGAAGGTGGCAGTATATCTGGCAGTCGACATCCGATCCCAGAATGACCTCTTGTGGACTAATACAATCAGACAGAAACTGCGACGACCTTAATTGGGCACTCTGCATCAGGTACGCTGTGGCTGCCATAACCTTGAACCCGCCCTTGGTCCGGGTGACATTACCAGCGTAAATAAACCAGAGACCCTTGTTTGCCAATGACGGTGGGGGGAACAACCTAAGAACGATTCAAACTTCCCATTAATCTGACAATTTCGGAAGAACTCCAATCATCCACAAAAGTGACAGGTGAGAATGGCATAACAAGGGAATGATTGATTCGGAACAGAAAATTTACCCCCGAAGTACTGCAAGGCTGCTCTGCTGAGCTATGGATGTAGCTGCTCTCGACAGAGGCGTATCATAGTAAGGTATCATCTTTGGCCTCTTGGAAGTTGTTCCGGAGCTGCCAATCGAACACAGTGAATATAATCCACAATGACTGAAGAGCTACATCGCATTAACTGATGGCAAGAGTCAATCAACTCATCAATCTCCTGCTATTTAGCTTGTTCTAGTTTTCGACTTGGTTCTGACTCTTCCATGGAAGCAGACACTCGATTAGCTTGAAAAAGACGTGAATTTGAAGTACATTAATCTTTTGGCACGTTCAACATAAATTAATAATAACTCGGATTATGATTAACAGGACCAAAACTGCCGAAGCATCCATTGAGGGGGCAATCGCTCAACAATTTCAAGAACCTCATGTCTCCTCATTTTCTCTATAAATGGTTTCATCTAAATGGAACGCCAATTCAACAAGCATCCATTAGAACAAAACCAAATTCCAAACTTTTACCGTAACGTGTCAGAAATCTCCCTATCGTTGCGTGGACAAAGCAAATGATACCTGTAGAAGAAACAGGTGAGGGGATCAGCACAGAGGATTGGGTCACCGCCATCGACTGTTCCGTCGGCCATCTGACTGATGTGGTCAGTGTAGTCGTCGTAGCTAGACAGAGGGACTTCTCGCAGGAAAGTTGCCACGTCGACCTGCCCAGGATGGTCCCCGAGGAAGGGGCGGAGGTAACGCGAGTTGCCGTTGCGCTGGAGGATCGACCGGAGAGTCTCCAGCTGGTGTCGGGGGGCGTCCCGGGTGAGGCCTTCGAGCTTCTCCAGGATCTCGCCTTCGGTCGTCATTTTGTCCGTGACTGAACGAATACCAGGAGTTGACACTGAAGTTTTGGCTTTTGAAGCCTCGAGGATTGAAATCTTTGAGCCATGAGAATGTTCAGCCATGCGTTATTTATGATCTTGCCCCGCGATTCATTCGTAGAGGAGATTTGGTCTCTCTTCTTTCTTTGCCATAAATGTTGTTTTTGCCCCTCTTGCTTGCTAAGCGCGTGCAATCTCATACACAGCCAAACTTTCCCTTTTGCTCGCTTATGTATTTCCCCTCTCCCTTTCCATTCCAAATTTGGCCCATAATTAAGACAATGTTCCTAATATGCAAATGTAATCCACGGATAACTTTTTTAGGGATCGAGATTGATTTCTAATTCCTTTTATGTGATGAATAACTAAATGGGTCGTCACAATTTAGGCGACAACAAATAGATATTAACGTTAATAAATGGATAACAGTATATCAAGGGATATGCGTTTCTTTTTTTTAATGGGGAGTCCCTCTCTAATAATCACATGTTGCCTTTTATAGATTAGTATAGATAGCTACTTATAAGTCGTCAATACTCTAAACACAGTCATAATTGCATCACTGCGACTCCAGGCTTCTTATTCACACGACAATCCTATCTGCCGGTGATGACTCTTGAAGTACCATTGTTGAGTTACCTCAGCTCGAAATCCATACCTTTAATCGGCACCTTCGCTCTATCTCCTTTCTTAGCCATATTTACAATGACTGGCTCTATATTGGTTCTATCATCACAATGAGATCCTCATCAACAACTTGCCATCGTGCATTGATACCTATATTTCATGGCCATTGATAAGTTCTACCCATCGTTGATAACTACATTATGTAATTATCGAGGACTGTGACATAACTTGTCGATAACTATATTGGTCTTATCATCAAGGTCTATAATTGACCAAATTGGCATAATATCAATTACAAAGAGTAACCGCTGGGGATTCGCCCTAGTGGCCATCCTTCTAACTTGGAAGGAGGAGGTGAAGGGTTCAAATCCCCACCTTCTCAGGGGAGATTGGGGTGGGGACGATTTCATTTGAGGAGTAGGTTTCGACTCCCACGCCCTGCAAGGAGGCAGGGTAAAAGTGTGAGAGTGAGTGTTAGAATAGGCTTAGCGTATAAATAACCAAAAAAAAAAAATTACAAAGAGTTAGTTATTTTTTAAGTTAAACAAAGGAATTATTGACTTTTCTTTCTTTAAACTCTAATTTAAAGATGACACATGATATCCCTCTAACTGTCTACTTTTGGAAGTTCTTATATTATGTAGTAATTTAAGAAATCTCAAATGATCATTTGAGTTTTACATTTTTTTTTCTTGAAATGTTTAGGATCTCAGCCTAATCCTCAAATCTCTAGAGTGTAATTTCAATAACCTTGCAAATGACACTTGCAATTTTTTGCGGCGACATCTCCATAAAAAGATATTATATGCGATGTCTTCAATTTGGTTTAACCAAATGGGTGCTTTTATTAATTTTCCTCAATTTATTTACTTATCATCTTCAAAACTCGAAAAAAAAAAATCAGTTTAATTTTTTTTTAAATCTTTATAAAAAAAAATCGGCACTAGATCCGACCCGTCTCAGCCTACCATACATTTCTTATCTCTCTCTCCCTCTCTCTCTCTTTTCCCCCGCCCGAGAGCGGGTGACGCAAATCCCGGTTCTCGAACATGCAGTGAGAATTCGCCGACGAACATGCTAGCATCGACGTCCATCTGCGCATGCCGTCTCCCGCCCAACGTCGCTCCGTCCAGCTTCCTCCTCAGGAATGGCGTCCCCGGTGCTCCTCGACGTCGCAGCCGGAGCTTCAAGATCGTCGCGAGTTCTTCGAATGAGGTAGAGGCTCGGGCCGTCGCGGAGCAAGGAGGAGGGGAGAAGCAAGAAGAAGCCGCGGGATCGGACGGACCCGACAGACCCTCCACTTCGACGTCAGCTTCGAATGCCGCGCTCGAAAAAGACCTCAAGAAGGTCCGTCTTTTTGGTCGGTTAAATTCTTTCTTTTCTTGATCTTGCATCTGATTCCCGGTTAATGGGATTGCCCTGAAATGTTTTGCGGCTCTAATTCTCGCTAAACTAACCCGGATGACCATGAGTTTAATGTTTGCATGTGGAGGAACTGAGGAAATGATCTTGAAGAATTTAGAATTTATGTCAATGAAACCGAGCGGGGGTCCTGGGACACATTTTCTGCAGTTTTACCCAATTAAAATCACATCTAGAAGTTCGATAAGCCGGTATCATATTTGTTTTGAGGAAACTACACATTCAATAGGCTGAATCTTTTCATCTGACCTGCATGGGTCTCATGAAACGTTCGCTTCTGGAGCTCTGGATGATAATATGATTATCATTCTTGATGTTCTCGTTTCGCTGCATCTGAAAAACAGGTGGTTCAAAAGACTGCTTCAACCTTCGCTCCAAGAGCTTCGACGGCCTCGAAAAATCCTGCTGTTCCCGGAACTGCCTTGTATACAGTTTTTGAGGTTCAAGGCTATGCATCATTGCTTCTCGGTGGAGCCCTGTCTTTCAATCTTTTATTTCCATCGAACGAGCCCGATATATGGAGGCTGATGGGAATGTGGTCTATTTGGATGTTCAGTAAGTCATCCTCCAACTTTATGTCTCAAAGTTAAGATTACCATCTAACAAATATGGAATTGCTAGTGCCACCCTTCTTATACCATTTAATATACATTTGGATGTTTGGTAATTTCACGGGATGGAAAGATGGGGAACTAAACTGAAAACTAATTGGGTCATGGTAAGGGTGTGGTGCCCCTAGGCGGAAGCTTTTTCTGCCTGTGGTAAATTGTGAGAGTTGGTGGGAGTATTGATGTTTCATCTTGCTCGTTTAGACCATAATTGGGTATATTTTAAATGATGTGGCTTTCCAAATTACCCGTAAGAACTAGTTTGTTTTCAGCAATTACACCTCTCTTCTCTTCCACTTTAGCTGAATGGGCTTCGCTTTAATGCTCAACTTAATTTATACCTGAGAAGTGTGTTTATCTGAGTTTTCTCTACCACCTAGATGTACTCCAACCTTGTTAATCTAAAGGCAGCATCATAAACATCTTGCTTAATTTTTACAGCAATTCCTTCTCTTCGGGCCCGAGATTGCTCAAAGAATGAGAAGGAAGCCCTTAATTATCTGTTCCTTCTCATCCCATTACTCAATGTCATAATCCCATTCTTTTGGAAGTCTTTTGCGGTTGTCTGGTCTGCAGATACCGTGGCCTTCTTTGCAATGTATGCGTGGAAGGTAAGGCCTAGCATTTTGATATCCCTTTCTGAATTTAATGATACATCCTCCATTGATGGATGTTATTTCCTTCTTTGAAACAGATGGGGTGGCTCCAACAAACAGAGTGAAGGCCTAAAAAGGACTTCTCTTTAACTGTATCTATGAGCTCGGACTCAGGCGTCTAACTGTGCAAGTTTTTCTGCCTTTACCTCATGATGGATAGATGACCTTTCCTGAGCAACATCCCATCAGAAGCAGATTTCTCCGTAAGTTGGCAGTGTTTGAGCAATTACCTCAATTAGAAAGAAGGGAGCATCTTTTCTTGTATAATCATGAGATCGATCCCTCTACAAAGTCGAAATCTGGCTACCGCTCGTTTTCTTGCCTTTGAGAAATTTCTATCTGGTATCTTTGCTTTTGTTTTCTAGGCTTTGAGTAAGGGAGTCCAAAGTAGCGTTCAAGAATTTGCATATATACAATTTGGGAAAGAGGTGTTGTAGATTAATTTAAAGATATAAAAGATGTTGTGTTTCTTCAATCAATGTCATGCATCCATACTTCTCCAAAGATTTGGAGACTGAGGTGAGCTTCATCGTTGAGATTTAGAGCTTTGTATTTCTGTAGAAAACAACTATGGAGATGTACTTATGCTTGAAGAGATCACGAGTCTGATTTCACATTTGACCATTGTCACTCCTGAGACGGAATATCCTCTCAAAAGTCTCTCATCTAGGTTCCTTCGCTAGGACAAAAAAGAAGTCGAGGAAAATAAAATGAGTTGTAAAAAGTTAAAAACTTGAAGCAAAATGAACAACTTCATGTCCGAGCTCCGCAAATCCTAGTTCAAACAAAGCCATTACCGGAAAATTGAGGCTACATTCAGATGGGGGCACATGTAAGAGATTACTAAGGTAAATTGAGTCTGTGAGCTTGTTGTGTTTAATCCTGATTTCCGTTTATTTGCCTTCCATTTAGGGTCACGCGTAATGACCATAAATGGTAGGGCTATGACTCTCTTTCTTACTATAAGTCAAATCCATTTATACCTAATATAGCTCAAGGATAAGTGGAAGTTATTTGATGTAATAATGAACGCGGCATTGGAACCTTAACTAATCATGCACTGGAATTCTCCGTGCAAGGCAAGAGAATTTAACAACATCCCCTGAAATGCTTCCCTAAAAATCCTCTCGTCTCCATTTGCGGAGACAATGGACGGGTAAACAAAAGGCTTAACAACAATCCAATAACTATTTCTGTAGAGAGAGCGGCAAAAAGAAAGTTTTGTCTGATTTCATACCCATTTGCGCCATTTCCTCGCCATAATTATGACATGAATCTCTTCTTACAACAATTGAAAAAACAGCTTCCTCCTCCGAGAAGTTTTCTCATCCCTGCAATCTCACCGACCTCTCTCTCCCTCTCTCTCTCTCTCTCTCTCCCTCTCTCTCCATTGATTTTACATTTTGGTTTCCTTGACTGTCCTAGCCAGCCTGACAATGGCTGATCATCTCCTGGATTTCTTTCTCTCTAAATTTCCCCATTAACAAACCCTCAAAATAGGGCAGGATGGCCTCTTGGAGCCCTTCTCCTTTCCCACTCCTTGCCGGCCTCCTGTCTTTCCTCCTCCTATGCCACCCCTTGGCCGCCTCCGCCACCCCCTCCGGTGGCATCCATCATAGCCTCATCCGGAAGCCGTCGTCTCCAGAGATCCCCCTCTTCCGTGAGGCCCCTGCATTCCGCAATGGCGAGGCCTGCAGCTCCCCGCCAAGCAATGCCACCATCCATGTTGCAATGACCCTGGACGCCAATTATCTTAGGGGCACCATGGCCGCCGTCCTGTCGATCCTGCAACACTCGACTTGCCCCGAGAACTTCGAGTTCCACTTCCTCTTCATGCGGCTCGAGCCTGAGGTCTTATCCAGCATCAACTCTACCTTCCCCTATCTCCGCTTCGGGGTCTACCGCTTTGACTCCAACCGGGTGCGCGGCAAGATATCCAAGTCCATCCGGCAAGCGCTCGACCAGCCCCTCAACTATGCGCGGATCTACCTTGCAGACCTAATACCCACCGACGTCAAGCGTGTAGTCTACCTTGACTCGGACCTTGTGGTGGTGGACGACATCGCAGAACTGTGGGAGGTGGACCTGGAGGGGAAGGTCCTGGCCGCCCCTGAGTACTGCCATGCCAACTTCACCAAGTACTTCACGGAGCTCTTCTGGTCAGACCCCGTCCTGGCGAGGACGTTCAAAGGGCGGAGGCCATGCTATTTCAACACCGGCGTGATGGTGGTTGACGTCGAGAAGTGGAGGCAAGGAGGGTACACCCAGAAGGTGGAGGAATGGATGGCTGTGCAAAAGCAAAAGAGGATATACCACCTGGGCTCATTGCCTCCGTTCTTGCTTGTTTTGGCTGGTAACATCAAACCAGTTGACCACAGATGGAATCAACATGGCTTGGGTGGTGACAATCTTGAAGGCAAATGCAGGGCTCTCCATCCTGGCCCCATAAGTCTCCTCCACTGGAGTGGCAAAGGCAAGCCCTGGCTAAGGTTGGACTCGAGAAAGCCATGCACGGTTGACCATTTGTGGGCACCTTATGATCTGTACCGTTCATCAAAACCTTCATTAGAGGAATGATATGGAAAATACTGTGGGATGAAAAAAAGAAAAAAAAAAAAAAAAAAAGCGAGAAGGTTGAAGTCTTGATCTCTATGAGAGGGCATGGAAAATGGGTTTCAGTAAAAACAGAACTGTGGCTAGTTGACCAAAAGAAACAAAAATTAACATCGCCAAAGATTGTTCTTTTTCATTTAACAGTTGAAGAACATTTGAAGCTAACATTGCTTGAAGTTTAAGCCACTATTGGGGAGTGATATGTATTCACTAGATATTTGTTTTTGCTTATATAAGCAGCATTAAGTTTTTCTTGACCTTGCAAGATGATGGTGCTCGGTTGGACAAGAGTTTACTCACCATTGGATAATCCGCAGTAAGTATTATGGGTTTTGGTTCTTCTCATATGTTCAATTTTTCACGTCTGAAGGGGTTAAACCGTTCTAGGTTTTATAAATTGGACTGATAATGTATGTGAAGATTAACTTCTTCTGCCTTTATGCTTCCTTTTTCTTGTGTGGAAAAACTACTCGCCGTCATTCTAGGAGCTAATGTGAAGCTCCTAATTATTTGTTTATCAGTTCTCGCGAAAGAATGTTCCAGTTTCATGATATCAAAAACCATCTTAAGTTTTAGTTTGTGTCCTCAACTGTGATTTATCTGTTGCAGTTTCGTGCCTAGTGCAATCTTGCGAACAGAGAAGGATGAATTTTCTTGGATTTATTCAGTCTTACACAACTGCTCATCATCTGCCGGTTGGCATTTTTTTATTTGATCTGACGGTTGACATGCTTCGCCTGATAATTTTGTTGTGCATAACAGCAACCCACCATAGGGAGTTATAATCTGATGCAGAACTTATGTAGGTACGTGGTGTGTGCATTTTACTGAGAAAGTATTGACATTTATCTGGTCCATCTCTCCTCTTCCTTCGAACTAGTACACAGTAACTTGAGAAAGTACGCATTTTACTGAGGTTCCATTCGCAAAACAAGACAGAAATTCAATGTCACAACTTGAGAGCTTACGCAGTAATCTATTGCTCAGATGATGCATGAGCCGCCGAAATGCCGGCGAGAACCGGGTAAGCAGTAAGGCAATTGTCATCACAACATCACAGTCCCTCGGTTTGATTAGCATCTACTAGAAATTACATCGACCTAACTGGTTGGTCCTAACTTTAGAAACTAATATCATTAGAAATGACACGAAAAAAGGGAATTTGAAATCATGAAACACCAGAGACAACTTGTTGTTACAACAAATAAAGCTGCTATAAGGCCATACGAGAACATGGTCACAGCACAGGCTCACAGCTTCCAAAAAAGTGTTCCGTTTCTCTATCTAGTGCCTCCATTAGACTTAAGTTCAAGTGAGACTTTCTTCGGAATCCGTACTAACAGACCAAACAATATAGATTGTCCTCAACGTTAAGCACATGGCCAACACAGAAATCTGCCAACTTCGGAGCCTTTGCTTTTCTCAAGTGTCGAATGCTGACTGTACTTAAGAAGTCGTTGACGATTACTCCTCAGGACAGCCATTTTCAAGAGAGACTCCAGTTTGTGTCACGGTATCTCCTAATAAAGCAGCGCAATCCACTCTATGTGTCTCAACTGGTGATGGAAGATTAAGAAGCCTTCCTTTCCGGGCCCGAGGTGGAAGGTATCGCGCCGGTTTCCTTGCTTTAACAGGCCAAGGCAGGAATACCCCTGTGCCTCCAGTTTGAATTTTCTTGGGGCTAAACAACAAAGGGTGTATCGGGGCCAACATGACCACTGGAGCATGGAGGATTCCCAATGGGGGTATCATGTCTGCTGCTTCATAGCCATAGAAACCTGCATTTGATGCGGCAAATGGGCTCCTGATGCTCGGTTGCCAAAAGGGCATGTCACTGGTTAATGACTTGGTTTGGTCTTGGTTGGAGTTGGGACGAATCCTGAAGAATGTAATGGCAACCCTGCTGTTTGGAGAAGGGCACATGGCATGTCTAGCCACGCTGGCGCTGTTTCCCCTCGTCACCAAAAGAGACCTACAATCCATCAATAGCAGCGGTAACATATGTCGATAATAAACTTATAGAAGCTTCACGTTGAAGAACAACAAACCCAAGACAGTACATGTGGCCAACTAGTTTCTGTGATATAAAAGAAGACCTTTCAGATCAGCCCTGGAGAATGGACTGAAAAACTTAATGTTTTTCGGGGTTCCATTTCCTTCATTATAATGTTCAACTTTGGATACTAAAGAAGGTTCTTCAGCAGCAAATTTGAAACAGTGGGAAATGTAAATGAAAGTGTAGCATCTAATGTAAACAAAGTTACTTCCACTGCACATGTCCTGCATAAGCATATGTCTGCAACGAGCTTTAGACATCATCATTAAGCCTTCCATCGTGAGAATGTTGTCTATTTAAGTAATTAGATATCTGGCTACTCCAGATTCAAGACAATCACTGATAACTCACCCTTCTTTCAACGAAAGCATGAGCCGGCCTTTGTAGCTTCCCTCATGATCACTCATCAGAAAACGACCAAATGCTACTCTTGATTCAGAAAGGAAAAGAGTCGAGACCGGCTGATCCAAATGGGGAGGTTTTAGAAAAGGCCTTGAACGTTCCCCCTGCATGAAAAATGTGTTATATACTTAAAGTCTCATCTTGAAATTGAATCTAAGTCTTAACATCTCGAAAACCACACTGTTAGGAACCCTATACAGAGCATTATATCCTGTCAAGTTTGTCCTGAAGTATTGGAAACCCATGTTGATGCAGTCAATCAAAGAACATACCTTGTCGAAGAAATTAATGATGCAACCATTTGGCTTTTTATACTCTGGCAGTAACTGCCACAGAACCAGGTGATCTATGACATCTTGGAGAAGAGCTGGAATGGGCATGATCTTACCTGTAAATACAAAATGGAAACCCGTAAATGAAGCTTAATGAAAAACTTGTTCCTTGCACAATAATCCCATTGAAGATCCTAGGGGACGTACTTCTTGCACTGTCTTTTGTATCTTCTTCTATATGTTCGAAAGTTGGGAGCCCAAACTGAATCAACTCTGTCCTGTTTCCCTTCATCTGCTCATTGAATAATATAAAGGTCTCCCCTGTAAAGTCAAATTTGGGACTATATTTTAGGAAACAAAATGCATATAAGCAATCGGCCTACGTAATTGCATATATTAGTTCTATTAAAGAGCTCACATACTGAATGTTAAGATGCCCTTTTGTTCAGACACAGTGACCACCTAGGGAAGCTTACCTGGTAGTTCTCCATTTCGGCCAGCAGCACGGAGTTCATCAATGAAGTCATTCAATCTACAAAGCTCTGAAGCAGTGAATATGTCCTCGTACAGTTTCAGACCTTTCACGACATTCACCTGCCAGTTGCAATTTTTGCCCATCAGTGACGGCCAATTGCTGTCTTCATGCACGGAAGACTAGATGAAAAGATTCAAAATCTCATTCTCGCTAAAAGATTATAAGCTTTCTATTTGGGATGGAAAGCTTGCCATTTGCCCTTTCACAGCTTCCTTTGCTTTGAAACCCTTTGTCAATTTGATCTGGGTCAAACGATCCCCGCAGTCCTGGTGGTCGAAGCATATCTCGAGTTTTTCTGATGTGGGCTGCAATTCTTGTGAACCTGATGTTAATCATGAGAACATGCATATGAATCAATAGATTATCTACAGTAGGTAGCAAAGAAGCTCCACAATCAGCTACAGAGGACAAGCTTGAATTTCCTTCTGTCCTTGCTTTCTTTGCAGGAAAGGTGAAATCAAGGGCTTGACATTGAAGTCGAACTGTCATTTTCAATTATTTCAATCCTAATTGATATTAGATCAAATGGCAGCTGCAAATATGCCAATCACTCTTGACTGCTTATTCTAGCAACCATCAAAACTTCCACTTGAAATCCAAAGCAGCTTTTAGAATTTTTGGCTGTTTGAAAAATAATCATAAGTCCATATAATTTCAGCGATAATATTATTGGAATGAGGAAAGCAATCATGCTTGACTCGACTGCATTTTCCTTTCAATGTTTTCTGTTATCTATCACCATCGCTTTGATTCGGGGTATGACAAATACCGGTCGGAGACCGAAACCGGTACGGTCAAACTGAATCCACTCGCCCGGAGCTCTTTGCCCTGTCGATGCGCTCGACATCACGAACTTCCTCGGGGATGAACAACCAAATTGTCAAAACCGGACATCCCAACGGTTACGACCGAGGGAAATCAATACAGACAAAGCCCAAGCAACGTCAAATCACTAAAAGAAAGCCGCCGGTCACAAATGGAATCGAAACTCGACAGTCGCTGTACAATTCACCGCGAGCTCGAACAACATCGAATCTTCAGGCGCAGACAAAAAGAACAGTTCGGCGTGGGCGGATCCTGAGATGTGGGTCACTCTTGGTTTTTGCTTTAACGTTCAAATAAGGCCGTCATGAAAAGCTTAGCTCCAACGAACCACAGGTTCCCCTGCACCTGCACGCGCTCAAATAGCCATCGAATTCGACGCTGAACAGAACGGGGGGAGGTCGTTTGATGACGAACCCAGTTCCAGATTCGATCCTCGCGACGCGAATCTCCGCAAATCGGATCTGGAACAGAGCAGGGATCCAAAGGGAAAGAGAATTCGTACGTTGAACTCGACCCACCAAACAGAACTCGAGATCCTAGGACGGGCACGTGTACTTTTTCCCGTTGAGATCGAGAGAAAACCGGAGAAATGGTGGGAAAATAACAAATTAGACACTTCCAAGTTCATATGAGTCATTGGAAAACTGACTTTTAAAGTCACCCCATGCTCTTTTACAGATGAAAATTATTTTTTTCATTTTGACAAAATAACAAAATAGGTAAGCATTAAATATGTTTATTGTTCGGCATGCTCATTAAATAAACAAATCGAAAATTTCACGATGTTGAAATTTCTCTAGTCAAGGCCACCTGCACGGCTCAAAAGACATAGATGACCGAATTGGTTCATGGGATATGCAGGATGATGTTTCACGGGCCTCTAGATTGTCGGATTTCCGCGCCCTGGTAGACATAAAAAAAAAGGAGGAACAAGAAAAAACAAATCGAAAAGGGTTTTATGAAAAAGTACAAAATCGGTAATTAAGTTTAAAAAATTCAAATAAGGAATATCTTTAAAAGAAAAAAAAAATTAAGAACGTTCCCCATGGCAAAGGATTCACAATTTTAAAAACAATTTCATAAGAGTCCCACAGAAGAAATTCACATTTCAAGAATTAAAAACATGAATGGCCCTTCGACATGAATCCTCACATGTAAAGGTAATTTCGGAGTCATTTCTTCATTGATTGATTAAAGGATCTCGAATATCTTAATGTACGTATCTAAAACCCATCTACATTTTTCTTCGAAAATGCATTTAGATAAATTGAGATATATATGGAGAGTGATACATATATTGAAAAGTTAATTAACTTTTTAGTGTAATGAAAAGATTGATGACCTTGTACTCGAGAGTTTAATATTTTTTTGTCTTCGTCGTGCGGTTTGACATTATAGAGTCCATGAAGGAAACAGAGGAAAGAGCTCGAACAACGAACGAACCTGAATCCGTAATATCACTTGCAGTCGCCGGCGAATCGTCCTCTACGTCCACAACCTCAAAATCGCCACCGCCGCCGCCGCCTCCTCCGTCGCTCTCCATCACTTTTTCGGGCATTCCCTCCTTCTCTCCTTCCAAACGCTCGCTCTCTTTCACCTCCTCGACTCCGACGCTCTCGCTCCCGTCCTTGCCCTCAACTTCAACCAATTCCTCCTCCTCCACAGCTGCCGCCGCCGCCACTGCCGACCTCCTGGCGGCCACTCTCTTCAGCTCTGCCACCACGTCGGCGATCGAGTAGAACTCCTGCCTCTGCAGCACGGGGATCCAGTTCAGCCTCCGCTGGTGGATTGCGGTGAACACCGGCCCGTACTCTGCCCACCCCGCTCCGCCGCCGACCTCCACCAGGTGGCCGCAGAGGGCGTCAATGATGGCGTTGGCCGCTGCGAACTCGCCGCGGAACCAGGCGACCATCCCGTCCCTGGCCAATGCGTCAGCAGCGAGGACCGGGTATGGTCGCGGCATCTGTATCGCTGAAGGGCAAGGAGTTTTGTTGGCCGTAGACGCAAGTCCGGCCGCCATTGGCGTCACGGCAGAAGTCCGCAGAAAGAGAGAGAGAGAGAGAGAGAGAGAGAGAGATTGGAATGAAGGAAATAGTGGTTGATGGGAGAGACATATATAGAAGATTATTGTAATTCCATAGTAGGTGTGAATATTATATACATTACTAAATAAAATGTACTCTTATGAGATGTAATTCCATAATAGGTGTGAATGTATATATACGTACTCTTATTAAGTACATTACTAAAAAACTTGAAGGTATTATTAAGTACATTACTAAAAAACTTAGAATGCCTACAGATATATATCTGACTTTTGGGATTTGCGATATGATTTTCAAATCATATTTAATAGACACGAGCCGAACAACCGGAGTGAGTCCAACGGTTCTAGACAATTCTCAGTTTCAAGTGTGGACTCATCCACTCAGTCGGGCCGACTTTTTTTCTTTAGTTTTTATTATTGCATATTTCCAAAACCCATATTCCCATTCTTTTCTCACTCAAAATACATATCAGTATCTTAGGAAAAAAAAAATACTACCTTAAGATAAGGAAATTTTGGGAATTGTATATTCAATTCAAATACGGATTTATAATAAATTAGAATTAAATAATCCAATCTAATATATTAATTTGAAAAATATTCAAATTCGAATAGTATAGAGTAGAGTGGGTAGTGGGAATCAAACTCGCATTGTTATATTGAAATGCTAGGGATTATAGTCAACGTTGATTGATCATTGTTATGTCTCTAATTCAAAACCGAACCTGAAATTTGGTTTCATTCAGCGCTCATGCCTCTTACCGTCACTTCTCTTAGTCTTGGTCACATAGCACTCACGCCTACCTCATAGCTTGCGCCTCTCAAACTTAGTTCCGAATGATCATCATAGTTTTTTGTTCATGAAAACGATCGTCATGCTTAACTTATCACGAGCTTATTCTATTAATGTTGCACTTGACTTCTAGTCTTACAAGGAATAGGAAAAAAAAAAGGTACGGCCAGTTTTTGGACTCCCGTGGGAACTAAATTGGACTGATCGATCTAGATCCTGGGTAGGTTTAATATCAAGTGAGTCGATTCCTAATTGCACAAACTGAAAATCGATCCTTCTAATTTGGTGAAAATGGAAGAAAAGATGTGGGCTATCCTAGTGCAAGATGTAAAGTTCCACGCCTGTGATATGACATTGAAATTAGAGTTGCACTAACACATATGATAATGCTGACACTTGTTCTCAACCCACCATTAAATTTCTGTATTTCCAATTATCTATTTCCGACCCAAAAAAAAAAAAAAAATATCTACTAAGCGTGCACCGATAGATAAGTTGGTGCGAAAGAAGGGGCCACGCGAGGTTGACCCTCGAGGTGTCAACCCTCTAGTTTCTACAAAAAAAACAACCTCTTTGTTTTTTAAATTTTTCCAAATTTTTATGATGTAAAGAAAGAATTTTAAAATTAAAGAAATATAATAAAACAATATTCGCTAGAAATCATTGAAGTGGCAATCCCAATCGTCATACATAACATATCATTGTATCAGAAAAAATTAATCAAGAAAACTATATTGAAATTTTGTACAAAAATTTAAAACTAAATCGATAAATTTGGAAGTTTACTATTGAATTAGCACCGCACTGTAAATTTAGGACTTGTGAGGCGATCTTTCTTTTTATCATAATGTAATTCCTGCACGCGCATGGATCGAAAGATGCTTTTTTTTTTTAACCAGGCGGAGTCGCGAGAGCTGTACATTAAGGAAAGGACAGTGCCCTCTCAGGAACATCAAATCACAAGTCAACCAACGACCAATCAGAGATTTGTTAATCTATAGAATTTCCGTTTTAATACAATGATGTCGTGCATGCGCAATGACCTCATAAACGTGGCCTCTCTTCAGTATTAATATATATAATCTCGAACAACTGTCTAGGGTTCTCTCTCTCTCTCTCTCTCTCTCTCTCTCTCTATATATATATATATATGATGTTAACTAAGACAAGCACATTCTTTTTGTTATTTCTAGAATGCTGCTGAATATTAATATCATGGGATTTCGCAGCAAACACCATGTCTACTGGAATATTCCCATTATTGTAGAACAATTTGTTTTTTAGGATCAAAATTATTCATCAAAAGCAAGCTTGTTGTTAATGAAAAAGGAATCATCAAGCTTTTAAAAAGGTAACTAGCTAGAGATGCGAAAATTTCGCTCATTGATTTTTATATATCCAACTAGTGGCCTTTCCAATTTTTTATTATATCGAAAAGCATTGCAATTATTGAACTTCTATAACGGTTGGTGTGCTAGAGATAGATGATGTGCAATATCCGAGTTTCTAAAAATAGGAATAAACGTATGATAATGAATAGTGCCCTGCATATATTTAATTTTGAATATTTCCCACATTCATCCCAAAAATCCCTCAAATTATGCTCACAACACAAATAACTTGAAGCTTCCAATTTTTTATGTCATAAAAAATCTCAAATTTTATACTCCGAATGAAAACTGAAATAAACTTTATATATATATATATATATAAATTTATGTTTTTTATGACCCAAAAAATTAAAGATATTTGTATTACAATAGGCAAGTTTAAATTTTTTGGTTACATAAAATATATTTGAAACATTTATGTCAAGTAGGCATAATGTGGAGATTTTTAATATTTGTCCCGAGAAAAAGGCCAACTTGGCCCAAAATTTCCGATTTTTCTTTGCGCATATCAAGCCAAAACGGAAATTTAAAAAGAAAAGAAACAAAAAAAGAAAGAGCAATGATTGGTAATCATCAACCTATCATGTAATGGGACGATGACGTGTCATTCGGTTCGATGAACTGGGACTTGGAGTTTGGAGCTTATGTCACGCTGCGCCTGCCCTGAGACATGTTTTTTTTTTTTTTTCCCTTTCTTTCTTATGTTTTCCTAATGAGCACGCTCTCCAATGCAAGGGTAAGTTTGATCTAGTCGTTTCGTGCGCCATTAGGTTTAGGAAATTGAGTTTTTGGGGTAAAAATAAAATATATTGAGAATAAGAAGAAGACTTCTTCTTAAAAATATAGGAAAATATCACAAATGATTCATGAACTTTTATTTAATGTTCAATTTCATTCATGAACTTTCGATTTGCTCAATTTGGTGATTGAACTATCATTTAATGTGCAATCACATCTCTAAACGTTTAATTTGTTCAATTTGATCCTTGAATTATTGATAAATGTTTGATCTAATTCTTGACTATTTGAAAATTGACCAATTTCGTCATTCCGTTAGTTAAAGTTCACGAAATTGACTTCCATAGCTTTTAGTCTCTTAAATATAAAATAAAAAAGGACATGTGGAATATCCACATGGAAATTACCTTTAAAACAGGTCAAATTGTGGCCACCGTCCAAAAAAAAAGATACATAACCACTTATTATCTCTGCTTTTGTGATTAGTGTCCTCGTCTCTAGCTGATCCCTAATTTGTTTTCATTTTTTAAGATATATATATTGACTTATAATTTTAGTAATCCAACTTACGTCATCAATTAATGCTCCACATGATCACTTAACGGTTCTAAATTGAACATTTGTTAATAGTTCATGAACTAAATTGAGAAAATCGAAAGCTCAATGACGAAATTGATAAATTCCAAATAGTCATGGATTAGATCAAACATTTATCGATAATTCAGAGACAAAATTGAACAAATTAAAGTCTAGGGACGAGATTACACGTTAAATGGAAGTTTAGGACTGTTTTGTGACATTTTTCCTAAAAAAGTCAAATTAGTTTTCCAGTGGAATATTTGATACCCAGTATGTTTTGATAAATATACAATTTAATTGTACACAAGAAAAATGAACCCATGTCGTTGGACGAAAGATTGATATATTATCATTTATGCAATTCTTTGAAATTCATGGTTATTCAGACCAGCACCTTCAACTATCCTCTGAGTTGAATTTGCTAGAGTACAGAACTCTCAATCATTGTGGCAATCCCATCCAGATTTTTCATGAATTGGTCCAGGAGAGGCCCACCATATGCTTCATCCATGGGTCAACCCCACTCCAAAGAACAAATAAAATTTTACAAACCATTCACAAATCACATGAACCATTATTTTGGAAATTACAGGAGTTCAACCAATTCCAGACACACAGCACCTGCCCTTTTCCAACTTCACAACGTTTGGAAAAGTTACAAATTGTTTTCCACATGAAAAAAGAAGAAGAAAAGGAAGGAGCAAAACCCATTGCTTTAATCCCGAATGTAATTTACTTAAAGAGGCTCTGCTTGAGCCAATTTCGTCCATTCAGTAAAGCCCCCAAAGAAGCAATTCTGACAAGGACCACCGTTTGCAAACTCAAAGAACGAGAACTTGTGAACTGAAACTTTTGCTCCTGGCCGTACCTTTTCTCATCAGTAGCTGAGACTTGAGATGAGTAATTCGCTTCCAGGCTTCAGGGGCGGGTCTTCGCTGTTCACTTAGAGGAAAGACCCCTCCCACCACCGCCGCCGATGCCTGAAGTTGTTCTGAGCTTCTTCTTGTTTTGGGTAATGTAATCCTCCTCATGACGATCCTGCCCGGTGTCCTTCGTAGGCGCGTGATCCCTCCCTGCGCCGGCATTTGACATGGACCTAATCTTGAGCAACGTTCTGTTGATGTAGTCGGAGAACCTGTGGTCCATATCGCCTCCGCTGCTCTTGATTTCTTGGTTGACACTCAAAGTGCTCTCCGACTTGGGCTTCTTAGCTATTTCCCCGTTCCTCACCGTAACTTCATGGGCAACCCTGACTGGATCCGAACCCAGCCGGGTTTTCTCCGACCCTGAACCGCGAACCGGAAATCCTGGTCCTGTAATGGCTGAATGTCCACGTCCCTGGTGGCCTGGGGGGGTCTTTACCGGTTCAGTTGGTGTAGCAACTGTAGGCACTCGATTGTCAGGAAATCTGAGGTCGAGGACTTTCCTTCACCGTTTTTAAGAACCAAAATTCGACGACCACCTTCTGAATTTGACTGGATCTTGATGGCCCCAAAGGGAGGATCAGCCTCTGCCTGTGCTGAATTTGGGGCTTGCCCACCCCGAGCTACTCGAGAGATAGCACGGAATATCTTCTGACATATTTCAGAACAACGTTGATCACAGCTCTCGTTCTGGTTCATATTCAGTTGGGAACAGAAGGAGAAAATGAATGGGTAGCTTTAAGTTTTGAATAAAATGATCACAAGGTGAAGAGCAAGTGAGGCGCGTAAAGCTCTGGACTCCGTCGAGTTTTTATACCCATGGATTGGAATAAGGATTACTTAATAGACTAGTTCTCATGATCCTTGTGTGGAAAACCAAGTAACTTTTTTTTTTTTTTTTATAAGTCGTGCATAAGTCACGAGAGAATATGAGGTGAGATTCCCAGGGAGTTTTCGTGAAGAGTTCGGCTTCATCGACATTTCCAAGTCGTCCAACGATTCGTGATTGAATCCGCGCTTTCGCTGTCCGTGGATAATACGGAACGAAGAAACCCGAGAAATGTCATGATGGAGAATAATCCAATGGGACTACTACGGATTAGGGTAAGCTTTAGAGCTGTGAGACACGATGCGGCAGAAGTTTCAACAAAGGCAAAAATCATGAGCAGCATCAGTAAAGCAGATTGAAATGGAGGGGTGGGAATTGGATTCTGCACGTGTTGCTGATATGTTTGACAAAATGAGCCATTTTCGTTTTCTATCCACCGATTGGAGCTGGACGCTTTGGTGACATCCCACTCAAGCATCATCATTCTCTCCTTTGCATGGTAATTATTTTGTTGGATGCTTTTTGGGAGAAGCGAAAAAGCAGGAACAGGACGTTGGTTTTGGCATCATGAATTTGTTCGTGCTTTAACGAGGGCCTGCAAGATTCTGTGGGGATGGCGGAGCATTGCTTTCCCAGAAGTGTGAACGCATTCGGTTCTTTCAATCGCTATTGTTGGAGTGGCAAGAAATAGGAACTAGCCTAGACACCGAACCTCCGAAAGATGGATGAGGTTTGGAACCAGTTCTTTCCTGTATCTGTTCCCTGTTTCTCTTTTAGGCCACTTCCTCCTTTTGCGGTTTTATATTTAGTACTATATCTAATACAAGTGCATTTGAACCAAACTATGTAACGAACTGATGACTGATAAATGTATGGATTTCATCTTGTTCCAAAACTAGCCATTTGATAATTCATCAGAGTCAAATTCCTTGTCCTTCGTTAGTTGTAATTGACTTCTTAGTGATTCAATAGTCAGAAAGTTGAAAATTGAACCAGAAGTCGAACTAGGAACTAAGACAAGGTGTGCTTACAGATTTCTGTTTTTCTTATCACATATTAATGTTTTGTTCGACAACTATCGGCCGCCCATCCTTCGTAATGATCTTTTGGTTTGATTACTTTCTTCCCGTTTTCTGGAGCAATCTCTTTATTGGATCATGTTCTTGATTTAAGGGAAAGAAAATGAGTAAAAGAGAGGAAAGTCATAGAAATAGACTAGACTCGAAACTTCCACAAGCAAGTTGAGAGGAAAGGTTCCAAAAAGTAAGAACAAGTTGCAGAGTCTGAACGACTCGAAAGGAGAATAAGAGATCAATCGAGAACTCCAACTTGGAAAGAAAGTTGGTAGCATAACAGAGCTAAGGCCACAAGGGTCGAGCCCTCATTAGATCCGACAACGGCCGCGGCGACCTTGCATGGTCGGTTGCAAGGGATAAAGTAATCATGAACCCCCGTGACTGGCCAAAGGTCAAAGGAAAGAAAAAGGAAAAAAACACAAAAGGAAATAAAAGTAAAAAGAAAAAAGAAAAAATTATTTAAAAAGTGTAAAAATTACACACGTCAGCTCTGGCCATATCATGAAGGATGGCTAGCTTGCATCTATGTCACTAATTTTCAGTCAAAATTGGTCAGAATGGCTAAACTAACAAGTCGTCAAAAGGTTTAGGGCTAAATTGACACAAATGAAACATTTAGGACTATATTGGCAAATCATTAAAATATTTAGGTTTAAATTGGCATAATTAAAATGTTTATAACCAAGTTAGCTACCGTCCAATAGGTTTAGGATTTTTTGAACACCTTTTCTAGCAAGATCATGAGCAGCATCCGAAAAGGAGGGATGAGAATTGGATTCTCTTTGACAAAGCGAGCCATTTTTTAATCCACTGGTTGATGAGAGATGGGTTTTCTGGGATAACTCCTCACAAGAATCATCATTTCCTCTTGCGGGCACCGATAATCAGTGATCTGAGAGTTTATCCAAATTTACATGACGTGCATTAGAGATCAAGTATACTACTGCGCACTTGCGTTGTCCTTATATATGAATTACTCTAACTCAAAAGGGTCTGGAACCCAACCAATCCAGTCCTAAACTTTATTTAACAATGTTTTGTGCACACGAAGGCATATATCGTAGATATAAGTTCCTGAAAGAACTTCGGCATTCGAAACATGGGCAATTACAGTAGTTATTCCCTGTTCCATACATTCAAACAACTATGTTCCGTCTCCTCAAATATATTTTTAAACACCCTCAAAAGCAAAAGGCTCATCTCCCTGGTTTCATGGTCCAAAGGATTCTCTATCATTATGGTAAAATCCAGTAGAGTGGACTTATCCATTTAACGAGGCTCGAGCCCAAATGTTTATGAATTGTACTGCGAGAGCCATCCCATATGTTTCGTCCATAGGCCGAGTACACTCATAAAGAACAAGAAATGGTCTTTTTATTTAGACATCATACACCAGCATATGTACTAATGGAAATTACAAGATTTCAACCAACCCCAGAACCATAGCACTGCTCTATTCCAACTTTAGAATATTTGGAAAGGTTACATATTATTTGCCATAGAAAAGATGAAAACTGAACCCATTGTTGTCATCCCAGAAGTAATTATTCAAGAGGCTCATCTCAGCATGAGCCATATCATACATTCAATAACCCCCAAAGATGCAATTCAGACAACGACCACCACTTGCAAACTCAAAATTCAGAACTTGTAAGCTGAAACTTTTATTCCCGATCATACCTTTTCTCATCAAGACTTGAGGCTTGAGATGAGTATTCACTTCCAAACTTTAGGTGGGTCTTAACTCTTCACTTTGACGAAAAACCGCCACCGCCGCCAGCACCACGACCACCACCACCCATGGTTGAAATTCTTTGGAACTTCTTCTTGGCTCGGGTAATATAATCCGCAAACTGATCGTGCCTGGTATCCTTCGGAGGCATATGAGTCTTCCCTCCACTGGTATCCTTCGTAGGCATATGAGTCTTCCCTCCACCAACAGTTGTCATTGACCTCATCTTGAGCCACGTCCTGTTGATGTAGGTAGTTGACTTCTGATCGATATCATGTTCGCTTCCCTTGCTTTCTTGATCAACACCCAAAGTGCTCTCGAACTTGGGTTTATTAGCCCCTGAACCCGAGGTTGAGGACTTTTCTTCGCCATTTTTAACAACCACGTCAGTCCAGTGACCAACTGCTGGTCTTGACTCTGGAGGATTGGGCGCTTGCCTGCCCCGAGCTATTCGACGAATACCACCGAACATCTTGTCACATAATCCAGAAGAACGTTTTTCACACTTCTCATTCTTGTTCATATTCGGTCAGAAACAGAAGGAAAAAACGAGAAAGGGTAGTTTTGAGTTTTGAAGAAATGATCACGAGATGAAAACCAAGTGCAGCTCATAAATCTCTGAACTACGTCGAGTTTTTATACAAATGGAGTAGAATAGGAGACGGGTTGGAAGGAAGAATGGGATAACGATTGCTTAATAGACAAGTTCTCATGATCCTTGTGTGAAAAACCAAGTCATTTTTTATAAAGTGGGGGAATACAAGGTGAGATTCGCAGATAGTTTTCTTAAAGAGTTTTGACTTTATCAATCTTTTCCAAGGGATCCAACGGCTCGTGATTGAATCCGAGATTTCTCTATCCGTGGATTACCTTGAACGAAGAAATTCGAGAAATGTCGTGATGGAAAATACTCCAAAAGGATTATGAAGGATCAGAGTAGCTTTAGAGCTGTGAGACACAAGGTGACAGCAGATTCAACATGGGCAAAATCATCAGCAGCATCTGAAAAGCATATTGAAAAGGAGGGGGTAAGAATTGGATTCTGCAAAAGTCGATGAAATTTTGACAAGGCGAGCCATCTTTTCCCCTATTGATGGATGAGAGCTGGGTTTTCCGGGAACGCTCTGCTCAAGAATCATCATTGCCTCTTTTATTTAGATGGCAATTGAGTAACTGGTTTGTTGGGTGCTTTTTGGGAGAGGAGAAAACGCACGAACCGGACATTTGTTTTGGCATCTTGTATAAGTTCATGCTATCTCTGTGACTGGCACAACATTGCTTTGTGGTTTCAGTTTCTCTTGATGCCTAGAAGAAGTTTGGAACCAGTTCTTTTCCAGTATCTGTTCTCTCTCTTTTCCTTTCAGCAACTTTTATCTTGACTTTATATCTCAATATATCTCTAATTGATACGCTTATAACAAATTTACCCTAAACTAATTTTTTTCATAACTAAAAACCCTACATAGATACACCTCTTACAAATTTACCATTCATTAAATTTTATTAAATTTTATCATTAAATTACTGAATTAAATAACACATGTCCATTGATGGATGTACCAATTTATTCTTCATTTATTATAAGTACACCAGTTTTGTGATTTTCCATGATATAAATCCAATTTAAGAGAAGCTAACAAAATTTATCATAAATGAAACAGTATGAGATTTTTGGTGATCAAAAAATTAATTTGAAGTAAATTTGTCACATATATACCAATTGGAGTTTTTCGTAGTATTAATCCATTTACTTTATGGGGTCATTTATCTAGTACAAATGCATTTGAACCAAACTATTCCATGAATTTCAAAGGGTCATTTATCTAGTACAAATGCATTTGAACCAAACTATTCCATGAATTTCAAATTGATAAATGCATACGTGAGGTAAACAGAACAGACAAACTCGAACTCAATCGTGTACTTACTAGCCAATTGATAGTTCAACAGAGAAGACAATCAAAATCCTTTACCTTCGTCTGTTAGATATAATTTACATTTGTACTAATTCAATAACCAGAAAGTCAAAGTATAAACAAAAGCTGATCTGGGAACTAAACTACGGTGTGCGCACAGATCTCTGTTTATTTTCTTTATTTAAAAAACTATAAACCACCCATCCCTCGTTGTAGTCTTTTTGTCTGATTATTTTGTTCCCGTGGCAATCTCTTCATCGGCTCACCTTCTAGGATTTTGGGGAAAGAAAATGAATGAAAGAGAGGAAAATCATAGAGGAAAATAAAGTAGACCTGAATCTTATCCAAGCAAGTAAAGAGGAAAGGTTCCCAAAAAGCAAGAACAAGTTGCGGAGTGGAGACGACTCGAAAGGGAAAAAGGAAATCGATTGAGACATTAAAAAGGAAAAGAAAGTCAGTAACGTAACAGAATAAAACTCAGGTGTTCGCAGGGAAAGAATCAGGTTGGCTTACCAAGCCAACAGGATCACCAATTCGCCATTACGGTGGCCCAGCAGATCAAGACGGAATAAGATTAGAAAATCACAAGATCCAATATACTCTAGTATTGAATGAAAAGATTACCATAAAGAGAACTATATTAAACACAGAGTATCTAGCCATGCAAAACTCAGCTTGGTTAATGCACAAGCTAATTTATAACATCTTGGTGACAACACCATTTTACAGCAAGCTCAAGATCATGTTGGAACTGACTGCTTTGGATTTTCTACCATATCATCACTTGAGCCAATCACTCAAAGACTACAGCAAAATTTCTTTCCCTCCAGACAGACCTAAGGTATTAGTTACCCAAAATAATTACACCAATTACAGGTTCAATCACTAATCACAACTTTTGACTGCATCCCAGATGCTCTCAAGCCACCCTCCCTCCACGGAAGTGATAAGCCCAATGCTCACACAAACCTTAGCATAGCCACAGCCATTAGAGTGGCAGCTCTGAAGTAAATCTCGCTCACACTTTTATCCACTTTCTTCACCATCTCATCTTCATTCAAGCTCATTTTTCCAGAATTTTTGCCAATGTAAATAACCGTGTCCCTCAGTCTATTCACTGCTGAGGACAACCAAACCAGTCCAAACCCAAACCCGGTGCTTAGGAGTTTGGATGCACAAAAAGGAACACGTCCACAGGCCACCTTACAGATAACAGAAAAGAGAACAGCAAAGCCCGTACCAGCAATGCCTGCAGAGAACTGGTTCAGGAGCTCAGGAAGTTCCGGTCCAGCTTTCTTGAGTGAACTGACTGCAGTTTTCCCCTGCCGTTTCTTGTCCACCAGGATGGATAGAAGGCTTTCACACGCGTGGAAGTAATTTCTCTTGAACAGATCTCTCTCTCTACCCACTTTTCTGCTGGTCTTTTTCCTTGATAATTGCTTGAGCTTCTTCTTTTCAGGACTGAAAGATCACAACACAATCAAACAAGCAGTAAGGATCATGCTATTTCATATATAACTAAAACTACTGGAAAGGACTTTTTTTAAACTAAAGCAGCACAACAATCAAAACAGATAGGCAATATCCAACAAAGGGAGTTCAAAAAATAATTGTGTTGGACTGCTTAACCAATGATGATCAGCATGTTAATCAGTTATCAAGAATCAAAGGCAGACATACTCCTTTTTTAGCATAGACTATTTGACCTCTCTTCCCTTGTGACTAGAAACGCTCGTTGTGACAACCTCTGAGTTGTCGCCACCTGACCCCTCTTGCTACCACAGTAGCACCTAGTCTGGTCAGCACCAATTTCATTGAAGCAACAAAGCTCACACTCATTCACATTGGTTAATCCCGCTGAGCACACAGCTGCGAACTTCACTACTTCTAAAAGTAAATATCTGGAGCCAGTGTCTGCATTTTTCCTTTTTTCATTTGGCAGATACAAGCGGAATTGAGTCCTTTATGATCAGCGAAGATAGGTAGTCCAATGGTAATCTGCGCTAGGAAATGGGCAGAACCTTACATTTTATACTCATTGAGGCCGAGCAAATTAGGCTAACCATCCAAGTAATCCCTCAAATCAACAACTCTTGCTAAATCACACAATTTTCCACAAATATAGTTCAACAATTATGAGTAATCACCAGTAAAACTCTATCCATCATGGTGGACATTAGAGCAAGGAAAAGTGAGCATCTTATTATCATACTATCTGCACCAATTCAAATCACAATACGAGGAATGAGAAACACAGGGCAAATAAACTTTTTCTGGTACCAAATATTGTTTCCATTGGTCATCTGACCAACACAACAATGCTCAGAAAATGTGGATCAATATAAGTTATTCAAAGACTATACTAACACATATAAACCTTGCACTCTGTGATGTTAAAGAAAAATATCATGACACTGCTAATTCTGACTCGATCAATAATTGAAAAAAACTAGATATTTTACAAGTTTAGCACCAAATTACCTTTTTACAGGAGCAACTGCATTAGCTTCAAGCTTCAAGGAAGACCCATGGATGTTAGTCCTTGGTTTGTCAAAGATTTCCCTGAAAATTTTACCAGTCATAACATCCATTAGCCCACTAGTAGTAGCCTCAAATAGTAAAGGACAGGACCGCCAACTCTGACATCCAAATAAATGCATACGCACTTATCCTATAAACTTCCAACTCCAATGCATTGTCATGATACAAGCAACAGAAGAAATAAACTGTACCATATGATAGAGGGTAAATGTGAATTTAAGTGAAAAAGAAGATCCAGAGAGAGAGAGAGAGAGAGCACTCTATCAGCTCAAGCTCTAGTGATCACACATTACAAAAAGGAAAGAGGAAAGAACGTCGCTATTCAGAAAACTCCCCTTAAAGCATCATTAAGCATATGAGGTGGTTGTTGTCATACCTTCTGAAGTAAGGAACTGGCATCGAAAGCTTTCTCCCTTGTGTTAAGTTCCTCGATAGGTAAAACTCCGCTACAATTGAGAGGAGATCCTTCATCTCAGCCCCACTAGCTGCGATCAAGACTCTTCCATCGGAGTTAATGATTATTTTTGAATTTCGGACCAAATCTCCCATGAAATCTGAGAGAGTGCTCTGAGTGGAAAATTGAAAGTTAGGGTAGACGAGAGAAGGAATGATGGGTAGGCGATGCATGTCAGTTTCCACTGAGTGAAGACCCGTTAAATCAGATACTGGAGACATATCTAGTCCAGCCTTTTCAGCCCAACTCAATCCAGAGATGCTAAACTCAAAGACTTCTCTCTGCATGGTGGATTGTTCGGCAATTCCAGTGCCTAGGGGCCCAGTAGTTGAGTGGACATCTGCAATCATAATAAATAAACCATTACTTGACCATCCCCTCTCACGACAAGTAACCTGTTTAACTGCAAAGAGCACTACAACACATGTCCTTCAAAAGCTATATTGTGTTCTTTAGAAGCAGATCTTGGTTTCAGTGATCTCCTAAATCTATATCAATGGTTCAGCACTTTAGCCAGTTCTACCAACCCAACAGTAATCCCCCATTTGTTGTTGAAATTCAGTTTCCATGAATTTTCTGACCATACAAATGCAAGTGCCATGACTAAATTGCTAGTTCAGTTTCCATTAAGCTTATGATTCTACAAATTCATGTGGCCTAATATAATTGCTTATACCGTCAAGCACTTGTAAATGGATTCAAATTCAGATTCTTAAGTTGTTTTGTGGTAAGATGATTTAATACTGTAAGGGTGATAAATAATAGTGGCCCCAAAAAATTTCATTATCTCTGTCGCATGAAGGGTGAGATTTTCACCAAATGAAATCAATGACTTGAAGCTTGTAATCAACAAATTTACATGAAGAAATAAATTATACCCAGAAGGAACGCGAGCACTTTATTTCAAGGTCTCTCCTTTTGGACAAGCTGACATATAACGTGAATTGATTTATTAAAAAAAAAAAAAAGGAGAGATCTTCAACTAAGTATTACGTGCATACCTTGCAAATCTAGAATCACTGCCTCCTTGAATTGATTAGGACGGAGGGTCATGGATCCCAATCTTATCATGTCTTGTCTTGTCCCAGCAGCAGGCAAAATTGGCTGAAGATCCTGCACTTTCCATAATTAGATTTCCCAATGCAGGATGCAAAATAACAAGGAACCGACACCTGACCAACATTAGCCATTTCTATAATCTAACATAGAACAAAAGAAAATCCCGAGCAAACATCAGATCGAAACCACCTAAAACAATTGAAGAGTTCAGAATGAACAAAGACAAAGCTTCGCAACGTGCAAACACCAATGAAAAGCACAGTTTAATTGCAACTTCGCAACCCTGTTGAAACCCGAAATCACCAAGCTTCGAGCATCAACCCACGGAGGTCAAGATGGAGATGTAAAATTTCAATCTTTTAGACAAAGAGTGGTGAAAAAACAAGAAACTCGCGATCAAGAGATCTTACATAGATGAATCTCCTAGAAAACCAGATTTCTGCAACACATCAGAGGCCCAGTCAACGAAGTGCCCAGTGCAGCATCAAAACTCACAAAAGCTACAGCTAACGACGAGCTACAGAGCTAAAACACCACACGACCCAATCAAGACCGAACGCCAGGCAGCAAGCACGGAGCCGCCACGACAACAGAACGAAATCGAGAACGCCACACGAGAATTAACCGACGGAAACCATTCAACGCGCCTCGGCAATCCCTAGGCACGAAACCCAGTTCGAATCCGCGACGGACGGAATCGAGAGGGAACCGAGAGAAGTCGAGACTCACCCTGACGACTCTACTCGCGCCCTGCTCCTGACCGAGAACGAGGCCCGGAGGATAGCCATGCGAAGCCATCAAGCAGAGCTCCGCCATCATCGCCCACGCTAGAGAGATAAGGAGGAGGAGAGACCGAGAGAGAAATTCAGCTCAGAAATTCGGAGTCTCCGACGCCATATCCCTCCCTCCGTTTTGGCTCCTTCCGCCACAGCACCACAGACTTACCCATCTTCGGACCGAACCAAAGACACTTATTTCTCTGCAAAATCCTCCCAAATGGGGGAAATCTGGAATTTCGTTTTTTCTTTTTTTCTTTTTTTTTTATCTGGTTTTCGTGGTTTTATTGTGAGGAGCGAGAGCATTGGGATTCCAGGTTGGCCGCTGGACACGTGGAGGAGGTCGATTCCCTTTTGGAATCTTCCGGAAGAGGGTCGGGTTGGGTATGAATTGGGTATGGATTGGGTGAAGCTTCTTCGCTTGTGGTTTTCGGGTTCGTTCGTGTGTGATCCCGCTTCCCCGCCGTTGATTGACCTCATGGGCGCGGCTGACCTGGGGACGGGATCTTTTCCCCGGTGGGGCCCGGTCGAATGTCATCATGCCTTGTGAAATGTGATTAAGCAAGGGCTCGCGCTTTTTTCAAGAGGTAAGTAGTTCGGGAATCTATCTAAATTCCACCTAAAATTTGAATCGGTTTTTTAATTTTTTGAACCTGAAATTTATGTTGCATATAAGAAACCTCATACCTACCTTGTCATATGTTTAGAGTTTATCCGATCCCACATGTATTATTAATTTAATGATTGCAGTAAATCATCATCGCAAATGTCTATCATTTACTACAATTTATTAACAATAAAAGAAATTGAAGCTTAGGCTAGTCATTCTAGATAACGCATTTATCATTGAACACCAAGGAATGCCACAAGATTGCTTGAAAATATAAAACAAGAAAACACAAAAGTTTATTCTAATGATAGATTCCATGTTCAAAAAATTAGGCAATCACTTTCGACGAGTAGGCTTTAGGTAGAATCAGACATACCCTGAAATCATGCTTATCCCTATTTTTTTCACCCCTTTCAATTTGCTCACCACCTTAAATTATCCCATTATCCCTTGTGGATATTGGTTTTAGCATTTTTGAAACTCAAATATTTTCAATTACAAATATCAAATATTGGGTGACTCTTGATTTGAGATTATTACTTTTATCTTTCTATTCCTCTTTTTTTTTTTTTTTGTTCGATTTCAATTTTACTAAAAGACAGATCTTCCCTTATTCCTCTCAATTAACTTTCTTTTTTTTCACCCTAATCGCTTCTTTTATGTCTATTATATTGCGGTGTTTATTTTATATTTGTCTTCTTCTAAACTTCTTTTTTATCACCCACTTGCACGGGAGTTTAACCTATCGCCTCAATATGAGCAAATACTAATCATACCGTGGAGTAGGAAAGAAATGTCATTTGCACTTTGTCTCCTTAATTCTGCTAGACTCTCCTTGCAATAGCGAATTTTTCAACTTACATACAAATTTACAATAATTTACGCTACGATTGAATACTGTGGTTAATAGTCTACCTGGCACGCGAATGAGAACATATATGTGAATAGCACGTAAATATGGACAATCATGTGCATAGTGCATGGGTATCAACAAGTATAGGGATGATATTGGTATTCAACAATGCCACGTGTTCAGTTGTCAAAATATGGTGATGGATAGTTGGTAACCGCTAATATGAGCATTAGCAAAGAATGTCTATAAAGGGATATTAAAAAGTGCTTTGAATTTTAAAATTGAAGAAGTAGTTGAGACCAAAGGGAAGGAACAGTTGCCACCTAAAAGTAAGATGGTGGGATAAGATATTAGGGAACAATTTATGCAGAGCAAGGGTAACCATATGAGAATATGGATGTGAGGTTTTTGAAGTATAAAAATGTGGAGGTAATTGACACGAGTTACTTAAAGAATTATAAGAGCAGGGAATTGTGTGAGAAGGCAAGTACCATAAACCATTATAAATACCGCCAATCATCCATCAAAAGGGCCCCCACAAAATCAAATCAAACGTTATCTTTCAATTATCTTTGTTTTTCCTATGCTATACTTTAGATTTCCTTAATCATAACTATCATATTCATGTCGTCAATTAAATTTCAACATAGTAGCTCTATGCTTTTAAGCTACGTCGTCAATTAAATTGCGAAATAATTTGTCTGAATTGTGTTACGTTATTGAGTTATGTAACTTTCAGGCCTTGTCATCAATTAAATTCTAGTTAGGTTTGAGATTGTTTAGTGTTGTTTGAATTGGAAAAGTGAATTCCCTTTTGCATGTGATGTTATTTATTTGGAGTTAGCACAAAACTTTGATCTCCTTAGATAAAAGTGGAAAAATTACTTTTGATAAAAGATATTTTGTTGTGAGAACAATTTTGACGAAACATTGATCGGTGCTTGCATTACACAATTCAAATTCCCCCATTACTAGTCCATAAACTTTGATCCTTACAACTACACGTATAAGTAAGGAAAAAATCTAAAAAACAAGCGTTAAGATCATATAATTTGATATTTTGAAAAATTATAATTGTGTGATGGACTCAATATGTTGTACGTGATCACATAAAGCAGATAGGTGGCTTTTCAAGATAATAATGCTATACAACTCAAGAACCACTCGTGACATGACAGCACGTATTCTCATCATTAGTCTTGTTATCACGGTGTAGTTGTTTGTGTTTCGCAAACTAGCTTCGACATGAACAAGGGACATTCCGATTACTTGCTCTTGCTTCCTCGTTACGACGACCACACATTGCAAGTGACTTTGTCAGTCTACATCACCGCAGCAAGTCAACCACGTAATTGCCCCCAAAAGCTACGGGTCATCAAGCACAACCTAACGCACTTAACAAGTAAACAGACGCTTATGAATCGACATCCACAATGGGGAAGCGTTTGAGACAAAAGTACCTTTTTTTTGTTTGATTGAATGACAAAAAGTACTTGGTAAGGTTCATTTTACAAACTTACGTCTAATCTAGAGAGTAATTTGATATGAAATCTGTACTTCAAGGATCATTTTGAGAATTCACGTCTACTTCACGAGGCATTTTGAGATTAGCCCAAATTAACGCATTTCGTTCCCTTAGACACCATAGTTCTTCAACCTACATGAGTTAAAACGTAGCTAATTATGTGGAGGTGGATTTTGATTGGCTTGTCTGAACTATTTGACAACCCAATAGTATTTGCTTAGCTAAAACGACATTTGTACTTATAATTACCGTTTTTCATGTTAACTCCCACTTAGATTTACTTTGACTAAAAACTTAGCGGAGGGGGGAATCTTTTGCCCTACCCGTGAAAGTTGGATGCTTTCTTTGTTTATTTGAAAAATGAGGATATTTTTATTTTCACTATATAACTTCACTTTTCTTTTGTTTGCATTTGGCCGTAAAATCATCAACAGATATCAAAAAAAAACATCGTAATCTTTTTCAAGGACAGAAATCTTCAAAATAATGGTAATGTCATTCTTTTTAATAACCCCTGCTTTTTCTTTTTTAGCGAAAAACAAAAACCCCTGCTTTTTCACGGTAAAGTTTTAGAATAAAGGGCAGAGGCCCCTAATTCTTAAGCATTCGATATTTTCTTTTACCAAATTGGATGGCGTTACGTGTGGTTTTTACGTGGCTATTAAAAGCCTAAAAATTACTCTCTCTTTTTTTAAATTTTTTAAAAAATAATATATTAATTATTTTAGAAAGGGTTACAGTCCAATGAAGATGAACGGGGAGGGCAAAAAGGCTATGGTGGCCGCAGCCACTGTAGATGGCTCTGTCCTGCGACGGCAAGAGTCTCAACAGGGATGTCGGAATTAGGAAGATTAGTGTGGCCACCATCAACACCGCCATAGTTGCAGCACACCAATAGAGAGAAAAAGAGAGGATGCGGGCGAGGGTCGGCTAGGTCTTGACTCAGCAATGGTGGTGACTCTTATTGTGGCACACCACCTAATGAGGATCCAAACTGAAAAGGTAAGAGTTTGATTTAATCACAAAAGATGAACATCTAAAGACGAAAATAACCACCGACCATGGTGGCTCCGCTGGGTAGGCTTCAGGTCTTTGAGGGAGAGGTCGGGAGTTCGAAGCCCTTGCGACGCAAGTGGCAGGAAGGCTGGTGGGCCATTAGGTGATTGACGCGTGGCGCCGGGGTGGTGGTCTCCTCGCTAGCGACACCCGGGGGTTTACGTAACGACTGTTGACCAAGGCGAAAAAAAAACATCTAAAGAGGAAAATATGAGGAATTCACAGGAAGGCAAGGCGAAAAAAAAAATATCTAAAGAGGAAAATATGAGGAATTCACAAGAAGGCATAAATACTTGTGGACTACATTAATTGATATTGTAATTAACTGAGGAAAATATGAGGAATTCACAAGAAGGCATAAATACTTGTGGACTATATTAATTGATATTGTAATTAACTGTTTTTACAGTTACAGTAAAACATGGCTGATCTAAGATGAGATATAAAGTTTCTTAATTAGTCTAATATGAGCTGGCTAGTGTGAACCGAGTTGAGCTTGGCCTGTAATGAGAAGGACTTGAGGAATTCACAAGAAGGCATAAATACTTGTGGACTATATTAATTGATATTGTAATTAACTGTTTTTACGATTCGATAAGATGAGATAGAAAGTTTCTTAATTAGTCTATATGTGGGTTGATCCATGTAATGAGAAGGACTTGATGCACGTATGCCCTTGATATATGTGGGTAATCCTTTTTCTCGCTCTATGGATCCCAAAACAGTGTTGATTTTGTGTTAATTATGTATGTTGTTCTTGTTATGGACATCTTGGGGTTGTGTGATTTACATCCAACATGTAGTGACACAAGGGGTTTACGGTTCGACTTCTCTAGCATAAAAAAAAAGAAAAAAAAAAGAAAAAAAACATCTAAAGAGGAAAATAAGAGGAATTCACAAGAAGGCATAAATACCTATAATTTTATCACAGTTCTCGCTTTTGCGATATTTTAGTTTGCTGGAGGATTTTATGTAGGAAATCCTAACAAATCTTATCCGATATTTTAGTTTGCTAGAGGATTTTATGTAGGAAATCCTAACAAATCTTATCCAAGTTGTTATCGGACTAGGAAACAAAGGGAATGGCCAATGAGCAAATATTGGGAGAGCGACTATTGGGACCCACCACCACAGTACTCTAGGCAGAATCCCTAACAATGCCTCTGGGTTCAAACTCCTTCTCTTCATGAGGGGAAGAGAACTCAAGTCAGCTGTGCTGTTGAGAGCAGGGATATTGAGAGGCCACTTTTTGTACAAGGAGATGCTCTTATTCCAGAGAGTCTTCAATACATAAGTGGTTATCACTATCTTTTCAACCCGTCCAAGAAGAAATTTTGAGTTGCTCTTTTATGAAATAGTTTGCTATTCTCAAGCGTTCTTACGAAGATTTGATATCTCCACATGAGCATTGAAATTCATAATAAGAAATAACCACGAATTCCATTTGTTCTTAAATTATCATAACGATCATCCGTCACCATTAAAACTAACTTCAAGATATTTTAGACAAGATGTGGATATGTGGCGACACATCATTTCACAACTAAAACATCAAATTTGGTGTTATTGGCAGGAAAAAAAAAAAAAAAAAGGAAGAAGAAGAAGAGGAGAAATTTCACAATATATTATATCATGTCATGTGATACATACTCAAAGTTCTTTTGGCCACATATATATACATTGCCTTTTTGGGTGACCATTTTGGTTTGACAAAAGATCGCTTCAAATGCCAAAAGTTGGCACAAAGGGCTACTTAAATTTTAAAAGTTACGAAAGTGATACTTAACTGTCAAAATCGGAGAAAAATAGGTTATTTAAGTGCCATTCCGACCAAAATCCAACCAAAACGCTAACGCGTTAATTTTCCATCAAAGCAAGTGCAAAATAGTATCGTTTTGCACGTTGATGTGGCCAGACAAATGCAAAAAGGATGTTGCTGACATGATAAAAAATTAATTTAATTTAATTTAAAACTAAATTTATTTAAAAATAAAAATAATAAAAATATTAAAAATAAAAATTATAAAAATATTTTTATTAAAATATTAAAAATAAAAATTTTAAAATATTAAAAATATTAAAAATATTTAAAAAAATTAAAAAGACGCCGCGGGTGAGGGTTGAGCCCTCAATCGCGCCGCCTCCTCACCGCCTCCTTGCTCGCCGTCGGGAAGGGCGACAACGGAGGGGGAGGGACCTTAGGGAGAGGTGGCCCTTGGCCTAGCTGGGCAAGGGCCGCTCACCAGATTTAGGCCCTCCCTCCCCAAATCGGGGAGAGGGTTTGCGGGCCCTCGTCGCCGACCCCGAGTTGACCCTCTCCCTTCCATCACTACCCTTTATCAACGGCGGTGTGGCTGAGGGCTTAATTGCCTTCCTTTTTGTTTTTTTTTTTTTTTAATTTTTTTTGTTTTAATTTTTAATTATTTAAATAAATTTTTAAATTTTTTATTTTTTTAAATATTTGTATTTGTATTTTAAAATATTTTAAATAAATTTAATTTTAAATTAAATTTAATTAATTTTTATATTAAATTTTTACTACGTTAGTACCAAAACAACGCACTCACTTCACCGAAAATTGACACATCAATGTTTTTGTCACATTTACTTAAGTGATTCATTTTTCTCAAATTTTGATATTTAAGTGCCACTTTTGTAACTGCCGAGTGTTATTTTGGTTTTCTCCTCTCGAAGTCGTACGGCGGCAAGAGCGCCTGTCACCACATGCCACAAAATATAAAAAGATTACATGAGGTGGGGACGCGTATAAATAAACGACTTCCCTTTACCAAAAAAAAAAAAAAAAAGTAAAAAAATAATAAAAATAAAAATAAACGACTCCCCACCCCGCTTTTATGTCTTCTGCTGCGGGAGTCGTTTCGTCACTTTTCCTTTCTCTCTCCTCTCTTTTTCTCTCTTCTCGCTCTCGCAATCGGAAGAAAGCTACCCGAAAATCGCCCTTTCCGGAAATCCCCAATCGCAAACCCTAGATTCTCTCGCCGGCCGGAAATCCCCAATTGGATTCGCGGAATTCCTTGCATGGGAAAGGTGCCGGACGACGCCTCGAAGGCCTCTTCGTCTTCCTCCCCTCCGCTCCCCTCCGCCGCCTCCTCCTCCACGTCGATCACCGACACCATCAATGGCTCCCATCACTTCCAGATCAACGGGTACTCGCTGTCCAAGGGGATCGGGATCGGCAAGTACAAGGCCTCCGACACGTTCACCGTGGGCGGGTACCAGTGGGCCATCTATTTCTACCCGGACGGGAATAGCGTGGAGGACAATGCGGAGTACGTGTCCCTGTTCATTGCCCTGGCCAGCGAGGGATCCGACGTGAGGGCGCTCTTCGAGTTGACGCTGTTGGATCAGAGCGGGAAGGAGCGGCACAAAGTGCACAGCCATTTCGGGCGGACGCTCGAGAGCGGGCCCTGCACTCTTAAATACCGCGGTAGCATGTGGTGCGTGCTTTTTAGATTTTGGTCTCTTTATTTTTCTTTCGAAACCCTTTTACCTGGATTTTCAATAATGTTATGTTGTGTGAGAGTCCGGTGGTTTGGTGGTTTTCGGGTGTATGATTGAGGGTTTTATGTAGGATTGTCTCCTATATATGGGTTTTTCCAGCATCTCCTATTTATGTTTGTTCAATTGCTAAATTATTCAGTCGCATTCGTTACAGATCGCATTTATTTATAGATTGGAATTCTTACGTATGGTTGACTTACTTTGTTTCACAACAATTAGAATTTTTCTTAGGAATGTTAGCAAATGATGTATGGCATAAGGTGTAGTGTACCGTTGGAAGAGTAGGTATTTAGTGTACCGTCGGAATAGTAGTGTACTGACAAATGAACTTCATTTAGAGTTGGAGGTCTTTGTGATCTTGATCTGTTAGGGTGCCTTTTGTGCTTTTTTACATGGTTGGGGCCATCTGCTGGAACATCATCTATTGCTTGATCATTCAGAAAATAATTGTTGGACTGGCAGATTGGCGATTTCTAATGGCTGTCCACATTTGTGCCGCACAAGAAGCTTTTAGGAGTACATATGATGCAAGTTGGTATTTTGACGTAAAAGGACATATATGGTGGAATAGATAGATGAAACTATTGGTTAACTGGATTTGGAGCTTTGAGAGAGTTTGAAAGGTTGATGTTGGTGCTAGAACAAATGTCTTACATATTGGACTGCCCACAGCTTGCTGTATTTGTTAGGATAAGATGTTATTTTTTGTTGCAAGAGTGTTGGACATTTAATGTCCATCACTCTATTGAGGTAAGCTTGCGCTTGGGAAGCAGTTTAATTTGTGGGATGATTAGATGCATGGCTGAGGTAAGTTATGAATTTATGGGTGGGCTTGTTGATTTGAATAGTTGCTGAAATCCGTTTGAGTTGTTCAGTAGTTTATTAAATCTTTCTCCAAGTCTCTTCTACATATCCCTTTTGATATCTCCTAGGCCCCTTTGAAGCATGTATCCCATAAACATGTGGCGTAGGCCTCATTTGCCTGGGTGTGTAGACTATCATTTTTCATCTCCCTAGTAAATTTAAGGTAGTAAACTTTTGTATCTCTTTCCCACCACATAACACTACAAGTTCACGGTCTTAATTTGGTGCTTTTTGTGGGCAATTGGATTGATAGAGAGATGCAAGTACAGACCTGGTTCCTAAATTTGTTGCGATTTATTTAATACTTCAACCAAATATACCTGATTGTTGAATGGGTTTTTCCATAAGGCTATCAAATGGGAAATCAAGGTCATTGATTGTGATTTTTAATGATAGATCACCTAGTTACCATTCTTGTTAGGTTTGACATAACACTTTCAAAATGATATTGTTTGTTCGGTGGATGCATTTCTTTTGTTTCTCAAATTTCATCTTTGTTATCTTTCATCTGAAATTTAGTAAGTCTCTAGCGTTTGATGACCTATCTTCATGAATTGCTGTAGGGGCTATCAACGATTTTTCAAGCGAAGTCTTCTTGAGACGTCGGACTACCTCAAAGACGATACTATTTCAGTACATTGTATTGTTGGTGTTGTTAGATCACTTACAGAAGGACCAAAGATTTTCTCCATACCTGTTCCACCTTCTAGCATAGGCCAAGATTTTGGCAAGCTTTTGGAGAGTGGGAAAGGAGCTGACGTAAGTTTTGAAGTAGATGGTGAAGTTTTTCCTGCTCACAAGCTGGAGCCATCAGTTTTCAAGGTCTTAACTTTGCTGCCTTCATCTGTATTCTTTGTAATGGAATTTGTTTGAGTTGGTTTATGTGCTTTCCGCATCTAGATTCTGCTCTTTCATGTTTAAATTGATTATGTCCTAGGTTGAGTCTACTCCAGTTATCCCCTCACACGTGGCATCATCACATATGTTCAGTGATGTCAACTATTCTTTTGTCAAACATAGGAATCATTTGTGTGTTGTCTTTGTTGGTTGAACTTAGTGTTATTAATTTAGGTGGCTTAAGTATTTGAGTGCTATTGGGCAAAGATTTAGCAATTAAAGGCAGCAATTTCTTTTTCAGAAAGGGTTTTACAAGAGTTAAATGGTGAATATGGTGCTTATTTTTTACCGAGTGTACAGTGAAATGTACTGTGTGGTCAAGGATATTCTGAGGTATACAGTCTCCTCGAAGGTTTTACTTTCTCATTGATGAACAACACGAGCAACCTGCCCCTACAACCCCCGGTTATTAAATTACGTTTGCTACATTGATAATAGCATATGTGATGAGTTAACATGCAGGGATGCACTGAGGCAAGGTGAGTTTTGTATTGTGCGTGTTTAGGACCGCCTTCGAGGCGAATTTGTGTCTTAATCGGGGTTTAGGGTTTTGACTCACTGAGATTTATCTCACCCTGTCATGGTTTACCTTTTTCAGGCCCCTAGTATGGAGATAAGTCCCACTCATTTTGGGTTTCCGCGGGAGATAGACTACGAGTCTACCTTCTTCCCTATTCCTGGGACTACCCAGACGCGCGAGTTATTGGTGACCACGATTTGGGTCGATAAGGGTCTCCTTCATTTGGTACCTTATCGCTACAAAGCGTGGCTCATTAATGAGCGTAATGGTGCTCGGGAGAGTCTCTTGCAGGATTTTGATGGACTGCCCGCCGAAACAGAGGATGGTGGCGTGAAGGATCCTGAGCCTGAGTCGGAGGAATCCGGGGTATAGGTTGCTTAGGCGTTTCTTTTTGAAACAGACTTGTGTATTTGAACTCGTAGGACTGACTTGGTATAAATATAAATATGTAGTTTGTGAAAAATGGTGTGTTTTTACTATCCCGTGTTTGATTATTGGTCGGGTGTTTATTTAATTTGCTTCCGCATGTGCTTAATTGAAAGATAAAAGGAATGGTAGGCAATGCATTCTGGAACGTCACATTTTTAATCGATCATGTGCGCGTGTCCGGAGTTCGGGCATGACATTCTTGACATTAATTTTGTTAGTACAGATAGTTATTTATGTTTTGCAAACTAGCTTGGACATGAACAAGATATTCTGATTACTTTCTCTTACTTCCTCGTTACAACAAACACAAATCACAAGTAACTTCGTTAGTCTAAATCACCGCAACGAGTCGACGACATGATTGTCCCAGAAGCAACGAGTCATCAAGCACAAACCTAACACGTTTGACAAGTAAAAAGACACTTCTAGATTAATGTACCCATTGGGAGGCGTTTGAGACAAAAAGTACTTTTCAAGGTTCATTTTGAGAACTTGCGTCTAATCTAGAGAATAATTTGATATGAAATCCTGCCTTGGAGACTATTTTGCGAGTTCATATCCACTTCACGAGACATTCTAAGATTAACCCAAATTAAAGTGTTTCATTCCCTTAGACACTATAGTTCTTCAACATACATAAGTTAAAACGTTGCTGATTAATCTCATGTGGTCAAACATCCTAAATGGAGGTGGATTTTGATTGGCTTGTTCGGGCTATTTGACGACTCGATAATATTTGATTGATTAAAAAAAAAAAAACCTCTAAGAATATTTAGACAAGTCTTCTTATGTGAAAGATTGACTTTCACGTGCATTAGGAATCATCGTTAATTCCACAAGTCAGTCTCTCTTACGTGAGATTATCATACTCATCTATCTTACTTATATTGAACTTAACAAGGCCAAATGCTGGAAAAAAAAAAGAGAGTATAGACTTACACAAAAAAGTCACCATTTTCAAAACGGACAAAAGAAAAACTCCAGCTTTTGCTCATGGGACAAAAGTAAAGTATCAATCTGGAAACCTTTTTGCCCAGCCAAGCTTATGGCGAAGCCGACACGGCAAATGACGATGACGCGTGCAGATGACGCGTCATGGTAACATTTACAATAAGATGTCGTTTTGTAACGAATCTAAGATGCTATCCAGCTTGGCTCCTTCTGTACACGTTTTGTAGATGTCGCCAATTTAATTTTGCTTAACTAAAACGACATTTGTACTTGTAATCACCGTTTGTCATCTTAACTCCCACTTAGATTTACTTTGACTAAAAAGTTAGCGGAGGGGAATCTTTTGCCCCAGTGAAAGTTAGATGCTTTTTTTTTTCTTTTTTTTTTTCATTTGAAAAATGAGGATATTTTTGTTTTCAATGTATAACTTCACGTTTTTTTGCTTGTTTGCATTTGGCCATAAAATCATCACCAGAAATCAATAAAATAAAACATCGTAATCCTATTCAAGGGCAGAAATCTTCAAAATATTGGTAAAGTCGTTCTCTTTAATAACCCCTGCTTTTTCACGGTAAAGTTTTAGAATAGAGGCCAGAGGCCCCCCTAATTCTTAAGCATTCGATATTTTCTTTTGCCGGATTGGGTAGCGTTACATGTGGTTTTTACGTGGCTATTAAAAGCCTAAAAATTACTCTCTTTTTTAAAATTAAAAAAAATTAATTATTATTTTTTTTAGAAAGGGTTACATTCTAATGAAGATGAACTGGGATTCGCCAGGTGGCCACTCTTCCAACATGGAAGGGGGAGGTGAGGGGTTCAAATCCCCACCTTCTCGTAGGGGATGGGGTGGAGATGCGTAAGTTTTAGGAGTGGGTTTCGACTTCCCGCCTAGCGAGAAGCGGCAAAAGTGAGAAATGAGTGTAGAATATCGTAAAATAGACCGAGACAAAAAAAAAAAAAAAAAAAAAGAATGGGGAGGGCAAAAAAGCTATGGTGGCCGCAACCACTGTAGATGGTTCTATCCCAGCACGACGAGAGTCTCAACAGGGATGTCGGAATTAGGCAAATAAGTGTGGCCACCATCAACATCGCCATAGTTGCAGCACACCAATATAGAGACAAAGAGAGGATGGGGGTGAGGGTCGGCTAGGTCTCGACTTGGCAATGGTGGTGACCCTTGTTATGGCGGCCACCTGACAGGATCCAAATTGCAAAAAGTAAGAGCTTGATCCAATCTCAAAAGATGAACACCTAAAGAGGAAAATAGGAGGAATTCACAAGAAGGCGCAAATGCCTATAACTTCATCACAGTTTTCGCATCTGTGATATTTTAGTTTGCTCGAGGATTTTATGGAGAAAACCCTAACAAATCTTATCCAAGTTGTTATTCCAAAAGCAACCGCTCCATGTTTGAAAATGTAGTTCGGTGGATGTTTTGTGCAAAGGAAATAATGTGTTGAATTGAGGGGTCACCTTTTTGTACAAGGAGATGCTCTAATTTCATAATGCCTTCAATGCACAAGTGGGCGTCGCTATCTCTCCAACTGGTCCAATTGAAGAGATTTCCAATTACTCTTTTACAAGACAATTTACTATTCTCAAGCACTCTTCACCGGGATTTGATGTCTCCACACGAGCACTGAAATTTATAATAAGAAATGATCATGAATTCCGTTTGTTCTTAAATTATCGCAACAATCATTTGTTATAATTAAAACTAATTTCACAATATTGTAAATAAGATGTGGATACGTGGTGACACATCATTTCACAACTAAAACATCAAATTTAGTGTTATTGGTGGCAGAAAGAAGAAAAGAAGAAAATTCACGACATATTATATCATGTCATGTGATATCATATCATATCATTTCACAACTATATATATATGCATCGCCTTTTTGGGGGTGACCATTTTGGTTTTCTCCTCTCGAAGTCGCACGGCGGCAGCAGGGGGGCGCCTGCTTCACCACATGCCACAAAAGATTACATTATAAATAAACGACTCCCCACCCCGCTTTCATGTCTTTTGCTCCGAGAGTCGTTTCGTCACTTTTCCTTTCTCTCTCCTCTCTCTTCTCGCTCTCGCAATCGGACGAAACCCTACCCCAAAAATCCCCCCCCACCCCTCCCGGAAATCCACAATCGCAAACCCTAGATTCCCTCGCCGGCCGGATTCCTCCCTCCCGGCGATCCCCATTCGCCCCCTCCGAATTGAAGCCGGAATCGGGGGCTCCCCCGGCCGATCCCCAGATCCCCCCTCCCCCCTCCCCCGCGGCGGCCGTCCCCGTCCGCTCCCAATTTCTGCGAGTCTGGATTCGTCGGGGCTTCGCGGGGTCCGAACCTCGATTCGCGGAATTCCTTGTATGGGAAAGGTGCCGGACGACGCCTCGAAGGCCTCTTCGTCTTCCTCCCCGCCGCTCCCCTCCGTCGCCTCCTCCTCGACGTCGATCACCGACACCATCAATGGCTCCCACCACTTCCAGATCAACGGGTACTCGCTGTCCAAGGGGATCGGGATCGGCAAGTACAAGGCCTCCGACACGTTCACCGTGGGCGGGTACCAGTGGGCGATCTATTTCTACCCGGACGGGAAGAGCGTCGAGGACAATGCGGCGTACGTGTCCCTGTTCATTGCCCTGGCCAGCGAGGGATCCGACGTGAGGGCGCTCTTCGAGTTGACGCTGTTGGATCAGAGCGGGAAGGAGCGGCACAAAGTGCACAGCCATTTCGGGCGGACGCTCGAGAGCGGCCCTTACACTCTTAAATACCGCGGTAGCATGTGGTGCGTGCTTTCTAGATTTTGGTCTCTTTATTTTTCTTTCGAAACCCTTTTATCTGGATTTTCAATAATGTTATTTTGTGCGAGAATCCGGTGGTTTGGTGGTTTTCGGGTGTATGATTGAGGGTTTTATGTAGGATTGTCTCCTATATATGGGTTTTCCAGCAGCTCTTATTTATGTTTGTTATATTGCTAAATTATTCAGTCGCGTTCGTTACAGATCGCATTTATTTATAGATTGGAATTCTTACGTATGGTTGACTTACTTTGTTTCACAACAATTAGAATTTTTCTTAGGAATGTTAACAAATGATGTATGGCATAAGGTGTAGTGTACCGTTGGAAGAGTAGGTGTTTAGTGTACCGTCGGAATAGTAGTGTACTGACAAATGAACTTCATTTAGAGTTGGAGGTCTTTGTGATCTTGATATGTTAGGGTGCCTTTTGTGCTTTTTTACATGGTTGGGGCCATCTGCCGGAACATCATCTATTGCTTGTTCATTCAGAAAATAATTGTTGGACTGGCAGATTGGCGATTTCTAAAGGCTGTCCACATTTGTGTCGCACGAGAAGCTTTAGGAGTACATATGACGCAAGCTGGTATTTTGACTTAAAAAGACATATATGGTGGAATAGAAAGATGAAGCTATTGCTTAACTGGATTTGGAGCTTCTAGAGAGTTTGAAAGTTTGAAGTTGGTGCTAGTACAAATGTATTACATATTGGAATGCCCGCAGCTTGTTGCATGTGTTAGGATAAGATGTTATTTGTTTTTGCGAGTGTTGGACATTTGTTGACTATCACTCTGTTGAGGTAAGCTTGCGCTTGGGAAGCAGTTTGATTTGTGGGATGATTAGATGCATAGCCGAGGTGAGTTATGAATTTTTTTGGTGGGCTCATTGATCCGAATAGTTGCTGAAATCCATTGAAATCATTCAATAGTCTTTTAAAATTTTAGTAGTCTATTCTACATATCCCTTTTGATATCTCCTAGGTCCTTATGAAGCATGTATCCCCTTAGCATGTGGCATAGGCACTTCATTTTGCTGGGTGTGTAGACTATCATTTTTCCATCCCCCCAGTAAATTTAAGGTAGTACACTTTTGTATATCTTTCCCACCACATAACACTACAAGTTCTCGGTGTTTATTCGGTGCTTTTTGTGGGCAAATGGACTACTATAGAGATGCAAGTAAAGACCTGGTTCCTAAATTTGTTGTGATCTATTTAGTACTTCAACCAAATATATTTGATTGTTGAATGGGTTTTGCCATAAGGCTATCAAATGGAAAATCAAGGTCATTGATTGTTATTTTTTAATGATAGATCACCTAGTTACCATTCTTGTTAGGTTCAACATAACACTATCATAATGATATTGTTTATTCGGTGGATGCATTTCTGTTGTTTCTCAAATTTCATTTTTGTTATCTTTCATCTGAAATTTGGTAAGTCTAAGCATCTAGTGTTTGATGACCTATCTTCATGAATTGCTGTAGGGGCTACAAACGATTTTTCAAACGAAGTCTTCTTGAGACGTCGGAGTACCTTAAAGACGATACTCTTTCAGTACGTTGTATTGTTGGTGTTGTTAGATCGCATACAGAAGGACCAAAGATTTTCTCCATACCTGTTCCACCTTCTAGTGTAGGCCAAGATCTTGGCAAGCTTTTGGAGAGTGGGAAGGGAGCTGATGTAAGTTTTGAAGTAGATGGTGAAGTTTATCCTGCTCACAAGCTGGTACTTGCTGCTCGATCTCCTGTATTCAGGGCCCAACTTTATGGTCCGATGAAAGATCAGAATACAAAGCAAATAAGAGTTGAAGACATGGAGCCATCAGTTTTCAAGGTCTAACTTTGCCGCCTTCATCTGTCTTCTTTGTAATGGAATTTGTTTAAGTTGGTCTATGTGCTTTGTGCATCTAGATTCTGCTCTTTCATGTTTAATTTGATTATGTCCTAGGTTGAGTCTACTCCAGTTATCTCCTCACATGTGGCATCATTACATATGTTCAGTGACGTCAACTATTTTTTGTCAAACGTAGGAATCGTTTGTGTGTTGTCTTTGTTGGTTGAGCTTAGTGTTATTAATTTATGTGGCTTAAGTATTTGAGTGCTATTGGGCAAAGATTTAGTAATTAAAGGCAGCGATTTCTTTTTCAGAAAAGGTTTTACAAGAGTTAAATAATGAATATGGTGCTTATTTTTACTGAGTGTGCGGTGAAATGTACTGCGTGGTCTATTTCAGAGAGATAAAAGTCAAGGATATTCTGAGGTATACAGTCTCCTCTAAGGTTTTGCTTTCTCATTGATGAACAACAGGAACAACCTGCCTCTACAACCCCCCCAAAAAAAAAAAAAAAAAAAACAGAAACCAAACCACCAAAAAAAGAGCCCCTTTTCCTTCCCTTTTGTGTTGTCTCTTAACTTACTTCCTCCATGCCTGGATGCTACTCAGTCCATTTCTCCTCTATGTTTAGATGTACTAAATACTTCATTATGGGAAAATTGTGCATTTTAGGACTTCCCTTTTGTCATCAGATGGATATAATTTAAAAATTGCTTGGAGAACCTGGGTAGTCCTGCTTTATGTGATTGTAAATTGATTAAAGTCCAAATAAAGTACTCTTTAGGGAAGCCATTTTATGTGGTAAAAAAATTCAGCCATTGTCTACGTGGCTCTTGATTTGATCAGCTGCAATTAAGTTTTTCGTCCTCTAACAAAAAGTTCCTTGTAGTCTGAACTCATTCCTTTTATCATGCTAGTACAGAAAAAAAAATGTTATGTAAGTCTTTTGTGCTCCGTGAGAATTATGTAAGAGTTGATCTTTTCCTTTATAAGTGATCTCTAGGTTGGTTGTTTTCCCAGTTCTCCTTAGTGTTTGCCACTGTACACACTACTGATGTTCTTTGGCTTCATATTTGTTGCATTATGGCACATTTTGGAGATCTCATGTCTATCGTCTCTTTTTTAGACTCTATGAAGAAGAATGATATTTGGCAAGGACAGGAATTATTAAAGGAAAATGCAATTTTTGCCATCTGAATATGAAGATTGAATGATCTGATAACTGAAAGCCTTTCCTTGGGGATGAACATTTTTAGGAATTTATTTAGCTTGATAGCAATGGTTTCAGCTTGATCTGAACCTCTTTTGATTGATCCTCCTTACAGATACTAAGATTGTTTGAGAGTTCAAAATCTTTGGTTACTTCTGCAATGTACTCCTATACTTCTATCCAGTTTTTGTTACCTTGTTCTGGTTCCATGTAGTCATGTGGTTTTTATCTTTTTAGTTCGTTTGTTTTTCTTTCAGTTTGTCCTTGTACAATTCTGATGAACAAATTCTTTTTCTCTCTTTCTATTTGTTTGTTTGTTATTCTTTCTTTTTGTCCTTGTACATGATCTGATGTACTATGGAACCAACCATTACTATTGACATGGACGGTCGCCAGTGGTTGGCGCTTGTAAGTGGTTATTGCGACCATACTATCATGCATTCTTCCACTATCATTATTAATTGGCCAGTAGCAGCTGCCATATGCTACTGGGGCACCACCACTGCAACCAACTCGGCTCCGTGATCATTATCATAGCTATTCAATTCACTATGCTTTTAGCCAAGTACAACTATCAAAATGAGTGGGGAAATGCATATCCACCAACTTTAAAATAATATTTCATGTGAAGATGTCATGCCAATATTTTCTGTGAATGCCCTTTGGATATGGGCCATTGTTTACAGAAAACAGTAGTTCCTTAGATTGTTTTAACTATAAAAATTTAGGCTAAACCAAGTTAGAGCTGGTGGCATTAAAAGTCTGAACTTCAGAATCGTAGCATTAGCATGGGATCTGTCTGTTATCTCAATTTTTTATTTTTGTTTTGCTGGACTAACCTGGAGCTGGAGCTGGAGCTGGAGCTGGAGGATGATTGTGTTGCTTAGTAATTATTTCTTTGAAGTGCTTGACCGTATTGCTGAAGTTTATCAATTGGTTACATTAACTGGTCCCCCCTTGGCAAGAGTCTTGATAACTGAACTGTATATTTGCAGGCATTGCTTCATTTTATATACTTCGATTCTCTGCCTGATCTTCAAGAGCTTACTGGGCTGGATACAAAGTGGGCTTCAACTTTGATGTCTCAGCATTTACTTGCAGCAGCAGATAGGTATGGCCTTGATAGACTGAGGCTGCTATGTGAGGCCAATCTTTGTCAGGATGTTGCCATAAATACCGTGGCAACTACCTTGGCATTGGCAGAGCAGCACCACTGTTTTCAGTTGAAAGCCGTTTGTCTCAGATTTGTGGCAATGCCGGAAAATTTGAGGGGTAAGTTTTTTTTCTTCTGACTATTTCTATAGTCCCCTATGACCTTATATCATGAGTTGATGCAGATGTTAGTTTCTCCTGTGAAAAATACTTTGGGTATTCTTTGTCTCTTCTTTTGTAAAAGAATGGATTGTTGATGTTCTCCAGCATGTGTTCTGCAGAAATTCGTTTTAGACATACTTTTTGAAATTTACTGTTTCATGCGGGAACACTGATTAATTGGATGATGATTTTACAGCACCTTCATTCTTCTGGATGACTTAAAGTTGGCTGGCAAAAGTTGGATAGGCAAATGGTGATTAGGGGATTGTTATTAGGATAGACTCTGGTATAAAACTTGTTGGTCACAGATTTCCTGAAATGGTTGGCTTAGAAGTTTGTGTGGAGGATGAGGAATGCTTTTACAATCATGTCCCTGACCATAAACGTGGGTTTCTTATTAGTAGGGTACACATCACCTGCGAGAGGGAAAGAGTGACCCCAGGAGCACCCAATACTCTTTCCTGTGAGGATTGATTAGGTTTCTATTTGACTTTTCACGTGCGGATTAAACATAATTGGCACGATCCTCTTTTTAGTAAGAACTGTTTAGAATTAGTGAGAAGAGTGTAGGGTAGCTGGGTCACCATTGAAGAACAATTTTTCTGTTGATTTGCTCGTCTTTTAAGATCAAGCAAGATAATTTGAATTATGCCGCCTTTTTTTCTCACTGATTTTGGTGAAAGAACCTAGCCATTGGGTCGGGTACTTTATTCTCACTATTTAACAAGATCACAACTCTAATAGAATCAAAAGGCGAGCTCTTTGTTCTATCTGTTTGCAATACTAGACCTATCAAAATTGGGGAATATGCTTCATTGTAGGCACACTATTTAAATCCAGCAGAAGCCTGTAACCTTCATTACCATCGGTAGTTGGTACTCTCTCAATAGCTTCAATAGTTCCCTGAAAGCCTTTTGTTGGTGTAAGAATGAACTGCAAGCCCTTCAGAAAGGCTGATAAAAAGGAAAATTGATCTATTTTTTTAGGTTTGATTGTCTCCCACAAAACCATGTTAATCTCTGATTATCTTGTAGCTTTTTTCCCCTTTTAGTCGATTGTTTGATTTGAATAGCAATGTGATTGACTAAATTTAACGGGAGCTTGTCCAATCTGTTTCTCAGCTGTGATGCAAACGGACGGTTTTGAGTACTTGAAGGAGAGCTGTCCCTCAGTCTTGACCGAACTCTTGGAGTACGTGGCGAGAGCGAGCGAGCAGTCAATGATTGTTTCCAGTCATGGGAATGAAGGCATTCTCGACGGCAGCGATGCCAATGGGAGAAGGGTGAAGCAAAGGATATGACTTTGTGAAAAGTATTTTTCTGCAAAACTTCAATTGTAGCCCAGAAGAGGGAACGTTAAGAGAATTGAAAAAACCCATAATGTAGGAGCAAAAAACTATTTTCCAGTCCTTAGCTTCTGGCATTTGACTTGCATGAGATGTAAAGCTTGTTTCTTCTTTTGTCCTGATTGGGTTGTAATGCGAAGCGAAACTTTTGTAGCTGCTTCTCGATTGGTCATTCTAATCTTATGTTCTTGTTAGCCAAATTTAGAACCATCCAAGGTACGACGAAGTTGGTGAGGCGACATCCGAAACTAAGCGACGCGATCTCTCGCTCCCTCCCTCCCTCTCTCTGGCATTTGCACGTAAACGATGTCTGTGGATTTACTAACTTGTTATCGTTTGAGGTGTGCCTACATTAAGAGATGATGAGGTTGGCTCTAGAGTTTTGAGCTGTTTGCACCTCGCATCCAGGAACGGTTCATGCGGTACCTATATATATATATGTGTTACCTCCCCGCTCGTCTAAATTCACCATAGTTGCAGTTACTGTCAATGTTTTTGAACTGATAGTTGGATATTTCCGAAGCGCCTCAACTGTCCTTTCAAGGCAAGCGCAATGCCTTCTTCAATCGCAGCCTCGAGAACTTGGTGCCTGCGGTCCATGAGTGGCCGGGTCGAGTTAATTCTGTGAAGGAAAGATATACGACGCTCTTCGGTCGTCGTTCGAGCGCATGTGCTCGATACAAGGGTATATTTGTGCGCCCGAAGCAAGCACCTACCAATTACCATGCACAAACGCAGGACGCTGTTTGCCTCTATAAATTGGAATTGGGTTCGGCACCGAAAGTTTTGCTTTTGCTCTTGATAAATTTAATAGCTAAATCGACCCCCCCCAAAAAAAAAAGAAGCGCAAATCCACCAACGATGATGAGCAGCTAGCAATCTGGTCATGAATAAAAATAGTAGATTAATCGTGAGGGTCAAATCAACTGGGGATGACTTTCGAGGGGTAAAAACGTAGTTTCTCGGTCTAATAAAATTGATATCCCGCACCCGCCCACACTTCGCACAAAAAACAGCCTCAGCCCCTCTCTCTCTCTCACTCTCTCTCTCTCTAGGAGTCGTTCGGCGAGTTTGCAGTCGCAACAATGGTACTTCTCTCTCAAGCCTTTCTCTTCTTCTCCGGTTCAGATGCGCGGTCGCCTAGGGTTTTCGCCGCTCGCGATTCGCCGCTGCTCGCCTCTGAATCGAATTCGGTCGTCTTTTTTTCATATTTAACTTTTGCGGCGAGAGGTTTTTCGATGACGTCCCTCCGTGTGCGTGTTTGTTGTGGCGTGTTGTTTTGTCAGTTGTTCTTCTCCTACTTCAAGGACCTGGTGGGCAGGGAAGTGACGGTGGAGCTGAAGAACGATCTGGCCATCAGAGGCACCCTCCACTCCGTCGATCAGTACCTCAACATCAAGCTCGAGAACACTAGGGTTGTCGATCAGGACAAGTACCCTCACATGGTGCGCCCCCTCCCCCTCCCTTCCCGCTTTCTTTCTAGCTCCTGCTTTTCCAGCGTCTCGTGTTTCGTGAGGTTCTCGATTCGTTTCGGCTGCGGCGGTAATTGCGGTTGATACGATCTGTCATCGCCTGGTTTTGGAACGTCGGGAAGGTTAGGCTTTTTTTAGGGATGCTGTGGCTGGTGTTGCGGTTTTTCGGATTGTCTCTCTTAGTCTTCGCTTAAGAAAATAGGACCTCGTGATTATGTAAGAAATGACTTTGGCTGTGAGAGGGATTGTATGTTGGATTTGACGGATTGGTCGCATCTGTATGGTGTATGGTTGTCCGGTTGTTTTGGAGCGAATAGAATGTGCAATCTTGGGGGAAAATGAGAATGTGTTTGTAATTTAGTTGGTTGTGTGCTTGTTGAAGATAGATATCTGTGGGGATTATGGAATCGTATTTAGTAATGAGGAAAATTGTCAATTCAATCTAGAACCCATCTTTAGGACCTTTTCCTGATATTGACTATTTGACATGTAACTCGCTGATTGATTATGAGTTGGATGTTGGGTGGATGTGTACTGCCTTTTGAGATACTATACATCTGGTTGATTTATGCAAAGATAAAAGCTACTCTTACCATGGTACCTTATTTGTATTTGCAAATTGTTGGGTCAGTTTTTTGAGACAAGTGATATAGTGCCTTTCTGTGTTGTTTGGCTGTGAGCTAATTTGTTCATTGGATTTTTGGTTGAGTTAATTAATTTAGATCCTTTAGAATCTGGAGATTAATCTTTTTTTTGAAGGGATTTTGGAGGTTGTTGGTTCCATGTTAATGGTCCTCACATGTGAAGGATTAATATGATTTTTCTGCCTTTTGTAGCTGTCAGTCAGGAACTGCTTTATCAGAGGATCCGTGGTGAGGTATGTTCAGCTACCTCCTGATGGAGTTGATATTGAATTGCTTCATGATGCCACAAGAAGAGAAGCCAGGGGTGGTTGAAGTTTCTGATGAGATTCATGAACTGTATTTGTATGGTCGAGGGACCAATTTATATTGGCTTATATTGGAACCTTGACATGGTGGGATCATTAGCATTTGTGCTATGACATACTGAAATTTGGCTCTTTTTTTTTTCCACTTGGGGAGTAGACTGTTCTTTGCCTGAGGCGATTGTTGACTTGAAAATTTGAACTAGTCTTATGTCCTATGCTCACAAAAAAAAGAAAAGGAAAAGGAACTTGTCTATGTCCTAAATGTGTGTAGTGTGCTGCCAACGCTATAACAATGGTTGCTGAATGCTCAATTTGGTTTCATCGTTCAGTGGTTTTAATTTTGTTAAAGTAGACAGGTTGGATGAAATGAGACCTGCTTATTAATGGCCTTGTGTCCGTTTAGCCATTTACATCTGACCATATATACCTGATATGGATTCAAGCCCAACTGGAATGCTTTTAATTGATATTCCATGGCATATTACTGAGAAAATTGGCTAGCCACATTCATCTAGACTTTAGAGAGGCAGCAGAGAGGAAAGAGCTTTCTAATCATTTCGTACTGAACAGCTCGCTGCATAACTGTAGTTGGATTAGTTGAAACTATCAAATCACTAGTCAAATTGTGTTAGCTCTGTAGTTTTCTCCTCATTCTGTTTTCATGTTCCCCATATTCTCTTTGCTGGCGAAGTTTTTCTAGGCTCTTAATTAGCCTATTATGGCGTACTGACCAGCTAAAAGGGTTGGTCAAAATCCGTTCTTTATGTGGTCAAAGGGAATCGGAGTATTTGGTTGTATCTGGGACAGCGCCTGCATCTCTTGTTTCCTACGTAACGTAAGGGAAGTGTTGCCCGAGAACATCTGCAGGACAAACAACATTAGGGATTCAAGGTGAAATTTTTTGCATCGGGATCGATCCTGGACATTTTTTCATATCCACCCGTTAAGCACCTTCTCTGGCGAGCAAACGTGATTGTAGACATCTACTTCGCCTGAAAATCACATCTTGACACACAAATTCTTCACTGATTAATCTTAAGGGTGAGTCAATCTAGATCCTTTATACCTTGCGCTGTGTGGTTGGACCTACAACAGAGTTTCGTGCACATCGGTATTATTTGGGTGCTTATCGACATTGAGCAAATATTACAGCAACCTGTAAATTTATATGCTCACAGATAGTCCATGCTAGGAAAATATCCAGGTTCTAGTTGACCCAGGCACTACATGCTATGTACAAGTGGGTGGGCAAATCCTCCACGCAAACTCAAGGAACCCACGAAGCTCTTCCATTTATCTCGAGACAGGAAAGGCCAGGCTCTGTTTATTCTAAGCTAACTTACATCTGCATAAGGAATACATTTTCTAATCAGCCTCCACTCCATCAGATAGATAATAGGCCAATACTGCTAGGAACGGTCGTGCTTTGTCATTCTCTTCCTTGGATATGGAGACGCAGTAGATGGTGACCGAGTTCATATTCACTTCAAGTGCTTAGTCAACCAGTCCAGCATGTCCTTATGGGCTTCTTCAGCAGACTTCACCACCACTTCATCTTCGTCTTTATACCTCACAGACCAACCATGCTCCACTCCAGCAAAAATCTTGACGTACCCATCAACCTGCAGAAGGTATTAGACCTCACAGCCCCAGAGTCGTCCGTTTATGATCCATAGAGAGCAATTTCCCAGTTCATGTGAGCTTACTGTTACTGCTAAACTCCATATCACAAAGGGCACTTAAAGTGTACGAGATCAAGGAACTCAAAGCATAAAAGATAGTACATGGAATGCAAACACATGCAATAACAACAGGGATGGTGATGTTTACCTCAGGTTTAGCAGATAAGATTTCCTCGAACTGCTTGAGAAGCTCTGGGGAGACATTTTGTCATACTCAGCGCCCAATACAGCTATGGGAGCCTTGACCTCTGAAAATAACAGTGTTAGATCACCACCTACATAACTTCTAAGTGGTCATGTGAAATTGCTTATATTCTCTGATATCCATATGCAGCATCATTATAAATCTGTCACATGAGCTTGTCCATGGCAATAACATGAAGACTCTAGCAGTACGTTCTATCATTGAATGAAGAAAGCTAACACTTACTATACAAGCAATGAAGTATTAGCTGGTTCTTCTTGGTTGATGTAAAGCAAAACATAATGTCAATTTCACTGCCAAACTTTTGGACCAAAGTCTATACAACTACATGCACTTAAGTAACAAAATCAAGACTTTTACAAGATAACTGCTGAAAGTTAGTTATTGCAAAAACAATGGCAGAAAGTTATTTCACCATCTCAAGATTCTTTGGCCTTTAGGTAAACAACTATCTACTTCTCCATAAGCTTCAGCTCTTCAGACACAAAATGAGTGCTCTCAACTAGTCACCTGAACAATTGTGTCTGAGATTACCCTATGTAAATCAATAGGATAAGATCACACTTGTCAGGCCAATCTAGTATGTTTAACACCAGAGACATCTTTGTTTCATCCAAGAGACACCCAAGAGCAGAAATGCATGGACACTTTAGGCTAAAATTCCCTGAAAATGTGGATTCTGCTTCTTTGCTCAGCTTTACCTACCCTTAATATCCTCCACAGTGACCTGTGAAGGGTGTAGCAGCACCGCAGCTTGAATGTGATCAGACTTCCCTAGTTCCACAACCACCTTTGCTGATAATCAAACATCAAAGTTAAATAGTTTTATCCAGAATATTTTGAGAACTATATCAAGGAAAAAACCCGTGGAACAAGGCAACAAGAAGACTCACCACCCCAGCAAAATCCTGCAGCTCCAATGGCAGATACACCTTCACTTCTCAGTGCAGAAACAACTCTTATGGCATCTTCAAATCCTTTATCCTATACAAGAACAGCAAGTATATGACAAAAATACTTCCGTAGCAGAACTCTTACAGAAGAAAACTGCTAATTTATAAGTAGGAAAAATACAGAATGGAAAACATAAATGTCTCATAAGTCTCGTTAGGTATAGAAAGTCCCTTAAACAGATAGAAACTTGAACTGAAAAGTAAAGCATACAGTTCCATGAGATTGTCTCCAGACTGCAATAGGCCTCTCAGGATTGTCAGGTACATAGGGATCTCCATAAAAAAAGTCTGGAACCACCACATAGAATCCACAAGCAGCCACCTTGTCTGCAAGCTTCCTTGAAATCACAAGCATACAAGGTTAAGTTTATATAGCATGTAAAGAATCATTGGCATGTTGAGCACTCCGCTATAGGCAGCAAAATAATACTCAATATGTTGTCACTTGCAAAATTTGAAAAGCTAATAAATGCAGATTAAAATACTGTCTTAAATAAAGAAAATGCCACCACAGCACAGAATTCAGTGATGACATTGACACAGATCTACCAATGAGAAAATCCAGAAAACTGCACATAAGCAAAAGGAGGCATCTATAATAAGTATAAGCTAAAAGCTTCACACAAGAAGGATGACAAAATTATATTGTCAAGACAAACTCTAAACTCAGAAAAGGATCATAACATCTCATGTAAAAGCATCTCAGATGACGCAATTTCATGAAACACCAGCACCCCTATAGATATCATTATCATTTAATGTGAAGAGAAATTACCAAGAGAGTTTGGCACCAATTATTTTTTGTTTTGAAAAAGCCAGAGGACTTTCTTCGCTTAAATTGTGTGAGGATTGATAAAACACAAGCCACTAGGAGCTGACATCTTTTACTTTAAGAACATTCTGAGAAATGCCTCATGTATCTAAAGTTTATGATCAGACCAAATGAGCAAAAACTTGAGGAGAGACAAAGCAGACAACCAGTCAGTTCCCTTCAAGCATCAGCAGAAAACATATACAAGAGGACTTGAGATGTCAATTGATCAGAGTGAAGGAGAAATTAACCACAATCTATTCAATGAGGTCATTAACAATAAATAAATAGCTTCTTCATGAAGTTGGTTAAGTTGCTCATGATAAAACTAAAAGTAGCGATTAATTCTGTTTGCTTTGCTCGAGCTTGTACACTAAGAATCTGTTAGTGTTAATAAATGGGGGCAGTTTTTTGCACAAAAACCTAATTCCAATGAAATTGTTACATCCCAAACCTTTTCCGAAGGAATTCATCAGTGAAATAAAAATAAAAGAAGATTTTGAGACTTCAATTACAACATGTAGTTCATTAGCACAATATCCATTTAGGTTCACAAATATTTTGTTGACTCAGTCATCAATAAAGTCGGCCCCAGTCCGACCTTTCCATCAATTTGTGCCATGTCAGTCAACATGATCCATGAATGTGTATATGTGTTCGTTCCTTGTCAAAGAGAACTACAACAAATTGTAATAATAATGTTGCCTGAGAATCAAAGACTACAGAAATGAAATCTAACAATAGAAAAATTACTTTCAGTAAATGTAGCTAGATAGATATGTTACGCCAAGCACGCGTGACATGGACAAGACTCAAGACTAAGCTGACCAATTGGAGTTATGGAGAGGGATTGTTCTCTAATTCCAGCCAGTGGGATGGGGTTGGACGACAGCTTACCTCAGCTTTGGTGCTTCATAACCTGCAAAAAAGGAAACATGGATTGATTTACATCAGAATAAAGCCGGAGAAATATAATCTCAGACTCCATTAAAATTGGAACATGCATCAGCTTGACTGGCCAGAGCAGAGAACATTTAAAACAAAAAATGTGGGTTTCTGCAACACCTGCTTAGCTCAAGTTTTCTCGCAACAAATTAACAAACTTTATGCAAAGGCAAGACAGTTCCGAGACCCAAAAGAAGTCCCAGATTCTGCTTGTAGCAATCGAGTCCGGGAAAGGAATACTCTTCCCCGCCACCCCCCCTCCAAAAAAAAAAAAACCTTTTTTTTTTATCTAACGATAGAACTGGAACACCCACAAACGCAAAGGCTGATTCGGAAATCGAGAGAAAATTTTTGGATAGAGCGAGAACCCATGAAAGGGAAATTGTACCGAAAACGTCGGAGACGAGGAGGACGGCGAGCTTGGCATCAGGGGGGCCGGTGATGTAGGCTTTCAAGCCTCCGATCTCTGCCACACATCCGATTCCGACGCTCATGGTGCTCGGCGTCGGAGGGTTCTCACAGCACTGACTCTCTGACATGGCCTTCTTCTTCTTCTTCTTCTTCTTCTTCTTCTGCTTCTTCAATGGAGAGGTGGAAATGGGAACTCTGTTGCTCCCGTTCTTGCTGACAGAGAAATCAAGAACAGGGTCGTTTAGAGGGTCCCGGGCGTGTCCACGACCGATGTGCTTCCCTTACCATTTCAATCAACGGCCGACGATAGATCGCGAGTAATTTGACGGCTGACAACGTGCACGACGAATTTGCCGGGCAAAACAAACAAGTGACACGTGCAGATTACTGAAATAGATAAAAATGTTCTTATTTCTCTGATAATAGTTCCCACGAGGATTTCATCTATTGCCCAAACTGTAAATTAAAATATTCACTAGCCACTGACAATTTAACCTACGATGTCGAGTGGAATGTAGTTTAATTAGTGTAAGTCGAATGGAGATTGCAAAATGGACCTAATGTTGTAAGTAATGCTACTTGTATTAAGGATTTATTAGGAGATCCTTCTTAAATTATGTGACAATTCATTTGTTTGTGCCATTTGATCGAGAATTAATACTATTAAAAAACCAAACTCATTGCTCGCTATAATATTAATAGCCTAAACTTTTTATTAGAAAAATTTCCTAATAAGGGCTAAAAGTACATTCATTTTTTAATTAAGGGCATAAAATGAACTCTATTTTAAACAAAGGCTTAAGTTCCATTATTTTATTAAATAAGGATATGAAGTAGATTTTGTTTGAAATAAAGAAACTTAAAGTAAAGTGTCTATTTCTAAAAATGGCTCGACTTTTGGGTTGTAAAGGGCATTTTTGTCTTTTATCTTTTTATGGTTTTTTCTTTTTTCTTCATTTGTGGTTGGCACCCTCACTTGCTAGGGGTCCCTTTTTTATATTTTCTTGGTTTTAGTTGAATAACTATTTCCTCTATGGAACAAGAGCCCAATATATATTCAAGTCAAGTCCATTGTCCTCATTTCTTTGCTAAAATTTTCACCTCCAAGTTTGTTAAACTAATCATAGTCATTACTTTTATTGATACTAGTGCTAGTTCATCAAGGTCGCCTTGCCAGCGGTTGGCGAGGGACGGCCTTGCTTGGGAGAGGCTTGTAGCCCTCACGGCCCTAAAAGCGAAAGAGCTTGTAATAAAAAAAAAAATAAAAATAATTAAAATTAAAATTGTATTTGGATGAAAACGCCCTTGATGGGCTAGAATATTTAGCTGGCCAACGATTGCCAAGGTCAAGCCTTTATTTGAAATTACTGTTTACTTTAAACTCTTATTTGAGAAAATATTGTCATTTCAAGACCTTATTTAAAATTTTCACTTTATATTTTTTTGAGAAAATAAAGGTACTTTAGGCCTTTATTGAATTTTCCCTTTTCATTATATTGCTGAAAATCTTAAATCATACCCATCATAACAGCAATATCCCAAATTCTTTTGTATCATCAAAACTGTGGATTTAAGTTTTGGGGTCTTGGTGGAACAAAAAGGGAAAGTCAAAAGTTTAGGATCTTTTATGGTGGACAAATAATATTGTCGCACTGATACGAGTTAAGTATTTTAGCAACAAAAAAGGTATTTTTATGTTACGACCAGCATAATTTAGGGTTTTTTTATATGATATTTCCTAGAAATTCTGGCGCAAGTGCAAAAAAAGGAAAGAATATGCAACTTGGGCAACAAAATAAAAAAAAAAAAAAGAGGAAAATAACTTGCCAAGATGGGAGGATACCTCCATTCAATCGAAAACGATTTTCGTTGATTTATTACAAAGCTCTTTCCCTAATGTTTTCAGTGAAACCATGTCTCAAGACAAGGTAATGTCGAAACTCGTATATACGCACGCCCGAATTCGGTCCGTACTGAGTAGAGCCAAGTCTAGGCAAATTAGGCAATGCTTGCAGATCCTCGAGAACAAAAATGGGAAGTCAAATCCAGATTCTTCACTTAAAGTAACCATGTAAGACTAAACAACACCCTAATTCCAATCGAAAATGAAAATGTTTTGTATAGATCCGCAAGACTTCCTTTCCTTCTCAAGACTCATTTCCATTTCTAAATGGATTTGAGTTTTATATAAAGAGAGAGAGCTGCGTTTCAACTTGTCCCTCTTCAAAGCCAAACTCTCTTTGAGCTTCAAATGTCTTCGGTAATACTTTGATTTACCACTTCTAATGTGAACTTCGTATGAATAAAACCATCTTACTGGAGATGTCGATGTATGCAGCTAAAGTTCAGCGTGAGTATCGGCTGCTGCGATGGATGTCGGCGAAAGCTCACGAAGATAATAGACAAGATGGAAGGTAACCGTACTTTGCTACATGTTTATCGTATTTGAACCGAACCGGTGCCATGCACCATTCGAATAGACTCGGTCTGCTAGCCGTGTAATTACTTGATGTACCCTTTCATTTTGGCCGTGTTATATTGATGCTCGTGGATTGAAATGATGAAGAAGCTTTCTTTGAATGAGCAGGAGTGGAGCTTGTGGGCATGAAAATAGACGAGCAGTTGGTGGAGGTGAAAGGAAACGTGGATCCAGAGGTAATCAAGAAAGCAATTCATAAACATCTTCAGAAAAAGGCAGTACTTGTTCAGTGATACAAATGGGGAAGGCAAGATGAAAAGGAATAAGAGTCGACCCAATCGGTATCAGCCATTTATAATTAGTTCCCACGATGGAGTTGGCATGCGTACATGTTCTCATCCTGCAAGCATGATTTCATGTAATAAAATTGCCAATCTTATTATGGACAAAAGTTTTTGTCACACCGGTACAAATTTGATTCACAACGATCTCACCAAAAAGAAGTTGGCGAAATAGTGTTGCATTAAATATAATTTAGAAATTTTTATGGCATTTTTCGGTCAAAAATAGCACTAACGAATATATAAGAAACAAAAGTAAAAGAAATGCTACTTGGGCAAGAATATAATAAAAGAAAAGAAAAGTAAAATAACTTCTGTTAGATCGGAGGATACTTCCATCCAATAGATACGTACGGGGCGGAAAATCTAAGGGCGTTATTACATCGAATCCTTCCTTGAGAACAAAAATGGAAAGTCAAATCCGGACTTGTTGACTTGTTGGACTGCTGAAATCCTATTTAAGTTCCCATAAAAAAACCAAACATTCTACGGCAACTCCAATTGAATTCGGTTTTCTAGGATAAATCAAGGAATCAATGAACAACTTTTTATATCCGCAATATTTCCTTTCCTTGTCCACACTTACTATTACTAAATCGAAAATTCTCGCTTAATTATATATATTACTTCATTCTAAATTAACTGCAATTGAGATTTGTCCCTCTTCAAACGCACCTGCGTTCGAGCTTCACCTTCTTGCCTATGGTCCTTAAGGCCCTGCACCCGGTTCCAATGTCTTCGGTAATACTTTTAATCGCTGCTTTTAATGTAAACTTCACGTGAGAAAAATCATCTTATGGTAATTGAACATATTTGATCCAGTCTCTTGTTTTCCATGTGAGTATCAACTGTTGCCGTGGATGCCGAAAAAAGATTTGGAAGAAACTAGACAAGATACAAGGTAATGTATTTTACTACTATCCATATCGTATTTGAACAGAACCCATGTGCCGTTCGAATAGGACGGTAGGTTGAAGTTTCGCCCTCCACCTCATAGTGGAACTGATAATCATAATCTTCATAGAACTTTCATATACATATATTGAGTCACTTACTAGGTTAATTCTTTAAACTTGTGCCCTAATTTAGTCTTGTGATACTTATAGCTCTCAATAATTGAGTAATTACTCCATGGTTGCTTTCGTTTTGGGTGTGTTTTCTTAATAATAGTTAAGAGTTTTAATTGAATGAGCAGGAGTGGAGTACGTGGACATGAACATAGATGAGCAATTGGTGGAGGTCAGGGGAGACGTGGATCCGGGGGTGATCAAGAAAGCAATTGAGCGAAGTGTTCGAAAGAAAGCATTACTTGTTAATTCAAATACAAATGAGGGACGAAGATAAAAAAAGATTTGAGTTCCTTAGAAAAGTAATAGCGACGACAGCATAAACTTTTCCCATTGGTAATAGAAGTTCTTATTTTTCTTTTAATGCTTTGTGTTGTAAGGAGTACAGGTAAGAGGCCATGCGCTTTATGTGTTAAAAAGCAATATCCCGAAATTTGGTCGATTTTAGAATTTGTAAATTTATATTTTTGCGGAAGTAAGAAGGATTAACTTACCTAGAATGATTCAAATCTAAACGTTGAAATTGTCAAGAGATTTAATCAACTTTTGAACTATAATTTTGTTGTCCTATATTTATCGAAATAATATATGAATTTTTCATGGACTTGAATGATGGAACTTTTATTTTGGTCGAACATCAAAAGTTGAATGGAGGGTCGATCTATCATTGGTTGATCCTGATATCCCCCATGAGTTGGTCTATTTTGTTGCGCGCAACACAAATTTTAATATGCATCCGGTTTATGGTAATTAGAATTCTATAATGCAGTGATCGTTTCACAAAAAATGCTGAATTGTGAAGTGTTATATTACAGTGGTTCGCACATGATAGTTTGTGTTGAAAAGGCGCCGGTTAGCTCATGCTGGGGTGCATTTGAGAGGCACCCTCTGAAGAGGTGCGAGTGGTTGTCTCTTAAGGGAAGATGGAGTAATTCCTCATTATGCAATTAAGAGACAAGAAATGACCCCCCTCTCACTCATCTTTCATCTAAAATAACACACACAGAGGATTTTATTATTATTTTAAGAAGACAATTGGCATTAATGATGCGGAACAATAATACTTTTTTTGTGATTGTGTACTTTCCTTGTGATTATATTCGAACCATCATAAAATCATAGATTCGTATATTGTGTCCCGGTGATTTAACGGATATTATTGAGTAAATTATTTATATTTTGCATCAAGAGATTAGTTGTTTTTTTCTCGACTTTTATCAAACATTTGAGAAATATGTTTTCGAGGCGAGAAATATGTTTTTGATAGCCATAGTCCTTCGCCCTTTGCCCGAACACTTACGACATGACCGGATAAGTCTCCAATGATCTCGAGGAAATTCTGCGCCTCCCCGATTCCCTGCCGTTGTTAGATAGGGTGCCTAGGGAAAAAGGTTGCCCACCAAAAGCCACGAGTATGATAACGACAGCTAGGTATTTCAGTTCGTGCAACTGAAGAGCAAAGGGCATCGTGATCCGGTCCATACCCTCCCGTTTTACGTGGACCATCGTCGAAAGGACTTCGGAAATCTCATGACACCACTAGAGCATCCCTAGCACAATAGCTACATTTAAAACCATCAGTACCTGAAATTCCTTGAACAGAATTGTCCCAAGGAGAGCTTAACTGATCTCAGTAAACATCTCCAAAGATCCAAAAATCTCTCCTAAGCCAAGCTGCACTTTACAGCAGGCCCAAATATGCAAGGAAAGCCCCAAAACACTCCAAAATCTCCTCCAAAACCATCCATATAAGACTCCAAATCAATTAAAGCAAATGCATTTCTATTAAACCAGTTAGTAGCACCAATCATGCAGGGTTTGAGCTGCTAACAGCAGCTACGTGCAGCAGGATCAGAACGTAGAATTACCAAATTAGACCTTAAGATCAAGTTACTAGTGGCTTTGACAAAGGAAATGCCGGAGTAGCCAGGTTTAAAGTCTGCTGGACAACAGCTGAATAACACTGGAGCACATATTGAAGCTTCCGGATTCCAAACAAGGTCCGGTTTGCCTCCACATCTTAGGCAATCGCATGAGGAAAATTACATCGGCAGTTATGGAGCCTTCCAGTGTGAAGGCGAGAAGATGCTACTGTCGGTAAGGGCAGCAACTTGATCCCTAATGGCCTCTTAGTTCACTATAGCAGCTAAAAAATAGAGGCACCCCAACAGAAATCTGAAAGGAGAGGAGAGAGACTCTGATTCACCGGAAGTGAAACTTCATTTTCTTTCTGATGTTTTTATTTTTAGGGGTGTCAATAAGACCTGACCCAATCTGACCTTATCTGACCCTGCTTGATTCGAACGTGAAAAAAAAGTTTATTTTGGGGTCGGTCCTTAATATTGTTCGGGTAACGATTATAAAATAAGTAGCGTACGTATTTCAGGTTAGGTTAGGGTTGTAACATTGTTTGACTCCAAACACATTACTTACTTGAGTCTTAACATTGTTTAACCCAAACACATTACTTAGGGAAAAGTGTCCGAAAAGTCCTAAATCTATTGTATTTGTGTCAATTTAGTCCTGAACTTTTTGACTTGCTGCCAATTTAGGGCCCGTTTGGTTCAACTTTTGGGAAATGCACTTGGGAAAATGCAAATACCTTTGAGATAAAGGGGTTTCCCAAAATGCTACACCGTTTGGTAAATTGCAATCTCAAGTAGCTTTGAAAAATAATTTTAGCAAAGACACCGTTTGGCAAAACTTGCATTTCCAATTAGCTTTTGCTATTTTTTTTTATTTTTTTAAAGTCTGAAAATAAAATCCGGTGGCCGGCAAACCGCGGCAACACGCCAGCCACCGCGAACGGGCCAATCTGGCCGCGGACACCAGATCTGGCGGCTGAGGTCGCGGAGGCCGATCTGGCCGTCGGACCGCCAGATCCGCCTCCCGACGGCCGATCTCGCGGGCCGAGGGCGTGACCTCGGGGCGTCGCTGGTCGCGCGACCCAGCGGCGCCGCCGAGGTCGCACGGACGCAGCGGCATCGCTGGTCGGGCGACCCAGCGACGCCGCCGAGGTCGCGCGACCCAAGCGACGCCGCGAGAGGTCGCGCGGACCCAGGCGACGTCGCCTGGTTCGCACGTGCCAGGCGACGCCGCCTGGGTCGCGGGTCGCGACATCGCCTAGGTCGCGGTCGCGCCACCTGGGCGGTGGTCACCGGGGACGCGCGACCCCCGCGGTGGTGGTGGTTGCCGGAGAAGCCGAACTCTGAGGCGGCGGGGAAGAAGATGAGCCGAGCGGAGAAGAAGATGAGCCGAGCGGAGAAGAAGATGAACAGTAATTTTTGCATTTCGGAATGCCGAATGCCGAATGCCGCCCCTCCCCGCCTTTCAAAGATTCAGCCTTCGGAATGCTCATATTTGGGCAAAGGGGCTTTCAAATATTTTGCCAAACACTAAAAATTTCCCGCAAGGGGCTTTGGGGGCCCAAAGCCCCTTGGGAATGCCCAACCAAACGGGCCCTTAGTCATTAACCTTTTAATAATACTAATTTAGTCATAAACCTTTTGAAGTAGAATCAATTTAGTCCTAAACTTTTTGACTTGCTACCAATTCAATTCTTCCAACTAACTTTAGCTAGATTTTACCAATGTGGATGTTGGTCGGCTAACGTGACACCACCGACGTTGACATGAATAATTTGTAATAATATTTTAATAAATCTTCAATTTTTTATTATTGCTTTTTCATGTCGTAAACACTTTCATAAACCAGTCGCAAAGTAGTCACATATACATGTTCACAATACTTTGCGTAAGTTTCGAGGGTGGGTTGCGACTCCCACGCCCTGCAAGAGGCAGGGCACAAGTCTGCGAGTGAGTGTAGAATAGGAATAGAGTAGGACTGACAAAAAAAAAAACATTCGTAAATTATCAAAGAATAATAAATACTCGATCTAGCTTTTATGAAATAAAAATGCCATTTCATAATTCATATTATAGATAATCCATAGAATTTTCAGAACATAAGCTTTACAAATTCAAAGAAGATATAGTATCACTCACTTGGATATGCACCAAAACCAAATAACAAGGTTCACTCGAATCAAGGTACTCACATTTTTATCATATAAGTGAGAAATAATATCAAAACTAAGTAAAATGCTATCTCAATTATGGTTCGGCTAAACTAAGTTTAAACGCTAACAAAATAACTCTCATGTGCCAATAAATCGCTCACCCGAAGCGAGTATGCAAGCCTAAATGCAACGTGAAACTTGTTTGCGAAAACTTAAATTTTCGCTCTGACTAAACCGTTGTGCAAAAATGATTCTCTCTCTATTTCCATGTAATTTCATAGATCGATAATGCAAAAATCGGATTAGGTGATTCAAATTTCCCAAAATTTCGAATTTTAGCCCTAAATTCTAGCGGCTTGGTAAGATCCCCATGACCCAAACACGCAAAACCGTCTTTCCTCTTCTCTTCTTCTTTCCTTCTTTTCCCGAAGTGCTTTCGGTCTCCCTCTTAAGCCTGTTTCGTTGACTTTTAAACCCCCTTTTTCCTTTTTTTTTCTTTTTCTTAAAGGTAGGTCCCACCTCCTTTGACTAAGTCAACTAGGAAGGCCAATATTACAATATTTAAACGAGAAGCCCAGTGGGCGAGCGCCGCGCTTTCGCCGCCATTACCTCGGAAGTTTCCTTCCATGCGCGACGTAACGTGTTCTCGTACAGACGTTGGGGAGGACAATTACGTCGAAATAACCACGACAAATTTCGGTAGTGCCTGTGCGTTTACTCCGAAGTTTCACTCCCACGTGGAACGTAACAGAGCAACGTGAAGGGATTTTAGGCTCTCATTATTTTGGAAAGTGGGAGATGGTCGATCAGTCTCACTTTGGCATGACAATTGACACCAGAAAGCCCTGAGCCTTTTCCTTCAAGATTCTCTTATTGCTAGTTCGGGTCTTTCTCCACAAGCGACGGTTGCTGAATTTCTCTCACCGGCAAGCCAGCATTTCCGATATCTTTTGGAGTGTTGGGATCTTTCCCTTCCGACCCTTGCTCAGGGCCCTGACAAGTTCTCTTGGCGTGAATCGTCCTCTGGGATCTTCTCGGCGGCCTCAGCTTGGGAGGTTTTAAGAACCAAGAAAGACCGAGTTCCCTGGGCCCACTTCATTTGGAATATGTCAATGGCTCCTAAGTTTCAATTTAACCTTTGGTTAATTACCAAGAACCGCCTACCTACTCAGGTTTTTCTTTTATCTTATGGTAGAATTAACTATGAAGTATGTGCATTTTGTAATGCCACTCCGGACTCGATTGATCATCTCTTTTTCAAGTGCCATGTCCTTGCTCTTGCATTCTTTTGGGCTGCACGGTGTAATCTTCCTTGGTGAAATAGGACTTGGGCATAAACCATCTGTTGGGCCCTCAAGTTCCTATATGGCAAGGATTTTTTCCACTCCATTGCCCGGTTTTCTTTTGGGGCCATATGCCACTTAATCTGGAAGAAAAGGAACAGCATTATCTTTCGGGGCGAAGCACTTGAGGTCTCTGCTTTGAAGAAGTACCTTATTAAAGTCGTTAAGGATAAAGTTCTTACCTTCAGCAACGTGCCGGACAACCCTAGGAACACGTGACTTCAGCGTGGATGGGGCTTCGACCCTTCTATGTTGATGGAATCAACGCTCATCTCACCTAGTTAGGTGGTTTGTGTTGTGAAAATATTGTTTCGAAATTGGTTGAACAATGAAATCGGATCGAGTAAAACAACTCGGACTTTGAGGCGTGATATCACTTTTTTTAAGGATTTATTTACCCCACAATGTTGCTAATGGTCACCGGCAAAAATCCTCCAGGATACAACAAAGTCTCGAATGAGAATACTAGATAGCAATTCTAGTATTTCTCCAGGGTCTCTCTAAAAAACAATCGAACAATTGGCTGTAGTTTTCAGAAAGAAGACTCGAAAATGACCACACACGTCTTCCGAAAATTGACAAGTATATATATATGAAACAGTCTTGCAACACTGAAGCAAGGAGCTTCGCGTGGTACTGTTCATCAAATGCTCTCTAGCACCCGACTCTGGTACTGTTCCTGCGGAATCTGTTGCTGCTGATTCCAGTCGATCTGGCCGGCGGTTTGACCCGAATCTCGGTGGCAAGAGGCGCCTACGGACGCTCTTCAAACCCCCGCTAAGCTCTCCCTGGTACGTCGCCTATTGCTGGTTTAATGTGAGGCTGATGGGTTAGGGTTAGCGTTTTTTTCTCTGCATCTTGCTGCTGCGATGGATGAATCTATGGGATTCCGATTAAGTGAGAAGGGGTTGAGATCCCAAGCACCCTCTTCTCCGAGAAATGATCGGCCCTCTTTGGATGTTCCTTTGTTGGTTGCGGATAAGCGGAATGCTCCGCCGCTTCCGCTGGTTTTGCGAATCGCGTCTTGTTCTGTAGTGCGCGAGAGGTCGACCCGGATAATAGGGGCGATCCAAGTCCATTCGATCTCGTTCAAGGGGTGGATCGAAGAAGCCTACTCCTCGCACATGGGCGTCGGTTGCTAGTGCAGCCAGCAAGGGATATAGTCTCGGGTTATAGGCTGGACTACTCCCTCCTCGGATCGTGAACAACGGACCGGTCATACAAATGGATGAAACCGACATTCAAGCGGCGATCCGAAGTTATATGATTGTCTTGTTGGTTATTTCATTGGTAAAAAACTGCCATTTAAGCTTGTGGAAGAGTCCCTCAAGAGAGCTTGGGGATTATTTTTGACTGAAGTTCTGTCGAATGGAAGAGGATTGTTCCTCCTTCGTTTTTCTGACAAAGAATTCAGGAGGAAACTCCTAGAGGGCGGCCCTATAACTCTGGCGAGAATTCCTTTTATTCTACAAATAAGTGGCAACCGGGTATCGAATCGAAGAGAGACTCTCATATGTCGTGCCGATATGGGTGAGATTGAGAAACCTTCCTTCGAGTACTTTGGCCTTTCCAGGCCAGCGATTAGCAAGGCAGTAAGTTCTCTTGGTAAGCCTTTATATGTTGATCAAAGAACGGAGCAAATGTCTATGATATCGTTTGCCCGTGTTTGTGTTGAAATAACTGCTAGGCAATCTTTATATGATTGTATTGATCTGGTTACGGATGGGAGAACTGATGTTGTTGAAGTTGAGTATGAATGGAGACCATTAGTTTGCGCCAAATGTGATATGTTCGGCCATAGCTGTCAGAATACTGTTCCTGTTCCGGTTACTGAAGTGGGTGGTAAGATGGCTCGAGTCAAGCTACTTCTGTGATGAACCCTGAGTCTGAATCGTTGGTGAACAGAGGTAAAGGAGTGGTCGTACCGGCCTCATCCGAACATAATGATAATGATTTACGGGATCCTCGGTGGGGTCTAGTTTCTGCAGTACCCTCTACTGATATGAATGCTTCTAGACCTCTGGTTGGGGTGAATCCAGCTCTCAGCAGATGGCTCCTTCTCGCCCAGATGAACCAATGATTGATCATGACTCCAATGCTGATATAGCTGAGCCTGAGGATACTGAGATGTGGTCGAAACAGACCAAGCGGAAGATTAAAAGACTAAGGAAGAAACAGGCCGCTAGAGAAGCTGCTGCTGAAGCTTCTCCGGCGACTGCTGTCTCTAAGGCATCCTTCAGTCTATCACCTATCACGGAGGAGGACCAGCTGCTACAGAGGAATCCTTCTAAGGGAGTAGATGATCTGCATTCTCCATCAAATGTTAAATCGCCTGCTATGGCAGAACCTACTGGTTCGGACCCGTTTATGATTGTCCAAGAGTCCTCTCAGGATGTATCCAACTCAAGCTCTCAGGAGGAATCCTCGATGACGATCTACCGAAAGCGACGAGCGTGTGAGTAAACCAAGTATCCGTATGACGAAAGACTACAAGATCACCTTGCTGACATGCCGGAAGCTTCCCTCTCCCGTCGGTCCGAAGAAGCACGCTAAGGCGCCAAGACCTCTAGGAAGAGGTAAGCCGTTCTCTCCTATGTTTTTTGGATGTTTTTTGGCTTCTGGAATATCAGGGGCGTCACTGGTCCGCTAAGGCGCGCTGAAGTTAGGCGTTTTGTTGCGGTTAATAAGTTATGCTATATTGGCTTAATTGAGACTAAAGTTCCCGAAGATGATTTTGAATCTATCTCCTTCACCCTCATCAGGGGTTGGAGTTGGGTTGCGAACTATAGTTGCTCCCCGTGGGAGGATTTGGGTTGGGTGGAACCCTAACTTGTCTCTTTCCTTCCGATTTCTATCACCGATCAAGCAATTCATGGGTGTCTTAAGTGTAATGATTCTGGTATTACTTGTTCGGTTTCGCTATATATGGAGAGCACACTTTTGTCCGCCGTAGGCCGCTGCGGGCGGACTTGCGCATTATAATGAGATATTTCAAGATACGGCGTGGGTGGTTGGAGGTGATTTTAATGCAATTAAGGACCCTTCCGACCGTGTTGGTAGCTCCACCAACTGGATCCCCGCTTTGATGAATTTGCTCAATGTTTGGAGCGAGACCCGGCTCGACTTGGCGGACCTCGATTTGTTGGCCTTCGATATACGTGGTCTACATCGGCGGCGGGAACTCCGAAAAGATGAGAAAGATTGATCGTGTGTTGGTAAATAGCAAGTGGAATGAGGACTTCTCCTTCTCGAGGCGACGTTCCTTAGTCCGGCATATCTGACCATTCACCGGCCGTCGTTAAAGTTATTCATCCGCCTCGCACTTTGAAGCCTTTCAAATACTTCCGGTTCTGGGAGGACCACCCTGATTTCAAATCCATTGTCTCACAGGCTTGGAGCACATCGGTGTATGGAGTTCCTATGTTTCAATTAGTATCTAAACTCAAGTTCGTGAAAGCCCGTCTTAAGCTTCTAAACCGAGAAGAGTTTTTTGAAATCTCGGGGAGAGTTTCAGAGGCAAGAGAGAACCTTAGTTCCATTCAGACTGACCTTCAAGCTGACCCGTTGAATCTCCATCTTGCTGAAAGGAGATGGTTTGTCGTCGGGAGTTTGTTCTTTTGAGGAATCAAGAGGAGACCTTTTTCCGTCAGAAGTCCAGAATTTTGTGGCTGAAAGAAGGGGATAAAAACACGAGATTCTTTCATCACTCGGTGAAGAGAAGGCAGCTAAATAATAGAATTCTTTCGATTAAAGACCCCTCTGGAATAGTTATATCCGATCCTTCGCTGTTGCCGCAGGTATTCATCAATTTTTTCTCTAACTTGCTATCCCCTCATGAGACGTTCTCTAAACCATCTTGTGAAGAGTTAAAGAGTTACATCCGTCCCCCTCTCAACGGAGAGCAGATTGCTGCCTGCAATGTTCCGGTTTCGGATGACGAGATCAAGTCCACGGTATTCTCATTAGCTAAGGAAAAAGCCCCGGGCCCAGACGGGTTCTCTGTGGAATTCTTCAAATCTAATTGGGAAATCGTTGGTCCCTTGGTCTTATTGGCTGTTCGGGATTTCTTTCAATCCGGGAGGATGCTCAAAGAGGTAAACGCGACAATCCTTACTCTTGTGCCCAAGATTTCCAATGCTAGTGCTGTTTCGGATTTCAGGCCGATCGCGTGCTGCAATACCATTTATAAAGTTATTACTAAGATCCTAGCTGATCGTATAGCGGGTGTATTAAATGATGTTGTGAGTCGTTCTCAAAACGCATTTGTTAAGGGAAGGAGAATTAGAGATAACATTCTCATTGCCCAAGAGCTTTTTGCGGGGTTTCATCTTCATCCGTATCTCCCCAAGTGTGCGGTGAAGGTAGACTTTCACAAAGCTTATGACACTGTTGATTGGGATTTTTTGGAAAAGGTTCTCCTTGCTTTCGAGTTTCCGGTTGGGCTTACAAGACTAGTGATGGCTTGTGTTCGGTCTCCATCATACTCTATAGCCATTAACGGTGAACTTCATGGTTTCTTTCGCGGAGGACGTGGTCTCAGGCAGGGAGATCCCATGTCTCCTTATTTGTTTACTTTAGTTATGGAAGTATTCTCCGGAGTGTTGATATCCCGCACGGCCAGCCAGGACTTTAAATACTTCTGGAGGTGTAAACCGGTCCGATTGACTCACTTATTCTTCGCCGACGACGTCTTTCTGTTCTGTCAAGCGGACTGGTTCTCGGTGTCCACTCTAAAGAGAGGGCTCAACATCTTTTCCTCATGGAGCGGACTTTACCCGAACAAGAGTAAGAGTGAGATCTTTCTTTCTGGAGGTGATCAATCCATTCGGAATAGAATTCTCGGGCATTCGGTTTTTCGGAAGGTAAACTCCCTGTCCGGTACTTGGGAGTCCCTATCATTTCCTCTAGACTGAATAAGGCTGATTGCATTGCTTTGACGAATCGCATTCTTTGCTAGAATTCAATCATGGGCGCATCGGTTTCTATCGTTCACGGGTAGATTACAGCTCATCCGTTCAGTGCTACACGCCATCCAATCCTTTTGGTCGAGTGTTTTCACTCTTCCTTCCTCTGTGGTAACTAACATTGAACGTATTACGAGACAGTTCTTATGGAAAGGTACGGCCTTGGGTCGGGGAGGCGCCAAGGTTGCGTGGGAAGAGGTTTGTCTTCCAAAAACTGAAGGCGGTTTGGGGATCCGAAACCCGAGGGAATGCAACAAAGCTTCAATGGTAAAATTTATTTGGATCCTTTTCTCCGACAAGGAATCTCGTGGTGCCGTTGGATCCACTCCATCTTCTTATCCAAGAGGAACTTCCGGAGTGCACCTCAACCCGAGCATGCTCCTGGTCTTGGAAGAAAATTCTCCAACTTAGAGGTATCTTTCGAAGCTCCTTTAGATGGAAGGTTGGTAATGGTTTCTCTGTGTCCCTTTGGCATGACTATTGGTTGTCGTGTGGCCCTCTTGATTCATTTGTGCCTCCATCGTTCAAGACCGCTCTTCATATTCCTGATAATGCGGTGGTTGCTGATTTATTTTCGCCGTTAGGCCAATCCTTTAAGGAGTTCTTGCGAGATGGGGTATATCCCTCCCCAACTTGTCTTTAAGTAATGACAGATTTATATGGTGCGGTCATCCATCGGGCATCTTCTCGGTTGGATCTGCTTGGAATGTTATTAGGAGTAAGAAAACTCCGGTTAACTGGGCTCCTCTGATTTGGGACAATGCCATTGCTCCTCGGTACCGTTCATCCTCGGCTTATCGTGAAGAATCGACTTCCCACGCAGAGTATACTTCTATCCTATGGGCGCATTAACTTCGGTGTATGTGCGTTAGACGAAGTCCCGATTCTAGAGACCACCTCTTCTTTGGATGTAGCATCTCCGCTTCTCGGCCTTTTTTGGGCCGCGGATGCAACCTTCCTTGGAGAAATCGATCTTTGGAGTGAGCTACTCTCTTGGGCTCGAAAGTTCCTAACTCGAAATGATTTCTATCATAGAATTGTCCGGTTCTCCTTCGGGGCCCTTTGTCATCTCATTTGGAAGAAGAGGAATGCAATCATCTTCGGTGAATCCCTTGTCGTTCCGGCGCTCAAAAACCACCTAATTAAGGTGGTTAAGGACAAGGTTAGTACCTTCAAGAATGTCGATCCTGCTCCGACGAACAAGCGACTTCAGAGAGGATGGGGCTTTGATCCGACGGTCTTCTCCTCGGTCTCCTGTTGATCCTTCTTGTTTTTCCATATCTGGTGGTATTCCCTTTCTTTGCCTTTAGGTAGAGTGCAGGAGGTTCGGAGGTTGTCTCCTTTTGTCTTCTCTTCCTTAGGAGTTTCGTCACTTATCGTGTAGCCTTGTGCTCTTTTACATCGGATCCCCCTCACTTTGCCGCCATTGGTCAGAGTGTGGGTTATGGTTCCGTTCTTTTGTAAGCTTCCCCTCCTTTTAATTTAATTACCTTTACCAAAAAAAAAAAAAAAACAGTCTTGCAACTATTCGTGAAAAACTGTCAAATAATGAACAAACACGACCTTTGGAAAATTGTTCGTATAAACAACCGCGACTTTTCGGAAGAAGTCGAAAACCGAACAATTGCAACCTTTCGGAAAATGTTGCAAAACCGAATAAGTAATTTTTTTAAAGGTTGTCTTGAAAAGACACAAATAAACTTGTCTTGACAAGTGCTAAGTGTGCCAAATAATCGTGCACCCGCACGATTATTTGGTGGGGTCTATCCCCACCAAATCATTCATTTAACTACAAAAGGAAAAACCCACATTTTTAAACTAGCCAACTTGCTCCCACCTTTTCTATATGGGACAAAGTAAAAAGCACTCATTTTGTTTTAACAAACAAAATTCCAACAGTTTGCTGGGTTGTTTTCTCTGCCTAGTGGCGTTTTTTTTTTTTTTGCTGCCTACGCTTGTGTTACTGGGTGTTCAGCTATGTTTTCCTTTTCCTTGCTTTTAATTCGGCTCCCTTCCACTCATCCTGAATGTTCGCATTATGAGTGAAAGTGTTTGGAGCCGGATTTTGTGTACGGTGACTTTCTCTATTTAATTATACTTGCCTTTACAAAAAAAAAAAAAAAAATAGAGCAACGTGAAGACGGGGTTACGACGTGTTTCCAGGGCAGGTGGAGCCAAAAGATAATTTCGCAGAAGTCACCTATAAAAGGTGAAGAGTTACTGTATGGCGTATACAACAAGTAGGGGCGGGATCATTTGTGGTGTGTACTGTTAACTATATGAATCCGAGTAACATTTTACTTGATTGATCAGGGTCGAACTTATTTCGTGTGGTTCAAAAATGATGTCGGATGTTTTTGAAGTAATGCAGCAAGATACTACCGCGATGCAGAAACAATGAAAGTAGCTGATCTTGCCTTTTTTTACAACGAATTATGTAATCGTACGATTTCATCAATTGATAAGTTTCTCAAAACATTTCATAATTACAATCAAAATGACCGAAAAGGATTTAAGAGTTATGATGAGAAATTTTTAATTTGATCAAAATGAAAAAGTGGCGTAAACCAATCCTGCAAAAGTGAAATAAGAAATTGAATTCATTATCATTTCACCAAAAAGCGTGGATGAAATGTGTTTCAAAGTACCGATAGATTGATGAGTGGAATGGTCATTTGTTGATTTCAGACGGGAAAGTAAATGGTAAGAAATTTAAAGGTACCAAGATTGGAGTCAACTGTGACTAGCCATTTCAATTGTGGAAAAGTAGAGATTGAAGATAAATTTGCAAAAAATCGATTGGGAGTTTTATAACCGATGATCAGCCGTTATAAGTGATTATTATGACTTTACTACTTAACGGTTACATAACTCCATAATTCGACAGTTATGTCACATCGAGGGCACTACCTTGACGGTTATCGATAGTATGGTTACATCAACTCTTTCGTTCCAACACAGCCGTTGCATGTTGACATTTCCATCGGTAAGAATTTGGTGGTCTTCTGGTCGATCCAAGTCGTCAGTTACAATACGTGGGGCACCGCTTCCTGAGAGCAGTGCGCGCCCATCGATTTCAATTTTCAACGTAGCCCTCTTTATCCACATCATCTAGATTGAAGAAGCCGTTGCCTATCGATTTCAAAGTAGTAGCCGTTGCCCTCGGCGCGCGCCTGTCGATTTCAACGTAGCCGTTGCGCTCCGCGTGGAACGAAATTTCGAGGAAAGGCACCGAAACTGATCGCTCTTCTATAAATACACATGCGAAGAAATGCGCCTCGAATAAACTCACTTCTCTTCGATTGCAAACTATTTCCTGCTTTTTTCCCTTTATCTTTTGGGTTCTTCCTCGCACCACACAACGAGAGAAATTTGTCGTTTTTCTGCCTTTTCAATTTCGCCTCCTCTTCTCTTCTTCCTCGTTCACAATGTCGTCTCGAAAGCGAAAGCCAAAGCGAAAGCGAAGGCGATCAGATTTCGCGGACGTCGCGTCGACGTCGGGCTCATCCGGCGCGTCGTCGTCTCAAAAGCGAAAGCGATAAGATTTAGCGGACGGCAGCTCGTCCCACATGTCGTCTTCTCAAAAGCAAAAGCGATCGGATTTCGTGGACGATGCGTCGACGTCCGGCTACAAGTACAACGTGTTCTTAAGCTTCCGAGGTCCTGACACTCGCTACACGGTCGTGGATGTCCTCTACGAAATCTTAGTCGACTATCAGCCTTGTCTCTACACCAATCCCAAAGGCTAATTCGGCTCTTACTGGATTTAACGTCTTCAGTGACGACGAAGAGCTTCCTGTAGGCGAAAATATTGGACGGGAGCTTGAGCGTGCAATTGACGGCTCGAGGATTTACGTGCCGATCTTCTTGGAAGGCTACGCATCCAGCCCGTGGTGCCTTCAGGAGCTCGCGCGCATGGTGAAGTGTTGGAGAGGATCAGCGGGACACGAAATCGTGCCTGTATTCTTCGGCGCGAGTCCCTCGGACGTCAGGCTCAAGAGGGGTCCGTACGGCGACGACCTGCTCAGGCACAAGGGTTGTTACGGCGAGGAGAGGGTGCGAGACTAAGGGAGGTCGCAGATCTCAGAGGATGGGACGCACGAAACTTAGGGTAAGTAAAAGAAGAAATTTCAATGGCCATTCCACACTTTTTTTAAAACTCTCCCTCTCTCTACCAAACTTATTAACATACATGGATTGCAATCGGTAATATGCTTAGAAGGGCTAATTATGATTGGCAATTTAAGGTTCCATAGCATGGTCGATTTTAATGATATCCAGAGGTCTGGTGAAGACATTTTATAGCTTCCGCGTATGCTATGCTAGAAATGAAATTTGAGCTAGTCTCAGACTGTTGCTGTTTTGTGCTATATCTGAAATTCAAAAAGCGGGAGTGTATCGTGCCAACACGGTCTGCTTTGCTAAATATCAACCGGACAAATTCACTAGGGAGAGAGAGATGCTGTTAGGGATGCTCAGATTCCTAGCTATGCTCTTATATATATATATTATATATAATACTTGTATGAGGAGGAGTATGGTAGGTTTTGAGTAATCGGGGCTTGGAATTTTTTGGATGTATGAAGTGAGGGTCCCAATATGAGGGGTGTATGATTTTGCTAATGGATATATTAGAGTACATGATGTTTTCTATATTATTTTTTGTTAGCAAAGTGAGTGAACCTTGCTGATTTTGTCTCCACTAAAATTTGCTCATAATAAGCAATGGTTTTATTTGTATTGTGTAGTTTAAAAAACCAATTTTTTGGAAAGATGTTTTTTGCAAATTTGATTGGATCTTCGTCGAAGAATCCATCTTCTATTCCAAAAAATCTTGACCACCTCATTTGAAAGATGCAAAAACTAAAGCATCAAGTCATCCACTGGAGTGGTAATCCGTAGGAGTATTAATGTTTGTATTACAAGAAATGGTTAACCCTGTATAAACTATGCTAGATGTATTTGAAAACAAATTTATTTTGTAACTAGGGATACAAGGTAAGAAAGTTTGAGGCTTGAAGTTACAAGAGGGAGTGAGGAAGAAGAAGAGAAAATGATATCAGATCTGAAAATTCGAGTCTCTTTCTTCTGTGTTGAAAGGGTCTATTTATAGGAGGTGCTACAGTGAAAGTGCTACAGGCTGAACAGTGTAAAAATGAACAGTACTGAGTGAATAGTGTAAAGTGAATAGTGAACCATGTATGTCTATTTTGTTACAATGTATAGCCTTTCCGTCGCTGCAACAGGATATCACATGCTGATCACATGCCAATACTGTTGCAGTGGCAGAAAGCCTATACACTGTAGCAAGATATGCATACACTGTTCACTATTCACTTTACACACTATTCACTCAGTACTGTTCACTTTACAATGTTTAGCACTGTAGCACTTTCACTTTAGCATTCCATAAATACACCATTTCGACACAGAAGAAGGGGACTCGAATTTTCAGATCTGATCTCATTCTCCCTTCTTCTTCCTCACTCCCTCTTGTAAAACCCCCCATCCCTTCAAGCCTCAAGTTTTCTTACCTTGTACCCCTGATTACAAAGTAAGTTTGTTTTCAAATACATCTAGCATGGTTACCAACTTACATGATAGTTGGTTAACCATTTCTTGTAACACAAACATCAATACTCTCCGGAGTATGGATTACCGTCCTAGTGGATGATTTAATGCTTTAATTTCTGCATCTTTCAATACATGTAATTTTTAGTTTATATAATACAAGTTCATACCACCTTCATGGTTAGTTTTTGTTTATGCATACTCTTTCTTTAGATTTTATTATCTTTAGAATTATATACTTTTTCTTAACCATACAGATATTTTCTGATATTATACATACATTCTCAGAAAACCCTTAGGTTAGCAAATGGTTTCATACCATTAGAATCATACTGGGAAGACATAGAACCTATTAATTTCCTACTTCTCATATCTGGAATAGTTAGATATTTGAGAATTAGATACATCTTATATGTTGCTTTTGCTCTTTCTATTATCTTTAATTCATAAGATTTTATTTAGTCTTTCACATGTTTATAATTATATACTTTTTCTTAATCTTAGTCTTAACCATACAGTTATTTTCTGATATTATACATACATTCTCAGAAACCCTTAGGTTAGCAAATGTTTTCATACCATTAGAATCAAACTGGGAAGACATAGAACCTATTAATTTCCTACTTCTCATATCTGGAACGGTTAGATATTTGAGAATTAGATACAATCCAAGCAAAAACAATCCAAACAACAACATATGTAGACGTTTAGATTAATTTCCTTCTTAGTTTGTTAATCTCTTATACTTCCTTGTTCTCTCATATAGTACTTCGATCCTAACTCCTTTATTGTGTTAGAGCTTGGTGGGATCTCTTTGGTCCTTTAGATGTAATACTACACCCCACAGTCAAACAAGGATACCAAATATTTCGTGAATACTTTGTACCAACACTACATGATACAAGGTTCCAATGCCTTATGCACTTTCTCATAATATTCAAAATCTCATGGGTTACTGCATGGGAATTTGAATACAATACATCTACCAAACCTGGTGTACCTTTACTTGTCCGAAAATACAATAGTGGGATGGATTCAAATACCATGAACAAGGGTCCGATCGAAGTACTATATGAGAGAACAAGGAAGTATAAGAGATTAACAAACTAAGAAGGAAGTATATATATGATTGCTCCTCTTTTCTTCAAATACCTGGGTAAACTTGTTAATAATCTTGTTCGAGAGCTTTCTATTAAGCTGAAGAAGAGACAAATGGTTCAACTGATCATTTAGTTGGAATTGAGGATCGAGTTAGAGACGTGATGCCATTGTTGGATTGCGGCTCCCTGGATGTACGATTTCTTGTTGTGCACGGGATGGGAGGCATTGGGAAAACAACTCTTGCCAAAGCGGTTTTCGACAAGATATCTTCTCTGTTTGATGGTTGCAGCTTACCAAAAAAAAAAATTCAACTCATCGGCAGAATTCTCTCGCCCTTCTGACTTGAAATATTTGTTAAGTTTAGAGCTATGTAAATCATGGCTGGTGGAAATTCCACTCAATCGGTTTGGAAAATTGGAGAATCTGGGGGAACTCACTGTGTCGAACTGCATATTTCTCGTGCAGTTGTCCTGTCTGTCGGGCTTGAAGCAGCTCAGAGAGTTGCGCTTGTTGAACTCCCCGGAGCTAGTTGAGATCCAAGGTCTCGTCGAACTAGAAACGCTGGAAAGTATAAGGATTGGCAGGTGCAGTTCTCTATTAAGGTTGCCTGATCTTTCGAACTTGAACAAGCCGAGGACTATCGAATTTAGATCCTGCGGATCATTAGTGAGGTGGCCTTGTGTATCTCGGGTAGCTTTTGAAGTTTGTCATCTAGTAATTGACAGATGCAATAAGCTATCCAACCACAACGGCCCTTGCTGGCTTTACAAGGACAAAAGGGAATGTCCAAACCCCTGATCGTTTCTATGAGCCGGAGGACGGAGAACACTTGCCTTGTCCTGTTTGCATACAGTATCCAACCACAACGGCTCTTTCCTTTGATTTCCCAGATTGTGCTCTTCTTTCCTCTCAACATTTCCGCTTAGCATAGCATACTCTGGATTAACAGAGGAAGCTCACGTGTGTAAAAGACATTGCATATGCATAAGCAGTCTGGGAATCTCTCTCTCCAGTCTTCACCTTGCTCTGAACTAACACAGGAAGCTCGTTCGATAACTTAATTCGGTTTCTTCTTGTACATACTATTGACTTAATTAACTTTTATAAGCTTTTCAAAAGGAATTATTATGTGACCTCTAATGCCTTCTCAATTAGGATTGTTCCATTTTCTCCAAGAAGTAAAGAGCACTTCATATTACTGGTTGTGCCGCATTGCCACAACCAAGTCTAGCAGTGTTACAGTACACTTCTCATTTTATGAGCAAATTGAGTCTTAACCGGCATTCACGTTCTTGACCTAATTTTAACATGGCAGCTCTGATGGTTGGATTCGGTGACTAAATCGGCATAACTACTTGTTTATCTATTTTGAAGTGGACGATGGTTGCAAAACTGCGAGCGGCTACCATGGGGGGTTACAATACCGAGATCAATCAGAATTTTCAATAACGGGTTTTACTAAAACAAGCGCTATGGAGGACCAGCGGATGGCATTTCTTTGAGTAAAGCCTGCTAATAAATTTTTCTTTTTAATAATTAACTCACTCTTTTTTTTTTATTAATAAATCCAGAATTTCTTTAATTCCTCCCATGGTAACTATTTTCCCCTCCTTTCTGAACCCAAAGTAAATTACTTAACCCCTATCCTTCTCTCTCTCGCTCTGATTCGAGGAATCGATTGAAGGTTGATGGAGGCAAATGCGGTTCTGCTGCTTTACATGTGCGCGTCGCCTAACCGTCTCTTCCCTAGTCCTCGAGTTTCCCCATCTTGCGATTCAGCTCCAAGCGCACCTCCTCCTCCGTAGGTGTGTTCTCTCGCGTCCTTCCTCGAATATCCCCAACTTCAAGGTTCAGTACTAATGAATCTCTCTCATTTCTGAAAGTTCTTCTCGGTTCTGAATTTTGATGGGCAGTTTTGAGGAAGTGCTTGACGAGCAAAGACGAGACTCTAATTGATGGGCTTCCCAAGGAGAACTATGACATGTGCGTGTTGCCATCTTGTCTCTGAATCCCTCCTTGGTAGATCGTCCTGGAGTTTTCACTGTTGTCGTGCGTCTGTCGTCTACTTGAAGTCTGGCATGAGCAGATTTTTAGCAGATTATGCATCCACAAAGTGACGATTGGGAAACTGTTGAGCTAATTTCAAATCTTGTTGCATAGATAATTGAGGATTATCTGTTAAAAGGCTAGCTAACTTGTATTGTGCTTGACATTTGGAATCTTGGCCTTGTAATCATTTTGATATGAAATATTCAGCATAAATGAAGGATTGCTCCTCCGAATTAAATTCTCTGTTCTTTTTTATGGAATTCATAGAAAGGTGCAATTTTTCTTACTAAAAATGATGAAGCATTATCTTGAAAATCATGAAACATGGACCTTGTGAAAGGAAGTTCTTTAGGGTCGAGGATTTTGCAAATAGAGGGGACATCGATGTGCGCTGAATGAGAGTACTTTTCCTATAGCATTAGGTTGGAGGTTTGAGTTCTTGAAACCTAATATAGATAATCGGAGGAGCATGTTGATGTCCTACTTAATTAACATCAACATTTTTTCTGCTTCTTTTAGTAAACTTGTGCTTTTTGAAACCAACCCGCCACCTCATAGAATCCATAAGGTCTAGAAAGTCCTTAAATAGAGACTTGAACTGAAAATCGAAGCATACAGTTCCATGAGATTGTCTCCAGACTGCATTTGGTCTCTCAGGATTGTCAGGGACATAGGGATCTCCATAAATGAAGTGTGGAACCACGACATAGAATCCACGAGAGGCCACCTTGTTTGCAAGCTTCCTTGAAATCACAGGCACACAAGGTTAAGTTTATATAGTATGTAAAGAATCATTGGCATGTAGAGCACAGCTATATGCACCAAAATAACATCCAATATGATGTCACTTGCAAAATTTGAAAAGCTAATAAATGTGGATTAAAATGCTGTTTTTGATAATAATAAAATATAAAAACTAAAAAAAAGCCACCACAGCGCATAATTCAGCCATGATGCAGATCTATCAATGAGAAAATCCAGAAAACTGTACCTAAGTAATAGGAAGCATCTAAAATAAGTACAAGCTAAAAGCTTCACAGCAAGAGGATATCGAAATTATATTGTCAGGACAACTGAACTCAGAAAAGGATCATAACATCTTGTGTAAAAGCATCTCAGATGAAGCAATTTCATGAAACACTGGCACCCCCTTTAGATATCATTATCATCTAATGTGCAGAGAAATTACCCAGAGAGTTTGGACCATCTTTTGTTCTGAAAAGGTTGGAGGATTTCTTCGCTTAAATTGTGAGGATTGATAGAACACGAGCCACTTGGAGCCGACATCTTTTACTTTAAGAACATTCTGAAAATGCTTATGCATCTAGGAGTTTATGATCAGACCAAATAAGCAAAATCTTGAGGGAGACAGAGCAGATGACCAGTCAGTTCCCTTCAATCATCAGCAGAAAACAAATACAAGAGGACTTGAGATGTCAACTGATCACAGTGAAGGAGAATTTAACCACATTATTCAATGAGGTCACTAACATTAAATACATAGTTCCTTCATGAAGTTGCTTGAGTTGCTCATGACAAAACTTATAAGTTGTGATTGTTCTGTTTGCTTTGCTCAAGCTTGTACACTTAGAATCTGTTAGTGTCAATAAATGGGGGCAATTTCTTGCACAAAAACCTAATTCTGATGGAAAATGTTACATGTAAAATTTTTCTCTAAGGAAGTCATCACTGAAATAATAGTAAAAGCAGATTTTGAGTCTTAAATTACAACTTGTAGTTCATTAGCATAACATCCATTTTAGGTTCACAAATATTTTGATAACTCAGTCCTCAATAAACTCAGCCCCAGTCTGACCTCTCTATTAATTTGTGCCATACCAGTCAACGTGATCTATGAATGCATACATGCATTCGTTTCTTGTCAAAGAGATAAACAATAAATCGAAATAATAACATTGCCTGAGAATCAAAGATTACGGAAATGAAATCTAACATGAGCAAAGTCGATTTCAGTAAACGTAGGTAGATATGTTCCACCAAGCATGCATAAATGCAAACATGGACAAGAACAAACATACCGGTCAAGACTCAGGACTAAGCTGACCAATAGGAGTCATGGAGAGGGATTGTTCTCTAGTTCCAGCCAGTAGGATGGGAATGGACGACAGCTTACCTCAGCTTTGGTGCTTCATAACCTGCATAAAAGTAAACACAGATGTAGTTACATCAGAATCAAGCAAGAGAAATATGACCTCAAACTCCACTAAAAGCGGAACATGCATGAGCTTGACTGGCCAGAGCAGAGAAGTAGAGTGAGGACAAAGGATGAAATAATCGTTTTTTTCCTTTTCTTCTCCACTCATCCACTCATGGCCCAACGACACAAGAAATGTGGGTTTCTGCAACACATGCTTAGCTCAAGTTTTCTCGCAACAAATTAAAAAACTTTATGCAAAGGCATGGCAGTACTGAAACCCAAAAGAAGTAGTAGATTCTGCTTGTAGCATAGCAATCGAGTCCAAAAAAGGAATGCTTTAACCCACACCAACCCCCCCCCCCCCCCCCCCCCCCCCCCCAAAAAAAAAAAAAAAGAAAAAGAAACAGATTTTTATCTAACGATAGAACTGGAACAACCACAAAGGCAGAGGCTGATTCGGGAAAAGGAGCGAAAATTTTGGATTTTGAGCGAGAAACCAGGAAAGGGATTTGTACCGACAACGTCGTAGACGAGGAGGACGGCGAGCTTGGCATCAGAGGGGCCGGTGATGTAAGCCTTCAAACCTCCGATCTCTGCGACACATCCGATTCCGACACTCCTGATGCTCAGCGTCGGAGGGTTCTCACAGCACTGAGTCTCTGACATGGCCTTCTTCTTCTTCTTCTTCTTCTGCAATGGAGAGGTGGGGTGGAGCTTCCACGGGAGTTGGAAATGGTGGAAATGGGAACTCTGTTGCTCCCGTTCTTGCTGACAGAGAAATCAAGAACAGAGTCGGTCTAGAGGGTCCTGGGCTTTGTCCTCGACCGATATGCTTCCGTTACCATTTCAATCAACGGCCGACGATAAATCGCGACAATTTGACGGCTGACAACGTGCACGACGAATTTGCCAGGGAACAAGTGACACGTGCAGAATGGAGAGTTCATGAAACTGGGGAAACTACTAAAGTAGATAAAATGTTCTTATTTCTCTTATTATGATTCCCACAAGGATTTCACTTATTGCACAAACTGTAAATTAAAATATTCACTAGCCACTGATAATTTAACCTCCTATGTCGACTGGAATATAATTTAATTAGTGTAAGTCGAATGGAGATTGCAAAATGGATATGATGTTGTAAGTAATGCTAACTTTTATTAAGAAATTATTAGGAGATCCTTCTTAAATTACGTGACTGCTCATTTGTTTGTGCCATTTTATCCAGGATTAATATCACTAAAAAACCAAATTCATTGCTTGATATAATATCAATCGCCTAAATTTTTTATTAGTGGAAATTTCAAACAAAGGTCTGAAGTGCCTTTATTTTTTTAAATAAGGAGATGGAATGAATTTGTTTTGAAACAATGGCCTTTTAATGCCGTTATTTTCTTAAACAAGAGCATGAAGTGAATCTTATTTCAAACAAAGGCATAAAATAACTATGTTTGTTACAAATAAATGCCTAACTTCTAGCTGGACAAGGGCATTTTTGTCTTTTACCTTTTTTTTTTCAATTTTTTTCCTTTTTCTTTCTTTTTTCGTTTTTCTAGCTATTCATTTTTTCTTTGCCGATGGTTAGTACTTTCCCCAAATTTGGCGAGAGTTGCCCTCGTTGGCCACCGGCAAGGGACAACCTCACTTGGTTTAAATTTAATTGAATAACTAAATAAAATAGATAGACTTCATGGCAACCCTCGTCTTGGGCGAGGCCACCCTTGCGGCCATCGGTGAGGTTGGCCCTTGCCAGATTTGGGCAAGGGCTGCCTCGCCAGTGGTTGGTGAGGGATGGCCTCACAGCCGTTGGCGAGGTTTGTAGTCTCCGCCGGAAAGGGAAAATAATAAAAGAGAAAAAAAGAAAAGAATAACAAATAATTTAAAATTAAAATTGTATTTGGACAAAAACACCCTTGACCGACCAAAATATTTAGCCAGTTGACGACTGTTGAGGTCAAGCCTTTATTTAAAACTACCAAGGCTACTTTAGACCTTTATTTGAGGCTGACATTTTACTTTAGGCTTTTATTTGACACAATATTTACTTGTTTTTATTTGAAAAAATGAGAGTATTTCAAGCCATTATTTAGAATTTTCCCTTTTTGTTATGTTGCAAAAAATCTTAAATCATACCCACTGTAATAGCAATATCCTAAATTCTTTTGTGTCATCAAAACCTCCAAATATGTATCAATGCCAATGCTACAAATTAGTGGATTTAAGTTTTAAGGTCTTGGTAGAATAGAAAAAGAAAGTTAAAAGTTTATGATTTTTTTTTTTTTTATGGTGGACAAATAATAATGTCGCATTGATATGAGTTTAGGATTTTAGCAACTAAAAATGTATTTTTATGTCACAACCAGCATAATTTAGGGTTTTTTTATGACATTTTCCTGTCAAGAGTAATATTAGCGCAAGCACAAAAAAGGAAAGAATATGCAACTTGGGCAACAAAATGAAAAAGAAAAAAAGAGGAAATAACTTGCCATGATCGGAGGAAACTTCCATTCAATCGAAAATGATTTTCGTAGATTGATTACAAAGAGTATTCCCTGATTTTTTTGGTGAGACCATGTCTTAAAATAAGGTAATGTCAAAACTCGAATATACGCACTCCCGAATTAGGTCCGTGCGGAGTAGAGCCAAGTCTAGGCAAATTAGGCAATGCATGCAGATCCTTGAGAACAAAAATGGGAAGTCATTTCCTCCCTTAAAGTTGCCATGTAAGACTAAACATCCCACCCTAATTCCTATTGACAATGAAATGCTTTGAATAAATCCGCAGGACTTCCTTTCCTTCTCAAGACTCATTTCCATTTACTAAATGTATATTTTCTATATATAGAGAGAGAGAGAGAGAGAGAGCTACGTTTAGACATGTCCCTCTTCAAAGCCAATCTCTCTTTGAGCTTCGATTCCTTACCCAAGATTTTCACAAGGCTCTGCACCCAATTCAAATGTCTTCGGTGATAATACCTTCATTTGCCACGCCACTTCTAATGTGAACTTTATATGAATAAAACCATCTTACTGTAGATGTCGATGTATGTAGCTCGTTTTCTGTGTGAGTATCGGTTGCTGCGACAGATGTTAGCGAAAGCTCATGAAGATAATAGATAAGATGGAAGGTAACCATACTTTATGTATATCGTATTTGAACTGAAGTAGTGCCATGCGCCATTCGTTTGGGGTTGGCCAGCTAACCGATCAATTACTTGATATTTCCCTTTCATTGTGGGTGTGTTATCTTGATGCTCGTGGATTGCAATTGTTGGGAATTTCTGATTCCCTAAAACCGGATTCGACACTAAATCGAACTCCTAAACTTGTGTGGAAGACGAGCCCGGGAAAAACACATGCATCACCGATCCTAAGGCATATCACATAATCGAACGTACCTTGTTAACCATAGATTAAACACCGACGCCGATATGAGGAAGGGAATTTGGCCTTGTTCGATCCGATGACGCCAATTCGTCTTGAAGGGAAGATGGGTGTCGCCTCTTACTTACTGTTCTTTCTTTTGGAAGTGTTTTTGAGGGAGAGAGGGAGGAGGAACGTACGTTGCTTCAAAAGGTACCTTCCTCCCTCTTTATCTCCCCCTTATATACGTCCCCTCCAAAAAGAAATGTGTCCCTTCATCATATCCCTCTATCCATGGGCCATAATATTGTGGGCCGGGCTTTTAGGCCCAACATGGGCGGACGGGCCAACTTAAGCCCATCACATTAATAATTAAAACCATCATTTCCCACTCGCACATGGTGGGCCGAACAGGATCCTCTTTACCTCTCTTCAATATTCATACCGGTAAATAATCCGTACGACCAGCATACTTTGAGAGCTCGTTGCCATACATCTGTTAGGAATATATAACATCTCATAATGGGCATCACACTCTGAGTAGATTTTGTATGCAATACCCTAGATTGATCGATCACATTTATATCTCTCTTGATATCTTTTAAACAATGATATATATATTGTATTCACAATTATGATTATCCCAAAGACAGTCATAATTGGTCGATCAGTGAATACAAAAACTACAATGTGGTTCTCCAAATTCGATCTTCCTCTTTCCTTCAAACTCTCAATCTCAGTTCAATTTGCTTCTCTAGAAATGTCCCATTAGATTGAATTAACTTATGACCATTGGTAACATCCTAAGATAGTAAACACTAAATAGAAATCTTGAGAATAAGTAAGAGTTATGAGGGCACTCAAATTGAGGAATTCTTTTCCTCAAGAGTCTCACATGGCATAAAAGTTGAGATCAAACTTTTGCCACTCTTATTGGTCGTCTCATGCATACGTAGTATAAAATACGTATTACGGTATTTAACTCATTTCCCATTAAGCGTATGTATACACCTTTAATACTGTACAGATGATAGTTCAGATATACCCCATGTCTAACTTGAGTTCACGTATTTACTCATTAACAAAATTCATCAGAACTCACATCTGGCATATTAGACAGATAAAGTAAAATATGTGAGGTATTTTACTTTCAGACATAGTACATATCATGTCCTCATCTTAACACTTAGTTAAGGCGACATAAATATTTTAAGCTTGAGCTCTCGATTATCACATAGATAATAAGCTTAAAAACCGTCTCATCTCTATTTATCACATAGTAAATATAGGTGATTACCCGTGTGAGTGGGCGAATCTTATATTTGTCCGACATACTTTCTCAACTTAATATAATGCTGTTAACACCTAAATTTTTGCCAAGAATATTTCATGTTAAATTCTTGCATATAGATTATTTAGGCATTTAATATAGTGTTTTAAATGGAAGATGTTTTTACTTTAAAAAAAATTGAAAATAAAAAAACAAATTTAAAAAAAAAAGAAAAAAAAGTTGGGGCCAATGATCTAAATGTGACTAGCCAAGCCCATGAGGTCAGATTGGAATTTAAATGGCAAGTTGGGGCCAAAATGCAATTTCCAAAAGTTGAGGGACCAATTCGCAAATTTTGCAAAATTTGTGCCTGAGCCCGTAAATCATCATCTTGGTCACCAATTAAGTTGAAATTGAATTTGGGCCAACTCGAATCAATCAAATCAAGCCAAAAAGACCAAATTTGCCTTGAATTAGGTATTTTCGGATAAGAAAATGGCTAACTTTGAGGGACCTTTTTGCAAACTTGGTGGGCAAAATTGCAAAATCCGATCGAAATCTTAAACTACTATACATGAGCTTGCTAATTGATAAAAAATCGCACCCAAATTCATGGATTAAAGCACTTAAACCAACTGACAAATCCCAGTCCTCAAGTTGGTCTAAAGTCGGAGCTGTTGAGTAAGCAACTTGGTGGCCCCACCATATCCTCCTTAGCTGTCCAACCGGCCTGATCTTTGCACGTGATGGAAGACCGTAATGAGTAGTGCAGGTGGACGGAAATTTTCCAGGGATAAGCTGCTGCAAGCACGGGAAAGTCGCAGCAAAATCGGCACACTCAACATCTACAAGATTTGAAAATTCTGGCTAAGTCAGAAAGTGGGTAGATAGCTCAGTTGGCAGGCTTGGTAGGTGGACAAAAAGCCAACCAAGAAATTGATGAATCGGGGGATAAGATCACGGAAGCAAGGTCTTTTGAGGGACGAGAGGAAAGAGACGAGAGAGAGATGAGAGAGCTCGGAATCGATCCCCAAAGAAGCCCTCAGAAGCAACTCCAGAAAAGAGAAACCCAGAAATTCCAAACCGACCTAAAGAGAGAAAAGTGAGATTTTCACACACCTATGGCCAAAATTAGCCAAAAACCTTCAACTAGATAGTGAAACTTCATTCAAATATCTTTCCAACCATAGGTCGCACATCCCAAATGGAGATCGGGAAGGCCTCCTAAAGCCCCCCGAAACAGTGCCCTCCTGGCGGGCCAAGAAAGTCCGAAAATTTTTCTAAGTGTTGAGACCGGTTGGTCACAAGTGAGGGAAATCCAGTGTTTTTTGAAAAATTTGAGAGATAAATGAGGAAAATCTTGACTTTTACCTCAAACTAGAATACATATAGTTTGGTGTGGTTCAAGTTTTACAACAAAAGACGTCTTGAAGTCTAATGTTAGATGTCAACAAAAACCTTCGTTGTCAGTTCTTTTTTTGCAGATCTCACTTCCACAGGCCCCCGAGGATAATTTTTCGGTTTCATCGGCCAAGAACCACTTGAAAAGAAAACTAGGAAGTAAGGTAAGCATCCTAGATGTACTTATTTTCGAGTTTGAGCATGTTTTGATCATGAAAATCAAGAGGAAAACCAGCCCGGAAAACTAATTTCTGAGGCCGAAATTTTTCTAAGTGCTTGAATTCTCTTCAAGAGTGTTGCGTGTGTGCTTCTTGGAGAGGTCATTTTGATGTTGTTTGGTGGGTCATTCTCTATGATGTTTGTTGCATTTGAAAGCTCATGTTATCTACTTTCACTCAGATCAAGTAGTGTGTCCCTTAGATCTCGTATGTGATGAGTGTCGGGGCTTGAATATGGGCATTCAACCTGTTTGCTTGACTTGAGTTCAAACCCAGACTTGCAAAATTCGCTCGAACCCGCATATTGGAGGACAATTTCAACTTGGTTCTTGTGTGTTTTAGGCTATGATCTTTATCTAATCTTACTCTTTGCATGTGGTAGTTTAACATTGATGTTTTAGTTTCACATAATATTGCTCATGCGTTGAGATTGAAGGCCACAAACATGGCCCGAGAAAGCTGGTTCGGGATAATTTGATGTACGCCAAGTGTTTGACAAAATGCGCAAACCAAGTTTCGATCTTGAAACGGTCGATTTGAGCTTGGTTCTTGTTATATTCATGTGCTGTGTTACTCCATGTTAGCATAGATCAGTTTAAGGAATTTATTAATTTTTTTTTAAAAAATAATAATAAATAAAAAAGAGAAAAATATGAAAATTTCAAAAATATCAAAAAATGTTAGATAGCATCAAATTAGGATAGAAATGACATATATGAAACTTTCCTAATTTTAAAAGGTCATTTTCCTAATTTAATGCTATTTTGGTATTTTATGACCATTTTTGTAAATAATCCATTTTGCATAGATTAAAATTATCTAAAGTAATTTCATGCATATTTAAATTTCCATTTTGCTCACGGGATCCTGTCCCGGGCGTGATAACAAGGCCATGTAATATTATTTGCCCAACTTGTATCGGGTTTACCTTTTTTGCGTTTATTTTCAAGTCATTTCAATTTCTTGGATGTTTACTTACACGCCGCTTTTCATTAATTTGAGTGTAAATTTCTCTTCTAAATTATGTTAGGATTAGTCTAGACATTAAAAAAAAAAAAAACTACACAAACATTTGCATGGACATTTAGTGATTTCATAAAGATTATAATTGGTAATCAAGATTATATGGCCATTTAGATAAACAACCTTCCAAGTTAGTGGTACCGCAAGGGCGCTAATAGAAACATTGGCGTAAACAATTCCCCGTTCCTAGAAATCTCTGGTTGCGTATGAATTGAGACAACACTCCTGTGTCTTGATTGGTTTCTAGCCAACCCCAATAGGCTAGTGACGACTCCTAGAATTACATAGGTTGTTAAGAACTAAAAAACGAATCCAACCTCGCGCGAGGTATGGGCTTGGGAGAGCCCGCGCCTAATCTAGGGCCATTGGTCCACCTCTTTAGGCAAATACCCATAAACCTTCTTCCTTTTCCCCCGGATGGAAAAAAAGAGGTCGTGACAAATGCACTAAGCATTAAGATACATAAAGATCAAACAAATATTCATAGGCATTAATAATGAAAAAACATAAGTTCATAAATGTGAACAACTCAGGGAAATTGCATCAGGTTCTACGCAATCCTAGAGATTTTACATGACCACAAAACACATTTCTAGGTATTGGCTTTGTAATAAGATCTGCTACAATTCTATGCGTAGATATGTACTGTAAGTTCACATCCTTTCGTGCAACCATATCTTTGACAAAGTTATACTTGGTATCTATATGTTTGGTCTTGCCATGATATTTTGGATCTTTGGTGTATGTTATAGTTGCTTGGCTATCACAGTTAACCAATAATGGATTTGCAGCTTTCTCAATAACACCTAAATGATCCAAAAATCTCTTAAGCCAAACTCCTTCTTGTACCGCTGCTGATAATGCCACGAACTCAGCTTCCATTGTGGACAAGGCTATACACGTTTGCTTCTTACTGCTCCATGATATGGCGACATTGTTTAGTAAGAAAGCAAATCCAGAGGTAGATTTTCTTTCATCTAAATCTTCTCCCCAATCAGCATCTGAATAACCTTCAAGTCGCATATCATTTTCTTGGTAATTCAGCTTGTAATCAGAAGTTCTCTTCAGATACCTCAGTATTCTTTTAACAGTTTTCCAATGTGCTTGACCTGGATTTGATTGATATCTACTCACCATTCAAACTGCAAAACATATGTCAGGTATTGTACACATCATAGCGTCACATCATTAGCATAAGGAACATGTTTCATTTGTTTATTCTCTTGTAGAGTCCTTGGACACAGTCTATGGCTAAATCCTTCACCTTTTGCAATATGAGTGTCTATGGGTTTACAATATTGCATACGAAATTATTCAAGAACCTTATTTATATATGTTTCTTGCGAAAGAGATAACGATATCTTTGAACGATCTCTTGAAATCTTAACTCCAAGAATGTATGCAGCCTCACCCATATCCTTCATCTCAAAGTTGGAAGACAACCGACTCTTAACAGTATTAACAAACTCCATATTGCTTCTGGTAATTAGTATATCATCAACATATAATGATATGTTCACAAATTGATCTTTAGATTTTTTGATATATACACAATGATCCTCATCTATCATTGTAAAATCATATGTCATTATGGCATTATGAAAATGTATATACCATTGTCTTGACGACTGCTTAAGGCCATATATCGATCTCAAAAGTCGACATACCTTTTCTTCTTGGCATTTCATTATGAAACCAGCAGATTGTTCCATATATATTTCTTCATCTAATTCTTCATTGAGGAAAGCAGTCTTTACATCCATTTGATGTAACTCAAGATTCATACTAACCACTATTGCCAGAATAATGCGAATCGAGATAAATCTCACTACAGGAGAAAATGTTTCTTCATAATCAATTCTTTCTTGTTGATTATACCCCTTCGCCACAAGGCGAGCCTTATGCCTTTCTATCGAGCCATCAGCTTTACGCTTTATTTTGAGAACCCACTTGTTCCCAATAACTTTGCGTCCTTTTGGAAGATCAACCAGTTTCCAAACTTGGTTTGACTTCATTGACTCAATCTCCTCTTCCATTGCATGAATCCATTTTTCCTTACTAAGGCAAGTTAGAGCCTCATTAATATTTCTTGGCTCATTCTCATCTTGTGAACCAACCATAAAAGTTTCCCCTTCAATGTCAAAACGTTGACGGGGAATACTTTTGCGACTTATTCGCCGTATGAGAGATTGTACACTTTGCACATCATTCCCCATCATATTCCCACTCGGATTAGATAATGACGATGTCATCTCATCATGTGGTTGTAATTAAGAGTGAGTTGAATTAAATTCATCACTTCTCATGTTACTCCCACTTGGACAAACTCCACTAATATCATTATCTTGATCCAAGGTTTCAAATAGGGAGTAATCTTCACCTATTTCGCTATTCTTAGGAAATTCTTTCTCTAAGAATGTGATATCCCGTGATTCAAATTCAGTTATACTCCTACTTTCCTGCTCACCTATGAACACTTACCCTTTCGAGTGTTCGGAGTATCTTATGAAAATACTCTTCTTTCCTCTGGGTCCCAATTTCCCAAACTTGTGAGAGGGCTCATGAGTAAAGGCAGCACAACCCCATGACTTAAGAAAATTTAAGTCCGGTTTTCTACCTGTCCATAACTCATATGGAGTGGAAGTAACTGATTTGAAAGGCACTCGGTTAAGTATATAGGCAGCAATTAACAACGCATCACTCCAAAAAGTAATAGATAAGTTAGCATGCGCTATCATGGACCTAACCATTTCCAGTAGGGTTCTGTTTCTTCTTTCCGCAATACCATTTTGTTGAGGAGTATATGGAATAGACAACTGTCTTTCTATTCTTTTTTCATCACATAATTTTCTGAACTCATCAGATAAATATTCTCAACCTCGATCGGATCTTAATACTTTTATTTTCTTGTCTAATTGATTTTCTACCAAATTCATAAACCTTTTGAAACAACTTAATGCTTCAGATTGATGAGAAATCAAATAGACATATCCGAATCAAGTATAATCATCTATAAAAGTGATGAAATAAACGGCCACATGCCTTCCTCTTACATTCATTGGACCACAAACGTCAGAATAGATTAGATGCAGAGGAAATTCAACTCTTTTACATTTTCCAAATGGTTTTCTTGTTGTTTTCCCCACTAGGTAATGCTCACATATGGGCAAATCAACTTTTTCAATGTTGCCCAACAAGCCCTCTTTGGCTAGTCTATCCATACGTTGTTGTCCAATATGACCAAGTCTAGCATGCCACACATTCACATTATTATCATATGAGTTAGGAGACGTGAGAAGGGAATAACAAACATTTGCATTAACATAGTCAATATCTAATACAATGAAACCATCCAGAAAATAACCACAACCATAGAAATTTGTATCCAAAAACAAATCCACACCTCTATTATGGAAGTTCATATTAAAACCTAGCTTGACCAACACTAAAACAGACACTAAATTCCGATGAATCTCCGGAGTATACAATACATCATGTAGGAATAAAGTGCGTCCACCACACATGTTCAGTTGGCAGGTGTCAATTCCTTTTACTTCAGCTCTGGAGTTGTTTCCCACATAGATCCATTTAGTTCCAGTTGGTACTCGTCGAAATTCCACGGAGGATTCTCTATCCTTCGCTACATGGTCTGTCGCTCCTGAATCCACAATCTACAAAAGATTAGACTCAGTTAAGAATACAGAACTCGACATATAAGCAAATTTTTGAAAAGTACAATGGGTGTATACCTTCTTTGGCTCACGACAGTCGCGAGCATAGTGACCCTTCTTGTCATAATTGTAACAATTCACCCTTGTAAGCTTCTTCATTCGAGGACGCTTTCCTCTTTCATGTTGGTTAAGCTTAGGTTTCTTCCCTGAATGACCTGCTTCCTTGCCTTTCCCTTTATCGAACTAGTTAGGATGTTTGCGCTTGGAGCTCGAAGCTCCATGTGAGCTAGAACCAACATGATAGATTTCAGCTCCCGGCTTAGCCGCTAAGAGGCGGTCCTCTTCCAGCTCAAGATGACGCACTGCATCCTCAAAGGTTTTGATATTCTCATTATGGGTCAGGTGCACCTTCATATGCTCCCAACTCTGAGGCAAGGAACGAATCACTGCTTGCACTTACTGTTCATCAGTCAGGACATAGCCAGCATCTTTCAGCTCATTAATCATGTTTGACATCTTTCTAAGGTGTTGCTTCATGGTTTGACCATGAGGCTTCTTATAAGAGTCAAACCTAATAGTGAGTTGTCTCAATCTAGTCACCGAAGTATGACCAAACCTTGCTTCCAACGCTTCCCACATTTTCTTGGCATTCTCAAAACGCCTGAACTCTCGCATGACATCATTTTCCATGCTACTTAGCAACGTAATGCGAGCAAGAGAGTTCTTTCTTTTCCATGCAACAAATGCTTCATTATCTCTCTTGTGCTGTGCAGTGTTTCCTTCTTCAAGTTCTACCATGGTCAAGTTAAGAGCTTCTAGTGCCTCTTGCTCTTCCAGCACATATTGGATTTTCATGTGCCATATTTCATAGTTATCGCCATTGAGCTTTTCACCTTTGTTTAGCTCGGCAACTATGCTCTTTGTGGCTGAAACCATTGATTTGAACACATTAGACATATATGCAAGAATAATTAATACTTAGCATTTATGCATCTACTTTGCACAAAACCATCATATTAATGAATAATTTCAAGTAAGGTTTCAGAATCAAAATGTCACTATGTTTCCAATCATCCTCCAAAAATCATAACTTAAAACTATCATTAATATAATTGTCCATGCAAACTAAATTCTATGAAGCTACAAAAACTTCTATGAACTAACCACAGCAGTCAATAATAACAGAAAGCAAATAATATTTGACATCCAATAGAATAATAATGCTTCACATAATACAATTAACATATCAGTTGCCACACCAACAATAACTAGGTAGAAAAACATTACATAAGATGTCCACAAAGTACACTAAACAAAGACCAGCAAATACATCTAACACCAAGTCAATACACGAACTAGGAAAAATCCTCTTTTGTTCAATTTCTTGATTTTTTCCCTTGTAACAATCCAGTAATAATTATCTGTAAAATCCATCACAATTTTCCTATATGAAGCGGCTTTGTTGACATCTCATATGCGATTCAACACTCCTTGCCATTCTGGTGGAAGAGTGTTCATGAAAAATCGCACCATCTCAGACTGTGGCAAGGGACGACCATTCCATATGAACTTTTGAATTTTCCCGTTGACTTCAAGAATGTGATCAATTAAGTCACCACTCTCTCATCGATGATCAGTCAGCTCAGCTATCAACTTAGAAAGCCTTTCCTTTTGTTCATCGGTAATTGCGCGAATAGGTGTGCGCAACTTAAGGGGAGGCATTGTTCCTGCAACAAATGCAGAACAAATAAGGGATCACATATAATCCACATATACTTAATTGGAAAAAGAAACACATTCTTTTCCTCTCTCTCTCTCCCCCTTTGTTTTTGTCAACGGTCAAAGTCAACGGCCGTCAACGGTCAATGGTCGAGGTCAGCCGGGTCGGGCCGTCGGGTTGGACGGACCGACCCGGCATGTGCGGCACGCGTGCGCAGCTGACATCACGATGACGTCAACTGGTGCGTGCCGCGCACGCCCCATCGGCAGCCCCTGCGCGCGTGCGACGCATGCGCTTGCGTCTTCTTATCGGCGCGTGCACGCCGGTTCGTTCCAGCTGTGCGTGGGGGCGCATCCGACGACCTTTGGCGGCGTTCCGCCACTCGTCGCGCTCGTCTCGACGAGACCTTCCATCTAACGCCATCAGAAATGGATTGCAACTTACAGAAACTCGAAAAAAAAAATGGATGAAGAGTGCTCGGGTGTCGGGATTTTTCCGCCCCAATCGGTGTTGACCGATTAATTTCACGAAAAATCAATAAGAAATCATCCATAAACGTGAAAGGGGTCGAGAAAAACATGGAAAATGATCGGAAAACAAGAACTATAGCTCTGATACCAATGTTGGGAATTTCTGATTCCCTGAAACCGGATTCGACACTAAATGAAACCCCTAAACTTGTGCAGAAGACAAGCCCGGGAAAAACACATGCATCACCGATCCTAAGGCACATCACAGAATCGAACGTTCATTGTTAGCCACAGATTAAGCACCGACGCCGATATGAGAAAGAGAATTTGGCCATGTTCGATTCGATGACGCCAATTCGCCTTGAAGGGAAGATGGGTGTTGCATTTTGCTTACTGTTCTTTCTTTTGGAAGTGTTTTTGAGGGAGAGAGGGAGGAGGAATGTACGTTGCTTCAAAAGGTACCTTCCTCCCTCTTTATTTCCCCCTTATATACGTCCCCTCCAAAAAAAAAAAACGTGTTCTTTCATCATATCTCTCTATCCATGGGCCCTAATATTGTGGGCCGGGCTTTTAGGCCCAACATGGGCGGACGGGCCAACTTAGGCCCATCACATTAATAATTAAAACCATCAGCAATGATGAAGAAGCTTTCTTTGAATGAGCAGGAGTGGAGCTTGTGGGCATGAAGATAGACGAGCAGTTGGTGGAGGTCAAAGGAAACGTGGATCCGGAGGTAATCAAGAAAGCAATTCCCAAACATCTTTAGAGAAAAAGCAGTACTTCTTCAGTGATACAAATGGGGAAGGAAGGCGAAAGGAATAAGACTCGACGCAATCGGTATCGGCCGTTTATGATTAGTTCCCACGACGGATTTGGCACGCGTACATGTTCTCATCGTGCAAGCATGATTTCATGTAATAAAATTGCCGATCTTGATATGGATACAAGTTTTTGTTATATTGGTACAAATTTGATCTTACAAAAAAGAAGTTGGAGAAATGGCGTTGCATTCAATATAGCTTAAGATTTTTATGGCATTTTTCCCATCAAGAGTAGCGCCAACACATATAAAAAAATCAGAAGGAAAGCAAATCTAACTTGGGCAAGAATTAAAAAAAAAAAAAAAGGAAGGAAAATAACTTTTGCTAGTAAATACGTACGGGCAGCGCAATTTCTACCCCTAAATAACTAAATCCACTCCCATTTATAGTAAAAAGACAAAATTTCCTTTAAGCTTTCAATTACCATTTTTAATAATGGCCCGACTCCTTCTCTTTTCTATTTTTTTTATTCAGAATAGTTACCATAATTAAGAATTTTACTTATTTTATACTTTAGTGTAGAAAATTCTCTTAAATCTTGACATGCTTTGTATAAAATTATCTCATTAACGGTAAGGAAAAAAAATATTCTTTGATATAGTATAAAACTGAAAATCTCTTCTTCATTATTGATCTTATAACAACCTATCTGTTTTTTTTATTCCTCTTATATCAAAAGCTCTCTTTCTTGATGGATATTTTATTAATTATTAGACTAAATATATATCAACTCTCTTTATTATACTAAAAATATTTTGCAAAATAGGGTATCTTAATATTTTTTTGTAAATAGTTTGTCGATGATCCAAAATAATGAAATTTCACTAGCATTTTCAAAAAAAAAAAAAAAAAATCTTACTTTGTGCAATATTTTGATTTAATTAAATTTCATTTACTCAGCAATTTATCCAAAACTTTAAGCAAGAATGTAGAAAAGAAATAGATTTTTTGGAAATTTCTCTTTTCGACAAAATATATTTTATTGGAAGTAATATCTAACAATAGAAAAAAAAAAAAAGGAATAGTGTCTTTAAGATACATGGAAAATCTACAATAAACGAAAATTAAACATATAAAATCTGTAATTATGATAGGTAGATCCTACATAGATATAGGACAACTTAAAAAAGGAAAGTTAATTAAATTTGGGACTACCAAATTTAGATGGATTTATTCACATAGTAGAAGTAACGCCGCTGCCGCCTACGGGGTAAAGGTAAGTCTAGGAGAATCTAAGGCATTGTTGCATTGAATCCTTCCTCGAGAACAAAAATAGAAAGTCAATTCCAGACTTACAGCAATTTCAATTGAATTGGGTTTTCTCGGATAAATCAAGGAATCAGTGAGCAACTTTTATATCTGCATTATTTCCTTTCCTTGTCGAGACTTATTATTACTTTCATTCTAGATTAACTGCAATTCAGACTTGTCCCTCTTTAAAGCCATCTGCCCTCGAGCTTCACCTTCTTGCCTAAGGTCTACAGGGCACTGCACCAAGTTCCGATGTCTACGGTAGTACTTTCAATCGCTGCTTTTAATGTAAACTTTACACAAGTAAAGTCATCTTACAGTAATCGAACATATTTGATGCAGTCTCTTGTTTTCCACGTGAGCATCAACTGCTGTCGCGGATGCCGGCAAAAGATTTGGAAGACACTAGACAAGACACAAGGTAATGTTTTTTGCTCATGTTCATATCATATTTGTAGCAAACCCACAAAATGTTTCATTCGAATATTCAAAGTTTTGCCCTCCACCAGATAGTAGAATCGATAAATATAATCAGTATAGCGCTTCCATGTACAACATATGTACGTATATACATAAATATTGAGTATCTTATGGGGTTAATTCTTTAAAGTTGAGCCGTAATTTAGTTATGCGATATTCATAGCTCTCAATAAATGAGTAACTACTTCATAATTGCTTTCCTTTTGGGTGTGTGTTTCTTAAATATCAGTGAAAAAATGTAATTGAACAAGCAGGACTGGAGTACGTGGACATGAACATGGATGAGCGATTGGTGGAGGTCAGGGGAGACGTGGATCCGAAGGTGATCAAGAAAGCAATTGAGCGAAGTGTTCGAAAGAAATCATTACTTGTTAATTCAAATACAAAGGAGGTACTAAGATAAAAAAAAAGAAAAAGATTTAGTTCCTAGAAAAAGTGATAGCGATGACAGCATAAACATTTCCTATTGGTGATAAAAATTATTATATTTCTTTTAATGCTTTGTGTTGTATGGAATACAGGCACAAGAGCGTGCGCTTTGCATGTTAAAAAGCAACATCCCAAAATTTGATCGATGGAGTAAAACGTAAATTTATAATTTGAGTATATAAGAATGATTAAGTTAGCCAGAATGATTCAAATCTATAATATAAATTATTAAGAAATTTAATGTACTTCTGAACTATGATTTTTGTTGTCTTATACTTGTATAATATCTGAATTTTTCATGGACTTGGATGATGGACTTTTATTTTGGTCGAACATAAAAAATGGAATGGAGGGTCGATCTATCATCGGTTGATCCCTATATTGTGGATGAGTTGGTCTATTTTGTTGTATGTAACACAAATTTTGATACGCAGTTCGAACAAGTTTTTGACAACTTAAGCATTGATTTATGGTGATTGGAATTCTACTGTACAATGCCCCATGATGGTGATTGTTTCACTGAAGATGCTGAATTGTGAAGAAGAAAAAAAAATGCTAACAAGGCCTCTCTTTAAGGCGAGAAACATGTTTTCGACAGTCGTCGTCCTTTGCCCGAAGAATTACAACATGACCCGATACGTCTCCGCTGATCTCGAGGAATTCCGCACCTCCCCGATTCCCTGCCGTTGTTAAATAGGGTGCCTATAAAAAAGGCTGCCCACCCAAAGCCACGAGTATGATAACGACGGCGAGGTTTTTCAGATCGTGCAACTGAAGAGCAAAGGGCATTGTGATCCGTCCATACCCTCCCGTTTTTACGTGGACCATCGTCGAAAGGACTTCGGAAATCTCATAACACCACCGACACATCCCTTGCACAATAGTTACATTTAAAACCATCAGTACCTGAAATTCCTTGAACAGAATTGTCCCAAGAAGAGCTGAACTGATCTCAGTAAACATCGCAAAAGATCCAAAAATCTCCTGTGCAGCGCTGCACTGTACAGCAGGCCCAAACATGCAAGTAAAGCCCCAAAACATACCGAAATTTCCAAGACCATCCATATAGGACTCCAAATCAATTAAAGGAAATGTTTTTATATTAAACAAGTTAGTAGCACCAATGATGCAGGGTTTGAGCTGCTAACGGCAGCTACGTGCGGCAGGATCAGAACGTAGAATAGCCAAATTAGAACTTGCGATCAAGTTACCAGTCGCTTTAGGAAAAGAAATGCCTTAGCAATCAGGCTTAAAGTCTGCTAGACAACAGCTGGACAACATTAGATCACTTATTGAAGCTTCTGGATTCCAAACAAGATCCGGTTTGCTTCCACACATCTTAGGCAATCATTCACATGAGGAAAATTGCATCGGCAGTACTGCAGTCTGGAGCCTTCCAGTGTGTAAGGCGAGAAGATATCACTGTCGGCAAGGGCAGCAACTTCACTCCTAGAGGCCTCTTTGATCCACTCTACAGCAGCTCGATAATAGAGGCGTGCACGCTCAGTTCACCCCTACAGAAATCTGAAAAGAGAGGAGACCCTGATTCACCGTAAGTGAAACTTCATTTTTCTTTAGAATGTTTTTACTTCTGCGCCGGTCGCGGTAGTATCTTGCTGCATTACATCGAAAAAAACCTGACATTATTTTTGAACAATATGAAATGAGTTCGATCCTGACCTTTGATCAAGTAGATCTGACTCGGATTCATATAGTTAACAGTACACACTCCATATGATCCCACCCCACTTGTTGTATACATCCTACGGTAAGTCTTCACCTCAATAGGCGACATCTGCCAAATTATCTTTTGGCTCCACCTGCCCTAGAAACACGTCGTAACCCCCCTGCACGTTCCTCTATTGCGTTCTGCGTGGTAGTGAAACTTCTGAGTCCAGGCACCGCCGAAATTTGCGGTGTTGATTTCGAGTTAATTGCCTTCCCCTCCATCTGTTCTAGAAGGCCTTACGTTGTATATGGAAAGAAACTTCCGAGGTAATGGCAGCGAAAGTGCGTCGCTCGCCCGCTGGGCTTTTCGTATAAATATACGCCAAGAACTACTCTTCCCTCGAGCCACACGAGTAAATTTGTGGTTCTTCTTCCTCTCCTGTTTCGTCTGCTCTTCTTCTTCTTCTTCCTCGTTCGCAATGTCGTCTAACCGAAGGGGAGCAGAGACGCGAATTGCCAATATTTCCGCACAGGTTGCGCCGACGCCGGGCTACAAGTACGACGTGTTCTTGAGCTTCCGAGGGCCCGACACTCGCCGCACGGTCGCGGATGTCCTCTACGAAAGCTTCGTCGACGCCGGATTTAGTGTCTTCAGAGACAACGAAGAGCTTTCCGTGGGCGGGATTATTGGACCAGAGCTTGAGCGCGCGATCGACGACTCAAGGATCCACGTGCCGATCTTCTCCAAAGGCTATGCATCCAGCGCATGGTGCCTCCAGGAGCTCTCGCGCATGGTGAAGCGTCGGAGAGAATCCGCGGGACATGAAATCGTGCCCATATTCTACGGCGTTAGTCCTTCGGACGTCAGGCACAAGAGGGGTTCGTACGGCGAAGACCTGATTTGGCACGAGGGGCGTGACGGCGAGGAGAGGGTGCGAGAGTGGAGTGAGGCTCTAACAGAGGTCGCAGATCTCAAAGGATGGGACGCAGGAAACGCACCGTAAGTACAAGAAGAACCTTTAATGGCCATTACACTCTTTTTTTGTGATATGATGGTCCTTGATTTATCATAGATCATGAGAAATGCTTATATCATGATCCTTAATTTATCGCGAGAATAATGTCCTAAAATAAATAACAAATAAATAACAAATAAATAAAAATTATTGTGGAGTTCGTTCTTTCGAAAATTTATGACTCATAATATGCTGTTATTCTAATAGTAACCCAATAATAATTATGCGAGTAAAACCCATTTGTTAACTTTATTTCTCTCTCCATATACATGCAAATCTATAGATTGCAATCTGAAATATGCTTAGAAAGGTAATGTTAATTGGCAATTTAAAGCACCATAGCATGGTCGATGGTAATGATATCGGAAGGTTTGGTAATCGCATTTTAAGACTTCTGTGTTTTGGACGAATGTGCTTCGTCAGAAATAGACTTTGAGCTAGTCTCAGCCTATGTTGCTGTTTTCTGCTATTTTTGGGATTCGAACAACAAAAGTATTTATCGAGCCAACATGATCCACTTTGCCAATTATCAACAAGACAAATTCACTCGGGAGATGATTAATGTATTGCTAGACCTTATCTTAAATTATTTTCCCTCAAGAATAAGTAGAGGTGTTTGCAGCCAAAGAAGGATTGAGAGTATGTTCTGGAGGATTCCTAGATATGCTCGTATATTGCTGATATAGTTGCTCCTCTTTTCTTCTAAGACGATGATTTATTATACATGGCAGGCTGGGTAAACTTGTTAACGATCTGGTTCGAGAGCTTTCTATTAAGCTGAAGAAGAGACAAAAGGTTCTTCCCGTTCATTTAGTTGGAGTTGATGATCCATTCAAAGAAGTGATGGAATTGTTGCACTGCGGCTCCATGGACAGACGGTTTCTTGTTGTGCATGGGATGGGAGGAGTCGGCAAGACAACTCTTGCCAAGATAGTTTTCAACAAGATATATCATATGTTTGATGGTTCCAGCTTCCTTTTAGACGTCCGAGAAAATTCAAAAAGACATGGCATCGTTAGGTTGCAGAACCAGCTGTTATCTGATATCCTGAAGAGGTCCACAAATGTCCATGATGTAGACGACGGTGTCAGCATGATTCAAGAAAGATTTCGCAACAAGAGTGTTCTCATTGTTCTTGACGATGTTGATCAGAGAAAGCAGCTCATGGGACTGATGGGGAACCATGCCTGTTTTGGCTCAGGAAGCAGGATTATTGTCACAACTAGGAATGTGAGTCTTCTGCCAAGGGCAGAATTGGGACAAGCTGAAAAATATTATGCTTATGAGATAAGGGAGATGAATCCTGTCCATGCTCTTAGACTTTTCAGTAAGCATGCCTTCACAGAAAACCATATCCCAGATGATCTCAAAATTCTTTCTAGGGACATAGTGGATACTACCGGACGAATTCCTTTGGGTCTTGAAGTTTTTGGTTCTTTCCTCCGTGGCAAAAGCGTCGAGATTTGGGTAGAAACATTGCAACGTTTAAGGAAAGTACCTAATAAGAGAGTCCAAAAGATGTTCACGATAAGTTTTGAGGATCAGCAAATTTTCTTACACGTTGCATGCTTTTTCATGGGTCATGAGAGAAGATTAAGAACATATATGTGGGAAAATTGTGGTTTTTCCCCTGAAAGCAGTCTTGCTGCTCTCACTAATATGTCTCTGTTGAAGATAGACCGTGACAGATTTTCGATGCAAGACCAGCTTTCAGCACTTGAAAGGGAAATTGTTCAAGAGGAGGCTGATCTGAATGCAGGAAATCGAAGTAGGTTGTGAAAATCTAAGGAAGAACTACACTAGAAGTGCCTTAAATTATGTATGACGCTTACTTTGGTGCCACAACTTTTCGTGTGCCAGCTTCAATCTGAGTCATCAAAAATCTGACGTGATAATATTTTATTAATTTCTCAATCTCATGTGGCTTGTCAATATGCCTAGTCAACATTTAATTTCTAAACGACGTCATGTAGTAAGTTAAAAAAGTGATCACTTTAGTGACGGTCGTTGTAAAAAGTTATCATTTCAGTGCCAATCTTAATGAATAAATGACCACTTTAGTGCTAAAAAAACCCCTAACGACATGGTATAGCAAGTTAAAAAATGATCTCTTCAATGCCAATTATTGTAAAAAAAAAATGATCACTTTAGCTCAATTATTGTTAAAAAAGTAATTACTTTAGTGCCAATCTTAATGAAAAGTGATCACTTCAAGGCCAAAAAATGCCATGTCAGATAAAATTTTTAATTATAAAAGCCACGTAAATTCCCTCCTTGGAATCTTTCACTGGAGGTGTTGAAGTAATCTTTTTTTTCCAACTTTGGCATTGGAGTGAGCTGATGAAAAGTTAAGGCATCTCTTCTAAAAATCTAAGGAATGCCTTCGTGTTCTTCGTGAACCCGTGAAGTTATATACACAATTAAAACTGCAATTTCCTTGGTGAAAAGTTAACAGAATTCTGGTCTTGGTAATGCTTCACTGCCCTTTGTGTGCGCCAGTTTCTCTTGTTTGATGTTAAATTTCACTGATGCTTGGTATCTTTGCTAGATTGATTACCAGCGAACGAGAAATGTCGGAGTGCTTAGGTTACAACTCCCTAGGGTACAGACGCTTACAAGTCAAGAGTTTGCTGCTTTGCCAAAGCTGAGGTTTCTTCATGTTGAGGGGGCAAAGTTCACCGGAGACCATAACAATGTTTTCAGAGAACTGATGGCTATCTTGGGATCGTTGTCCTGCAGACTTTGATGCCACCTAGTCGTTCTTGAGCTTTCTAATGGTGAACTTAGAGATGACTGGCATATTGAACTTAGAGATGATTGCCTGGGATGGCACCAAATCATGTGAACAGTTTACATATGCATCTGTTTCTATTTTTATTGTTTCATCAAACATGCATGCAATTTCACATTCTCCTTCTGATATTCTGGTGACCAACAGAAATCATCTAAGTTGAAAGTTGTGGAACTTGGAGAATGCAGCCGCTTAACTAGATTACCTGACGTGTCTGCCCTCTTGACATTTGAAAGATTGACTAGATGAAATTGCCAAAGCTTGATTGAAATTGGTGAATCAATTAGTAAGCTAGTACAATTGAAATACTTGGAAATTGATGCGTATAAATATCTGAGAGAATTGCCCGAAGCAGTTCGTTGTTTAAAGGCTTTGAAAGAGCTGATTGTGAGAGGGACGATACACGGTCCTGTTGGTTCCAATCTTCCCCAGTCAATCGGCAATTTACGGTCTTTGACAAGGCTAGAGATGGAAAGCGTTGGAATTAACGAGCTTCCACACTCGATTGGAGAGCTAAAGGATCTTGAGTTCTTGTGTTTGTCCAGATGTGATGAGCTAAGAAAGCTTCCAGACTCAATTGGGGGATTGGTATCACTACTTGAGTTGGATCTCTCTTGCACAAAAGTAACAGAGTTACCTGATTTGATTGGAAACCCGAGGAAGTTGAAAGGGATAAGAATAAAACATAGTGATATAAGGAGGATCCCAAGGACTATAGGCATCGTGGAGAAGCTTGAAGAATTTCTTGCTGAAAAAAGCGAGGATTTGAAGGGGAGATATTCCTAGTGGAATTCCGAGTCTATCCTTTCTGAAAATCCTGAACTTACCTCACACTCGCATCCAATCTGTGCCCACAATAATTAACCAGCTTTCGGATCTCCATGAACTTCATTTGCAAGGTTGCCATGAGCATGAACAAATCCCAGAGCTTCCTGCCAGTTTGATTAAACTGTATGTCGAGTCTTGCTCATTAAAGACAGTCCCAAACCTCTCAAACCTGACCAATTTAGTTGATCTAGCTGTATCAGACTGCTTTGAGGAATCTCTTTCTAACCCATGGAACGTCTATTCTATCCAAACTCCTAACCTTAAGTGGGATTGGGAGGTTGTATAGACTGAGGAGGCTGAAACTGATTCATAAAGACATCATTGCGGTGCCGAGTGAGTTGGATTCCCTTCCTGGCCTGGAGTGACTCGTCCTGCCTTGTTTTTGACCTGCAATCACTCACTCAGACGCTTCCTCTCACACTGTGCATGTTGAAGCTTATAAACTTTGACTCACTGGAAGAATCATCGCCCTGTTCTAACTTGAAATATTTGTCAAGTTTGGAGCTATGTAAATCTTGGCTGATAGAAATTCCACTCCGTTGGTTTGGACAACAGGAGAATCTGATGGAATTGATTGTGTTGAACTGTGCACGTCTTGGGCGATTATTCTGTCTGTCAGGCTTGAAGAATGTCAGAGTGTTGTACTTGTTGAACTGCCTGAAGCTAGTTAAGATCCAAGATCTCGATGAACTGGAATTACTGCAAAGTATAAGGATTGGCCAGTGCAGTTCCCTATTATGGTTGCCTCATCGCTTGAAGTTGAAGAATTTGAGGACCATGGAATTTTATCACTTCATATCATTAGTGAGTTTGCCTCATCTACCTCTGGTAGCTTTTGATTGTCATCTGGTAGTTGACGGATGCGATAATCTAACTGACCATAATGGCGCTTTCTGGCTTTACAAATACAAAAGGCAATGTCCAAACCCCCGTTCGCGCCTATGATCTGCAGGATAGAGAGCACTGGCCTTGCCTTGTTCGCATACAGTTTTCCGAGAATGAGATTGCTTTGTCAGAGAGGATTTTCTTGTACTTTCTCACTGTAGTTTTTTTACCCCGGTTCTGCTCTTCTGTCTTCTCAGCTTTTCATTTAGCATACTCTGGATAAACAGGGGAAGCTCACGTGTGAAAAGACATTACAAATGATTAAGCGGCCTAGTAATCTCTGTCGTCAGTCGTCAACTTACTCTGAACTTACATAGGAAGCTTGTCTGATCGTGAGTCAATTCAGTTCTTCTTTTGGATAACTAATGACTTCCTTCAGTCAAATTGCACAAGCATTTCAAAAGGAATAATATCGTTAGCTATAATGCATTCTTAACAAGGATTTGTTCCTCCTCTCCAAGAAATAAAGAACACTTGAGATTGCTGGTTGTCTAACAATGTTAGGTACAGTACACTTTTCTTTTATATGCAATTGAGTCCTGACCGCCATTGATGTTCCTGACTTTCTTTTGTTTTGGTCGGTATGCTCTTGACTTAGCCAGAAGCTTATAAGTGGAGATGACAATTTTAACATGGCATCTTGATAGTCAGATGTGGATCAAACTACTGAGCAGGCAGGACCTGTTTTCTATCTATTAGAAAATGGACCATCCTTGCGAAGTTGCAAACGTTATAATGGATCATTGAGCAGCTACTATGGAAGTCTAATGCTGAGATCAACCGGCATTGTTCATGTGATATCCTGAAATTCGACCCTCCTCAAGATATATCAAATGGTTATTTCATCAATGCACCAATAATATAATTTACTCTGAACTAATCACTCATGAGTTAACTAATCTATTGGGAGAGGCCACAGAGGATTAATACGCGAATGACCAAAGAATTCAATCAGAGATAGATTGCTCGACCAAAAGGATCGACAATGGACAATACTACACTGTTATAAGTCAATTAGTGAATGGATATAAATCAATTCAATAGAGGTACGTAGTTAGATTGCAGGTGATTCCGCACGATTACGATGCTTGCTACGAACGACAGTAAATCGATATTCTATTGATCTTGTATTCAAGGTGAGTAATTGATTCCTCGCAATTATATGATAATTGAGGGTTATCCATGATTTGAAGAGGCACAAACGTAAATCGAAAATTATCGACCATGGGTTAAACGCGTGAAAACCTCTAAAAGCCACCAAATAGTTTAGGTCGTATTAAAGTTGCATTTGATCGATTTCAACCACAATTTTAATCCGATTTCGGGTATTGGACTCTCAAGGATTGCAAGATCAACCTATCGGACGTCGCCTCATTTATTTGCCAATTTGTCGGTAAGTATTAATTTTTTGACAATGATTAGTAGGTCGAAAATTGAAAGCCAGAAAAGGGAGTTGGGCCAAGCGAAGACCCAATGGGCCTCACACCCAAATTAAAGGTCCAAATTGGCTGAGTTAAGCCCAAGCCCAAACCCAAGCCCTATGTGCATGAGTAGTGTGCGTGAATAGTAACCTAGCCTCTAGAAGCCTAATTTTAGGCTTGCCTTCAAAGTCTTGATTCATTAATGCCCTCTAGAAGCCATGATTACAAGAGACAAAGACTTTGGTCTTGCAAGAAGACTTGCCACCTTTGGTTTCTTAAATTCTACTTTGGTTCCAGTTTTCGAAATTCCTGGACCCTCACTGTTTTCCGATTTTATAGAACTTTTCGTGATTCTAATTTAGAGAAACTTCCTTCATGAAAGTCGTTCAAAACATCTTGATGTATAACATACCTTAATTTAATATTTTTCTGAGGTGGAATGATTGGTACGAAAGCCTATTCTTTTACAGTGTGAAAACTGCCCAGTGCAGTAAAAATAGTGACCTATTTGTCTTCTTAATTTTTTATAAAATTTTCCCTTTGGAATCTGAACATTATACCTTCACAAAAGTTGTATAGGACATTCATTTATACAATTTAATAAAATTTCAAAGTGTTTTATGAAGATTTGGATGTCAAAATGAATTTTCTTATGCAGTCGTTGAATCTGTCCAATTGACAAAATGTTGGGTTGTCTTTGGTGATTTGTTGCTCTTTATAAAAAACGAATTGGGCTTGGTTTTCTCATGAAAATTTTTATTTAAGATCTTCTTTACAACATATTAAATTTTCATAATTTTTTGAATCCGTTTGATAAAATAATAACATTTATTTCAAAATTTACTCGAAACTGCTCTTTTACATTGGAGGGGGAGGGCTACATGCCCAAGCTTGAAGGACAAGCCTAGGCAATTGAATGGTTGAGATTTCTTCTTGCTCTCCAAGCCAAGATAGCCATCATGAGCATAGGGCAATAATTCCAACTTGCATTAATGCAAAGGGAGACCCACTTCTCTCTCCTTTCTACTTCTCCCCCAAGTTTAGTCAATTGTGTGCTCCCCAAGTTTAGGCAATGGTGTGGTTGAGATCTACTCTTGCTCCCCAAGTTGGAATGGAGGGCCAAGATGTGCTCTTGCTCCCCAAGTTAGGACTTCAAGTCAAGGGACATTAATAGGCCAACTTATTCCCTAAGTTTTCTCTTTTTCCCTCATTTCTCTCACTTTCTCTCTCTACCCCTCCCTTTGGACGAATTTTCCTTCATCCCTCTCTCTCATCTCATACCCATTCCTCTCTCTTTCTCTCTCGGTTTGCTGCCCTACGTCGTCATACTATGCCGCCTTACCGTTCAACGTCCCTCAAGCCGCAAGCCACCATCATCGCCGGACCACCACCAAGCCACCAAGCTTCCTTGGTTGTGAGCTCAAGCTATTACCGCTACTGTGGTGCCACTGTTTGAACCGTGAGCTCCACGTTCTCATCACCGTCATGCCGCCGTCGCCGTTAGCTCACCATCACCGTAAAACCATGAGTTAACTTCCTAATTTTTGATTAGGCTGTTAATTGCGTATAATGTTGGTTTAGATTAAGGCTAACGGTAGTTAGTATGGTTTAGTTGATAGGCTATCGCGATAGGTGATAAGTTGACTTGATAGGTTATCAAGAGCAGGTGATAAGCTATCGAGAAATTGGTGATAAGCTATCACCAAATGGGTGATAAGCTATCACCAAATGGGTGATAAGCTATCAAAAAATAAACGATAAGCTATTGCTAAATAGGCAATAAGCTATCGGTTTAAGGTTGATAGGCTATCGCAATAGGGCAATAAGTGATGGTTTTTATGGGTTTTGTATTTGATTTATTGGATGAATTTATGCATAAATTCGTATTGTTTGAGCTTATTATGCCATGATGTTGATTGCCCAAATCATAAGTTTTAAATGCTATTTTCAAAGAATGTTTTACTTACAAGAAAATGGCAAACTTTGAGGCATCATGTTTGGACGCCATGTTTTATGTCCTAAATGGGACAATGAGGCTTTAAAATGAAAGTGTGCAAAGTTTGGCGGGTTGATTTTAAGTACATAACCACATGTGATTATTTCACTGGAATTTTGATTGTAAAGATTTCTCGAGATTTGTTATTTGAGAACGAAATCTTTTATATTGGGCTAATTGATGACAAATAAAATTGACTTGAGTGTTGGCGTGCTTAAGTGGTCACTTAATTGAACCCATCACCTAACGGGAGTTTGGGGGCGATGTGCGATGTTTATCGAATGCCCAGTGGGGGTTCAGATGCTGAGTCACAGTTGAGGCTGGACCGATACTCCTTTATGGAATGCCTTCTAGGCGGGGGTTTTAGACGTTGTTGTGCCCAATGGGGCGGGATGATGCCCGATCATGTCGGAAGACCGCCAACCCTTGTGGTGGCTGTGGCCTGAGAGGTCATAATAATCTGGAATTATGATCTCGAGAATAGCATGGTAGTATGGGATGTCATGATTGTTGACACCTAATTTTAACAAATCTAGGAAAATAAAGAAAATAAAAATTGCATTGGAACAAATAAAAGGAAAAAAATGAAAAAAAATGAGGGAAATTGATTTGATTGATTATGCATGGAAAATTGGAATTCTGATGGATATTCAGATTTTGTTAAATGCATAAGCAATTTAAAAATCAAGTGAATAAGGGGTAAGAATTTTCACAAAATGGAATAAATTGCAGTAAAATTAAGCTGATTGCGAAATCATGCTCCGATTTGCATCCATAGGAGACGTGAGGGGACGTGAGAGGAAAGAGAAAAAAAAATAGAAAAAGAAGAAAATCGGTCTTCTTCCTCACGAGCTCGCCTCCGCCGTTGCTGCTGGTCCACCCCCTCCGCGCCGATTACTGCGCCGACCACCGCCGATCAAACCCCCCCAAGCCCGCTCGCGCCGCGCCACCACGAGCACCGTCGCCGCCTTGCTGCCAACGCCGCACCAGCATTCCCTCGCGCCGGCCACCGCACCTCCGTGTCGCGCCTCCCTCTCTGCCTTGCCGTCGCTGCATCGGTGCCGACGTTTGCAGCTGCGTCCCCGGTTGCAGCCTTTCTGCCCGAAGCCCGACATCGCCGCCGCGCCTGCATCAGCCACGCCTTTGGCCGCTCGCCACCACGCATCCGTTCTTCGCCAACCCAGCCGGAGTTGCGCCACCGCGACACCAGCCGCCTCCGCGACCCGAGCGCCCCAGCTCCGCCTCTGCCGTCGCCAATCTGCAGCACCGGAGACCATACCGCCCCTGCTCACCTCCGCCCAACGCTCAGCCGCCGCCGTGCTGCTGTCCCTGCCACGACCCGACGTCACCGGGAGCCCGAACCGCGCTACTCACCTTCGCCCGACGCCCCGACAGCCAACCTCGCGCCCACGCCGCCGCTTGCAAACCTCACCCGCATCTGCACCGCGCCGTCGCCCGCAACCCTCCGCTACTCTCCGACGCCGCAGCCTCCCCATGCGACGCCCCTCGCCGAGTCCCTTGCCGTAGCTACCTTGCTTTGCTCTCTGGAGTCCGTTGCCGGCGAATCCCTTTACCGGAGCAACCATCATCTTTGCTTGAAAAAAAAAAAGAAAAAACAAAAAAAAGAAATCATCGTTAGGTAGTTTTTTTGTTTTAGTTTATTTTATTTTATTTTACTTTATCTTTTTTTAAATATAATTAGTCTTTAATATATGATTGGAAATTCCAACATATCACCCGATTCGCAACCGTACCTGGGTTTTTTATTTCATTTATAAGGCTTTAGATGAAGTAATTAATCAGCGGGAATAAAATTGATATTTTGATCTTTAAGACTTAAGATCAATTTATCGATTTTATTAGTGGAATATTACCCTATGATCTGAATGATGTGTGATATTTTTGATGATTTTGGATGATCTATCTTGTCATGATTGCTTTATTTATATTGAAATGTGTTTGAATTAGATTATCGCATGCTTTAGGGTAATGTACATATTTAGACTAAGCATTTTATTTATTCTGAATTTTTGAAATAAAAATACCAAAAACATGAATTTAGGGTATTAGATTTTCATTTCATTAATTTGAATTGCATATTTAATTATTTGACATTTTTTTAATTTCGAAATTAATTTTAAAAAAAAAACAAAAATATCATGCATATGCCATGTAAGATTAGAGCATCCTTTGTACGTCATCGCACATTAGGGTAAAATTGCATATTTCATTTTAAGTTTAAATATTAGATAGATTGCATTTTAGGATTATTTGGGTTAAGATAATATTTTAGTTTAAATTAGGATTTGGCTTAACCTAATTCCTAATGCAAATTAAATTAAATCTTAATCTAGTTAGATAATTTTCACATTTTTCCTAATTCTGAATTTCATGAAAAATACAAAAAATATTTTAGAATAAATTAGTTTCATTCTCTAGGATAGATTGCATTTTTTAGAAAAAAAATATCATATAGGATTAGATTCATGAAATGTACGTCATTTAGAGTTAGGAATTGCATGTCATTAGGATTAGGTCATTTAGTTAATACTACATTGCATATTGCAAGATTTTCATTAATCAAGAGAAAACAAAAAAAATGCGTGTTAATTAGAAATCATATCTAGAGTTGATGATGTGAATTTTAATCTAACATTGCAGATGCTTTCGTTGCTTTGAGGTAAGTTTTTGTAACTTATTCATTGTTTATCTGGGTATTAAATTGGTGATTTGTGCACCCGCATGATCACCTCACATGTTAGGGAAATAAATTTAAAATCAATCCAAAGTTGCCTGCAAAAACATTTTTTCAAAACAAAAAGAAAAGTACCGAAAGGACGTTAGAGAAATCTAGCGTAATCAAGTCCCCGAATCCATAAATCTCTGGTTCGTAGGAGTAAAATAAATCTTCTGTTAAATCGACCCACAAAAAATAGATTAGTGGCGACTCCTAGATAAAATCTATCTGCATATTAAAAAAAACTTGAACCTAAGTCGCGAATTGATATGGGCTTGGGAGAGCTTGAGTTATGTCTAGGCTTAACAATCCATTAGCCAAACCTTAGTGGTTCACACCCGAAAAAATTGGTCGCGACAATGATATTCTTGAGATGCCGTGTGTGCAAAATGCATGAGTGCTAATGCATAGTTTGAGAGTGATGTTATGACTTGCACATGTATGGCATGGAAATATATAGGAGTTGCATGAGGCATATGTGAATTGTTATAAGTATGGATGTGCCAAGGCGAGGTAAGGATGCCTACAAGTTATTTGATGGCTTTAATATTTGTCTTTGAGGTCGATTACTGGACCATGTTTATAGTTAAGGTAAAGCAAGGGTTGCTTTACTATTGATCTAACGTCGATATAAACAATATGCATGGAAATTATGGATTGTGTTTTGATTATTAGTTATGCTTAATGCATTGATATTGGCATATGTGATTAACTAATGTGCAGGATGCGCCAAGGTGAGGTAAGGATGCCTACGGGTTACTTGACAGCTTTAATATGCGCCAAGGCGAGGTGAGGATGCCTACGGGTTACTCGAGAATAAGTAGGGGAGAAAAAAAAATAAGTAGGGGAGAGAGAGAGAGATTCTGTTTAGGAGTGTTTGCAGCCATATAAGGATTGAAAGTGTGTTCTGGAGGATTCCTAGACATGCTCGTATATTGCTGATATAGTTGCTCCTCTTTTCTTCTAAGATGATGATTTATTATAATGCATGGCAGGCTAGGAAACCTTGCTAAAATTCTTGTTCAAGAGCTTTCTATTAAGCTGAAGAAGGGACAAAAGGTTCTTCCTGATTATTTAGTTGGAATTGACGATCTAGTCAAAGACGGGTGCAGTGGTTGGACTGTTGTTCCCTGGATGTGCGATATTTGTTGTGCGTGGGATAGGAGGAATGGGCAAGACAGCTCTTGCCAAGGCGGTTTTTTTTAATAATATAGCTCATAAGTATAACGCTTGCAGCTTCCTTTCAAACATCCGAGAAAGATCACAAACCGTTGACATCGTAAAGTTGCAGAAACAGCTATTATCGGATATCTTGAAGAGCACCACAGACGTCCACAATGTCAATGACGGCCTCAACATGATAAACTCTAGATTACGTGGAAAAAAAATCCTCATTCTTCTGGACGATGTGGATAATGCCCAGCTTAGGGCACTGGCGAAAATCCCTCACTGGTTCGGTTTAGGAAGCAGGATTCTTATGACAACTAGAGCTGTGAGTCTTCTGCCAGTGGAAGCAACGGCACGACAGGATCTCCCATTTAAGGGTTGTCTCTATGAGATGAGAGGCTTGAATTTTGGCCATGCTCTTCAACTTTTCAGTAAGCATGCCTTCGGAGAAACCCTACCTCCAGATGATCGCGAAAATCTTTCGAGGGAGATAGTGGCCACCACCGGGGAAATCCTTTGGCTCTTGAAGTTTTAGGTTCTTTCCTCCGTGCCAGAAGGGTCGGGATATGGGTAGCAACATTGGAACGTTTAAGGAGATCACTGTTGGAGAAATCTTTCCAGAATATTTTGAAGCTGACAAAACGTTTCTATCAGTCTAGTCTGGAGCATTGCAGACCCTTTTATTTAGAGTCTGAAAACTTTCAGATCACCAGACTCAAGACTCAAGACTATTTTCATTGACAGTTTCTAATCCAGCGACGAAGACGATCTAGAGCTAAAGTGTTTGGTTGAGGATTTGGTCTTATCCACTGGAGAAGATTTCTTGGCTGGATATGATATAACAGATTCTTTTATTCGAAATCAAGATCGTTTGAAGATCCGATGATTGACGAAATACTCTTGGAAGGTTCTATTCTTGGAAACCAAGATCCTGATTGTATGGGCGAACAGGATTGATGGGCTATCGACATGTTCCTTTAATAGCTCGAATGATCTTCTTAATTGATTCTGTCCAACGGGAAGATTGGAAGAATTCCTTTGGTAAGTGCCAACGGGTATGATGGCATAAAAGAGTATAAAAGGAAGACGTTCCAGCTGTTCTACTAGATGCGATAGAGAAATTCAGTCGAAGCTCCTTGATTATTAGTCGATTCATATTGAGCAAAACTGTATTCGCAAAAGAGAGTCTATACTTAGTGATACCTTGAGGGAGTGTGGTAGATCTTCTACACCGTGAAATCAAGGGAGAACAGTGCTGTAACATCTCTTTGTTCATAGTGGAATCCAGCCAGTGGGCTATCAGTGCAGAAGAGTGGACGTAGGCTTGAAATAAGCCGAACCACTATAAACTTTGCGTTCAATTTTCTCTTCCCTACTCTCAGTCTTATTTTGATTATTGTTTGACGAGAAACAATTGTCTCAATTCTATCAACTGTCTAGCATTGTGCGATAATAGTGAGAAATTACTCTTTATACCTATTCACCCCCCTCTAGGTACTTTTACTAGCTATATCAATTGGTATCAGAGCTCGTGTACTCACTTTATTTGAAGTGTTTTACTTCAGAGTAAAAGATCCATGGCTAGTGTGCTAGCTTCAGGGCTGATGGAAGGTCAAAGCAATACCAGACCTCCTTACTTTGATGGAGGACTACAACATCTGGAAAAACAAAATGAAAGCATTTCTTCGATCAAAGGATCCTCTGGAATGGGACGTTGTAGAAAAAGGAATCACTCCTAAAGTTGCATATGTCTCGAAAAGAGGGAAAGAAAGCTGTTGAGACCCGCGTAATGACTCGGGAAGAGATAATCAAGAGACAAACTCTTGATGCAAAAGCTATTTATTCTTTATATTGTGCCTTGTCACCTACGAATATAACGAGAATATCTTCTTGTGTTACAGCAAAAGAAGTCTCGGGATGGTTACATATCACCTATGAAGGAACTGATCGAGTGAAAGAGACCGAATCAACATCCTTCTCGGTCAATATGAAGCCTTCAAAATGAAACCTGGAGAATCTATAACTGACATGTTTAGCCGTTTTACAGAGATTGTAAATGGTCTTGAAAATCAAGGACAACCAATTTCTGATCCCATGAAGGTAAACAAGCTACTGCGTGGACTCTCCAAGGATTGGAATCACATAAAGACTTTAATAAGAGAGACACAAAGAATCATGCCACTATCTGTCGACGAGCTAGTTGGAACTCTTCAGTCTTATGAAGTGGAACGAATTAATGAAGACGAAGATCCAAAATGTAAGAAATCCATTGCATTAAAATCAAATTATGATTCTGATGTTATAGATTCTGAAGATGATATGAACGATGAGGAGCTTGCTCTCATGATAAGAAGATTCAGAAAACTGAATAGAAAAAGAAGAAGGTTCAACTCAAAGAAACAAAGTTTTCAAAGACAACGGACCAAGTCTGTTAATGATGATGAATCAAACAAATATGTAGTTTGCTTTGAATGTAAGAAAAAGGGACACATCAGACCAAACTGTCCTCTTCTGAAGAAGAAGAAAGGAAAAGCTGAAAAGTCTCGAAAGGTTCTCAAAGCCGAAACACAGGTGATACGAGTGTGAAGAAAGTGATGATGAATATGCCAACTTATGTCTAATGGCGCAATCAAACTCAGACTCAAACTCTGGATCAGACTCAGACAGTGAATTTGAGGTAAGTGATTTTAAAATTCCTGTCAAGGTTTCCAAATATATTGATGAGCTATGTTTTAGTCTTAAGACTTCTCTCAAAAGGATTTCTGAACTTAAAAAGGAAAACTTTGCTCTAAAACAACAGGAAAACGTTTTAAAAGAAAGAGTTAAATGTTTAGACATGAATGTTTCCACTCTTAAAGAAAATGAAGATAGTCTTTTGAAAGAAAATGCTCTTTTAAAAACTGACTCATCAAATATCTCAAAGAAATTTTCAATAGGGTCCGAAAACTGGAAAAAATTCTTTCGGCTCAAAGACCTTACTTCAATAAGTCTGGTCTAGGTATGACAGCAGAAACTATTTCCTTGATTGATTTTCCTAAAGTAAAAGATAGAATTAAGCAAAGACCCTCGAGAGAGGCTTACAAAAATCATTTCAAGAAGGTTTTTGTAAAGTCTGTAAGTCGAAATGCCCTCAGGTGTTCAAAGTGCAATAGCCCGAATCACTTTGAAAAAGAGTGTCCTATGGTTTGGAAACCTGTTAAGAAAACATAGGCTAATATTGTTTATCTTACTAACACCAATGGACCCAAGAAAATATGGGTACCAAAGAAAGCTTGAGACTCTCTTTTAAATGCAGGTCTCCATCAAGAAAAAGGTAAAGTGGTATCTGGACAGTGGATGCTCAAGACATATGATAGGAGACTCAAACTGCTTTATAAAGATCGTTCAAGTAAATTGTGGAAAAGTCTCATTTGGAGGAAACAGCAAAGGAAGAATTGTGGGATTTGGAACTGTGAAAATTGGAAATCTCACAATAAGTAATGTTTCCCTAGTGGAAGGACTCAATTACAATCTTCTCAAAGATCGATAACTATGTGATACTTGGTTTTAAGATCTTCTTTCAAGAAGGAATATATTCGGAACCGGTAAAGACTCTACTCAGTCTTTCATGGGTCGAAGGCATGGAAATATCTATCTTTTGGATGTGAAACCGGATGAATCGAAATGCTTAATCTCAATTCAAGACGAAGCAAGCTTATGGCACAGAAAGCTTGGTCACATCAATATGAAGCAATTAGCCAAAATCTCTACAAAGCAGCTTGTTCGTGGTCTACCCAATTTATCATACCAAAAGTCTGATCTATGCACTCCATGTATATTGGGAAATCAGGTAAGAAATTCATTTAAGCCAATAAATCATATCTCTACTAACCATGTACTGCAGCTGCTACATATGGATCTCTTCGGACCAACCAGAACCCAGAGCATTGGAGGTAAGAAATATTGCCTAGTAATTGTGGACGATTACTCCCGATTTACTTGAGTATATTTCCTTGCAAGTAAATCCGAAACCTTCTCGTATTTTGAAAATTTTGCTAAAAAGGTTCAAAATGAAAAAGGATGTGTTATCTCTAGTATAAGAATAGATCATGGAAGTGAATTTGAAAATCAAGATTTTACAAAATTTTGTGATAAATCTGGCCTTAAGCATGTGTTCTCCTCTCCATATACTCCTCAGCAAAATGAAGTTGTGGAAAGAAAGAATAGATCTCTTCAAGAAATGGCTAGAACTCTTTTAATTGAAAGTAAGATTTCTTCACGATTTTGGGCTAAAGCTGTTTCAACAAATGCTATATCATCAATAGAGTCTTTTAAGACCTATTCTAGAAAACCCCTTATGAGATATTCAAAGGTAAGAAGCCTATTGTTTCGTACTTTCATGTGTTCGGTTGCAAATGCTTTATTCTGAAAAATGCAAAAGATCGAGTTGGTAAGTTTGAAAAAAGATCAGATGAAGGCATCTTCCTTAGATATTCTACATCAAGCAAAGCCTACAGAGTCTACAATAAGAAGAGTCAATCTGTGGAGGAATCAATGAATGTCAAATTTCAAGATTCTATGCAAAATGAATCCAATCGAGACTCATCATGAAGAATCGAACACCTTGAGACTCTCCAAAGCTTACAACTCAAGAAGCATCTCAGACTCTAGAAGACCAGCATCAAGCTGTTCGTGAAGATTCAAGTAAAGAAAGAGATCATCAACCTGACGAATCAACCAGTAATTGGAAGCATAAGTCCAGTCATCCCAAAGACCTTATTATTGGCGACATTAATGAAGGAATTCGTACAATATCCAAAAGGCGAAGAGTCTAGTCTTGTGGCTCTCATTTCTGAAATTGAACCAAAAAGTATAGAAGAAGCTTTATCGATGAAAGCTGGATTGAAGCTATGCAAGAAAAGCTCAGACAGTTCAACATTAATGATGTCTGGGAATTGACATCTAAACCAAAATGTAAAACTGTTATTGGAGCTAAATGGGTGTTCAGGAACAAGATGAATGAGAAAGGAAAAGTCGTAAGAAACAAAGCAACACTCGTGGCCAAGGGTTATACGCAAGAAGAATGAATAGACTATGATGAGACTTACGCACCAATAACAAGGTTAGAAGCTATTCGATTATTACTTGCATTTGCTTGTTATAAAAATTTCAGGTTATTCCAAATGGACGTCAAAAGTGCCTTCCTAAATGGTTTTATCGATGAGGAAGTTTATGTGGAACAACCACCGGGTTTGAAGACCCAAAGAAGCCGGAGACTCGATCTTGGGCGAAAAAGGCCTTGTATGGTTTAAAGCAAGCACCTCGAGCTTGGTACGACAGAGACTAAGTAAGTTCTTAATACATAATGGTTTTGTCAAAGGTAAAGTAGATACTACTCTATTTATCAAAAAGGAAATCAAAAGCTTTTTACTTGTTCAAATATATGTGGATGATATTATTTTTGGATCCTCTAATGAAAGTCTCGTAAAAGAAATTCTCTAAGTCTATACGGGATGAGTTTGAAATGAGTATGATGGGAGAGTTAACCTTCTTTCTTGGACTCCAAGTAAAACAATTGAAGGAAGGAACTTTTATTCATCAAGAAAAATATGCTAATGATCTAGTCAAAAAGTTTGGACTGGAAAAGTGCAAAAAGACCGACATACCAATGTCAAGTTCTTTGAAGATAGACAAAGATGAAGAATGGAAGAAAGTTGATCAAAAGTTGTACAGGAGTATCATCGGTTCACTTCTTTATCTTACGCCTCTAGACCTGATATTTTGTTGAGTGTTTGCATATGTGCTAGGTTTCAATCGGATCCTAGAGAATCTCATCTCGATCTTTGCGAAACGTATTATTAAATACGTTGCTTCATTTTCAAGCATCGGTCTTTGGTATCCTAAGAAGGGAGACTTTAATCTTCTTGGATATTTAGACGCGAGATCTAGCTGGTTGCGAGTTGATAGAAAGAGCACCTCGGGACTTGCCGTTGCTTGGAAGCGGGACGGTGTCTTGGTTTTCAAGGAAACAAAATATTGTGGCTCTCTCTACAACAGAAGCAGAGTATGTAGCTCTTGGAAGTTGTTGTTCGCAAATTCTGTGGATAAAACAACAGCTACAAGACTTTGGAATTGAAGACTCATGCATTGAGATTAGATGTGACAACACCAGCGCAATCAACTCACTAAAAATCTAATCATTCACTCAAGGGCAAAGCATATAGAGATTCGACATCACTTCATTAGAGATCATGTTCAAAATGGAGAAATCTCGATTCAATTTGTTGATTCAAAGAGCCAACTAGCGGATATATTCACAAAGCCTTTGGAGAAAAATCAATTCGATATTATCCGTTCCAGACTCAACATTTTGAAGCTTGAGGAAGTTAAAGTCTAGAGACTCTCAGACCCTCAGACTCAGACGTTCATGGTTATAGACTGTAAGTTGTTTCAATATTCAAACTCGAAAAGGTACGATCATTCGTTCAATTATAATTGATTTATATTATCTTTAAAATGGCAGTTTTCTTTAAAAAAGGACGGTTATCGGTTTTAAAAAGGAACGACTGTTCACTTTCCTTTATGATGATTGGCCTTCTCCTTTTTAAATTGGGTTATATATATACAGTCAGTTGTTTTCTTCGCTTAACTCCAAAACCCTAAAAAGCATTATCCTCCCAATCCTGTCTCGACTTTGTGTTCATTTTCGAGAAAGTTGTCATCTTTTCTTGGGAAAGCGAGTCAAGGAATCTTTCAACGACAAGGAACGATGTCTTCTTCGAGAAAGTCTTCAAGAATCGCGAACAGGGGACCACAGAGAATGAGGGAGGGTCCTACCCATTTCGATCTCACCGAGGAGGAAGAGTTACCGAGACAGCGACAGAGCTCGATTCACTCTTAACCACGTCACTCTCCACCATCTACCCCACAGGGTGTGGGTCAACAACCGGAGGAAGAAATAATCGAGGAAGCATACCCTGTAAGAGTCCAAAAACCCTCTTTTATTTACAAGCTCTATTGTGCTTTGAAGAGCACTGGTACTTCGCTGAACTATGTAGATGATTTCCTTAAAGACAAAGGTTATGGAAATGAGTATGTCTTTTTGCGACGAATGGAGGATTTGGGAATTGCTCCCAAAGGAAAGGCTGAGGAAGCACTTGCAAACATTTCAAATGACCCTCGTGTAGGAGGATTGAATCCCAGCGACGGAACGATGATGATAAACTGTTTAGTGAATTCCAACCTAGGATGGGTGTTCTTTGCGAAGGTTAAGGGAAAAAGAACTGAGTTGTTCAAATCGAAGGAACAGGAGGATCTATTCTTCAAACTGTTGAAACGTGGGGTGATAAACCCTAGGAGCGTTGATTTTGACTTTCTGGATGCCATCAATGTGAACTTGAGAGAAAAGTTCAATCTGCTTCAACTTGAGCAATTTTGCTCCGACACCACCATGACGGCTATGCACAATTGACAGCATATTTCTATTCAAATCTCGGCTTTTTAGATACGAATAGAATATCCTTCGATGTTCGAGACCAAGACTATGTGGTAGATGTGGACATGCTAGCGGATATAATTGGGGTTGAAAGAGGACGATATCAACCGATCAAGGTTTCAATTGCTCGTACTTCTCTGGAGCTCGTCAAAGACAGGATTGCATAAAGGAAGAATTATTTACGCAAGAATGCATGCCATCAACATCTTGCTTCACAAAATTGTGATCAACTGTCTCGAGGCCAAAATCGACATCCAAGACGCGTATCTAACTCGAGGCGAAATTGATGTACGCGATCAATTCGGGGAGAAAGTTCTCTCTCCCTCACACCATTCTCTTCCACATGTACGGAAGCGATTGTGAAGGACAAGGGCGGTGCCTTACTCGAGTCTTATGACTAAGATCTTCGGACACTTGAACATTGAACCTCCACAAACTCTTTGTGTTCGACCATGCGACAAAATGGTGGTGGGTTTGAAAATGCTAACAAAAATGCGTCTGAAAGAGCTTGATAAGGCAATGGAGAAATTCAAAGTGAAAACTCCAGTCAAATCTCATCAGTATCTTCTAAATCAAAAAGGAAAGAGAAGGAGCCCATTGGTGCTCCATCCAAAAAGAAAAGAACTCTTATCTTAGAGGATGAAGATGAAGAGGATGAACTCACTATCTACGCCTTGGCATCGAAAAGGCTCGGTCGTTACAGATCCGAATCAACGGAACGACGGGGAAAAAGGAAAAGAAGCGAGAGGAAAAAGAACGAGAGAAGAAGAGGGAAAAGAAGAGAACGAGAGAAGCGAGAGGAGAAAGAATAGAAAGAAAAAGAAGAAGAAGAAGAAGAAGCAATCAAAGAAAAGTCTGCAGATGGAGAGAAAGGCAATCAAGATGCTGACGAGCATGACCATCACTCTTTCCCAATTGAGGCCTTAGAAACAGGGGGAGATGGCGAGCAAGGAAGGACTACACCATATCCTGTCAACAGTGAAGGTGTGAGTCGCTCACCAGCAAATCCAGAAGATCTTCAGGCTTCTCAAATGCCTGAGGAAGGACATGATACCTCAACGCCAAATCTGCGTGATTACACCGAAGTTCCATTGTCTGCCTTTACTCCATCTGATAGAGCAAATGCCCGCACGTTGACGGACACTACAGCAGATTTTCGTCACATCCTTGATCTTCTTGGGAAATGCGAGGGTCAAATATATGTTTTGGATTGTGAACTTCAAGTCCTAAAGAATGCTGGACAAGCGTCTTCTGTTACCCTGTCGAATCAAATGCAAGACATCGCTCTTCAAATTCAAGCAAATGCCAAAGGGGAAAAGGTGGCACATCTACGGGAAGACTTAAAGAGGCTGGAAGGCATCGTACGTCGATGGGAGATTTCCAGTTGTGCGCGTTCCCAAGCCGACTTGACTTTTTTTCTCACATTTTTAATGATGACAAAAAGGGGAGAATTGCAATCTTTGAACTTTGACTTTAAAATTTTAACTTTATTTTAACGTTAGTTTGTTTGGACATTTGTTTTGAGTATGACTTGGGTGTGGATTTGAAATTGATTTGTTGCATTTATATCAAGTGTTATTGTATGGCTTTACTCATGAAAGACTAACCTATTTTCTGTGGATGCGAGTCTAGTTGAGTTGTTAATCTTTATGAGATATCCATATTGCTTGAGTAATGTTTTGCGAGTCAAAGTTTGTTCAAATCTACGGGAAAGTTTTGTCACCATCAAAAAGGGGAGATTGTTGGAGAAATCTTTCCGAGAATATTTTGAAGAAGGCGACAAAACGTTTCTATCGATCTAGTCAGGAGCATTGCAGACCCTTCTATTTAGAGTCTGAAGACTTTCAGATCATCAAACTCAAGACTCAAGACTCAAGACTCAAGACTCAAGACTATTTTCATTGACAGTTTCTAATCCAGCGACGAAGACGATGTTTGGTTGAGGATTTGGTCTTATCCACTGGAGAAGATCTCTTGGCTGGATATGATATAACGGATTCTTTTATTCGAAATTAAGATCGTTTGAAGATCCGATGATTGACGAAATACTCTTGGAAGGTTCTATTCTTGGAAACCAAGATCCTGATTGTATGGGCGAACGTGGATTGATGGGCTATCGACATGTTCCTTTAATAGCTCGAATGATCTTCTTAATTGATTCTGTCCAACGGGAAGATTGGAAGAATTCCTTTGGTAAGTGCCAACGGGTATGATGGCATAAAAGAGTATAAAAGGAAGACGTTCCAGCTATTCTAGTAGATGCACGATAGAGAAATTCCAAAGTCTGAAGCTCCTTGATTATTAGTCGATTCATATTGAGCAAAACTATATTCGCAAAAGAGAGTCTATACTTAGTGATACCTTGAGGAAGTGTGGTAGATCTTCTACACCGTGAAATCAAGGGAGAACAGTGCTATAACATCTCTTTGTTCATAGTGGAATCTAGCCAGTGGGCTGTCAGTGCAGAAGAGTAGACGTAGGCTTGAAATAAGCCGAACCACTATAAACCTTGCCAATTTTCTCTTCCCTACTTTCAGTCTTATTTTGATTATTGTTTGACGAGAAACAATTGTCTCAATTCTATCAACTGTCTAGCATTGTGCGATAATAGTGAGAAATGACTCTTTATACCTATTCACCCCCTCTAAGTACTTTTACTAGTCATATCAATCACCTCATGAGAGAGTCCAAGAGGAGGTGCTAAGGATAAGTTATGAGGCAATCAGCTTTGAGCAGCGGCAAATTTACTTAGACATTGCTTGCTTTTTCAACGGTCATGAGAGAAGATTACCAGAATATATGTGGAAAGATTGTGGTTTTTTCCCTGAAGGCGGACTTCCTGCACTCACTGATATGTCTCCGTTGAACATAAACCATGACAGATTCTCGATGCGTGAGCAGCTTGTAGCTTTTGGAAGGAAAATTGTTCGAAAGGAGAATCATCTAAATGCAGGAAACCGAAGCAGGTTGTGGGAATCTGAGGAATGCCTTCGCATACTTCGTGAACCGGTAAGGTTATATATACAATTAAAATTGCATTTTTTTTTCGGTCCAATTAAAACTGCAATTTACTTGGTATAACAGAATTTTGGTCTTAGTAATACTTCACTGCCCTTGCACGAGTTTCTCTTGTTTGACGTTAAAGTTCACTGATGGTTGGTATCTTTATTAGGTTGATTACCAGCGAACGAGAAATGTCGAATTGCTTAGGTTACAACTCCCTAGGGTACAGACGCTGAGAAGTCAAGAGTTTGCTGCTCTGCCAAAGCTAAGGTTTCTTCATGTCGAAGGGGCAAAGTTCACTGGCGATTATAAAAATGTTTTCAGAAAACTGAGATGGCTATCTTGGGATCGTTGTCCTGCCGACTTTGAGGCGATCAATTTCTCTCCAAGCAATCTAGTCATTCTCGAGCTTTCTAATAGTAAACTTAGAAATGATTGGCTCGGATGGCACCAAATCATGGTACGAACATTTACATATGCGTCTGTTTCTATTTTTATTGTTTCATCAAACATGCCTGCAATTTCACATTCTCCTTCTGATTTTCTGGTGACCAACAGAAATCATCTAAGTTGAATGTTGTGGAACTTCGAGAATGCAGCCGCTTAACAAGATTACCTGACCTCTCTGCCCTCTCGACATTGGAAAGATTGACTATACGTAATTGCCAGAGCTTGATTGATATTGGTGGATCAATTGGTAAGCAAGTACAACTGAAATACTTGGAAATTGATGGGTGCAAATATCTGAGAGAGTTGCCGGAAGCGGTTGGTTGTTCAAAGGCTTTGAAAGAGATGATTGTGAGAGGGACGATACTTGGTCCTGTTGGTTCGTATCTTCCCAAGTCAATTGGCAATTTACAGTCTTTGACTAGGCTAGAGATGGAAAGGGTTAAAATTAGCAAGCTTCCACACTCGATTGGAGAGCTAAAGTATCTTGAGTGCTTGTGTTTGTCCAGATGTAAAGCTTCCAGACTCAATTGGGGGATTGGTATCACTACTTGAGTTGGATCTGTCTTGCACAAAGGTAACAGAATTACCTGATTCGATTGGAAGCCTGAGGAAGTTGAAAGTGATAAGGATAGATCATAGCGATATAAGGAGGATCCCAAAGACTATAGGCATGGTGGAGAAGCTTGAAGAATTTCATGCAGGAAGCTGTGCGAATTTAGAGGGAGATATTCCTAGTGAAATTGGGAGGCTATCCTTTCTGAAAATCCTGGACTTTTCTCAGACTCACATTCGATCTCTGCCAACAACAATCAACCAGCTTTCTCATCTCGAGGAACTTCATTTGGAAGGTTGCCATGAGCTTGAACAAATCCCAGAGCCTTCTGCCAGTTTGATTAAACTGTATGTTAAGTCTTTCTCATTAAAGACAGTCCCAAACCTCTCAAACTTGACCAATTTAGTTGATCTAACTGTATCAGACTGCTTTGAGGAATCTCTTTCTAACCCAGGGACTGCCGGTTTTATCCAAACTCCAAACCTGAAGTGGGTTGGGAGGTTGCATAGACTGAGGAAGCTGAAACTGGTCCATAAAGACATCACTGCTGTGCCACGTGAGTTTAATTCCCTTCCTGGCCTGGAGCAACTCGTTCTGTCTTGTTTTGACCTGAAATCACTCATTGCGACACTTCCTCCCACACTGTACATGTTGAAGCTTATAAACTTCAGTTCATTTGAGTCATCGCCCTGTTCTGACCTGAAATATTTGTCAAGTTTGGAGCTATGTAAATCGTGGCTGATAGAAATTCCACTCAGTTGGTTTGGACAACTGGAGAATCTGATGGAATTGACTGTGTCGAACTGTGCAAGTCTTGTGCAGTTATCCAGTCTGTCAGGCTTGAAGAAGCTCAGAGTGTTGCGCTTGTTAAACTGCCTGAAGCTAGTTGAGATCCAAGGTCTCAACGAACTGGAATCACTGCAAAGTATAAGGATTAGCCAATGCAGTTCCCTAGTGTGGTTGCCTCATCTCTTGAAGTTAAAGAAATTGGGGACCATGAAATTTATATCCTGCAGATCATTAGTGCGTTTGCCTCATCTACTTCACGTTGCTTTTGATTGTCGTCTGGTAGTGGATGGATGCGATGAGCTAGCTGACCATGATGGCCCTTTCCGGCTTTATAAAGACAAAAGGCAATGTCCAAACCCCCGTTCGCGCCTATAAGCCGCAGGATAAAGAACACTCGCCTTGCCTTGTTTGCACACAGTTTTCCGAGAATGAATTGCTTTGTCAGAGAGGATTTTCTTGTACTCTTTTGTTTTTTTACCCTGGTTGTGCTCTTCTTTCTTCTCAGCTTTCCTGTTAGCATACTCTGGATTAACAGGGGAAGCTCAAGTGTGAAAAGACATTGCATATGATTAAGCAGTCTAGTAATCTCTCTCTTCAGTCTTCAACTCACTCCGAACCTACTCCGTTTATTCTTTTAGATAACTAATAACTTTCTTCAGTAAATTGCATAAGCATTTCAAAAGGAATATTTTTTGTGAGCTATAATGCATTCTTAATGAGGATGTGTTCCTCTTATCCAAGAAAAAAAGAACACTTGAGATTGCTGTTGTCCCACATTCCCACAGCCAAGTCTGACAATGTTAGGTACAGCACACTTTTCTTTTACATGCAATCGAGTCCTGACCGCCATTGCTGTTCCTGACTTAGTTATAAGCTTATAAGTGCAGATGACAATTTTAACGCAGCATCTTGATGGTTAGATGTGGATCAAACTTTGAACAGACAGGACCTGTTTTCTGTCTAGTAAAAACTGGACCGTTCTTGCAAAGTTGCAAGCGTAGATCGGATCAGTGAGCAGCTACTGTGGAAGTCCAATGCTGAGATCGACCGGCATCGTTTACTTGCAATACTAAGTTATAAGCATGCAATAACGGGTTCGCTAAAGCAAGCACGATGGATGATGACTAGGAGACTCCTCGTGGAATATCCCGAAATTTCAAGTCATTGGGGGGTGATTGTCCCTTTCGGTTATTGTTTGGCTCCTGAGCCGACGAAAACATCTTTTGCTTTTAAGGAACCTATTTTTCATGGGGTGTTAGCGGCTGAGATGACATGAATTTTATTTCCGCAAGGAGATGGCTTCATTAGGTCACGTCTCGAGCATAAATGTCGTGCGGTGGACTGAGTTGGCCGTGGCCGAGACCCTGCCGCCATTTGCAGTTAATTTCCTACGGCGAGCCTTTACCTAGTCTCATTTATTTTCTGGCCAAAAAGAAAAAGGTATCTCCTCTGCTTTAGTTTTATTATACATTTCTTTAATATTTTTCGTGAGTGCAACATGGGAAGCCATCATTTTGAGATATATAATAAATTAGAGCTTCGCTCGAGTGATACACCAAACTTGAAAGAGACGACAAATATAGCTAGATAGATATGTTACACCAAGCGCGCATAAGTGGGAACATGGACGAGACTCAAGACTAAGCTGACCGATTGGAGTTATGGAGAGGGATTGTTCTCTAATTCCAGCCAGTGGGATGGGATTGGATGACAGCTGACCTCAGTTTTGGTGCTTCATAACCTACATAAAAGTAAATACAAATTGAGTTATATCTGAATCAAGCCAGAGAAATATAACCCCAAACTCCACTAAAAGTGGAACATGCATGAGCTTGACTGGCCAGAGCAGAGAACATTCACAGAGCAGAGTGAGGACAAAGGATGAGATAATCCTCCTTTTTTTTTCCTTTTCTTCTGCACTCACCCACTCATTGCCCAGCGACACAACAAACGTGGGTTTCTGCAACACATGCTTAGCTCAAGTTTTCTCGCAACAAATCACAAACTTTATGCAGAGGCATGACAGTATTGAGACCCAAAAGAAGTCCTAGATTCTGCTTGAAGCAATCGAGTCCGGAAAAGGAATGCTCTTTCCAACCCCCGCAAGGAAAAAAGCCAGATTTTTATCTAACTATGGAACTGGAACAACCACATAGGCAAAAGCTGATAAATTTGCATAAAGCGAGCAACCATGGAAGGGAATTGTACCGGAAACGTCGGAGACGAGGAGGACCGCGAGCTTGGAAGCAGGGGGCCGGTGATGTAACCTTTCAAGCCTCCGATCTCTGCCCCACATCCGATTCCGACACTCGTGGCGCTAAGTGTCGGAGGGTTCTCTCAGCACTGAGTCTCTGACATGGCCTTCTTCTTCTTCTTCTTCTTCTTCTTCTTCAATGGAGAGGTGGCATGAAGCTTCCGCGGGAGTTGGAAATGGTGGAAATGGGAACTCTGTTGCTCCCGTTCTTGCTGACAGAGAAATCAAGAAATCAAGCAGAGAGAACGGTCTAGAGGGTCCTGGGCTTGTCCACGAACGATGTGGTTGCCTTTACCATTTCAATCAACGGCCGATGATAAATCGCGAGCAATTTGACGGCTGACAACGTGCACGACGAATTTGCCGGGCAAACAAACAAGTGACACGTGCAGAATGGAGAGTTTATGAAACTGGGGAAATTACTAAAATAGATAAAATGTTCTTATTTCTCTGATGATAGTTCCGACGAGGATTTCATCCATCGCCCAAAATGTGAATCAAAATATTCACTAGCCACTGACAACTTAACCAACGATGGCGAGCAGAATAGTTTAACTAGTTTAAGTCTAATGGAGATTGCAAAATGGGTCTGATATGCGAGTAATGCTACTTGTATTAAGAATTTATCAGGAGATCCTTCTTAAATTACGTGGGAATTCATTTGGTTGTGCCATTTTATCGAGGATTGATACCACCAAAAAACCAAACTCATTGTTATCTATAATATCAATAGCCTAAATTTTTTATTTGGAAAATTTTTGAATAAGAGTTTGAAGTGCCTTCATTTTTTTCAAATAAAGACATGAAATAATTTTATTTTAATATAAGAGCTTGAAGTGCCATCATTTTTTAAAATAAGAGTATAAGGTGGATCTTGTTTCAAATAATTCATGAAGTAACTATATCCATTTCAAAATAAGGGTCTAACTTTCTAGCTAATCAAGGGGATTTATGTCCTTTACCTTTTTAAAACAAAAATTCATTTTTTCCCTTTTTTAGTTTTTTAATTTTTCCTCTCCAGTGGCCGCCTGGCCATTGCTTGGCGAGGACTACCCTCGTCGACCATAGGCAAGGAACAACCTCACATGGGATCATTAGTTTAAGTTCAACTTAATAACTAAATAAAATATATAAGATTTCATGGCGACCCTCGCCTTGGGAGAGGCCACCCTTGCAACCATAGCTGAGGCTAGCCCTTGCTAGATTTGGGTGAGGGTTGCCTCACTAGCGGTTGGTGAGGGACGGCCTTGTGGCCATCAGTGAGGCTTGTAGTCCCTTGTTGGCAAGCAAAATAATAATAATAATAATAATAATTTAAAATAAAAAAAAAATTTGGACAAAAACACTCTTGACTGGCAGAATATTTAGCTTGTTGGAGATCATCAAGGTCAAGCCATTATTTGAAACTACCAAGGCCACTTTAGAGTCTCAGACCCCTATTTGAGATTGACATTGTTACTTCATGCCATTGTTTAACACAATATTTACTTTAGACCCTTGTTTGAAAAAATGATGATATTTTAGATTCTTATTTGGAATTTTCCCTTTTTATTATGTTGCAAAAAATCTTAAATCATACCCATCTAATAGTAATATTTAAAATTCCTTTGTGTCATCAAAACCTCCAATTATGTAGTAGTGCCAATGCTACAAACTAGTGGATATCCTGGGTCTTGGTGGAACAAAAAAAGAAAGTTAAAAGTTAAAGATTTTTTTATGGTGGACAAATAATATTGTCGGATTTTGGCGACCAAAAATGTATTTTTAATGTTACAACCAGCATAATGTAGGGATTTTTATGATATTTTCCCTTCAAGAGTAATATTAGTGCAAAAAAAAAAAAAATGTATGCAACTTGGGCAACAAATTGAGAAGGGGAAAAAATAGAGGATAATAAGAGTTTGCATGACAATATTCCTATTTTTCTAATCTTTTGTTCTTTGGAATAGAAAAATAAAGTCAATAATGGCTAGGGAATAGATTTGGAACATAAACAAGAACTAAAAAAAAATAGCTTTTTATTCTCGAGAATAATTTCTAGACATAAGTCATGTTCTTTCTTTTCTTTTTTTCCTTTTTTCTTCTCCCTTGCCACTTGCCATCGTCCACTACCCTCACGTGCTGCCAATTGCTGCTCACTGCCGTCCTCCGCCACCCACTGCCGTTGCTGCCATCCATTGCCGATCGTCACTGCCATCCGCCGCCACCTAGCGATCAACTAGAGGAGGAAGAAGAAGAGAGGAAAAAAAAAAGAACAGAGGAAAAATCTCAAATAAATTATAAAAAAAATTAAAAGAAATTCTATGTCACAACAAAATTTGTGGGTCGTATCAAACATATTCCTATTCTTTTTATTCCGAAAATAGAAATTTTGTACGATTCTAAACGCGTTATTTTACCCAAAAACTATTCTATGGAATATATATAAAAAAGACCACTACCCACGGTGGTACGGCCTGGCTTCGAACTCTCTCTCCTCACGAAGGGGGAGTTCGAATCCCGTAAGCGTTGCATTTGCACAACTCATCCACGACTCGGTCTGTGGTGGTAGCTCAGTCCGCCCGGGTTTACGCCACTGACCGCCGACTATATAGTGGTTCCCGGGTCACCAAAAAAAAAAGAATATATATAAAAAAGAATTATTTCTAAAAAGAAATTATTCCCAAAAATAAAAATATTACCTAATGTACCTTAACTGCCATGATCAGAGGAAACTTTCGTTCAATCAAAAATGATTTTCGTTGATTTATTACAAAGCTCATTCCCTAAATTTTTCTAGTGAAGCCATGTCTTAATATAAGGTAATGTCGGAACTCGGATATACGCATGCCCGAATTCAGTCCGTGCGGGGTAGAGCCAAGTCTAGGCAAATTAGGCAATAAATCCAAATCCTTGAGAACAAAAATGGAAAGTCATCTCCAGATTCTTTACTTAAGTTACTATGGAAGACTAAACATTCCACCCTTATTCCAATCGAAAATGAAATGTTTTGAATAGATCCGCAAGATTTCCTTTCCTTCTCAAGAATCGTTTCCATTTACTAAGTGTATATTCTCTCTATATATAGAGAGAGAAAGAGCTACGTTTAGACTTGTCCCTCTTCAAAGCCAATCTCTCTTAAAGCTACGATTCCTTATCCAAGATTATTGCAAGGCTCTGCACCCAATTCAAATGTCTTCGGTAATAATACTTTCATTTGCCACTTCTAACGTGAACTTTATGTGAACAAAAACCATCTCACTGTAGATGTCAATGTATGCAGCTCGTTTTCCGTGTGAGTATCGGTTGCTGCGACGGATGTCGGCGAAAGCTCGCGAAGATAATAGACAAGATGGAAGGTAACCGTACTTTACTACATGTATATTATATTTGAACCGAACCGGTGCCGTGCGTCATTCGGTTAGGCTTGGCCTGCTACCCGGTTAATTACTTGATATTTCCCTTTCATTTTGGGCGTGGTGTGTTGATGCTTGTGGATTGCAATGATGAAGAAGCTTTTTTGGAATGAGCAGGAGTGGAGCTTGTGGGCATGAAGATAGACGAGCAGTTGGTGGAGGTCAAAGGAAACGTGGATCCGGAGGTAATCAAGAAAGCAATTCATAAACATCTTCAGAAAAAAGCAGTACTTGTTCAGTGATACAAATGGGGAAGGAAGGCGACAGGAATAAGAGTCGAAGCAATCAGTGTCGGCTGTTTGTGATTAGTTCCCACGGCAGAGTTGGCATGCGTACATGTTCTCATCATGCAAGCATGATTTCACGTAATAAAATTGCCAATCTTGTTATGGATACAAGTTTTTCTTATAGCAGTACATATTCGAATCACCACAATCTTACCAAAAAGAAGTTGGCGAAATGTTGTTGCATTAAATATAGCTTAAGAATTTTTATGGCATTTTCCCGTCAAGAGTTGCGCCAATACATATAAAAAAATCATAAGGAGAGCAAACCTAACTTGGGCAAGAATTAAATAAAAAGAAAAAGGAAAATAACTTTTTTTTTTTTGGTCGAAAAGGAAAATAACTTTTGCTAGCAAATACCTATGCTCAATTTCCACCCCTAAATAACTAAATCCACTCCCATTTATACTACAAAGATAAAATTACCCTCAATCTTTCAATTCCATTTCTATACAATGGCCCGACTCCTTTTTTCTTTTTTTTTTTCTTTTTCTATTTAGAATAGTTACCATAATTAAGAATTTTACATGTTTTATTTTTTAGTGTATATATTCTCATAACTTTTTACATGCTTTGTATAGAATTATCTTGCTAACAAGTAAGGAAAAAAATATTCTTTGATATAGTATAATGCTGAAATTGTCTTCTTCATTATTGATCTTATAACAACCTATCTTTTTTTATTTATTCCTCTTATATCAAAAGCTCATTTTCTTAGTGAATATTTTATTAATTATTAGATATATATATATATATAAACTTTCTCTATTTACTATATCTAAGAATTCATATTTTTCCTTTTTATATTAGCGAGATATTTTATATAGAGCATGTAAGAAGTTAGAGAAATATCTAAGAATACACTAAAAACATTATGCACAATGAGGCATCGTAATATTTTTTTCTAAGTAGTTTGTCGATGATATTAATTTTTGTCAATCCAAAATAATGAAATTTCACTAGCATTTTCCAAAAAAAAAAGTTTCTTACTTTATGCAATGTTTTGATTTAATCAAATTTCATTTACTCAACAATTTATCCATAAATTTAATCAACAATGTAGAAAAGAAATAGATTTCTTGGAAATTTCTCTTTTCGACAAAATAAATTTTTATGGGAGTAATATCTAAAAACAACTAAAAGAAAGAAATATTGTCTTTAACATACATGGAAAATCTACAATAAACGAAAATTAAACATATTAAATTCGTAATTATAGTAGGTAGATCCTACATAGATATAAAGAAAATTAAAAAAAAAATAATTAAATTTGGGACTACCAATTATATTGTAATTAAATGATAGAGGTTAATTTTGTATTTTTGGTGAAAATTAGATGGATTTAGTCATATAAGAGCTGCGAGTGGAGCCATGTACGGGGTAAAGGTAAGTCTAGGAAAATCTAAGGCATTGTTACATCGAATCCTTCCTAAAGAACAAAAAATAGAAGGTCAATTCCAGACTTGTTGACTCGTTGGATTGATGAAATCCTATTCAAGTTCCCGTGAAAAAAACCGAACATTCTACGGCAATTTCAATTGATTGGGTTTCGTAAGATAAATCAAGGAATCAATCACCAACTTTTATATCTGCATTATTTCCTTTCCTTGTTGAGACTTATTATTGCCTACGGTCTACAAGGCACTGCCCCAAGTTCCGATGTCTACGGTAATACTTTCAATAGCTTCTTTTAATGTGAACTTTACATGAGTGAAATCATCTTGTTGTGATCGAACGTATTTGATGCAGTCTCTTATCTTCCACGTGAGTATCAACTGCTATCGCGGATGCTGTTGGGATATAATATGCGGAAATGATAGGATCTTGTAATTTACGTCAATGAGAAATCACTCCGGAGAAATAAACAAGAAAATCAGGACACTAGAAATTTACGTGATTCGGTCTAAGTATCGGTATCTACGTCACCTGAGAATGAAGCAAAGAAAATAATTCACTAAAATCGGAGAATTAGACTTTTCTACAACTCGCTCAATCGCCAGTGTTTTTTCGCATCTAAATTTAACTCCAAATCCTAAGTGTATAAATAACAATTGATTGACAGGTATAAACTCACTGGTACAAATTACGCGCCTTCAAAACTCTTTACGTACGGCTTCGCAAGGCTTCAAGATCTTGCGGATCTTCTTCAAGCGGCATGGACATGCGGCTTCTCACGTACGTAGGCGGAGACTGCAGCGGCGTTTTGCTTCGTGCGGCTTCTTGGATCGTCAAAAAACGTCCGTCTCGATGATAGGGTTTTCTTTTAAACCGCTTCACCGGAGAAAACGTGTGCCCAAAGGTCAAACAATTGACCTGGGGCCCACCAACTCCCTTTTTGTTCGGCTCCACGTGCAGATCTTCCGCTTCGCCAAAGAAAAACCTATTTTACGTGTGGCCAGAGTCAAAGTTGTTGACTCTGGCTCCCACGGCCGGATTTCCTTTTATCAAATAAAATTCAAAACTGCACGGACTCTTTCCTTTTTTTTAGTGAAAAACACGAGGCATAATTTAATAATTCTCCACATTGGCTTGATTTTTGAAACCAAGTTATAGTACTCATCATACATGCTGCTCTCTCAATGCCCCGATGACGCTTACTCTCTACAGACATCAATAGAGCTCAAGCAGAACTTGAGCTTCGCCAAAGGAACAGACTTAGTCATTATATCTGCTGGGGTTATCTGCTGTAGCAATCTTTTTAACAGTAACATTACCCTTAGCTAAGACATCTTAGATGAAATGGTACCTGATGTTGATATGCTTCGTTCGCTCGTGATAAACTGGATTATACGCCAAATATATCGTACATTGGTTATCACAGTATATATCCACACTTTTATGTTCCAACCCAAAGTCCAAGAGCAAACTTTGCAACCATATCGCCTCATTCGCTACAAAGGTTAGTGCCATGTACTCTGCCTCAGTCGAAGATAAGGCAATGTAATCCTGTAAGGATGCTTTCCAACTAACTGCACCACCCGCTAGCGTAAACACTTATCCTGCTAAAGATCTGTAATCATCCAAGTCACCGACATGATCCGAATCCACATAACCAGTGGTCTCACTTCCATTGCTATCCTTCCGATATACTATATCTACATCTGTGGTTCCCTTCAAATATCTAAGGATCCACTTTACAGCTTCCCAATGAGTTTTATCAGGATGCTTCATATAGCAACTAACCATGCTCATAGCTTGTGAAATATCAGGCCTAGTGCACACCATAGCATACATACTACTACCCACGGCACTAGAATAAGGAACACGGGACATATGCTCCTCCTCCTCCTCAGTCTGCAGTAAAGTTTAAAGTGTTTCGCTAAAGGTGTACTTACAGATTTCGCTGATTGCACATTAAAACGTGCCACAATCTTTTCGATGTATTTCTTTTGAGATAGACGTAAAACTCCTGCAGCCTTATCACGCAAAATGTCTATACCCAAAATTTTCTTTATAGCACCTAAATCTTTCATTTCAAATTCAGCATTTAACTGCCTCTTCAGCACATCAATATCAGACATATTCTTAGCTGCTATCAGCATATCATCAACATATAAGAGTAGATAAATCAAAGAACCATTCTCCAATCTCCTAAAGTAAACGCAGCTATCCATCTAACTTTTTATATAGTCTTGACTTTATCAAAACGTTTATACCATTGCCTAGGAGATTGTTTCAACCCATACAAATATTTCTTTAACAAGCAAACATGATCTTCCTTACCCGGAATAGCAAATCCCTCTGGTTGCCTCATGTAAATCTGCTCCTCCAACTCACCGTGAAGAAACGCAGTTTTCACATCTAGCCGCTCTAATTCGAGATCCTGCGAAGCAACTAAGGCAAGTAAAACATGAATAGAAGTATGTCTTACCACATGAGAGAACACCTCATTGTAGTCAATGCCCTCATACTGTGTATATCCCTTCGCAACAAGTCTTGCCTTATACCTCGCTGCCTCGACACTAGGAATGCCCTATTTCCGTTTGAAGACCCATTTACTTTCGACAATCTTTTGGCTCTTTGGAACTTTGACCAGCTCCCATGTCTGATTTCGATGGAGTGATTCCATCTCTTCACTCATAACCCCTAGCCATTGCGATGAATCCGAACTAGCCATCGCCTCAGAGTAAGACGAAGGCTCATCTGTCTCCACCTCATCACCTACAGTCAATGCATAAGCAATATTTGTATAACCATAACGTACTAGTGGTTTAATTTGCCTTCTCTCTCTATCTGTGGCTATAGTCTTCTACGGCTTTGCTGGTTATTCACTATCACCGACTTCAGGACTTGCGGCTTCATCTGCAGTCTCAACTTCTGTTACCTTCGAGGTCTCTGGAGTCTCCACATGAAGCTCCACCTCACTAATGACACCATGATATGTCTTGTCTGCTGGTTGTGTCTCAAAAATCCTTTGTTGAAGCATTGCAGTCTTGTCGAAGATCACATCTCTGCTGATTAGAAAACCAGGTGATCTGGGATCAGTGCACCACAACCGGTAGCCTTTCACCCCATGTGCATAACCCAGAAATATGCACTTCTTTGCTCTCGGCTCAAGCTTATCATCACTCGCGTGAGCATACGCAAGACATTCGAATATTCATACTCCGGAATAATCAACAGGTTTCCCCGACCATACTTCCTCAGGAGTCTTCCACTCGATAGCAGACGATGGAGATCAATTTACCAGGTAACATGACATATTCACTGCTTCAGCCAAAAATTCCTTGCCTAGTCCTGCATGCGAAAGCATGCATCGAGCTCGCTTAAGCAAAGTTCTGTTCTTCCGTTCTGCCACGCCATTCTGCTGCGGTGTCCCAGGTACTATGCGGTGTCTTCCAATACCTTCTTTCTCGCAGAACTCAGTAAAATCTTTACCACAGAACTCCATGCCATTATCGGTTCTCAGGCACTTGATTTGCTTATTAGACTGCTTCTCAATCAATGCCTTAAATTTCTTGAACCGATCAAACACTTCAAATTTGTGCTTCAAAAGATATACCCATACCTTCCTCGAATAATCGTCGATAAATGTCAGCATATATCGGGCACCTCCTTTCAAAGGAAAGGAAGACGGGCCCTAGACGTCTGAATAAATATAATCAACTGGTCGTTTGGTCGAATGAATAGCTATAGTAAACTTAACTCAGTGCTGCTTTCCATAGATGCAGTGCTTACATAAGTCCAACTTCCCTATTTTCTGACCACTCAACAACCCATTTTCACTCAGCATCGTCATACCTGCCTCACTCATGTGCCCTAAACGCATATGCCATAATTGAGTCAAGTTAGGGTCTGACTCACCTGATGAAACAGCAGCACTTCCAGTCACAGTCTCTCTCAGTAGATGATAGAGTATTCACTTTTTTCCCCTTTATCACTGTCATGGCACCTCGAGAGATCTTTAGTACTCCACCTTCAGCGGTGTACCTAGACAAGTGTCCCCAGAGAAATAAGGTTCTTCTTGAGCTTTGGTACATGCCTCACATCTGTCAATATGCGAACCACCCCATCGTGCATCCGAATCCGGATTGTCCCTATCCCCACAGCCTTACAAATTGCATTATTCCCCAAAAGAACCCTACCACCATCGGACACTTGGTAAGTAGTAAACCAGTTCTTATGAGGCGTCATATGATAAGAACACCCCGAATCTAGCACCCATTCGTCTCCTGACGAAGTAGCAGTCACACATAAGACAGCTTCTGCATCCCTATTGCTCCTCTTAGCAACGTTTGCCACACTGCTTGTAGCATTCTGCTTATCAACTTTATTTCTCCGCTTTGGACAATCTCTTCGGATGTGCCCCTCCTCGTGACACTCAAAGCACTTCATGCGTCCCTTGGACTTTCTATTGCGTGATTTTGATCTGCTTTTACCTCTGCTGCTATTAGGCTCTTGATGTTGTTCTCTACCTCGAATCGTTAGTGCTTGCGCTGCTCCTTTCGCCAGACCGTCATCTCGCAACTTTCTTTGCCACTCCTTAGAGAATAAGGCAGACTTTACCTTTTCTGAGGTAATAGTAGTACGCCCCTACAACAGCGAATCAGTAAAGTGCTCCCATGACTCTGGTAAAGAGGCTAACAATATCATGCCATGTTATCTTACCGACGTTTTTCAGATCCAACATGAGTTTATTAAATTCATCTAGGTGGGTTCTGATAGACGTACCTTCAGTATATCTAAACTAAAACATATTTTTCAGCATATACAAGCGATTGTTCAAACCTTCTATTTCACGTGCTTGAAGTTTTGCCCATAATGTTGCGGCATCCTCCTCCTCAATAACTTCTAGTAATACATCATCCGACAAATTTAACAGGATTATACTCTTTGCTTTTTGCATAAGATCTATCCTCTCTGAGGCTTTCATTATAATCGGCAACTCATATTCGCCATCTAGTGCCTTGGCCAAACCTTGTGTTGTCAATAATGCCTGCATCTTGATCATAACATAAAGTTATTTCTTCCATCAAACTTCTCAATCTCAGATTTCCTCTCAGACATAATTGCAATAACAGAATTTCAGATAATAATCAGACAAACAAAAGCCCCAAATCACAATCAAGAAATCCAACCCCACGCTCCGATACCAATTGTTGGGATATAATATGCGGAAACGATAGGATCTTGCAATTTACGTCAATACGAAATCACCTCAGATAAATAAACGAGAAAATCATGACATCAAAAATTTACGTAGTTCGGTTCGAGTATCGGGTACCTACGTCCACGGGAGAGCCAAAAAAATAATTCACTAAAATCGGAGAATCGAGTTTACAATCGCTCAATCGCTCAAGTGTTTCCCGCACCTAAATTTAACCCTAAATTCTAAGTGTATAAATAACAATTCGCTTGGATATAAACTCACGGCACAAATTACCGCGCCTTCAAAACTCTTTACGTACGGCTTCGCAAGGCTTCAAGATCTTGCGGATCTTCTTCAAGCGGCATGGACATGCGGCTTCTCACGTACGTAGGCGGAGACTGCAGCGGCGTTTTGCTTCGTGCGGCTTCTTGGATCGTCAAAAAACGTCCGTCTCGACGATAGGGTTTTCTTTTAAACCGCTTCACTGGAGAAAACGTGTGCCCAAAGGTCAAACAATTGACCTGGGGCCCACCAACTCCCCTTTTGTTCGGCTCCACGTGCAGATCTTCCGCTTCGCCAAAGAAAAAACCTATTTTACGTGTGCCCAGAGTCAAAGTTGTTGACTCTGGGCCCCACGGCCGGATTTCCTTTTATCAAATAAAATTCGAAACCGCATGCACTCTTTCCCTTTTTTTAGTGAAAAACACGAGGCATAATTTAACCGACAAAAAATTTGGAGGGCACTAGACAAGACACAAGGTATGTATTTTGCTCATGTCCATATCGTATTTGAACCCAACCCACGAAATGTGTCGTTTGAATATTCAATGTTTTGCCCTCCAACGTATATCACAATTGATAAATATAATCAATATAGCACTTTCATGTATAATATATGTATATATACAAATATATATATATATATATATATATATATATATATATATTGCTTCACTTACAGGGTTAATTCTTTAAAGTTGAGCCCTAATTTAGTTATATAGCTCTCAATAAATGAGTAATTACTTCATAATTGCTTTCGTTTTGGGTGTGTTTTTCTTAAATAGTAGTGAAGAAATTTAATTGAATGAGCAGGAGTAGAGTACGTGGACATGAACATGGATGAGCAATTGGTGGAGGTCAGGGGAGACGGGGATCCTAAGGTGATCAAGAAAGCAATTGAGCGAAGTGTTCGAAAGAAAGCATTACTCATTAATTCAAATACAAATGAGGAACGAAGATAAATAAATAAATAAATAAAATATTGAGTTCCTAGAAGAGTAGTAGCGACCACAGCATAAAAATTTCCTATTGGTGATAGAAATTCCTAGTTTTCTTTTAATGCTTTGTGTTGTAAGGAATACAGGCAAAAGGGCTTGCACTTTGCGTGTTAAGAAGCAATATCCCGAAATGTGATCGATGGAGGAAATTGTAAATTTATATTTTTGCGTAAGTAAGAAGGATCATTTTATCGAGAATTATTCAAATCTAAATGTAGAAATTGTCAAAGAAACTTAATGTACTTTTGAATTATGATTTTGTTGTCCTATATTTATCCATATAATATATGGATTTTTCATGAACTTGGATGATGAACTTTTATTTCGGTCGAACATCAAAAGTTCAGTTAATCCCGGTATTTCAGATGAGCTGGTCTATCTTGTTGTGCACAGCGCAGATTTCAATACGCAGTTGGTAAGTTAGTGCACCTGAATTACTTGGAAATCGATGCATGCAAAGCTCTCAGAAAGTTGCCCAAAGAAGTTGGTCGTCTAAAGGCTTTGAAAGAGCTGATTGTGAGAGGGACAATACTCGGTCCTGTTGGTTTGTATCTCCCCCACTCGATCGGTAATATGCAGTCTTTGACAAGCCCCGAGATGGAAAGTGTTTGGATTAGTAAGGTTCCGCATGCAAACGTTTTTGTTTCTCATGGTTTCTGTTCTTTTGTTCCCCGGAACAAAAAAAGAACAGAAACCTGTTTGCTAACGCCACATTGTTTTTTTGTTCCCGGGAATAAAAACTTAACCCGGGAATGGTTTGGGAACAGAAACAAGAAGCAAAAAAAGTTGCTTCTTGTTCCCGGAACAAAAATAAGAACCAATTTCACTCCTCACGGCCCTTCTCTTTTTTTCTCCCTTCTCATCTCAACTCACGGCTCTTCTCTTTTTACGAACCCTAACTTCTCTTTCTCCCTTCGTCCGCTTGCCTCTCTTCGATCTCATCATCTCCGGTCGCCTCTCTCCGGTCCCGTCGCCGCCGATCTGTCGCCGCCAGTATCGTGGCCTCGAGTAGCCTCCGGTCAACTCTCTCTGGTCTCGTGCTCGTACTCTCGTTCGTGCCGCGCCGACCCACGATTTCGGTGACCCGTTGCCGCCCGACGCCTCCCCGTGCCGCGCGACCCAAGATCCTGCTGTTCGTTCCCGCCGGAGACCGTATTCACCACCGCTGCAACTCAAAGCCCGCTGCAACCACCTAAGTCGGTCCCGCACCAGCAACCGAACGCTGCTCCCCGGCCTCGCCTGAATCGCGACACCTGCTTCTCGGAGCCAAAGACCCACCTGCTGTTCGGAGCCGAAGACCCGTGCGTCGCCCGTCGCCCAGCCTCCAAAGTCTGAGCCCTCGCCTCGCCCCGGTTGATCCAGAGCTCACTCGACACCTCTGCTTCCATACCGACGCCTCGCCCCGATTGATCCCGATTGGGTCGCCTCCTTCCGATCCCACCGCTGCGCCTCTTCGCTCCGGTTGGGTCGCTCCGGTCGCGTCGCCTCGTGGTTATCTTGCCTTAAATTAGGTTTGTTGGTTTGATTTTTTCTCAAATTACTTGTTCTAGTGGTGATTGGGGCCTTTTCTGAAGTTGAAGGTCGCTTCGCTTTGGTCGCGTTGCCTCGGTTGGGTCGCCTCTCTCCGATCCCGCCGCCCGCACTCCTTCGCTCCCGGTTGGCTCGCTTTGGTCGCGTCGCCTCGTGGTCATCTTGCCCTAAATAGGTATGTTGCTTTGATTTTTTTCTCAAATTACCTGTTCTAGTGGTGATTGGGGCCTTTTCTGAAGTTGAAGGTCGCTTCGCTTTGGTCGCGTCGCCTCCGGTTGGGTCACCTCTCTCCGATCCCGCGCTGCATCTCTTCGCTCCGGTTGGGTCGCTTTGGTCGCGTCGCCTTGTGGTCATCTTGCCCGGTTTGTTGGTTTGATTTTTTCTCAATTAACCTGTTCTAGTGGTGATTGGGACCTTTTTTGAAGTTGAATTCGCTGCCTGCAGTGCCATCGCCTCTAATCGCGTCTTTCCGATCCTGTGGCCTCTAGTCCCATTGCCGCTAGTCACCTTTCTCCGGTCGCATCGCCTCTGGTCGTGTTGCCTCGTCGTCATTTTGCCTTAAATCAGGTTTGTTGGTCTCGCGTGGCTATTTTGGTGCGGGATTCTGGGATTCTTGAGGGATTTGGGTAAGATGCGGTTCTTTGGATGTGGTGAATTCGTGAATGCATGTTCTTATTGTGGGGCGTGATTGGTCTTCCCTAAGTGGCTCATTATTGATGGTGAATGCGTGTTCTTGTTGTGGGGCGTGATTGGTCTCCCCTGCTCTGGCTCATTGTTGCTGGTTAATGCCTGTTTTTTTTGTGGGGTGTGATTGGTCTCCCCTGCGTGGCTCGTTGTTGCTGGTTAATGCGTGTTTTTGTTGTGGGGCGTGATCAGGGTTATGCTTTAATATGGTAACACAGGCATTGCTCATGGAAGATTGAAGGCAGCATGTTATGCTGAAGCATCTTTCGCTGTAGATTCTTGTATTTCTATGTTTTTTCATTCTCTGGCGAAGTCCTTCAATTCCGAGCTTGTGATAAAGCATTATGTGAATACTAGAAAATCTTAAGTGCATAACCATATTAAAAAAAGAACATATATGTTAGAACAACAATAGCTTGGTTTTACAAAATCCTTAGCTTTATTGTACATCTCTTATATAATCGATGTTTGTTTTACTTTCCTAACGACAACTTTATATCATAGTTGCCACCACAAAGAGAGTGTTCATACTAGAGAAAGGACATAGAACATACTGTACGTGATTTGTTTACTTGCTCTTCCCAAGTAAATCCATTCATCAATCATCGAGGAGATGGAAACTGAGACTTTCCATTAAAAATTTGCTATAGATTTCTTCTAAAGAAACAATACCAAACAAAACACTCAAGCATTATAACAATACTTCGTAATGGCTTAAAAAACAGCATTCAGGAACAATATATATATATATATATATATATATATAGATAGATAAATGGCTTGAGTTCCCAATTTTGGAAGTGAAATTGTCTATGATCTTTCATTTCTCACCTCTCAAGTAAATCCACTAACAATATCAGCATAGTAGACAAGAATTTTCATCCTCTGGAAAATGAAACAGTTGCTGGTGAATGTGTGTTCTTATTGTGTTCTTGTTGTGAGTGCCTATATATTTCATCATTTGTGTATGTGTGTGCGTGTGCATGAGTAGTTGCAGTTGTCGATGCTCTGTTTTAACGATAGGTTGTGATAAAGGCTCCGTTTTAGCCAATGAAGCAACATGTTGCACTCTCTTCTTAATTGTCTTGAACTCATATTATGCTCAACTAGTGAAGGATACATGGCATCCCAAAAAGAGGCATTCATCGCAAAGTTGACTGAATTTTTAACCAATTTGTACGTCAATTTGTTGGTAGAAGAGGTCAAAAAGGGAAATCGAACATCTTCTACTTTCAATAAAGCAGGGTGGAATTCCATACGGACAAAATTCAATAAACGAGCAGAACTTCAATATACTCAAGTACAGTTGAAGAACAAGGTTAATAAATTGAGAAAGCAGTATGGTAGTTTCAAGAAACTTCTTTCACAATCTGGATTTGGCTGGGATAATGTGAACAAAAAAATTGTTGTTGATGATCCAAGTATATGGGAATCGCACATCAAAGTATGCTTTAACCTTTGATCATTTTGGTACGTGCAATATGTTTAATTGTATTGCTGATATATGTTATCATGTGAAAATTGCAGGATAATATTGAGTGGGCAAAATTCAAGAAGGATGGGTTTCCTCAATATCCCGACTTGTGTATTGTATTTGGAGATACATATGCTACTGGGGATTATGCATGAGGAAATGTCGAAGGTTTTGTGATATCAGATGAACTTGACATTGGTGGTGGTGATGCAGACAATGGACTAGAGGACGTTGGACCAAAGGACGTTGGTGAACACCATCTTGATGAGGGAGTTTTTACGTCTGACAAAACTCCTACTCCAGGTCATGACAAACATAGGATAGATAGAACTCCAAATAGTAAGAGGAGAATAAGGAGTGAATCATTTGGCATTGCTAGCACCTGCAAAGCCTTACGAGAGATTATCAAGAGCAGGGCTAGTCAATCTGCAAGTGGTTCCATCAACTCACAAGTCACATCACCACCTACAGACCCATTCTCTGTATCTATTGTGATTGATCTTCTACTTGCCATTCCTATGTTGGAGCCGGATCTTTACAATAAAGCAAAGGAACGAGCCCGTGTTAATCCCACATGGAGGGAGGCTTTTATCAAAACCCCAGGTGACATGAGATATGGGCTTCTCCAATATCTTTAGTGGATGCTAGGAATTGCATGGAGTTTTAGTAGACTATGTTTTTTTATGTTGCTGGTTGTCATTTTGTTGTTGAAGATATTGATGTTGAGATTATGTTTTTTATGTTGTTGGTTTGGATATGATGGATTGTGATGGATTGTGTTGACTTTCTATATTTGGTTTGCTTTCACGATATTGGTTTCTATTCTTTTTTATTTTTATTTTTACATATATCTATATTGATTTTCTTGTATTTGTGTGATGACATAGGTACTATGGAAGATGAATCAAATAGTGTGTCTAATGAAGAAATAGCAGCAGTTGAATATTATATGAATGAGTTTGATATTGACCTAACAATAGGATGGTTATTTCTGGAAATTTTTAACAAGTCTTTGCATAGAAGAGAGCCTATTAGGGACAGTAAATTATCAGGAGCCGAATGGGTAAGGGAAATTGTTTACGGACATTCAGATAGGATATATGAAGCATCCAGGTTAGAGAGACATGTTTTTCTTAACCTATGTGATTTAATGAAGGCAAGAGGCTGGCTGAAAGATACTCGAGATATAAGGGTAGATGAACAAGTTGGGATTTTTTTTATCTACGGTTGGTCACAAAAACTCCAATAGAGATTTATGTGAGAGATTTCAACGTTCGGGACAAACAATCAGTAAGTTTTTTACTCTAGTGTTGAAAGCATTTCTCGAATTAGCGAAAGAAATTATCAGGCCGCCTTCTTTTGATATTGTTCCAGAAAGAGATTCTTCTTGATCCTAACCATGGATGTTACTTTAAGGTATGATTTTTATATTAATTTTACATTATTAAAATATATATAGCCGATAATATTGTCTAACGCTATACTTTCATAAAATCACAGGACTGCATTGGTGCTATTGATGGCACCCACGTTAATGCATACATCTCTATATCGAAACAAATCCCATTTAGAGGCAGGAAAGGAACTACCACTCAAAATGTGTCGTGTGCTTGTTCGTTTGATATGAGATTTACTTTCGTATATGTTGGGTGGGAAGGATCGCCAATGATTGCCGGGTTCTCTCGGCGGACTCGAGACTCCTCGATTGCAATTTCCTCGACCACCACCAGGTATTTGCTTTGTTATATCAAGTGATTTTCTTTATAATTGTATAGCTATTGCACATCATAATAAATTTATGTATATATTATTGTAGGAAAATATTATGTAGTTGATTCTGGTTATGCAGCACTTCCAGGATTTTTAACTCCATTCAAAAGTGAACGGTATCATTTGAATGATTATAGGGGTAGAACGAGACGGCCCGATCAGCAAAAGAATTGTTCAACCATAAGCATTCTTCATAGAGAAATGTTATTGAGAGGTCATTTGGGGCATTAAAAAATCGCTTCCCAATTTTGAGACACATGCCTCCATTTTCAATTCGAAAGCAAGTATATATTGTAATCACATGTTGTACTCTCCATAATTATATTCGCGACCAAGACAAGATGGACAAGAACTTTGCCTTATATGGAGATCCAGAGTTTCCGTTTGGACCTACACAAGACAATGTTGTGGATGATACATTACGTGATGAAGCGGCTGAGATAAACATGATTAGGAAAAATATTGCAAATATGATGGCAAGGGATCACAATATGCAAGAGATTCCATGACTTTTTATTTCCGACTTTTGCGATGTGTTTTTGTTTTTTGGTGAAAACTTTTGCGATGTGTTTGTAAACTATTATAAATATATTTCTATTAAATAGTATTAAGGTCATCCAATTCTATCTCCATGAGCACAAATGCCATTGAATGTATCATAAATGTGGACAAACAAAAGAAAAGCAAATTGTAAGCTATTGTATAGTTGACACTTCAAGACATACAAACCGCCATTCGAAGCTTACATCCTATTCAAGAAAGAAAAAAAGCAAAAGAGGAGAGGAAAAACATCTCCCTTCATCAAAATTAGCCAAAACCTTATAAGGTTATGTGAAACCCGAAAATAAGATAGTTTGTAATTTAGAAGAAGATGGCTAAAAAGTAGTATCAAGATGGGAAATTTCCAACCCCAACCCGACATCCATATCAAGATTACAAGACTAAAAATTCACAAGCCACGCATGCACTAGAATTACAATTTTTTTTAAAAAGAGTAAAAACTTAGTCCCAAGGAAATTACTACAAATTCAATATGCCTTGTGCTTTTTTTTTCGTAATATTTGATATACCAAACAGTAAAATTCGCAAAAATAAAATATATTAATCTAATAATATTTTGATCTTGTCAATTCTACGTAATATCTAATATATTCCTTTTTCTTATTTATTTTTAATTTTTTAAAAAAATTAAAATTTGGAATAGAAATTTTTTGCAGTTATCAAACAGTTTCTATTCTTTTTTTGTTCCAGAAATAGAAATTTTGTATAGTTATCAAACAGGTTCTTTTGCTCGAAATTGTTCTCCCGGAACAGAAATAGAAAAGAACTATTTCTGGAAAAAAAAAAAAAAAAAAAAACTCCCGAACAAAACGTTTGCATGCGCTACCTAAACTTCCACGCTCAATTGGAGAGCTAAAGGATCTGGAACATTTGTGTTTGTCCAGTTGTTACAAGCTAAGAGAGCTTCCAGACTCAATTGGGAGACTGGAATCACTACTTTAGTTGATCTATGTTATACAAAAGTCACAGAATTACGTGATTCGATCAAGAACTTGAGGAAGTTGAAAGTGATAAGGATAGATCATAGTGAGATAAGCAAGATCCCGGCGACCATAAACACGGTGTAGAAGCTTGTTTCATGCCACAAATTGCTTGAATTTAGCGGGAGATATTCCTAGTGGAATTGGGACTCTATCCTTTCTAAAAATCCTGAACTTATCGCACGCTCTAATTCAATCTGTGCCAACAACAATCAACCGACTTTATCATCTCGAGGAACTTCATTTGGAAGGGAATCATCCACTTGAACGAATCCCAAAGCTTCCCACCAATTTGATTAAACTGTATGTCAAGTCTCGCTCCCCCAAGACAGTTCCAAACCTCTCAAACCTGACCAATTTAGTCAATCTAAATGTAGCTGACTACTTTGAGAAATCTCTTTTCAACCCATGGGTCGATTCTGTCCAAACTTCAAACCTGAAGCTGGTTGGGAGGTTGTCTAGACAGAAGATGGGGACAAGTGTTCGTGAAAGAGTCACTACGCCACTGAGTGAGTTAGCTTCCCTTACTGGCCTAGAGCAACTATCTCTGTATTGTTTTAGCGGAGAATCCTTCACTCATCCGCTTCCTTCCACACCACTGAGGATGGAGGGTAAATATTTCAACTCATTCGCAGAATTCTTGTGCCGTTCTGACCTGAAAAATTTGTCAAGTATAGAGCTATGTCAATTGAGCCTGACTGAAATTCCAGTCAGTCGGTTTGGACAATGGGAGAATCTGAGGGAATTGATCTCGTCGAATTGCATGTTTCTGGTGCGGTTATCCTTTCTTTCAAGCTGAAGAAGCTCAGAGTGTTGCACTTATTGAACTGCCTGAAGCTAGTTGAGATCCAAGGTCTCATCAAACTGGAATCGCTGGAAAGTATAAGGATTGACTAGTGCAGTTCCCTAGTAAGGTTGCCTGATCTCTTGAAGTTGAACAAGTTGAGGACCATGGAATTTATACTCTGCAGATCATAGTGGATTTGCCTTCTCAATCTCAGTTAGCTTTTGAAGATTGTCATCTAGTAGTTCGCGCCTATGAGTCAGAGGACAGAGAACATTTGCCTACCAGAGGACGGAGAACACTTGCCTTTGTCCTGTTTGCATACAGTTTCCCCGAGAATAAGATTGCTTTGTCAGAGTGGATTTGCTTGTACTTTCTATTTCCTTGTAATTCCCAGGTTGTGCTCTTCTTTATTCTCAACGATCCAGTTAGCATACTCTGGATTAACAGAGGAAGCTCAAGTGTGTAAAAGACATTACGTATGCATAAGCAGTCTCGTAATCCCTCTCTTTGGTCTTCACTTTGCTCTGAACTAATTCAGGGAGCTCGTTCGATCGTAACTTCTTCCGGTTTCTTCTTTTAGATAACTAAGACTCATTTCAATCAACTTGCACAAAAGCATTTCAAAAGGAACAATTCTGTGACCTATAATGCCTTCTTAATTACGATTTGTTCCTTTTTCTCCAAGAAGTAAAGAACACTTATTGCTGGTTGTCCCGCATTGCCGCCAACCAAGTCTAGCAATGTTAGGCACAGTACACTTCTTTTTTATGCGCAAAATTGAATTTTAACCGCAGTTGACATTCTTGACCTAGCTTATAAGTTGTAGCTTATAAGTTGAACGGATAATTTTAACTTGGTATCTTGATTGTTGAACACAGATTCGACTCATTATCTGTCTATTTAAAAGTGGACGGTCATTGCAAAATTACAAATGTGGTATAGAACCGCACGTGGCTACTAGGGGGCCCATTATGGGCTTTACCGAAACAATCGCCATAGAGGACCGGGGGATGGCATTTTTTCAAGCAAAGCCTCCAAATATATACTTTTTTTTGTTCAGAAAAAAGCCTCCAATTTGAATAATCATTGTTTTTCCCTTTTTTAAATAATAAAAACACTCTTCTTCTTCTTTTTTAAATGCAGAATTCCTTTAGTTCCTCCCCTGGAAATTGTTTTCCCCTCGTTTCTGAACCCAAACTAAAACCTCACTTAACCTCCCCCTCCCTCTCTCTCGCTTTCGCATTTTGATTGGAGAAATCGACTGAAAGTCGATGGAGGCAAATGTGGTTCTGCTTACATGCGCCCCTCGTCTGCTGTCTCTTCCCGCGACCTCGATTCAGCCCCGAGCGCACCTCCTCGGTAGGTTAGGTCTATCGCGTCCTTCGCTCGGGTCTCCCAACTCCATGGTTCGGTGCTCATGAAACGTTCCCTCGTTTTTCTGAAGTTCTTCTCTCGGTTCTGAATTTTGATGGGCAGTTTTGAGGAAGTGCTTGACGAGCAAAGACGAGACTCTCATCGATGGGCTTCCCAAGGAGTACTGTGACGATGTGCGTGTTGCCATCTTGTCTTCTGAATCCCTCCTTTGTCGATTGTCCAGGAAGTTTCATTGTTGTTGTGTGTATGTCCTCTACTTGAAGTTTGGCATGAGCAAGTCATGTATCCGAAGTGATGATTGGGAAACTGTTGAGCTAATCTAAAACCTTGATGCAAAGATAATTGTGGGTTTTCTGTTAAAAGGCTAGCTGACTTGTGTTGTGCTTGACATGAAACGGTTGGCATAAATGAAGGATTGCTCCTCGGAAATAAATTCTCTGTACTTCTTTTATGGAATTCATAGAAAGGTGAGATTTTTCTTTCTAAAAATGACGAGGCATAATCTTGAAAACCATAAAACATGGAACTTGTGAAAGGAAGTTCTTTAGGGTCGAGGACTTTGTAAATAGAAGGTGGCATCGATGTGCCCTGAAGGAGAGTACTTTTCCTAAAGCATGGGGTTTGAGTTCTTGAAACATAATATAGACAATCGGAGGGGCATGTCGATGTCCTAGTTAATTGACATCGTGTGCTTCTTTGGTAAACTTGTGCTTTTTGAAACCAACCCACCACCACATAGAATCCATGAGGTATAGAAAGTCCTTAAACAGATAAGAGACTTGAACTGAATATCGAAGCATATAGTTTGACGAGATTGTCTCCAGGCTGCAATTGGATTGTCAGGGACATAGGGATCTCCATAAATGAAGTCTGGAACCACCACATAGAATCCATGAGAGGCCACATTGTCTGCAAGCCTCCTTGAAATCACAAGCATAGAAGGTTAAGTGTGTATAGTATGTAAAGAATCATTGGCATGTTGAGCACAGCTAAATGCACCAAAATAACATCCAATATGTTGTCACTTGCGAAATTTGAAAAGCTAATGAATGCAGAATAAAATGCTGTTTTTTATAATAATAATAAATAAATAAAATGCCACCACAGCACAGAATTCAGTGATGATGAAGATCTATCAATAAGAAAATCCAGAAAACTGCGCCTAAGTAATAGGAAGCATCTATAATAAGTATAAGCTAAAAGCTTCACAGCAAGAAGATATTGCAATTATATTGTCAGGACAACGAAACTCAGAAAAGGATCATAACATCTCGTGTAAAAGCATCTTAGATGAAGCAATTTCATGAAACATTGGCACCTCCTCTAGATATCATTATCATCTAACATGCAGAGAAATTATCCAGAAAGTTTGGCTCCAACTATCTTTTGTTTTGAAAAAGTCCGAGGATTTCTTCGCTTAAATTGTGAGGATTGATAGAACACGAGCCACTTGGAGAGCCACTTGGAGCCGCCATCTTTCACTTTAAGAACATTATGAGAAATGCTTACGCATCTAGGAGTTTATGATCAGACCAAAGTTTTTTTTTTTTTTTGGTAAGGTACCAAAGTTAATCCTTCTTACGTTTGCAAAAATATAAATTTACAGTTTCCTCCATCCATCAAATTTCCGAATATTGCTTAACTCGCAAAGCGCGCGCACTTTTGCCTGTATCCCACATCGCACAAAGCATTAAAAGAAAAATAAGAATCTCTATCACCAATAGGTAATGTTGATGTTGTCGTCGCTATTACTTTTTCTAGGAACCCAGTCCCTTTTTTCCTTTTTCTTTTTTCTTTTTTCTTTTTTTTAATCATCTCCGTCCCTCATTTGTATTTGTAATTAGCTGACAAGTAACGCTTTCTTTCGAACACTTCGCTCTATTGCTTTCTTGATCACCTTCGGATCCACGTCTCCCCTGACCTCCACCACTTGCTCATCTATGTTCATGTCCACATACTCCACTCCTGCTCATTCAATAAAAAGTCTTCACTAACATTAAGAAAGACGCACCAAAACGAAAGCAACAATGAATTAATTACTCAACTATTGAGAGCTACGAATGTCACATAACTAAATTAGGACATGAGTTTAAAGAATTGCCCCAATAAGTGAATCAAAATATATATGGATGTGCTATACCGATTATCGTTATCGGTTCCGCTCTATGATGGAGCGCAAAACTTTGAATATTCAAACGGCACATTGCATGGGTTCGGTTCAAATACGATATGGATAGTAGTAAAATACATGATCGTGTAGCAAGTGTCGCACTCTCGAAAGCTCAAGAATACATCGTCCTTGTAGCCTGGCGTCGACGCGACGTGCGTGGAAATCATGGCAATTCGCGCCTTTGCTCCCCTCCGGTTAGACGACATTGAGAACGAGGAGGAGGAAGAAGAAGAGCAGACGAAACAAGAGAGGAAGAGGAACCACAGATTTACTCCTCTTGTGTGGTTCGAGGTAAGGATGGTTCTCTGCGTATATTCATACGAAAAGCCCAGCGAGCGAGCGACGTACTTCCGCTGCCATTACCTCGGAAGTTCCTTTCCATGCGCAACGGAACGCGTTCTCGTACAGATGATGGGGAAGGCGGAAGGATTAAATTTCGGTGGTGCCTGTGTCAGTCCCACGCGGAAGGATTACCTCAAAATCACCACGACAGAGCAACGGGGAAGACGGGGTTGCGACGTGTTTCCAGGGCTGGCGGAGCCCAAAGATAATTTGGCAGAAGTCACCTATAAAAGTTGAAGAGTTACTGTATGGTGTACACAAGAAGTAGGGGTGGGATCATTTAAATGATTTGTCTGCCCAAAGAAGATGGATCATTGACAATTATATGTAATTCTCCTTAATGTTGCTTTATAAATTTCATGCTGTGAAAAATAATTGTGCATTATACACTCTGCCCAAAGGGGAGTTTATAATGTACTAATTATTTTTGTTAAAATACTTATTGCCCATAATTGATCTTATTGTATTATGTGTGACAAACAGTTATTTTTGCTATAAATAACAACATTGCCATAGTTGAAATGTTAATTTGATCAAATATTATACTATTAAGGACTTGGTCAAAAAGGGAGACATTGTAATTGAGAATATTAAAACTAAGTCCATATTGGCTTATCTTCTAACAAAAGGCTTACAACCCATTTTATTTAAAGAACTTGTAAAGAATATGGGTGTTTTAGATTCTTTTGATTTCTTTTGTTAGTGGGAGTTATACAAATTGTATTTCTGGATATTATAGTTATATACAGATTGATAATGCTTTTATGATGTCTATTAAAGCATTTATTTTAATAACTGTTGTTATTGATTATATTATTATCCTTTCTCCTATTGACTGAGAAATTGAAGTATAAAATAGTATCTTTAAACAAATTTTGTTTAAAGATGACTGGATGTCACTGATTATGAGATCTCATGTTGGATTGTGACATAATTGTGTAATTTCATGTTGTTTAGAAATCGCACTTAGGCAATTTCATGTTATTTAGAAATTACGTTAATGCAGTTTCATGTCGTTGAGAAATTGCATTAATGACCGATAAGAAATAGTGTATATTTTGATCACATATTAGCACTATTTCTTACTACGCTACTAGGCCTATGATCCATGAAAATATAATACTTATTATATGTGATTATGGAAGGTCTTGTGTTGTGGCATTTTCTTAACACATTGATCTCCATAGTCTTATACTAAGATTATATAGAATTGGATTGGTATTGAGATGCCATTATTGGAATATTATTTTTTTAAAGTTGTGGCCACATAAAACAAAGTTGTCAGTTATTAACCCGATAGTGTCGTTTTCAATATAAAATCTTTTTCAAAATAAAATAAGTTAATTAATGTAGCCCAAGTGGGAGAATGTTGGAAATTTCCTATAATATGGGCTTATATTAATTAATTGATTTTCTATTTTAAATAATCGAGTTAATGGATATTCCAATATTTGTTGAATCCTAAAGTGATATGATTGAATTGGGTATTGGCATATATTAATAACGGGCCTGGTTGAGCAGCAAAGTATAGGTAATTGTGTTTAACTGAAGCCCGTAATGGGAAGAGCCCAATTGACACGCTGTTGATTAGGGTTTGCTAGGTCCCCTCTCTAGCCTATAAAAGGGTAGGTTATACCTATCGGTTGCTTTAATCTCATTGAAAGCTGCTATACTGAAATAGGTCATAAAGAGGAAGATCTGGCATTCCGATAGATCCATGATTATCAGAGCGATCTACTTTTCTTCAAGTGCAATGGCTCAAACAGGTACGCTTTAATTCCGTTGTATTTATTGATCTTGGTGTTTTACAATCATATATGGATCCGGTTTTCTTGATTGATCAGTTGTATATGTGAATAAATTTTCTACATGTGGTATCAGAGCTTATCATATATGATTATAGAACCCAAATTTTATCTTTTTATGGACAAATTCGAAATTTTCCTCTTTGAGCCAAATATGGGCATTATCTTTCGTGTGGATTTTTTTTGCTTGATTGATCTGAAACCATAGGGCTTTTGTTCTACATGTCGAGATCTTTCCAACCATATATAATTTGTATAATTTCGTTGAGAATTGAGAGAGAATTTTAAATTTGAAATTCTAGGGTTTATACATGAAAAGTTCTAGAATTTTCAAATTACTTGCAATTGGTTGATGTTCATTGTAAATCGTTGCATGAGCATTGTTATATATATGTTTTAGCATCTTTCGATTGCAATAAAGAAAGTTCCTTGGGCTCCATCTCCCATGGCAAAGATTGTTTCTTTTTTCGGTGTTCAAAGGGGTTAATCCTGAGTAAGTGCCCGTGTTTGATCACCCTTTTCTTGTTTTCTTTAGAGATCCGAAATCTTGTGGTAGAATTCTTCATATGCAACTTGTGCAGTGATCGTTTTGTTCGGAAGAGAGAATTTTTATTTATTTTTAACTGGCTACTCGAGATTTTTGGGTTTTGGGTTGCTATGTATGGTGCAATTGTAGTGATTGTCTCGTGTATATATATAGAAAAAGTTCTAAAATTTTAAGTTAGATTCTAGTGTTACCTTCGATTTTTATTCGACGGTAGCAACGGTTGGTTTAGAGATTATTGTAGCTGATTGTTTGTTCCGCTCTGGACGAGTGGTTAGAATTTCTGCCTTCTCTTCCTCCCGCCTCGTGCTTCGGTGCGATTGTGCGTACGGGGTTTCTATGCGTTCGCATTAGGTTCTTGCACCTCTTTCCTTTTCCTTGATTGCCGTTTTACTCGGTGGACCGAGATTACGCATCAATTGATCCACATACGCAATGGGTGACGCTTATGGAGTGCCTTGTTATAAAGTTGAGATTTGTGCCATATTTTTCGTTGATTTGGGTTATTTCTATATTAAGTAGTTAATGAGTCGCTAAAGCTTTGGGGCTATGGTGCTCCCTATAGTCTAGAAAAGAGAACCAATGGTTAAGATTTCTCAAGTTGTCGGGATATCAAAATTTAAAGATGGAAATAGTCGGTTTTTGCTTTTCACGTGCAGTGCGTACATCTTGTTGCTAGATTCTAAATGAAACCGCTGCTTTAAGGCTTCATTGTGATTTCGCCATAAATATGTTGATTGTGGGATGAGCAAAAGACCAAACTGTGATTTTTGTTTGTATGAATGGTTTTATACTAAGTTATCTGTCTGGATTTATTAGGTTCATAGTTGATTTGCTTAGTAATGTGGCATGACCAGCAAATTCCAAACTTGCAAATTCTAATTTTTTTGCAAATTGCTCGCACAGCTCCTGCGATGCATTGGTGTTTTATTGACTAAGGTTTAAAATTCTATTGAAGGCAATACAATGAAACCAAGAGATTTGTGAATCGAGATCCAAATGTATATAGATACAAACAAAAATTAGCATTAGGCTAGAGAGATGTAAAAGCTGAAGGTTTCAGCAGTGGAAGAAAAGTCCATAGTCTACTGTGTAGTGCTTTGTGGAAACCCCAGGTTCAAAAGGGGAAAATCGTAGATGGTGCATGATGAGAAGCACATGAATGTTTTTTTTTTTTTTTTTTACATGGGAATTATGTTTTAAATCTATTCATTTGAAGCTTCTTTTATTTTTATTGTAATCTTTGGACTGGTGACTAACGGAAGACTATAGCATCAAAATACGAATTAATCAATATTATTGAAAATTCTAGCGAACCAAACGGACCTTTCATGTCTTCTTGTGTGGTTTTACCACAAATCATTGGAGTGGATTGGCTTAACATGATTGAGGTTTAGAAGTTCTTTTTATACAGATTTTGCTTGATTTCTTGTGGGTTCATGCTAACATGCATGAAAGATACTTCTAAATTCATATGATATGATTGTATCAAATAAGTGGAGATTGAGTTATTGCATGACTACGAAATTTCCCAAATTTAAAAGATGCCAAATTTAAATATGGAGGAAGTGTGAGATAAAGATTATCCTCATGATTTTTTGATGTAATGATTAATGATAGCTATGAAATTTTTGGCTCCCTTTAATTCTAGTAACCATTCGTATCCATTCTTGTTTTGCCATGAGTCCGAAATATTAAAATAATAATTTAAAAAAATGTGGCAAAAATTGTTGCTTGATAAATGCAATATGATCTTGGGAAGCACATGTCGTAAAGTGCTTCATATTGTTAGATGAATTTTGGGCATATATTTTTTGGAGTTTCCTATTGATAAAAATTAGTATATACAATTACCTGCCCAAATTGGGTTATTGTGTATATTAATTTGAAAATTGCATGAAGATAAATTTCAAAATTAAAAGATGGGGATGTATGACTCAAAAAGATTTATCTACCCAAAGGGGATAAATTTTTGAAATTTATATGTAATTCCCCTCTATATTTATATATTAAAATTAAAAGATGGGGATGTATGACTCAAAAAGATTTATTTACCCAAAGGGGATAAATTTTTTAAAGTTATATATAATTCCCCTCTATATTGATATATTAGAGATGAATGATGGGGATGTGTGACTCAAAAGGTTTATCTGCCTAAAGGGGATAAATTTTTTAGAGTTATGTGTAATTCCCCTCTATTGAGATAATGAATATAATATATATATATATATAATTTAAAGAATTTGTCTACCCAAAGGGGATTGAACCTTGAAGGTTATATGTAATTCTCTTTTATCGTATCTATATATTGATATCATGGAGATGTATAATTTAAATGATTAGTCTGCCCAAAGGGGATGAATCATTGACAATTATATGTAATTCTCCTTATTGTTGCTTTATAAATTTCATGCTGTGAAAAATAATTATGCATTATACACTCTGCCCAAATAGGAGTTTATAATGTACTAATTCTTTTTTTATTTTTTATTTTAAATACATATTGCCCATAATTGATCTTATTGCATTATGTGTGACAAACAGTTACTTTTGTTATAAATGACAACAATGCCACGGTTGAAATATTAATTGGATCAAATATTATACTATTAAGGACTTGGTCAAAAAGGGAGACATTGTAATTGAGAATATTAGAACTAAGTCTATATTGGCTTATCCTCTAACAAAAGGCTTACAACCCATTTTATTTAAAGAACATGTAAAAAATATGGGTGTTTTAGATTCTTTTGATTTCTTTTGTTAGTGGGAATTATACAAATTGTATTTCTAGAGATTATAGTTATATGCAGACTGATAATGCTTTTATGATGTATATTAAAGCATTTATTTTTAATGATTGTTGTTATTGATTCTGTTGTTATCCTTTCTCCTATTGACTGAGAAATAGAAATATAAAACAGTATCTTTAAACAAATTTTAGTTTAAAGATGATTGGATGTCACTAATTATGAGATCTCATGTTAGATTGTGACATAATTGTGCAATTTCATGTTGTTTAGAAATCGCACTAAGGCAATTTCATGTTGTTTAGAAATTGCGCTAATGCAGTTTCATGTCGTTGAGAAATTGCATTGAGGACCGATAAGAAATAGTGTATATTTTGATCACACGTTGGCACTATTTCTTACTACACTACTAGGCTCATGATCCATGAAAATATAATACTTATTATATGTGATTATGGAAGGTCTTGTGTTGTGGCATTTTATTTTTAACGCATTGATTTCTATAGTCCTATACTGAGATTATATAGGATTGGATTGCTTTTGAGATGCCGTTATTGGAATATTATTTTTTAAAAGTTGTGGCCACATAAAACAAAATTTCCGGTTATTAACCTGATAGTGTCGTTTTCAATATAAAATCTTTTTTTCAAAATAAAATAAGTTAATTGATGTAGCCCAAGTGGGAGAATGTTGGAAATTTCCTATAATATGGGTTTACATTAATTAATTGATTTTCTATTTTAAATAATCGGGTTAATGGATATTCCAATATTTGTTGAATCCTAAAGTGATATGATTGAATTGGGTATTGGCATATATTAATAACGGGCCTGGTTGAGCAGCAAAGTATAGGTAATTGTGTTTAACTGAAGCCCGTAATAGGAAGAGCCCAATTGACACGCTGTTGATTAGGGTTTGCTAGGTCCCCTCTCTAGCCTATAAAATGGTAGGTTATACATATCGGTTGCTTTAATCCCATTGAAAGCTGCTATACTGAAATAGGTCATAAAGAGGAAGATCTGGCATTCCGATAGATCCATGATTATCAGAGCGATCTACTTTTCTTCAAGTGCAATGGCTCAAACAGGTATGCTTTAATTCCGCTGTATTTATTGATCTTGGTGTTTTACAATCATATATGGATCCGGTTTTCTTGATTGATTAGTTGTATATGTGAATAAATTTTCTACATCCGAGTCAGATTTACTTTATCAATGGTCAAGGTCGAACTTATTTCGTGTGGTTCAAAAATGATGTCGGACGTTTTGAAGTAATGCAGCAAGATATCACGCGACCCAAAAATAATGAAAGTAGCTAATCATGCTTTTTTTTCCGATGAATTACACAGCCGTGTGATTTCCTCGACCAATAAGTTTTTCAAAACATTTCATTATTATCATAATCGAAATGATTGGAAAGGATATACAAGTTATGATGAGAATGTTTTAATTTGATCAAAATGAAAAAGTGGCATAAACCAATCCTGTGTAAGTGAAATAAGGATTCGAATTCATTATCGTTTCTCCATGATCAAATGTATTTCATAATATTGATAGACGAATGAGTAGATCGACAGATGATTTAAATGGCCCTTTATTGAGTTTAGATAAGAAAGTAAATAATAAGAAATTTAAAGATATCAAGATCGGAGTCAATTGTGGTTAGCCATTTAAACTGTGGACAAATAAAGATGAAGATAAATATGCAAAGAAATTAATGGGAGGTTTTATTTACAGGCAAATATTACGACTTCACTACTTAACGGTTACATAACTCCAGGTATATCACGTCGAGGGCACTACCTTGACGGTTACCGACGGCATGGTTGCATCAACTCTTTCTTTCCAACACAGCCGTTGCATGTTGACATTTCCATCGGTAGGAATTGGGTGGTCTTCCGATCGATCTAAGTCGTCAGTTACAATATTTTGGGGCACCGCTTCCTGAGAGCAGCGCGCGCTTATCGATTTCAATTTTCAACGTCGCCCTCTTTATCCAAATCATCGAGATTGAAGTAGCCGTTGCCCTCCAAGTAGTAGCCGTTGCCGTCCGCGGCTCTGTCGATTTTGATGTTTAGTCGTTGCGCTTCGCGGGGAACGAAATTTCGAGGAAAGGCACCGATCGCTCATCTATAAATACCCATGCGACGAAATGCGCGTCGAGTAAAGTCACTTCTCTTCGTTTGCAAACCGTATCGTTTTTTTCTCCTTTCATCTTTTGGGGTTCTTCCTCCCACCACACAACGAGAGAAATTTGTTGTTTATCTGCCTTTCCAGTTTCGCCTCCTCTTCTTCTTCCTCGTTCACAATGTCGTCTCGAAAGCGAAAGCGAAAGCGAAAGCGATCAGGTTTCGCGGACGGCGCGTCGACGTCGGGCTTGTCCGGCTCGTCGTCGTCTCGAAAGCGAAATCGATCAGATTTCGCGGACGGTGCGTCGACGTCCGGCTACGTGTACGACGTGTTCTTAAGCTTCCGAGGTCCCGACACTCGACACACGGTCGCGGATGTCCTCTACGAAAGCTTAGTCGACGCCGGATTTAGCGTCTTCAGAGACGACGACAAGCTTCCCGTAGGCGAAAATATTGGACAGGAGCTTGAGCACGCAATCGACGACTCGAGGATCTACGTGCCGATCTTCTCGGAAGGCTACGCATCCAGCCCATGGTGCCGTCAAGAGCTCGCGCACATGGTGAAGCGTCGGAGAGAATCAGCAGGACACGAAATCGTGCCCGTATTCTTCGGCGCGAGCCCTTCGGACGTCAGGCTCAGGAGGGGTCCGTACGTCGACGATCTGCTCGGGCACGAGAGGCGTTACGGCGAGGAGAGGGTGCGAGAGGGGAAGGAGTCTCTAAGGGAGGTTGCAGATCTCAAAGGATGGGACCATCGAAAGCTAGGGTAAGTAAAAGAAGAAACTTTAATGGCCATTACACCCTTTTTTTAAAATTCTCTCTCCACCAAACCTATCCATATACTAGATTGCCATCCATAAAATGCTTAGAAGGGCTAATTATGATTGGCAATTTAAGGTTCCATAGGATGGTCGATGGGTATGATATCCAAATGTTTGGTAGAGACATTTTATAGCTTCTGCGTATGCTTTGCTGGAAATGAAATTTGAGCTAGTTTCAGACTGTTGCTGTTTTGTGCTATATCTGAGATTCAAAAAGCACTAGTGTCTATCGTGCCAACACGGTTCGCTTTGCTAATTATCAACTGGACAAATTCCCTGGGGAGAAGGTTAATTGCTACACCTTCAGTTGAATGGTCTATGTTAATTCCTTTCCCTTAAGAATATTTCGAAGCTATGAGAACTTCTTTGTTGGATCACCGTCATGAGTACGAGAGAGGGAGATGATGCTGTTAGGGATGCTCTAGATTCCTAGATATGCTCGTATATTGCTGATATAGTTGCTCCTCTTTTCTTCTAAGACGATGATTTATTATTCATGGCAGGCTTGGTAAACTTGTTAAAGATCTTGTTCAAGAGCTTTCTATTAAGCTAAAGAAGAAACAAAGGGTTCTTCCCGATCATTTAGTTGGAATTGACGATCGAGTCAAAGACGTGGTGCAGTGGTTAGACTGCGGTTTCCTGGACGTGAAATATCTTTTTGTTCATGGGATGGGAGGAATTGGCAAGACGACTCTTGTCAAGGCGGTTTACAACGAGATAGCTCATCTGTTTGATGGTTGCAGCTTCCTTTCAGACATCCGAGAAAATTCAAGAAAAAACGGCATCATAGCATTGCAGAAACAGCTATTATTTGATATCCTGAAGAGGACTGCTGATATTTACGACATCGACGAGGGCATCAACATGATACAAAGTGGATTTCGCAGAAAAAAAGTCCTCATTGTCCTTGACGATGTTGATGATGTAGGCCAGCTCATGGCACTGGCGAAAAGCCGTGACTGGTTCGGCAGGGGAAGTAGGATTATTATCACAACTAGAGATGTGGGTCTTCTGCAAGCAAACGCAATGGGACAACAGGATTGTGCTTATGAGATGACACAGTTGAATCCTTGCCATGCTCTTTGACTTTTAAGTGAGCATGCCTTCGGAGAAACCCTGCCTTCAGATGATCACGAGAATCTTGCCAGTGAAATAGTGGCCACTACCGGAGGAATTTCTTTGGCTCTTGGAGATGACTGGCAAGGATGGCACCAAATCCTGGTATAAACAGTTACATGCATCCATTTCTATTTTTGCTGTTTAATTAAACATGCCTGCAGTTGCTCATTCCCCTTCTGATATTCTGGTGCCTGACAGAAATCATCTAAGTTGAAAGCTCTGGAACTTAAAGAATGCAGCCGCTTAACCAGATTATCCAACCTCTCTGCCCTCTCAACATTGGAAAGATTGATTGTACGAAATTGTGAAAGCTTGGTTGAAATTGGTGAATCAATTGGTAAGCTACTACAGCTGAATTACTTGGAAATCTGAGGGGGTTGCCTGAAGGAGTTGGTTGCGAAAGAGCTGATTGTGAGAGGGACGTTATTTGGTCCTGTTGGTTCGTATCGTCCCCACTCAATCGGTAATCTACAGTCTTCGAAAAGGCGATGGAAAGTGTTGGAATTAGCGAACTCCCGCACTCAATTGGAGAGCTAAAGGACCTTGAAAGGGTTGCCCAGATGCGATGAGCTCCAGACTCAATCAGGGGATTGGAATCACTACTTGAGTTAGATCTATCTTATACAAAAAAAAGTAACAGAATTACCTGATTCGATTGGATGCCTGAGGAAGTTGAAAGTGATTAGGATAAGTCATAGTGGAATTAACAAGGATCCCCGGGACTATTGGCATGATGGAGAAGCTTGAAAAATTTCATGCCGAAAAATGTGTGAATATTGAAGGGAAATATTCCTAGTGGAATTGGGAGTCTGTCCTTTCTGAAAATCCTGAACTTATCTCATACTTGTAGTAGGTCTGTTCCAACAACAATCTACTAGCTTTCTCGTCTCCAAGAACTTCATTTGAAGGTTGCCATAAGCTTAAACAAATCCAATTAATTGTATCCGACTACTCTGAGGAATCTCATTCTAACCCATGGGATGCAGATTCTATCCAAACTCCAAACCCGGATTGGGTTGGAAGGTTGTCAAGACTGGAGAAGCTGAAACTGGTTCATAAAAGCATCATTGTACCGCCGACTGAGTAAGTTGATGCAGATTCATTGGCAGAATTATCGCCCCATTCTGGCTTGAAAAATTTGTGGAGTTTGGAGCTATGTAGATCGTGGCTAACAGAAATTCCACTCGATTAGTTTGGACAATCAGAGAATCTGGGGGAACTAACTGTGTCGAACTGCACATATCTGCGGCAGTTATCCTGTCTGTCAGGCTTGAAGAAGCTCAGAGTGGTGCACTTGTTGAACTACCCGAGGCTAGTTGAAATCCAAGGCCTAGAAGAACTGGAATCACTGAAATCCAAGGATCGACTAGTGCAGTTTCCTGGTAAGGTTGCCTAGAGGGTGCATGACAACTGCCTATTTCTATTCCAAAACAATTTTTCTATTCTAGATTTGTTTCTAGAATAGAAATTTATTTGATAAACTTATTCCGTTTTTTTATTTCTAGAATAAATTTCTATTCCAAAAATAAATTTGGAATAGAAATCAGAAGTAGAAATTTTCTACTTCTCTATTTCTAGAACAAAAATGAGAAATAAAAAAATTTCTTATCGTTCGTCAACTGGTCCTTCATTCGTTGCTGCCGACCACCGTCCATCACCGCTATCCACTGGTCCGCCGTCGTCCGAAATGAATAAATTTTGTGTCGTTATCAAACAAATTTAGAGTAGAAATTTTGTGTCGTTATCAAACGGTTATTTTTGTTTAGAAACTCTTTTAGAAATAGAAATAGATTGATTTCTGTTCATAAACTATTTCTAAAACAGAATGGTTGTCATGCACACCTCTAGTCTCTTGAAGTTGAGGACCATAGAATTTACATCCTGTAGATCATTAGTGAGTTTGTCTTTTTCTATCTCGGGTAGCTTCTAAAGATGTCATCCTGCAAATCATTAGTTGATGGATACAATAAGCTAGCCAACCACAATGGCCCTTGCCAGCTTCACAAATACAGAAGGCAATGTCCAAACCCTGTTCGTGCCTATGAGCCGGAGGATAGACAACACTCCCCTTGGCCTGTTTCCATATAGCTTCCCCGTGAATGAGATTCCTTTTCACATGCAAAATATTCAAACTTTACTATGTGTGATTTACGCTTGTTTTTAAGCATAAAAGCCATGAACAATTTGCCTAAAGGTTGTGCTTGGCTTAAGTTTTATAGACAATCTCTCTTCTATACTTTGAATGTTTAGTCGATGTGGGGACTCTTACCTTGTCCCACATCGAGTAGAAGATGAAACTAATAAGTAAATTTTCTCTATAAATAAAGAATAATAAAAAGATTTTTGATGGTCTCTTGGTCACATAAGAGGTTATTACCTCAATTGCAATTTTGATTGTAATAAATTTTATATATTGTAGTCATATATTATATATAATATTTATATATCATATATATTATATGTATATAAATTATTTATAAAAAAAAAAAAAAAAAATTGGTTGGGAACTAGACCAACAGGCCGCCGCGAAGGGGGTAGAACACAACCGGTCCGTGGGAGTGGCGTCGGGACGGTTGGTGCTAGGAGTTCTAGGATAGAAGGATTACATCACTTAGGAGCTCAAGACGGGGTAGGCCTCCCGTGCACAAACTGGTCGGGAGTTGATGCCGCTCTCCTGACAAGGCCATGGCAGGCCGAAACCAGTTGTTGTGCCTAGAGAGAACTGCTATCTCATTCGTTGGACCAGAGGCGTGGTAGGACCTCGCACGAAGAATCATTCACCGTATCGTTCGTGGAACGGCTAAAGAAAAGGCGCTGGCGAATTCCGCTCGCTAGGTGCCCGCGGGTCGTTTCCGAGGCCTAGGAAACTCTCGGCCCGTGACAAGTGGTATCAGAGCATAAATCCCTCCAGTAAGCAAGTGAGCAAGTCGGAGAATCGAGCTTCTCGCTCTAATGGGTCGAATTGATGAGTGCCCGGTCCGGTCCTCGCGCAGCGGAAAGTGAATGGCCGGGGCAAAAGATGCTCGAACGCAGCCGCGCTCTCTGTTCCTTGGATGGCAATGGTACTGGGACGAGTCAATTCCTCGCCGAGCCGATAAGGAATTCGAGAATAACCGAACATTTGCTGAATTGGGATAACGTTCCTGGATCGATCGGTGAATTCCAAGATTATGAACCAGGAACCGAACCGCTAACTGTGGAAACCGCCCAAAACCGATCGGTCCGGTCTGGCCGGTTCCCGGTTCAGCCAGTTCCTGGTTCGAGCAGTTCCCGTTGCACCACCCTACTAGTGACCCGATTAAAGTTGCTGATTTGATTATACAAAATGAGAGAAAGTGGGATGTTCACATGCTCACAAGAATGTTCGATGAACAAATAGTGAATGAAGTTCTTGCAATGCCACTCACTTTTCGTGCTACGTAAGATAAATCGATGCAGATGGCTTCCAAATCAGGTATTTACTTAGTGAAAGTGCCTATAATATAATCCGAAAAATAGACAAGGCACAACATATCGTGAAAGTAACATCTTCTTTCCTGCCACCTCATAAATTATAGAATCATATTTGGAGTATGAAGACACCCCCTAAAGTTAAGATCTTTATGTGGAGCATATGTCAAAATGTACTCCCTACAACAGAAAATATTTATCAGAGGAAAATTATACCTTGGCCAGCATGCGCTTTTTGTGACCAGGAAGTGGAATCTATGGAACACCCCTTCTTGCTCTGTTGCTGGATTAGTTCAATTTGGTCAGACCCTGAGGTTAACATTCAATCATCGTGTCACAATATCACACAAATAGAAATTTGGCTTCAAGACCTGATTGAACACCAACAGAACTCACTGACCTTTGAAGAAATTGCAACCCTTTTGTGGTTCATGTGTAAAGCGAGGAATGACTTCGTGTTTCGAAGGCTTGCCCCAAATCCGAAAGCCCTAATCAGCTCAGCAAAAGCGTCACTCAGAATTTTCAGCAAATGGAACCATCAAAGCTTGAAACTTTACTCAGAAATAGCTCAATCAACCAAAATTGGATACCACCAAAGGCGCATACCTTAAAAATGAACATTGATGGAGCTTATGTTGAGGGAGCTAAAAAAGGTGCCGTCGCAGAGGTTGTTTTGAGATGCTACAGGGACTTTTCTTGACGGGTTTGCTAAAATTGTTCCAGCTTCATCGGTGATCCAAACGGAGGCATTGGCCATGGTCGAAGCTTTGAAGCCGCTTCAGTCGAAGAAAGAGAAAACCTGCAACTACAACTGGAAAGTGATTGCTTTGAGCTTCTAGATGCAATAGTCAAAGAAGATCACGTGCAATGGGAAATTAAGCCTATAGTGGATGAAGCTAAATTCCTATTGGGCTCTTTTGAAAATACCTCCTTAGCCCGTTGTGGTGGATCCGCAAATTGTGTAGCAAATTGGATAGCTAAGGCCCGTAGAATGAATTTCTTGCCCCATTCTTGGGTAGTCCGGCCTCCCGAACATTTTTGGGATTTGTTTTGTTTGGATGCTGGGTCTTTTGTTTAAGAACTCTTAAATACTAATATTAGGGAAAAGACCACAAAACATCCCAAACTTTCTTAAAAATGACAAATTTACTTTTCAAACTTTTTTTTGTGATATTAAAAACTCTCAACTTTAAACCACGACACATTTATCCCATCAATGACATTTTCGTCTTATTTTTTCTGTTTTTCCTTTTCCTTTTTCTCTTTTTTTTTTCTTCTCTCTTCCCTCCGCCAGCTAACCGGCATCAAGGGAGAGGTGCCCTCGCCAAATGCGGGGAGGGAGGCCCTCGCCCGACGTTGACGAGGGCCTGGTGAAGGCAATCCTCGCTGGATGTCGGCTTCCCTCTGTCGGCCATGGCGAAGCCGACAGAGGGAAGAGAGAAGAAGAAGAAAAAAGTAAAAAATTTTAAAAAGTAAAAACACCAAAATGCCCTATAATTTATGGTAAATGTGTCACACAGATAAAATTCATGATTTTTTATGTCACGAAAAAAAGTTTGGAATAATTATGTCACGATTGGCAAATTTCGGGATTTTTTATATCATAAAATAAAAATTTATGCTAAATTTATCACTTTGGTCAAGTTTGAGATTTTTTGTGATTTTTTCCTTTATTATTATTGTCTTGTTTGAGGAGGAAAAAAAGAAGCCCTCTGCCGGCCTGTCGATTTCAGGTAGTCGTTGCGCTCCGCGCGGAACGAAATTTCGAGGAAAGGCACCGAAACTGATCGCTCTTCTATAAATACACATGCGAAGAAATGCGCGACGAATAAACTCACTTCTCTTCGATTGCAAACTATTTCCTTTTTTTTTTTCTCTTTTTTCTTTTGGGTTCTTCCAAAGGAACCCACAACCGAGTGAAAATTGTTGTTTTTCTGCCTTTCCAGTCTCGCCTCCTCTTCTTCTTCTTCCTCGCTCGCAATGTCGTTTCAAAAGCGAAAGCGATCAGATTTTGCGGACGGCGCGTCGACGTCGCGCTCGTCCGGCTACAAGTACGACGTGTTCTTGAGCTTCCGAGGTCCCGACACTCGCCGCACGTTCGCGGATTACCTCTACGAAAGCTTAGTCAGGGACGGGTTTACAGTCTTCAGAGACGAAGAAGAGCTTCCCGTAGGCGCGAATATTGGACCCGAGATCGAGCGTGCGATCGATGGCTCGAGGATCTACTTGCCGATCTTCTCGGAAGGCTACGCGTCCAGCGCGTGGTGCCTCCAGGAGCTCGCGCGCATGGCGAAGTGCCGGAGAGAATCCGCGGGACGGGAAATCGTGCCCATCTTCTACGACGTGAGTCCTTCGGACGTCAGGCTCAGGACGGGGTCCTACCCCGAGGCCTTGCTCAAGCACGAGGGCTGTTACGACAAGGAGACGGTGCGAGAGTGGAGTGAGGCTTTAATGGAGGTCGCAGATCTCAAAGGATGGGACGCACGGAAGGCGCGGTAAGTAAAAGAAGAAACTTTAATGGCCATTACATCCTTTTTTGTTAACTCTCTCTCTCTCTCTCTCTCTCTCTCTCTCTCTACCAAACTGATTCATATACATAGATGGCAAAATATGCTTAGAAGGGCTAATTTTGATTGGCAATTTGATGTTCCATAGCATGGTCGATGGGTATGATATCCAAAGGTTTGGTAAAAGACATTTTATAGCTTCTGCGTATGCTATGCTAGAAATGAAATTTGAGCTAGTCTCAGACTGTTGCTGTTTTGTGTTATATCTGAGATTCAAAAAGCAGAAGTGTCTATCGTGCCAACACGTTCCGCTTTGCTAATTATCAACCGCACAAATTCCCTGGGAAGATGGTTCATTGCAACATCTTCAGTTGAATGGTTTATCTTAATTCTTTTCCCTTAAGAATATGTAGAAGCTGTAAGAGCTTCTTTGTTGGATCATCATCATGAGAGAGAGAGAGATGCTGTTAGGGATGCTCGAGATTACTAGATATGCTCGTATATTGCTGATATAGTTGCTCCTCTTTTCTTCTAAGACAATGATTTGTTAATGCATGGCAGGCTGGGTAAACTTGTTAATGATCTTGTTCGAGAGCTTTCTATTAAGCTGAAGAAGAGACAAAAGGTTCTTCCTGATCATTTAGTCGGAATTGACGATCGGGTTGAAGACGTGATGCGGTTGCTGGACTGCGGCTTCCTGGACGTACGATATATTGCTTTGCATGGGATGGGAGGAATCGGCAAGACAACACTTGCCAAGGCAGTTTTCAACGAGATAGCTCATCTGTATGATAGTTGCAGCTTCCTTTCAAATGTCCGAGAGAGTTCACAAACCGACAAAGACATCATAAGGATGCAAAACAAACTGTTATCCGATATCCTTAGGAAGCCCATAGATGTCAATGACATTGACGACGGTATTGACATGATAACAGAAAGATTCCGCAGTAAGAAGGTCCTTATTGTTCTTGACGATATAGATAAACTAGAGCAGCTCACGAAACTGAAGGGGAACTCTGGCTGGCTTGGCCCAGGAAGCAGGGTTATTGTCACAACTAGAAATGTGGATCTTCTGCCATTTCTTTCTAAAGAGTATTCTGCTTATGAGATGATGGAGATGAATACTTGCCATGCTCTTCAACTTTTCAGCAAGCATGCCCTTCGGAGGAACCCTACCTCCAGATGATTGCGAAACTCTTTCGAATGAAATAGTGGCTACTACCCGAAGAATTCCTTTGGCTCTTGAAGTGTCAGGTTCTTTCCTCCGAGGCAAAAGCCCTGAGGTATGGGCAGAAACATTGGAGCATTTAAGGAAAGTACCTGATAGGAGAGTCCAAGAGATGTTAAGGATAAGTTATGAGGCATTAAGCTTTGAGGAGAAGCAAATTTATTTAGACATTGCATGCTTTTTCAACGGCATGGAGAGCACATCCGCAATATATGCGTGGAAAGGTTGTGGTTATTTCCCTGAAAGCGGACTGGCTACTCTCACGGGTGTGTCTCTGTTGAAGATAGACCATCACAACCTTCTTCAGATGCATGACCTGATCAGAGATCTTGGAAGGGAAATGTTCGAGAGGAGAATTATCTGAATGCAGGAAGTCGAAGCAGGTTGTGGGAATCTGAGGAATGCCTTCGCGTACTTCGTGAACAGGTAAAGTTAATGTTATAAATAATAGAAGTGCAATTTCCTTCATAAAAAAGTTGATAGAGTTCTGGTCATAGGAAGAGATTACTGCTCTCTGTATGCACAAGTTTCTCTGTTTAATGTTAAAATTCACTGATGCGTGCTATCTTTGCAAGGTTGATTACCAGAGAAAGAGCAATGTGGAATCACTTAGGCTACGATTCTCTGAGGTACAGATGCTCACAAGTCAAGAATTTGCTTCTCTACCAAACCTAAGGCTTCTTAGTCTTGACCGGGGAAACTTCACTGGAGATTTTAAGGGTCTTCTCTCATATTTGAAATGGCTATCTTTGCGTAACTGTCCTGCTCACTTTAGAGCGACCAATTTCTCTCCAAGAAATCTAGCCGTTCTCAAGCTTTCTAATAGTGAACTTAGAGATGATTGGCCTGGATGGCACCAATTCATGGTACAAAGAGTTATGCGTGCATCTATTTCTATATTTATTGTTTAATCAAACATGCCTGCAATTGCTCATTCCCCTTTGATATTCTGGTGACCAACAGAAAGCACCTCAGTTGAAAGTTCTGGAGCTTGAAGAATGCAGCCACTTAACTAGATTGCCTGACCTCTCTTCCCTCTCAACATTGGAAAGATTGACTATACGAAAATGCCAAAACTTGGTTGACATTGGTGAATCAATTGGTAAGCTAGTACACCTGAATTACATAGAGATCAACGCATGCAAACGCCTGAAAGCGTTGCCTGAAGAAGATCATTGTTTAGAGGCTTCGAAAGTTCCGATTGCGAAAGTGTTAGTACTTGGTCCGGTTGGTTCATATCTTCCCCAGTTGATCGGCAATCTACAGTCTTTGACAAGACTAGAGATGGAAAGTGTAAGAATTAGCGAACTTGCACCCTTTATTGGAGAGCTAAAGAACCTTAGAAGGTTGCATTTGTCCGGATGTGGATGTGATAAGCTAAGAGAGCTTCCACACTCATTTGGGGGATTGGAATCACTACTTGAGTTGCATCTGTCTTGCACAAAGGTAACAGAATTATCTGCTTCGATTGGAAACCTGAAAAAGTTGAAAGAATTAGTGATGGTAAATGTAAGATAAGATTTAGCAAACTTCCACAATCAATTGGAGAGCTAAAGGACCTTAAAAGCTTGCGTTTGTCCAGATGTGATGAGTTAAGAGAGCTTCCAGACTCAATAGACTCAACTGGGGAATTGGAATCACTACTTGAGTTGGATTCGTCTTGCACAATGGTAACAAAATTACCTGATTCGATTGGAAACCTGAGAAAGTTGAAAGAATTAGTGATGGAAAGTGTAAGAATTAGCAAACTTCCACACTCAATTGGAGAGCTAAAGGGCCTTGAAAGGTTGCTTTTGTCCAGTTGTAAAGAGCTAAGAGAGCTTCCAGACTCAATTGGGGGATTGGAATCACTACTTGAGTTAGATCTATCTTATACAAAAGTAACAGAATTACCTGATTCGATTGGATGCCTGAGGAAGCTGAAAGGGATATGGATAAGTCATAGTGAGATAAAAGAGGATCCCGGGGACTATAGGCATGGTGGAGAAGCTTGAAGCATTTAATGCCGAACACTGTGTGAATTTGAAGGAGAAGATTCCTAGTGGAATTGGGAGTCTATCCTCTCTGAAAATCCTGAACTTATCTCACACTTGTATTAGATCTGTGCCAACAACAATCAACCAGCTTTCTCATCTCCACAAACTTTGTTTGGAAGGTTGCCATAAGCTTAAACAAATCCCAGAGCTTCCTGCCAGTTTGATTATCCTAAGTGTTGAGTGTCACTTACTAAAGACAGTCCCAAACCTCTCAAATCTGGCCAATTTAGTCTATTTAACTATATCCAACTACTCTGGGGATTTCATTCTACCCCATGGGTTGCCGATTCCATCCAAACTCAGAGTGGGTTGGGAGGTTGTTAAGACTGGAGAAGCTGAAACTGCTTCATAAAAGCATCATTGTACCGCCAACTGAGTTAGCTTCCCTTCCTCACCTTGCACAACCAGGTCTGTCCTGTTTCGACCTGCAATCCCTCTTTCAGCCACTTCCTTCTGCTCTCTCCACATTGAAGCTTATAAACTTTAATTCATTGGATGGATTATCACCCTGTGCTGACTTCAAAAATTTGTCAAGTTTGGAGCTATGTAAATCGTGGCTAACAGGAATTCCACTCAATCAGTTTGGACACTTGGAGAATCTGAGGGAACTGACCGTGTCGAACTGCACAAATCTGAGGAAGTTATCCTGTCTGTCAGGCTTGAAGAAGCTCAGAGCGGTGTGTTTGTTGAACTGCCCCAGGCTAGTTGAAATCCAAGACCTCGAAGAACTGGAATCGCTGGAAAGTATAAGGATTGACCAGTGCAGTTCCCTGGTAAGGTTGCCTAGTCTCTTAAAGTTGAAGAAGTTGAGGACCATGAAATTTATATCCTGCAGATCATTAGTGAGTTTGCCTTTTCTATCTCGGGTAGCTTCTGAAGATTGTCATCTAGTAGTTGATGGACGCGACAAGCTAGCCAACCACAATGGCCCTTGCCAGCTTCGCAGATACGAAAGGCAATGTCCAAACCCCATTCGCACCTATGAACCGTGGGATAGACAACACTCGCCTTGTCCCGTTTCCATATAGCTTCCCCGTGAATGAGATTCCTTTTTTAGAGTGGATTTGCTTGTACTTTCTATTTCCTTTTTTTCTTAGGTTGTGCTTTTCTTCCTTCTCAACTTTCCGGTAAGCACACCCTGGATTAACAGGGGAAGCTCACATGTGTAAGGACATTACTGGGAATTCACACAGAAAGTCTGTTCGATCATATCTTATTTTAATAAAATTGCTGAAGCATTTCTGAAGGAATAGTGTTGGAAGCTATCATGCAATTCTTAATCAGGATGTGTTCCTTTTCTCCCTGAATAATAAAAAAAAAAGGGAACACTTGAGATTGCTGGTCGTCCGCTTTCCAGTTTCCAAAACCAAGTCTTACAATGTTAGATTCAGTGCGGTACTCTTGTCCATTACGTGCAAGTGAGTTCTGACTGCTATTAATGTTTGTCACCTGGTTATAGCTTATAAGTGGATAGTTTTTGGTAGTTGGATGTGGATCGAATTATTGAACGGACTGGACTTGTTATTCGCCACGGGAATGTAATGACCGGTTTACTAAAACAAGCGCAGTAGAGGACTAGGGGCGTGCATGGAAACGCTCCAAAGAAGGGTTTCCGGACACTTCTGTACGAATTTTGTTCGAACAAAAAAAAACGTAAACGCGTTTGGTTGTGTTTCTTTTTTTTTTTTTTTTGTTCCCGAAAGAACGAAACGCGTTTGATTGCGTTTTTTTTTTTTTTTTGTTTCCAGGAGCAAAATAGGAACAAAAAAAAAACAACAAATTCTTGTTTCTAGCCTTGAGAAACACTTCTTGGACGCCCGAAAGAAACAAAAACGCTTCTCTTTTTTTTTTTCTTCTTCTTTTCTTCTTTTTTTCTTTGGCCGGTTGCCGGCCTCGGCCATGGCCGGCGACCGGCCATCGAGGGCCGACGACGCCCTCGAGGGCGGTGACCTCACCGAAACGTCGCCGACACGGCGAGGCCGAGCTCGGGCTCGCCCGAGCGGCTCGGCCTCGCCCGCGCCGGCAACGTCGAGCCTCGCCTTGGCCGGGCGAGCTCGGGCTCGCCCGGATCCGGCAAGGCCGAGCCTCGCCATGGCCGGGCGAGCTCGAGCTTCGCGGCGGCCGGCGACACTCGGCCTCGCCGGATCTGGGCGAGGCCGAGCTCGCCCAGCCAAGGCGAGGCTGCCGGCCCCGTCGGCCGGTCCGCCGAGGCCCGGTGACCAGACCCGAAAAAAAATAAAAATAAAAAGGAAAAAATGAAAAAATGAAAAATAAAATAAAAATGTTTAAAAAATTAAAATAATAAAATTTACCAAATGTGTTTCTATTCATTTTTTATTCCTAACAACAAACGTTACCAAACGCGTTCTTTTGTTCAAAAATTGTTCCCTGCAACGTAAACATTTTTTTTTGTTTCGCTTCCCTAAAAAAAAAAACGTAAACGTTACCATTCGCACCCTGGAGACTCGTGAAAATTTTCTGTGTAAGCAGGATAACCCCCACATCGATGGACGGCAAGGTTTATTTACTAGCCTTAGGTGGATGTATCATAAGCAAACCGCGTCTTAATTGTAAGACAAAGGCCAAATTTGTGATGCGGATTCGATTGAAGTACAGAGTCTTGATCTAGGAGTAGAAGGTATTAGCGTCCTACGATGGAGAAATTATATTATGGATACTACATTTGAATCGAAAGATTGGTTGCTATGTCAGGGAGGACAGATATCTATGGCACTATTGCAAACCCCTTGATCAAAGGTGTGCAGGTGAAATTTGAGCAGGGCAATGAATATGGGGTTATCGTTTGTTGTCCCGTTATTCTGCTGGTTTCCTACTGTCCAAATAGACGGCATTTCTTTCACTAACGGCCCCAGTTTGGATAACCTTTCTTTTTTCTTTTAAAATATGATTAATACCACTAAAAATTTCAAACTAGTTTATTTATGCCGCATTTACCCTAAACTAACTAATATTCAAATAACAAAAAATCCAAAATTGTTACCCAAACTAGAATTTGTCTCACAAAAAATTTGAAGCTAGTAATCTGAGGTCATATTTATCCTAAATTAATTCTTATGTCACATCTCAATCCCCAAAATTTTAGATTGTAAAATATTGTTGGCCTAAGAGCTCAATCGCATTTTTTAAATTTGCTAAGATCCCTAATTTTGCCTCAATTTCATCCTGTGTTTTGGTGCTTTGGGAAAAAAAGAGGGAGTGAATTCAAATATGTCCTACTTCCCAATCTCAATTCATTTTTCTTGTGATTTGACTTTCTCTAGAGGTCATCATTCAGAAGATCCATTTATGTCGAATTTCCATTGTAGATCATATGCCTATCATCAAATTATTTGTCACATGTATTTTCAAGTTAGTAGATATTAGACAGAACCAACTGAGAATAGATTCTATTACATATACTGTGTAGGATTTTTATAAATTGAAAATTTTATTTGGGATGGACGTGGCACATATTGATGAATTTGAGATTTCTTTTGTTTGTAGGAACCCCTTGAAATTAACTTCACTCTTTTTGACATCGAAAATTTGAATCCCTCTTGTGGAAATTGTCCCTGCCTTTTTTCTGAACGCACGTAAAACCTCGCCTAACCCCTCTCTCTCTCTCTCTCGCTCGCTCGCTCGCTCGCTCGCTCTTTGATCGGAGGAATCGATTGAAGGTCGATGGAGGCAAATGCGGTTCTGCTTACATGCGCGCCTCGCCTACCGTCTCTTCCCTCAGCCTCGAGCTTCCCCATCTCGCGATTCGGCCCCAAGCCCACCTCCTCCTCCTCCTCCGTAGGTCTGCTCTCTCGCGTCCTCCCCTCGGATATCCCGAACTCCCCGAGCTTCGGTGCTCATGAAATGTTCCCTCGTTTTTCTGAAAGTTCTTTTCTCGGTTCTGATTCTTCTGAATTTCGATGGGCAGTTTTGAGGAAGTGCTTGACGAGCAAAGACGAGACTCTCATCGATGGGCTTCCCAAGGAGTACTATGACGATGTGCGTGTTGCCATCTTGTCTTCTGAATCCCTCCTTTGTCGATTGTCACTGGATTCTTCACTGTTGTCGTGTGTCTGTCGTCTACTTGAAGTCCGGCATGAGTAAATTATGTATCCACAAAGTGATGATTGGAAAACTGTTGAGCTAATCTAAAATCTCGTTGCAAAGATAATTGAGTATTTTCTGTAAAGGGCAAGCTTACTTGTGTTGAACTTGACATTTGGAATCGTGGCCCTGTAATCATTTTGACGTGAAATCGTCAGCATGAATGGACTGCTCCTTGGAATTAAATTCTCTGTTCTTCCTTTATGGAATTCATAGAAAGGTGCGATTTTTCCTCTCTAAAAATGACGAGGTGTAATCTTGAAAACCATAAACATGGAACTTGTGAAAGGAAGTTCTTTAGGGTTGAGGACTTTGTAAATGGAGGGGGCATCGATGTGCGCTGAATGAGAGTACTTTTCCTATAGCATGAGATTGGGTTTTTGAGTTCTTGAAACATAATATAGACGACAGGAGGGATATTATATTATGTCATAGTGACAGGCACTGCGAAGCTCAGAATCACAAGTGGAAGTGATTATGATGTTCTAGGTTTAGAATTGCATTGTCAGGTATGTTCAAGTCATGAGAGTCTTTGGCTGGACCAAAAGCTTTCTGTGATGGCATAGGCTAACCTTAGACTGCCGTCCAGATTGAGTTGGTTGAACTCTTCTAACAATCAAGCTCTATTACGTGTTCATGTGCTTGCAATAAGTGATTCATCTTGTTCTCTGATTTCTTTAACAGTCACTGTTTTATTAGATATATGACAGGTTAGTTATCTAGGACCAATTGGAGACATGTTACTATTGACCATCTTTTGCTCTTTCTGTTAAATCTGTAAAGGTTTTCTCTGTGCCAGGAATGGCAAGCTCGTCAAAGAGAGAAGACAAAGGAGCTGCATCGCAGGCGACAGGAGGAAGATGAAGAAGAGGAAAGAAAGGTTGAGGAGTATCGTGAAATTGGCATGAGGTTGAAAGGTTATCCTGAAGAAGATGTTCGAAAGGCAAGGATATTGGTATCAAGCTTTATCAGATCGGAGGAAGAAGTTGAAGAGGTACTTTGGTATTCTCTTAGTGTTTGTTATTGGGTTCATTTATTGTTTGGAGACTCTGGACGATTATAAGCATTAATCACATTGATAATTATTTTTTATCCAACCATTCTTGCCTACTTCTAGTTTGTGTAGAACATTCCCCAGAACTATAACCGATTGTTTTGAGCAGATGTACGGCCAAGGCCGCATCATAACCAAGTTAGAAGTATTTTGTTGATGCATGAAAATTAGTATTATCTGCCATTAAAATCGTTTTGCTAAGTTCTTAAATCCTTGATGTAGTCATTCAGCCTGAGTAATTCCATGAATTGGCTTTCTATTCAATTTCTTTGCTGGAACCCATTTCCTCCAATATTTTGCATCTTTCATTGATGCTGCCAGTAAATGGTAATGTTAGTCGGAGTTGTAGATCCATGATTAAAGCATGCCTGAATACTGACTCGTCTTATTCCCTTTTCAGAAAATCGAGGAAGCTGCTGAGAGAGGAGAACTGACAGAACTTATCTTAATGGTTATCTGGAATCGGCTTGATCTTGCTAGACGTGATGTAAGTTTGCATCTTTGCAATATCTAATGATGTGTATTGGGATGGTGAATTGGGCGGGGGGAAAGTCAGGAGGGGATTGGGGAACAGGTTGGGAAGTTGTTAGATGGTATTGATTAGCCTTTTCAGTGTGATCTTTTTCTCCTTATTAATGTCTCCATGATTTTTTTATTCTTTTAGGATGAAAAGGATGCAGTTAGAAGTCTTGACCTCTTATACAGGAGGGTTGAGGTATGTTCCACTTTCTGTAGTTAGATGACTCCAGCTCCATATTTGGACAAGAAATTATGAGAAAGGGGTACACCAGCACAAGTTATTTGAAATGGCAACTTGTGCTTCCAACAGAATGATAAATAATCATTCAAAGCTCTTGCTGCCATTGATATTTTGTCTCAGAATTGCTCATACTAACACTCTTATAGCAATATCATCTTCCAATAAGAAAACAACTCAGCTACTCACCCCCTCTTATTCCAGTTGGCATTATCATGTAGACCATCTCATCCATGTTCATTGTTTTAAGTGTAACCAAAAAATCCTACTGAATTTTTCTTAAAGATAACTTTGGGAGACCAAAAATCACTTGTGAGACTGTCGAGCCATGTAGCTTTGAAAAGTAAAAACTCTTGATTTTGGCTGTAATCTCTGGAATACTTGCAATTTAGAAGTCTTTCAAGTTTGCTTTGTTCAACCAAAAAAAAAAAAGTTTGCTTTGTTATTCTGAGGTCCCTTTTCTTTGAAATGAGTTATTTCATAGTTTCCAAGTCTCTATGCTCCGAAATTAACCTATGTGTTTACTGATGCTTTGACCTAAGAAACTTATAAGTTAAAATTCTCTTGCATTTTAGACTGAAATTTTGAAACGGGAGGCCCCTCCTGCCATGAGGCTGCTCAACGAGCTTTTGAATTTGCATGATGGTTTTGATAATGAAGGATGGCTGAAGGAATGTAGAAAGCTGATGGTGGATACCTTTCCCCGGGAGGATCCCTTTAGCATTTTGGTTCCGGCTGGACTTGACATCGATAAGGTTTGTTATGGACTGCGTGGTGATTCATCAAATAATAACTTTTTTTTTTTTTTTTTTTTGAGAGGGGGGGGGGTTGGTGTGCTAAACCCAGCAAATTAGAACTCACTAATCCTGCTCGTGTCAATTGATGTGTTCGTGGATGGTACTCTTCTGAAAGGTTGTAGTAATTTTATCGTGCAGCATCAAGGGCCACTTCGACCCTCATCCGAAGATGATGCTCTTTTGAGGGTAGATTTTGTTAGAGAGGTTGATGAACTGCTACAAGAGGTTCGTGCTGAACAAAGTGAATGGCAAGACGCTCAAGGGTTGGACCCTGAATCTGTTGCAAGTAGGTTGAAGCAGCAGGAGAAGCAACAAACAATACACCAAGTAGAAGCTCTGCTTGATTTGGCTATCAATTTGAAATGGTAGCAAGATCTGTATATCCTACGTCCGATGTTTCTAGACAATGCAGCGCTGACCATAAGTAAACTGAGGAACTCATATTGATGCTCCGTACTTGGGCTGGCTTGGCTTGAGCTGCCGCACCAGTAATGGCCCTCGAGTCAATCAACCATGAACTGTACTTATGTAGGATCCTCAGTATGAGTTGTGTTTTAGGGTTTTTATATTGTTTAGGATGGTTATGACTGTTGTGACTTTCTGAGAATCTCCTTAAATCAAGCTGTGCATGGTATTCCTTGTAATGCTTTTCACTGCGTCTGACAAACAAAGAGCAAAACGAATTTTGATCTTGAATTAGTGTCAGAAGAATGAGGAAACCTGAAAGAACTCAATGGGAAAATTTTCTGGAGATTTTTTTTTCCTTTGATGACATGAGCGGCGGTTATTTTTAACCTCCTTACAGATTTGCCTCTGTCTAGTGCGAGAAGATGAACCTTTTCATCTCATCGACCAATGACTGGTTTGCTTCCCTCCTACAGTGGTGCAAATTCAGGAAAAGAAATTAACGAAGAGAAAAAAAGAAGAATACCAATTTTATGAGTCTAACGTGAAATATTGCATCGTGGAGAAAGTTTTACACGGCCTCTCTCCATGGCAAGAAACTTGTTTTCAAAGTCATCTTATGCTTCGACAACCTATGACATCTTTAAGGTACAGGCAAAAAGATCCACATTGCCAAGCTAGAATATATCAGCCATTCCGTGATACGGTCCAGTGGAGGAAGAGCAAGTAAATCCTTGAAATTTCAAACGATCTGCGTCTCAAATAAGGAATACACCAAGAGATAAGAAGAGCCATCTTTACCGAAATAAGAGTGATTATTGAGTTTATTTTATACAGTAATATGGTAACAACGGCCCCGGAAGGGTTCTGCTATGGTACAATGTACTTGTATTTGGTCATTTATTGTCTAAGTCTTGTACAAAGAAAGGATTTATCTATCTTAAATACAAAAATGACAGGCGAGAGGAAGATGTCAACCACCTTGGCTGCGTGATTCGAATAGAGCGCAACTGTGAGACTTGATTTCATAGGCAAACAGTCCTCCCATCTGCTCGAGCACTGGCTCTCCATCGGCTGAGAAGAACCCTGGATACGGCAGAGCCGTGTCAACCATGCGATGCCAGGTCATGCCCTCCGGAGGAACTGGTAGAATGACACTCTCTGAATTTTGACCCGCATTAAACGTAATAAACAAATCGCCAAACTCATGAGATGTTTCAGAGCTTGACTGGCTTTCTGCTCTTTCTCTCTTCAAGGTCATGGCGAGGAATTTACATGATGAATCCTCCCACTTTGGTGGATACTGATTGCTTCCATGCCAATGGATATTCTCTTCTTTCAAAAAATCACGACTCTGAAGCAGGTCAGCTCGTCTCATTCTAAATAATTCAAAAAGGAAATGAACTGTGTTGTCTGGATGCCAAAGCCTGTTTTAAGGGCGTTCCAGTCAAAAGACTTTCTGTCAACATAAGCAGGGGAACCTCCGGTAGATTGGCCGCACTCATCGCCCATGCTAAGAATAGGGACACCCAAGGAAATGTAGAGGATGAAGAGGAAGTTACGAATTTGTTTGAGCCTTCTTTCAAGGACAGCAGGTTTATTAGTTGGACCTTCCTCGCCACAGTTCCAACTAAACTCTGCTGCGAGCTGACCACTGCTGAAGCTGACTAAATCAACGAGTGGAAGTCCAAAATTGCGAGAAACGTAATTGAAAGAAAATGAGGGGCCTCGACCATCAGAAAATATGTCCCCACTCCCGCATAATCTCGTTGCAAGGTCACTCAAGAGCCCCTCACCTCTCAAAAAGTTTCTTATATCAGTACAGAATTTTGTGTTCACTTCTGCCCATCTCTTCCAATGAGGAAAATGGACATCCTTTGGCATTTTGTTGATGGGATCCCAGCAATCCGCAATGATTTTTGTCCTTGAGAGTACTGGATCGAAAGCAATTGCCTCAACCAAAGGAGGCCGAGATAAGGATTCTCCATGAAATCCTGTCAACAAAGATGAAGCATTGATGAAACAGAAGCCATCAACATGAAATTCAGTCAGCCAGTGCCGAAGACTATCGAGGATCATCTGCTGAACAATTGGATAGTTACAATTCAGAGCATTCCCCTGTTTCAATTCTACTGGTCCATTCACATAATAGGACTCATCATCAATACCTTGCAATGCTCCAGCATTGGCAGTATGGGTGAAGACTACTTCAAGAAAAACCTCTATTCCATTCATATGCAATCTCTTCACCATATCCTTCATTGATTTAATTGTGGATATGGGGTTATTGGAAGGCCCAAACAGACTCGCCGGGGAAAAGAAGTGGCAAGGAAAATATGGTCCGTTTTCCTCATCAAATGGGAAAGTTGGCTCTAAAAGAACTGCATTCACCCCAAGATCTTTAAGATGATCCAGCTTCTGAGCTAAACCAGAAAATGTCCCAGCAATATCAGCAGATAGTTGACTAGACTCGTGCTCTGTGAAGCACTTCACATTCAAGCTATAAATTGTCAACTTTTCTAGTGGTATGTTGGGATGGACATCACCAGACCAATCAAAAGTGGGTTCCTTCGTTAGCAGTCCCCGGTAATTTACACTAGTAGATCCTTTATCCTTGATTATTGACTTCATAACAATCTTGGCATATGGATCCAGTAATGTGAGTGCTGATTCCAACTGATCTGTACTTTTTCCCCTACATCGGAAAGCATAGCTCTCGTAAGTCTCAGCACTTTCCAGTGCCACATGCCAAATATCACCTGATCGATGAACATATGGATCCAGATCAAGCTCTAAAGCAGGCAATTCTGCCAACACGTCATCATATAAGCACAGAACCAGAGCTTCTGCATTTCTCGAAAAGATAGAAATATTCAGCGAACCATCAGTTGCAAAGGAGAGACCCAATGGAAATGGGCTACCTCGACCTAAACCAACTGGAACACAAAATTTTGTTCCCCTGTGACTTCTAATTTCCGAAATACTTGAGGTAGCCTCAAATGCAGACTTCAAAAGAAAGGAAAGAAAGAAGGGGATTTTCTTTGCTTCAAATTCCAGTTCAAGTGTATATGTGCCAAGAGAAATTTGATTGAACGGCGACTCGAATGCCCTCCCATCAGGAGATGAGTCTTGAAAGTCCTCTGTCATGTAGCATCTAGAATCTGATCTATAAACAACCCAAGACAGTAGTAATCTATTGCTACTGCTATGTGATTGCAGCGATGAAACCTCAATATACACGGCATATTTCAAGTTTCTCTTTCCTACAGAAACCTTCATTTGATCGCCAGTCTCTGTCCTGAATAGATAAGTGGACTCCTTCTCGAGTTTGCCGAACTCTGTGGTAAGAGTGAACATCTGTTCAGTTGGTTCAATTGAAACACGTGCAGCACATACTTTCAAGCTAACATTCTGTGAAGGAGTCCCCAAGACATCAGGCATGAATCCTTGGCATGACTGCTTCTTGCCAATAGCCATTCTATCGAAGGTACATGACATCTTGCTTCTTGTGAGAGAACTGAATGATGAAGCTAACTTGGATACATCGGTTGCTCCACAGTTTAGACAGCATAGCCTTGTTACAAGTAATGGATGAAGAGCAGCCATCTATGTGCAGGTATGCCCAGGTTGTTCTCAAAATAAGGAAATTTCTCCTCCAAATTTAAGCTATTTCCTGTTCAAAAATGGAACTTTCATTAGTCTACTTCCAGTTACAAAATACAACAATACCTACACTAAACTGCCATTTGAAAAATACACGAATCACATCCAAATTTTTAAATGAAGAAAACTTCCTCATATGAATCTGACGATAAACCTAGCCATGGAAGAGTGATCCCAAAGCAATAGATCACCCCTAAGTGAGATACTATGAATTCAGCATAGACACAGGGGAAAAATTCCACTCAACTTACATCGGATGTTACTCAAACCACTACCCACTTCGCATTAAAATTCAACTATGAAAAATAACAACCGGCGTCAATTACAACTTAATCCCTCAGTAACATTATGAAGTAAGTCAAGACATATACAATTTGAACTACCACTGCGTCTACGGCCCAAAAGAAACAGCTACAATCGCACGTAATGCAAGAGCTGTCAACCTGGACAGACGATTCAAGAGGCCGGTAATCTACTCAGCCATACGGAAAGTTACCAACGAAAAATGGAGTTTGCCAACGCGAAATCATCAACACATAAAAACGTACGTATCGCAATACCAACTGGGCAGATCCCAAAACTCCAGTTTCCTAATTCGTCTCGAGGAACGCGTGAGTACCTTTCAGCTAATCACATTGCAAACGCAACCCAAAAAGAAACAAACAGCAAAGTTAATCTCCTGAGAAGAGGAAATACTGGTTCTCGACTAATGACCCAGCAAAATCACGCAAAAGGGATGTTGTAACACGACCCGGAACGCCTAAAAACAGCAAAAATAGAGTGAGGATGAGGAGGAGGACAAGAAGCAAGCAGACGAGATATGCAGCGGCATCAAAAGGGACGCAAGAATCGAGCTCACATCGCGCGGTTTCCGCAGCAAGAAGAAGCGAAGCGAGCGGACATTCCCTTCAGATGATTAGAGATAGAGAGAGAGAGAATGTGGGAAGAGCTCACTTCGCAGTGAAGTGAGTGCGGTGACAGGAGGGTGAGGAGACAAACGACAACGAGGGGGGGGAGTTTGTCCGTTTTCAAGATGTGGATCTCCTCCCTCTCAGAGCCGCACAACGCAAGAACCGATGAGCCGTCGGGTTGAGCCTTAGCCGATCCACCAGGGAAAACGACGTCGGCCAGATGTATTAGTGCGATTAGCATCCCCGTACGGCGCTGAATCAGAGATCTATTCTTAATCTTGCCTTTTGTCATAATTCAATTATGAAAAATCACTAGACATCATCCCTAATAGGATCCCTAATAGGATGATCGGTTCTACGGTAGGTAGTTTTCAGAGCCAAAACCTGAAACTTATCTTGCTAAATCGAATTCTCAAATTTTGATCCCTGAAAGCTATTATAATTTTTCAGTCTAGTTTTAGGTCTATTCAAGAACCCTTTTTTTTTTCTTTTTTTGGTTAATTTATTTACAGCAAAATCATATAAGGCCATGACTAACAAAATGATTCCAAGTAAAAAAAATGAACAACAATAATCTCTATCTGCCAAAAAAAAAATTCATAAAATAAACATATAATCACGTACAATTATAAATGATAAAAAGTTTAAATACGTAACATAAAATATAAATTATAAAAACCCCTTCCCCATTCGTCCATAAAAATCTGAGGGAAGAGAAAAGACTTGCGAGGATTTCCAAAGAAGACAAATGATGAAGAAGAATTTAGGGGAAAAAATTAGAATTTTGACATTTTAGCTTATATAACTAATTCCAAAAGTGGGTAATTTGGTTCAATTTTCAAGTGGTATTCACTCGAACCGGTTCCAAAGGGAACTGGGTTCTTAAACCTATTTTTCAGGTGATCCAATCATATTTCCAAGTAAAACTGATTCGATTGCACATCGTTAGTTGCTTATGTCAAATTGGACACCATTGTATTATGTACTTTTTTCTTTGAAAAATTGGAGAAACTCTCGCTGTGGAGAGGTGACGTGCATCTACCATTCTGGTCCCTGTTATCTTATTTTTTTTTTTCACTTTTTCATCAGGCAAAGTACTTGCTATTATTAAATCGACATTATAAAAAGAAAGAATAATAAAAGCTAGGTTATCTCTTTATATAGAAGGGTGCAAAGAAACTAAGCAGGGTGCGGAAACAGGCATTCCCATTTAGTTTTTGATAAAATCAGACTTACAGCAATCCCGTTATTTCAACTCTTTTTCATATTAAATCAAATTTGATTATTATCATACAGAATGTAGCCATTAAACTATTCATATTGTCGAACCAACACCAGTTGCTCATAAGTCACAATGCATATTCCGACTAATTTCCCATTGTATATCCATTTATTTAGTGCTGTTAATTAATGTTTGGGCTTGGTCACTAATCTTTGTTTTCTTTTAGCTATGTTTAAAAGGATTTTAAGCCGAGCAAAGAAATTGAAGATAAAGGAAAAATATGATAGGGAACATTTTTTTGAAAAGAACTAAAATTAGATTTTTTGTACTTTTTGCGAAGATGAGCATACTTTTTGAAAAACAGATTTTATAACTTCAATTATGGATCTTTTCTTCCTGTTATATAAAATCAAGCTCCGTTAATTTGATGAAAAATAATTTTCCTGGAAAATATTTTCAAATAAAGATATTTTCAAGAAAATTGGTTTGATTTTCCTATGTTGGGTGGCCGACGCAAATAAAATAGAAGTCATTTCTAATATTCGGCACTAGCCCTTTTTGGAGAAAAAAGGGCACCTACCGCGCCGATCCGGGGAGACGTGAGGGCACCTATTTGTAAGTCAACGGTGCTTTTGTTTTCTCCATTGAAAGATTATTTTTTTATTAAAATAATTTTCTACTGTCATTTATAATCAACTGTAGATCTAAATTACTGAAATGTGACCCTAATACAGTGAAAGCGCAACAATTTCAAATTTTGAGGCCACAATTCTAGAAAGAAAATATCAAAAACCTATATCACTTTTCATTCAATGGCCACTTTCATACTTCTACATTTGAAAAAAAATTAAATGCATATCTAAATTTTACCCTTGAAAATCACTTTACCCTTCGCAAATAAAGGGAAAATTCCAAAAAATGACTTCAAGTATCTTCATTTTCTCAAATAAAGGCCCCAAGTGAACATTATTTTAAATAAGGGCTTGATTCGACGTTGTTATGTTTATTTTAAATAAGAACCTTACTTTTCGATAGTCAATGACATTTTCATCATTTTCCTTCTTTTCTTTCTTTTTGCCTTCCTTTTTTTCTGGTTCTTTTTCCATCTTCGCACGGTGGCCAACTGCATAGGGCTAGGTGAGAGTCACCCTCACCCCGGGGGAGGCTGCCTTGACGATTGTTAGAGAGGTTGACTCTAGCCGACTACAGGCACTTGACAACTCTCACCACTACTAACGATGGTCGTCAAGTCCTCATTGGCCCAGGTGAGGTCAACCCTCGCCAAATTTGGCAAGGATGGCCTCGCCCATAACTAGCAAGGGCTCACAAGCCCTTGACGGCCGACGCTAGAAAAGAAAAAAGAAGAAAAGAAGATTTGGACAAAAACATTCTTGATTGGTGATAAGGTTTAGCCAACTAGTCACCGACAAGATAAAGTCTTTATTTAAAATGATTATGGCTACTTCAAATCCCTATTTGAACCATGATCACTTCAGACATTTATTTAATATAAGATTCATTTCAACCTTTTATTTAAGAAAATAAGGACTTTGGGGGCCTTTTTTTTTGGAATTTTCCTTTTTTTTTTGGGGATCCGCATTTACAAAAACCATATAGCGTGCTGTTATTTAATTGTCTTTACTATTTTGTTTGCAATACGAGAGTAATTCCTCATATAGCATCAACTCTTACCCCTTCACACTCGCTACCTTTTCTTTGGTTTTTCTTGTTGATTCACAATATGCTTCACGCATGATGACTAAACTTAATTGGAGGGATCACCAATTTTTATCTAATGAATAAAATTACCAACGAGTGATCTTAAAAAAAAGTCACAGATCTTTTTTTTTTAAAATATTAACAGTTGTTTGACACGCATCGGTCATAACCACTCATTGAAATTTACCAGTACCCAAAAAAAAGTTGAATAATGATATAATGGGCCTTAAAATTCGCAAATCAATGTTGAAATCTCCAACTCTTGCAAATCTAAATTTCTGCTAGAAGGGGCCCCATACAAGCCGGATGAAATTGGGCTGTAGCTGTACAAAATTAACAGAGGTGATTCTGCACCCGGACCATCATTTTCAAAAATTCCTATACCACGACCGACTCTATGGAGATGTACACCTACGAGTCTCGTTTCCTTCTATTGACAAATGAAGCTCAAAATCCTCGGGCTTGTACGATATCTGTGCAAAGAATGAAGGGAATTGCTGTCCTACATATCAGTTTCCGGCTTCTGAACTGACATCAGAACCGTACTTGCTACTACGGCGAGACATCCTTTTCGTCGGCACAAGAGGGTTGTTCTCTTCCTCATCGATCGCCGCGGGTTTTTCCAACTCGCCTCCCCTGAAAACAGGGTGTACATAAGCATCATGAAGATAAGCCTTCAAGTTCAGGTTCGGTTCCGTGGCCCTCTCGAGTGTGTCTTTTACCATGGCATCCTGTCATTCGTCAAATGAGAACATCAGTCATGCCAAAATAGCTAAAATAATGTCACTACAATTTTTAGCCACGGGTATCAATCCTCAGCCAGGCTCAAAGGGTGCATTATAGGGGATCAGATAGGTGTCTTTTTAGCAGCAGCTTAAATGACTAAGAATACTGCATCAACGGAAAAGCTGTGCACACGAATTTCTCGAGGACGGGTTCTGGGAAAGGCTGCAAGACTCAGCATGCAAGCAAGTCATGGTGGTGTGTGCTCCGTGCGCTAATTAAACATTAGTGATCTAGTTAGCAGGATGCAAACAGCTCTCATCATAACTTGATAAATGCATGAAGGGACTTCAATTTGCATATGTTGCTGAGCGAACCTGTAACGGGAACTTGACAAAGGCTGATTCAAAACGTCCCTTGCAGAATATATGAAACCAGATGGTTAAAATGGGTAGCACAATGAGAAGCGGTGTAGAGCTTTTTGCACCTTTCGTGCTCATTAGTCCCATCAGTAGAAGCTGAGATATTACCATCCCAATAATCAAGCGCCTCTGCACATCTGGCCAGAAGGCTGCCCCACTCTCATATTTTTGATCGTACACATTTATAACCTAGGTGACCAAACAAGGATCTATTAGCAACAAAAGTCTCTCAGAGAACTGCCTGTGAGATTATATTGAAGTAGCAAAAATTCATCACAGGACTTTACAACCAAACTTTGGTCTAGGTTATAAACTTAGATGCATCTAATATACTTCATCATGAAAAAGATGTGTGGCCAAGACCCAGCTAAAAACAAGTCCAATCAGGATTTCATTCAATAGAACTGCATAATTAACTGATGGGAAGATATGATTAACCAATACATGGAATAGGAAAGTCATTTTCTATAAAATATGCATCTCTGAACTGTTATTGGCATTTTTCAGCATCATCCCTAAGCATCACAATATTAACTCCACATCTTTTACGAGGATAATTTACTACACTCTAAAAGCTTGGTGTTATTTTAATGAAGCAGGAAAACTTCCAAATATCCGACTAACAAAAATTCAAATAGATTAAGCATCATTAACCAATTCAGTTTTCTCTTCCTCAGTTAGCAACTACTATGTCAAGACAATTGCTCGTATGGCAGAAATCTTTCCAAAGCCAATAGTCCTCAGTGTAAAAAACTTCCATGAACGTATTGCAGGGGATTAATGAGTTTAAGTGCAGGATTTCAATTCCCATTCTGACACTATCTGAGAGATAGCAAGCCAAAAACCAAGACAGATTGTTTAGCTAAAATGCTTAGCATCCTCTGTCGTGACAGTAAATGTAGTGATAGTTTTGACAATGCTGATTACTTGCCACCAATCCAGCAAAAGAATAAACTGAACAACCATATAATGTTGCATACGAAAAATTTCTGAGATTAAAAAAAAGAATGATACTTTTCCTTGACATCAAAGCTGACTAGACAGATTGTGTAGCTCAAATGCTTAGCATCCTCTGTCATGACAGTAAATGTAGTGATAGTTTTGATAATGCTGATTACTTGCCACCAATCTAGCAAAAGAATAAAATGAACAACCATATAATGTTGCATATGAAAAATTTCTGAGATTAACAAAAAGAATGATACTTTTCCTTGACATCAAAGCTGACAGACCTACATACTCTTTGACAAAATTTAGAATCTAAACTGGAGTTATGACATACAGGGTCGGAAATGGCACATATCACGGACACCTCACCCATGGCTGTAATTGCTATCATCCTAAGTGTGAATGTAGAAATAATGCTACATCAAGTGAATTGTTTTGGCAAACAAACCAAACCAGAAATAGAGCTTCGTACTTAATGTTTATATAATTAAGGCCAGTTCCATAACCTGTTCCTGGTATTGAATGCAAGTATCAAGTTGTGGGACATCAAAGAGCATTCAAAGAGACATGCACATAATGTTAAAAAATTTGAAAGTTCAACTATTAGCTCCGATGGCCACAAACCTGGTGACGAAAAACCATATAGGCGAAAGCAAAGAAGACAATAATGAAAGGAAGCAGCACAGGCGTGACAACCGAATAGACGAATCCCAGCAAGAAGTAGAGTTGAATCCGAGGTTCAGATGTAGCGAAGCCTAGGCAACCCGGATCCATTGCCTGCTCTCTGTCCTTTTCTGTCTTTACCAAGAAAGTATTCTTCAAATGGAACATAACTAGGGGAACCAATCTAAGAATCTCTGCCGCTATTCCAGCCCAGCCATCCACCATTATGTAAGTAATAAAAAAAGTTGCTTTCATAGGAATGGACACACCGACAGTTATAGGTATCCTGAAACAGCAGCACAATTAGTTATGTGATGGAAGTAGATGCAAATCAGCTAATTGAAGCATAAAAAATTCTATTAAAAAAAAACTTCACTGTTGGAGACATAAAAGTGCTTCCAAAAGAACAATGGAACATATATGAGTTTGCACACCTTCATCACTCCTTACAACAACATTTGGTTCAGGATGCTACGATGCATAAAATAAATATTAATATGAGAGGTAACTTTTCTCTTAAACACATTGTTTAATTAACATACTTTGTTGGAGCCTGATGGAGAAAAGATTTGAGTTGTTGCAACGCTGTTCCTGTGATGATGCTTCCAAGAAACACATTGACCAGTACAAACAAATGGTACTTTCCAGCTGATCTCTTCTCCAAAGAAGAGAGAGAGGTAAGGCCCTCTATTTTTGACATTGTCATGAGAATAGTTGGAAGTAAAATAAGAAAGATCTTTAAGGCAATTCCCGGGAGAAATCCTTGAATTAAAGACTTCACGCCCTTCCTGCAACAAATATACCAAAAAGAATATCAAGGAATCAGCATCAGCATGGACATTCCCACAATAGATTGATCACTAGTTTTATTTCATCTTGAATGAAAGCCTAATCAGGAAAGACTGAGAAATGCAGTAATGTCTCTCTCAAGCTTAAAGTATGATGCACCGCCAATCTTCCTTCTAAAAGAGTTTGAATATCTAGTTTCCAATACAATGATGACTTACTTTCTAGAGATTCAGTACATAATCACTTCTTGTAAATAATTGAAAATGCAGGACCCCAAGAGTAAGCAATTGGTACATATATGAAAGCACTCTTGAATAAATGATGCAGCCCTTACCTTTCAATTAATGGCTTTAAAAAGGGTAGAACTTTTTCAATCCCCTCAATGTTTGCAAGAGATTGGACAAATGCTATGGGAATCATAAAGAAAAATGTAAGGAAAAACAGAGCAACGGCCATAAGTAGTCTTGAATAATGAGCTCAACATAAGGAATTGCCAGATTGTCCCAATAAACATCACGGGGCTCTGGTGCCCATTGCGTCAGCCATATTGTGGGGTTACTTGTTTGCTGAGTCTGAGCACACACAGCTGCTCCCCAACGACTCTTGAATGAAACAAATGCTGCAGGTATAATAGCCTTGGGATCACTTATCACTCTTTCTCTTTCCGCTTGTTCCTGCAGGAACATCACTTCCCAGCATAAAAACGACGGTCTTGCCATATTCTCAAGCTTTTACTATTGGAATAAATAACTCTTTAGAAAGAATGACATAGTTAACATGTCCCACTGCTATACTATTATCATGCTCCAGGGCACTTAACGTGATGAATAAGCTCAAGAAAATGGTCCAGAGAATAAAAGCAGTGGCAATCCCATACAAAGTCAACATGGAATGTGCATTTATGCCTCTTGGGGATGAGAACTTACTTCTTCAGTTAACTTCTCGATCTCAGCAGCATGGTAATCTATAGCATCCACTCTAGTCCCCCAAAGACCACAAAATCCAGTCTACAAATAGCGCATATAAAATATAAAAAAAAGGGAAAATGTCATTAGTATAAGTTCAGAATAAAGTCCCTCAAATGTTCTGTCACAGTTGAAAAGGTAAAATACAAGCAGGACCTCCACTAAATTTGACATGCAATATTATGAGCACCTTCGTAGTTGGCTTCTTAGAAGGATTTCGCTCATATTTATTTTGGTAGTAAATATACCAATTTTGCAGACTCTTCTTCTTCTCAACCAACTTTGCCAGTTTGTTTGCATTGTACACAACCTGTAAGTTAAAAAAGATGACGAAGCTGTGAGGCCAACAAGAGCTGAGAACTAAAAAGTCACTCTAGTCAGACACATTCTCCCTCTGTTTATCTTTCCTAATCCATGCCAAGAACTCCCGTTCTTCCTCTTTTTTAGCTCCTCCTCCTTTAATCATAATGAATTCTCTGTCCACAGAAAAAAAGCAGGAATTTCGACAAAGATACCTGATGTGTAAGGTAGTAATCAGGATGATTCACACAGAAGAAATGTTCAACATGCTCACTGACTGATTCATCAGGATCTGGAGGAACATTCCGCACCAGCACCTGCATATAAACATCTTACAAATGAATAGATGTCTAAAGCCAATTTGGTAAGAACTACCTAATGGGTGTTAGAGATGCTCTTGACGGGAATAGACTTTAGCAATAATTCTAGTTTGAGAAACAATGTTGCATTGGTTTCCTTCTTGTTTTTTAACATGCCAGTGCTAAATGCAATAAAACCCATTCAAATTGTTTTCTAAAGCAGACTTGGAAATCTTAAGCCTATAACTAGCAAGGGTCTAATAAATACTGACATGGTCCCACCCAACAAGGATAAATAAAGGCCTCAGAGAAAAATACTTGAAAAAGATGGATGTAGAAACTTTTACACATTTGATCACTGCATGTACCTCTAAACTGTTTCTTTTTTTCAGCAGTAATACGAAAATTAAACAAAACTTCTACCATAGACTAATCGGACATCACTATGTGCTGGTGCAGTAGGAAACGTATGGATGCCTAATTTTTAAGGATGGCTACTAAGAAGAACGTGGAGGGTCTGGGCCTTCTCCAAAGGGCAAACAGCTGTTCTTCTGTAGTTGTTATGTCTGTTTATCTTCAGCTTTTTTCTTTAAGGAAAAACTAAATGAAAGACAATTGTGCTTCAGTTTTGCCATGAGCTGAAATGACAACACATTATGTAGTTTTTAAAGTGATACTATACAGATGCGAATGATTGTCCAGTTCCAATGACCACATAGTTATTATTATTATTTTTTTATTATTTTTTTGCTAAGCTTACCGTCAGAGGAATACATGCTTCCCCCCACTTTAGAATGGTTCGCTGTCATGGTTAATCATTTTGACAAATTTAATTATTCTATCATCCAAATACATAACACGTTAATGACTTCAACTTATCGGAGACACTACAAAAATAAGCATAATTAAACATTGGCTGGCCAAAGTGTAGTACCAACCGTGAATTGGTCTGGACGACGATTTTCTGATGCCAAGAATCGCAATCTCTTATTAGTCATTATCTTGTATTCATTATACAGAATGTAGAATGTCCAAAATGTAAAGACATAGGCCATTACCAGGTGTGCCCAGAACCTGGAAAGAAGTAAAACAAAACTTTCAAAGTTAAATTTCTATTTCATCTCCCTTACATGGAATGAAGGAACAAAACTTGTCACAGCTGCAGAAGTATGTGTATCCAATAGAATTTTCACTGATGGCCTCACTTTGCATGTAACATTCTCAGCTGCCGAGTAAAGTAAGGAGGATAACTATTATAAGGAAACATTCTTTTCACCTTTCTGATCCAGATGGAACATTGGATATCGAAAGTTTGTCAATGTTGCTGAAAGTAACATCCTTTATTGTCTCCAAAGTTCCTCCCGTCCAATTAACCGGCACCAAAACCGCAAAAGCTAGAAAAGTGATGGGGACGAATATTTTCAATCTGCAAATGAAGGCCTCCAAATGAGACGGTTCCATTAAAAGTGAGCAAAGGAAAAAACATTAAGCAACCATAGTCTGCATTGAAACCGTATGCTCATAGTTAACCCATACTTCAATAATATAAATCAAATAAAATCAATTGACTGGGATGAACCACTCAAAGTCACTATGTGAGTAGCTTTTCAAGACTTCTAACATAAAATCAAAAATGCAAAAGCATCTTAATAGCTCACCCAAGAAGGTAAATCCTGATGTATGCAGCAGAATCAAGTCCCGCATGATCAATGAGCTCCGGTTCTGGCATCCTAAGAGCTGCTGGCATCCAACTCAAGAACCTTATGTATGTTCTGAAGTCTAAGTTGACGAAAGTGCTCACAAAGCCTCCAGAACGGGTTGGACTGCCTCTTAAGCCCTTGAGATACCATTTTGGAAAGTAAACTCTATCATTTATGGGTTGTAGTCGTAATATTGCAAACGCAACAAGGAATGCAATTGCGGAGAGGATATTGATAGCTGCTGAAACACTGATATCTTGGAGGCTGGCCATCCCTTATGAAACTTATAAGTCACCTACGTTTGAAACAGAGAAGAGTGAGCAAAGCCATGGCTCTAGCATCCAATCAGCTGTATGATATCATTAACTTTTGCTTTCATGATGCTTAATGGGAAAAGTTCCTTGATATGCAATAGAAATTTTCACAACATGATGGAAAATCTAACAAAAGATGGGAAGATTTTTCCCATAGAGTTCGCATGGTAGTTTAAAAGAAGTTCTCTAAATCCTGAAATGGGATTAAGCTCAATTAAAAATTAGAAAATTAAACTGCGATTTCCAGAATACGACTTCCATGACTAGTGTTTCAGTCGATCAAAAGCATGGAAGGCTTATATTTAGCTAGAAGAAACAGGAGTGTCCATTTGAAATTAGAATTTGAGACTACCAAATCAACGTGCTATCAGATGCAGCGAGTGGAAGGTGATCAAGATCAAAGAGTGACATCAAATGGAATTGACACTGCGAAAACTATAAGAAACGTCAGCCACCTGATCAGTGGTTACATCCTATTCTGCAATGAGGATCAATACTCATATAAGCAGTACACCGAGTGTAGTAAATGGAATAAATCCGATAATTCTCTGCAGGGAACATTAACCTTCAGAAGGAAATGTATAAGAAAAGTGAAAAGGGAAACTTATCAAACTATGCTAAACCAGTAAGATGACCAGACCTAGCTATTAGTGAACCTTCGAGAAACAGCGGAAAGAAATCAGAACATATATATTAACGCAATCAGCACCGCATTTCTAAGCTACTGAGCAGATCAACACCAGATCATTATCTGGAACGCACCTGCATGATTCGCTCATAAACCAATTAACCCAAAATCTCAATAAAGAAGAAGGAGAAGAAGAGAGGTGACGATGGATACAAATATGCCAGCATCACCAATATTCAATCTTCTACTTACAAGGACCAACTAAATAGCCAGCATAGCGCAGCATGTCAACTGTCCAATGCGCCTTCCAAAATCTTCTCGATTGCTTCGTATAAGAAACAAACAAACCCCTTTTTTTTTTTTGATCATTACAAAAGCCGGAAAGCAAAGAAAGCGACACGAGGCTTTGGCATATGGCGCGTCTTCCCGTTCATTCCGCAGACGAAACAGAGGAACCCTCCAACGGGAACAGAACAATCTACAAACCACGCGCGAAAGGCAAACGATTTCCCCACTTCGTCAATGACAATGCACGCGATTCCTACCTAGCGCCGCCGCGTTTCCTCGGCATCCAAACGGGAACAGAAGAGGGCCCGAGGGATTACGAAGCCAGAGCCAGAGACAGAGACAGAGACAGAGCGAACGAGAGAGATGAAGTACCTCGTCCGAGTCGGGCGCTCGTCAGGATCAGACACGACGAGGAAGGAGAGCGCAGCGACGGCGAAGCGAACGAAGGAGTCGAACAATCGATCAATGTTGGTATCTGTCCGCGAGCGAGAGGTGTTCAGGTTTATGCGATGGAGGCGAGGGAATGTGCGGGATCCAGGCTGAGAGCGAGCGGAGGGGCGGCAACGTGCAAGAATCAAAAGCCACTTGGCGATGCGGGAAGGCGAACTGGCAGAAAAGGTGGCCGGTGATCCCCCCTCGCTCGTCGCGCATATTTATATCACTCTCCCTCGACGTCCTCGACGTCCTTGGGGGTGGTGCCGGTGGTGATGCTGCACGGTGTCATGTTTTGAACGCTTCGGTTTTACGATATCGCCCTCGTGCTATCCCCTCCTTGGTTGCCTCCGAGTCAAATGAATGCCCCCCAGCAGATAAGTGAGGATATGTCCGGATTCTCAAAATATCGATTATGCATGTCACGAGAAACGCGGTCTATGGAACAGTATTGCTTGTATAGAAAAAAATCTCAATAAATTAATGAAGGTTGATCAATAAAATACTTGAAAACATTAGGTACGTTCCATAAGGAGATATATGATTCAAAAGCAAGCATCGTACTTATCCCAATAAAAATTAATCCGCAATTGAAAATTGCAATTCTTCTCGTCACGTCCTGATTAAGAAAGTCCATTTTAAGATAATTTTTGAAAAGTAATCGAGGGTTTTGGTTATAAATCTTCTCTTGATAAACGAACCAAAACTGAATGCAAAATCTGTCCGTTACATATTAATTCTTAGTTTATTTGCTACTTGGAATGCACCTTTGGCAGGACTTCAGGAAGATCCGTTTGTCGAGCATTTGAGGCTTCATTTGCCCATGCATTGAACAATTCCAAGTTTTTTGTCAATACATGCGTTGTTAAGATCGTCGTAATCGAGGCCTGTCGAGGAACCAGTCATGCTTATTGGGAAAAGGATCATTTCGTGGTGTCGTTGCTCGAAAACTCGAAATTAATTTTTTATTATTATTTTTTGCAAGAAAATCATCGGAATTATAGAAAGATCCAGGTAAATTAAATTAAGGGATCATTCCTATCCGCACGAAAGTTGGTGATTTGTGAATTTAAAGGCCGGCTTAGCTGGTGCTTTCGATATTTGCTTCTTTTTACAATCAAAATGCGGCCTCCTTTCCTTGCCAGAATTCAACAGTGACTTGAAATGGTGAAAGTATAAAAAATTTCCTTAAAAATTGAATATTCTGATAAGCGCATCTGAAATGTTGGTGTTGTTTGAACTTTTATCGCGAAAGTGATGCTATTCAATTTTCTTTCTACTTAGACTCTATTTGTTTTGTCAAAAATAAATGATTTAAAAATATTTTTTTCTTAAAAAAGGATCGTCTCTATTGCTTGAAATAATTAGTTGATAAAAAAAATTTCATTTCAACAACAATTTATATCTTAACGTCTTTGTAAACCACGAAAATATTTTTTCGTTCATTTATATTAAAAGCAATACAAGTGATCATTTTCAAGGAAAATGTTTTCCAAATCGTTTGTTTTCTGCAAAATAAATGGAGCATTATTTAAAAGAAATAAGATATTTTAGTGAGGTACTTCTAGCTATATTGTCATTAGATTACAAATTATGGCTACAAAAAATGATCTGTTTTGCTACATTATAATCAACTGTAGCTAGTCTTGAGTTTTCATTAGGTCATGTATAGAGAGAAAGAAATCATTTTTTTTTTTTGGAAATTAAGTGATCATTTAATTAAGTGGATGAAGTGGGGAGTTATGAAATTTATGATTACTTGATTGAGAGAGAGCACTTAATAGTTTTTTTTTTGTGTTATTTTTTTGTCCAAAATTTTATGCTATTTGAATGTAGGGGTAATAGTGGTATAACCAAAGGGTGAGACAAATTTCATCACTCGTTAAGGGCGTGTGCGGAAGTATATGGATATGGAAGAAAAAGATATGACAAACCAAAAATTACCTCAAAAGAAAATAAGAGTAGTTATTTTTCCGGAGGAGGAAACGGATGAGGTTAATTATTTTCTGAGTGGAGAAGTGGGTATGCTGGTGGTGGATGAAATGTAGTCATTAAACTTTCATATTTTTGGGGGGATGAAAGATAGTTTTGGAGGGGATTAAAAAAACGAAATGATATCGTGACTTAAATATGTAGATAGATATCAAAATATAACTTGTTTATAGATACGTTAGCAAGAGTGCAGGCACATTGCGTGCCTGCAAAAAGTTGACATGTGAAAAAATATTAATAATTATCCTTATTGCGAGATGTTTGAGTTACTAATAAATGGAAAGAAATCACTAACACCATATGAAGAAATTTTGTGTGAAGGGGAAAACTTTTCAAGATTTGATTTTTCTTTTTTTGGGTGATGTTTATAAGGTGGAAATATATTTAAATTTTAAAATTGAGATAATGAGAGAAAAGACAGAATAATTTATTTACTCATTTATTGATTGATATTTTTTTTATTAGCAATTGAGGATATTTTGAGGGGGAAAAAGGAGAAACAAATTTGTCTTGAAAGTGGGTTGCGTGTGAATGAGAAAGTGACATTTGAAAGATTACGTAAAACCACCCTCCTGAGAAATATTTGAATTGGAGAAGTTTATTAAAATGCACCATAAAAAGTAGAAATTGCACACATATATGGATAGAGAATTTTAAGATTCGAGTTTTTAATGCTGTTGAGTGTTGTGATATAAAAAGTTTCTAATTCAAAATTTGAATTATGTACAGATAAGACAAAAAATTACGCATTAATATATGGATATAATAGTTGTAAATAAATGAAATGAGAATATTTGAGAAAGATAAAATTTTCATCGATATCCCATAAAAGGAGGAGTTTTATATATACTCTTTGGATGCGTGGATGCCATGGAATGTGTGCCTTCTATGAATTGAAAAATAAAATATGCCGACTTCTAAGCTCCATAGCTTATCGGAATTAAAAATCAGCCGACTAGACTTTCTCGTGAGAAAAGAGTGGAGCGTCTTTCGTCCTAAATACTCTGTCCAATACTCAATATTAGTGAAAGAGCTAATGTAATGCCGATTAAGGCATGCCTACCACAAAATCACGATTAATTTATGAAGTCGAATAATATGTTATCGTTAATTTATCCAAAGATAGAGAAGTGCTTGATATGAAAATTCCGAGAACCATAGATTTTAAATGCAAAGACTACCAATGTGTGAAGAGGCCATTAATTTGATAATCATTGACATTAAGATTTGTTAAAAGTTGATTGTCTATTACAATATTTGCTTGCATGTGTCAACAATTGTTTATTTGATTGGATATTAACAGTTGCAGGAAATCTCACAAATATTGCACTAGGTCCGATACACTCCTAAGATCATAAAACCTTTAGTCGTAGTAATGGAATACTATTATAATGTGGTAGTGTAATAGAACTATAAAAGCACATTGCATGTGACTGTATTTGAATAGACACAGTATCATGATAATTAACATTTAATAGTCAATCATATGCATAATAGTCCATGTATATCATCAAGATATTACAATTTAAAGTATAAATCTTTGTCCATCATTTGATAATTAATTTATGATCATGATTTATGTTTACAATGCGTTAATCACATTATCTATTACATGACTAATACTGCGATTGAAATTTTAATTATACCACAATTTGAGCATTCATTAATATAAATTATTAATTGATATAATCATTATACTATGAATAATTTTTTTAAAATATGAATGATCAAGGCAACACAATCACCATTACGTCGATTATTTACCCATTACATAATATTCATTTATTAATGATATAATATGTGATTAAGTTAAAATAAGTACAATTATTGTTATCATTATATAAAGACAATAAATATATTTATTAAGTATTAGTATATATTTTGATCATAAATAAATTCGGAATCAATTATATCATTATCCTTGTAACAAATTTTCGCTTGTTTTTAGCAAATAAGGCGTGCATGGAAATGTTCTAAAAACGTTTAACACTTCTCACATTTTTTTGTTCTCAACAAAAAAACAAAACGCTGCGTTTGGTTGCGTTTTTTGTTTTTTTTCCTAACAAAATCGGAGCAAAAAAAAAACACAAAAAAAGTTGTTTTCCTGGAAAAAAAACACTTCTTCTTCTCTCTTATCTTTTTTTCTTTTCTTTTCTTCTTCTTTTTTCTTTTTTTTTCTTTGCCGCGAACGCCCCCGAGGGCCTGGCGACCTGCAGACGGGCGTAGGCCGAGCTCACGGGGCTGGCGAGCCTTGTCGTGGTTGGGCGAGGCTACTCCCGCCACGGCCGGGTGACCCGCTAAAAAAAAAAAAAAGGAAAAATGAAAAATAAAATAAAAATGTTTAAAAAATTAAAAAAAATTAAAAAAAAATTAAAATTTATCAAATGTGTTTTCTATTCATTTTTTATTCCTAAACGCCGCTTAACTTTTGTTTAAAAATCGTTCCCGTATCGTAAACACATTTTTTTGCTTATATTCCTCAAAAAAAAAAAAAAAGAACAGAAACGTTATCATTCGCACCTTAACTAACTCACGTAGGCATGCGCACTCTCGCAGAAGAATCGGTCGTGATCAGAGGGGCATTTTCGTATTAGTATATTGGAGGATAAAAGGAAATGGGAGCAACCGTCTCGATAATGGATCCTCTCTCTCTTCTCGCGCTCCTTCGACGACGAGCACGTCCATCGTCATCTTCGTCAAGCGAGCTCCAGCAGTTCCACGGCGCTCAGCGCGGTATAGCGCAGCAGCTCGAACGCCTTGTTCCGGCGCGACATCAGCCATCTGGTTGTACCCCGGCCTCCATTCCGAACCCTTCCTCGTACGACTCCGCGTCCGCAATCCCTGCTTTCACCCATGAGGCCTTCGGCCTCCGTAGTCCCCAGGCACTTGTGGCGGTGATCGACGCCTCCATCTGCTCCACCGCCGGGTCAAGGTTCCCCCGCCGTGCATCCGGCCAATGAAGGCAGAACTGTCCGCGGCGTTCGAGGCGGCAAGACCGAGCGCGACGGCCGCGGGCCCGGCCTTGTCTGCTTTCGCGCTGCTCGGATCGGACCTGCGCGCGGAAGTTCAGAAAACCGCTCAACAGGATTAAAAAGCTAAGTCTTCTTCTCTCATTCTCGGATTTCTGTTTTCCGGTTTTTTGTATCAATCAGTGACATCGACTTCTCGGTATTTTCCTGAATTTCCAGAGGCTTCTTCATCAACTTTCCTTCCTTCGTTGCCCTCCGGACGCCGTTCGCCGCGCTCGGATGCTGACCAAAAGTCAGCTCTTGGACGGTCTCGTATTGCCGGTTCCGATCTTCACCGAAGACGCACTTCCAGAAGTTCCGTTACCGATTCGATATCCAATCGTCGCTGAGATTCGCTTCACTGATAAGGTAATGTGCACAATCTGTTTTCTTCGAAATAGATATCCTGAATTTGTTCAAAAAAAGAAAGAAATAGATATCCTGAATTTTTGATTGAATGCGAACTGAGATTGTTCGGGGCCGGCCCACTCCTTGATATGCAATAAAAAAATTATTATTATTAAGAGAACCGGGCCACAAACTGGCCCGCCTCTTTTATTTTTGACCTGGGCCGCCCCTATATTAAAGAGCAATAATAAACACATCATCAATTGCATAAGAAAGGGATTAGGCTAATAAACGAGTAAAGCAGGGAATGTATCTCATCACCCGTCTTTAAACACGATGCATCGCTTATTGAACCAATTGTTTGACGGAATCCAAAGTTGATCCGAGCGCGGCCATCATCGTGCTACGTGACCATGCAATACACGCGCGAGGTGCTTCTCGGAAAATGGCGGGGAAAGAACGGAGTGCGGGCGGGGATAGGAAGAAGGCGTTGCAGGATAACCCAAGTCAGATGTCCGTAAAAAGCGGATCTCGGGACTCCATATTCAACGGGGGGTCGACGGTGCTGGTGGCCCGCAAGGACGTGTACGGATAAATCATGAATCAGCGGACTTATCTAAATACGGCAACGAGCTTGCCCAATGACGGCATCTCTTTCACCTGTCGGACAGGCGACAACCGAATCGACGAGACCTCCCGCTAGTTGCTGCTGCTTTCTTGGAAGCTGAGGTGGTTCTTTCTTGGCGAGTTCTTGGCTGGAACGGCCTTCATCTCTAACGTCCTCATCCAGTCTGTTCTCAAATGATCTTTTGCTTTTGCGCAGACATTTCAACATCTTATCACCAGTGAACAAGTTGGGTCTTTTGTTCGCTTTGTCAGTATTTGGACACTCGTGCATGTATGTTTATCCCATTAGAGATCACGCGTTATTTGTCTTAGACCACCGATTACATAAGAAATACAATTGTGTTTCATGCACTAAACACATTCTGATTATTTAGAGGTTTCTGTAAGGCCTATATAAGCCCTGCTCGTTCCAGTATTATATGTACAAAAACTTAAACTTTCTTCCAGCTAGCTTCTCCACGATCCGGCCGGCGATTACCTAGTGATCCTCGAGAGAAATCGCCACATTCGGCTACTAGTTGAATCTTTCCGTTTGATAAACCGGGTATTAACCAGACTATTTCATAATGAATTGCTACATAGATATGTGGACATTGGATAGATAGAGAGATAGATAGGTCCGAGTACAACTTATAAGCCTCACCACTGTCTCCTTCCTCAATTGTCAAGTGTCGGCTAACTCTTTTGACAAAAGTTTTGCATGCTTTCCAAGGAACATCTACATTCAAGTACTAGCTGGGTAAGTGATTTCCGTGAAAAGAGCGCTAATGTATTTGAGCATCAAAATATGAATTTAAACCTGTGCAACTAGGTCGGCTAATATTTCAGAAAAATGGGTGCGACGGGCCGCTACGGCTTTTGTCTCGGAATGCACCGATGCTAGCTTGATGGTCCACCGTTGGACATGGAGAGCCCACGAATGAGAGAAGTGATCCACGCAATCGAAATGAGAATGCGTCTCGGACACGAGCTGTACCAGGGGTCCCTCATCAGTAGCTTTCAGGACAAAATGAGTGAACAGGTCACACAGGAGCCGCGACATCGGTAGCCTTCGCACACCATCACCGATCAGTTTCGGATCGTCACGCCACAAGTCATGTTTATTTTTACAGTAAAACACCCATGGGCATTATCATAAGAATCTGATGTCTGGGTATATAGAATGTTTGATTTGAAACATAACTGTTAAGTAGTCTTGTAAGTGTATGAGCCAATTATCTACAACTCCACCTATACCAGCAGTTAAATTTCAGATGCGGACGATATGCTCACAAAATCGCAGACGCATTTTTACTAATGCAATTTGAAGCATTAATTTTGTAAAAGACTGGCACATTCCACAACCATTGATTCATCGCTGTTTTAATATCTTAATTCTAAATCGCATAAGTTGGTTACCAAACTGAAAGTTTGTTATTCTTTTGGAAAGATTTTATACCAACATGAGTTTTCGTTCTCCATGTCTAAGCCCAAGGCCGTTTCCATTGTTGCCGCGCTGACCTAAATCTGGACTAGTTGAACAACACGATGCTGAATCGCAAGCGCGTCCTCGTACGGATGGACATGAACATTGCGGGTCCCAGCCTCATTTGGAAATAAAAGAAAGTTCCCCACAAAGAACGTGGGGCACGGGGCGGGACTTTTATTACGTACCTGTAAATATTTGAAATGCACATTATTCACGATGGACATATGCTTAAGTGCAGATTAACGTGAAATACTAGGCATCACGAATAATTACCTTAATTTAATCATTAGGGCAAGAGATAAAATGTGAGTTATGTAGTGAATAGTACAAAATAGTTATAAAATAAGAAAGACATACTAAGTTAAGAACAAAAAGAGAGTGATGAAATTTTCTATGTATAGACGTTACATAAGAACTACATAGAATAACGAAATATTACCATATCAATTACAATGAATCAAGATCGATTAACGAAGATAACGGGCAATCCGGCATATATAGAGAATCAAGGATTAGGCAGGGCGAATGGCTGCCTGACTCACGGACCATATCTTATCTACGACGACAGAACCGGGGCGGTACTGAACCGGGGCTTATCTTATGGCCACTAAACGCAGCCTCCCAGCCTCTTCAGCCTCTCAGCCTCAGCTCTGTTTGCGACGAATCTTTGATGAGCATAAACCGAGCAGAGCATCCGACAAGAGCGTGCACGCAGAGTCCCATCGCGTCTGCACCGGGCAATGGGCAATCTTTGACGGCCGAAGTGGTGAAAGCTACTTCTTGATGGAGATCCTTTGTTCCTTTCCCATTTTCTTGCCAATTCCTACCTCCTTGCTCTGTTTTTTCTCTGCTCTCGACGAGACACGTCTCCGAGCCAACCCTTCTTTTTTGTTCTCATGCAGGGATTAGAAGAACGCCCAACATGTGGTTTTCAACGCACTAAGCCAATCGCCCCACTTGGTCATCTCTCTGTCTCTCTGACTCTCTGTCTCTTCATAAATCCCCGCCTCGAGAACCTCGAGAAAACACAGGGAAAACGAGAGCGGGTCGAAGCCGGAGAAAAGGGGGACGAGAAAAATGGAGGGCAGGAAACGCGAACCACGAAGTGGAGGCGCCTTCGCGCATCACCATCAAAGGGTATCCTCGGCTTGCTGATGGAGAACGTCGGTACGGGCGACGGCAAAGGGGTGGTTTCATGGGCATGGAGCGACCCTTCTGCTTACACGTGCTTCCGCACCACGCGAGTGGCCGAGGACGCCGTGGTGGATGCTCTTCAGTCGCAGAAGTTCAATGGCTATTCGCCCACCGTTGGTCTTCCCCAGACAAGAAGGTGATCTGTCGTGAATTGTCGTTTTCAATATCTGAATTTTCAATCGCTGAGATTACTTTCATGTCAGGGGAATAGTTTCGAGTGGGTATGCGATTATCAGTTCAACACATTGGTCAGGGTTGCAGATTGCAATCAGCAAGAAGCCGAGTTTCGGTTCACTCGTTCCTGCCGCTGCAATCTAATTTTGTGGAAAACTTTGTGTTTTTGCAACTAATTTTAGTTCCTCAGTTCTCATAAGTTGTGGGTCGGCGCACGCATGATGTACGGTTTGCATGTCCTCTTGGATGTTGTGTAGTCGAGTCTTTTAAGTCCCAGTCGAATTTGTCTGAAACTCAATTGGGTTTTGAACAATCCCGGCTTCATTCGATCGGCTGAAATTTCTTCGGTCTTCTGGGCAGGGAAAAAACTGACTTCTCGATTGGCATATGTCTTTGAAAGATTTGTATAAGAAGCTGAGACATTGACTCATTAATGCATGTTTCACTTTGGTAGAGCAATCGCCAAGTACTTGTCTCGTGATCTCCCATACAAGTTATCGACGAACGTGTTCGTTACATCCGGTTGCACGCAAGCAATAGATGTTGCATTGGCAATGCTTGCTAGACCAGGAGCGAAACGTACTGCTTCAAGGCCTGGTTTCCCGATTTATGAACTTTGTGCTGCTTTTAGACACATTGAAGTTCGGCATTATGATCTCCTCCCCAACAAAGGTTGGGGAGGTTGATCTTGATGCTATACAAACTTTAGCGATCGGAACACAGTCGCTTATGGTGAATTATCAACCGGAAAACCTTGTGGGAACGTGTACACTGATCAACATCTGAGGGAGGTCAGTGTCGATTGCTTACAATTTAGCTTTAAGTGCCATTGCATTGCTTTAAAAAGATTTCAAGTGAATTGACTTTTTTGCATTGAAATTAGATCGCAGAAACTGCAGAGAAGCTGAAGACCCTTGTGATTGCTGATGAAGTTTATGGGCACCTTGCTTTTGGGGACACCCCCATTCGCGGGCCCGATGGACGATATGGGACGATCGTCCCTGTTCTCACTCTCGGGTCTCTCACCAAAAGATGATTTGTCTGCAAGAGACTCGGCTGGTCTGCGGGATAAGTGATCCCAGTGGCATGTTCAGGAACCCAAGGTATCATGTGCTCGTGCGGGCGGTGCACCCTTGCCTTCCTAGCTTTGGATTTACAATTTCTAAGAGCTCTTGCATAAAGTCGCATTATCCATTTCGGCAATTACGAGCCTTCATCTGCCTACTTTTCACTTAGGTTGTTGAGCGCATCAAGAAGTATTTTGACATATTGGGAGGCCCATCAACTTTCATCCAGGTTTGATTCCAAACAGATATATCCACAATTTTGATTATTGACCGGCTAGCATACTAATTTACATATGATGGCTCAAATTGATATCATGATGCAACTCGTACCCCGGAGTGAAAGCTATTTTGTGCCAGCTAAACAGTTGAATATGCAGAGAAATAGATGTTTTTTTCGTAGTTAATGTATTTCACTGGGTAAGGTTAGGCAAAAGAACAACAGAGATGCATACTAAAGCATACTGAGGGAGATATGCAATGCCTGCTACTCATTCCCAAGTGAAGCATAAGCATAATCTGTTACTATTCCAAATACATAACTGTGGTCATGCCTTGCATAAAAAGGAACTGTCTTTTTACTGCGAATATACAATTTTCATGGAAAACTTCAACGTAAACCTCTAAATGAGGCTAGGCCTTTCTGCTTTCTTGGGCCAATTGTGAATTCCGCCAACCTTATGAAAAATCTGACGACTTATGTTCCCTATCTTTTCCATTGCTTATTATTCCAGGCAGCGGTTCCTCAAATCATCGAGAGAACCGATGAGGCTTTCTTCAAGAAAAACATCGACATGCTGAGACTGACTGCGGATATTTGTTGCAGTCGGATCAGTGAGATTCCCTGCCTTACTTGTCCAGATAAACCTAAGGGATCTATGGCTATGATGGTGAGGCCGAATTCTTAGATGCTCTTACGTGGCTAACACCTGATGCTGCTATATGTGCATGACTTGAAAAATTCTTTTCCTCTGCGCAGGTAAAGCTGAATCTTTCGCTATTGGAAGACATCAGCGATGATATCGACTTCTGCTTCAAGCTGGCCAAGGAGGAATCGGTTATCATCCTTCCAGGTATGATAACTAATGACACAGAACCTGATCTATTTTTGCATATCTGTCGTAATATTGTGGAATTCATCTTTAGTTTGAAAGACCATCATGATCCCTTTTGGTTCCTTAACATACTTATTTGCAATTGAAGGACTCTAAAACTGTTCTTTTCCTAGATAGCTGAACCGCATATCTTTTTGAAGCCCTTGATTGAAATTTCACACAGATCAGCAGAGAAACTCGCTTCTTTTGAAGTGAATTGAGTTTAGCTTTATGGTTTTCGACCTCTACAAGACATTCATCCGACATAATCCCAGGTGTGCTGAACTGTGCTTATAGTACAGAATCATGACGACATAGGAATTCTCTGTTTAGCAGGACTTGCCGTGGGCTTGAAAGATTGTCCGCATCACTTTGCCGCGATCCACATCTCTCCGAAGAAGGCCTCGGAAGGATCAAGTCGTTCTGCCAGAGATATGCCAAGCAAGTATAGAAACAGCGAAGGACGAGACAATAAGCAGATCAGAAGATCTGAATACACCAAGCCTGTAGTGTTAGGAAATAAAAGGGTTTCTGATCTCCCTCATATCCATAGCCGAAGATATACAAGTCAACCAGTTCAAATGTGTATGAGACTTTGTGAAACTCCCATAACATATTAAAATTTATTCATGTCGGTCTTATTGGGCATTAAGTTATCCCTCTGGTTGTTCGGCTAGGCATCGTTGTCCATTCAGGTCCCGGCGCGTGATCCAGAACAAGAAATTGCTCAACCCCTGACAGGGTTGTTGAAAGCGATCGTGTCTATCGTGTCTAGATGGTGTTTTTCTACTGCAAGGGGGCTTATATGGTTAAAAGTAAAGAATCCTTGCACTTCGACCCAAAAATGAGAAGGACTAGCGCACCCAAGCTAACAAAGCAATAAAGGTTAAGCGAACTCCCTTAAAAAAGTAAGAATAATAGCACAAATAATTTCTGAACTTTTGGTTTCGTTATGCATTATCGTTCTTGAAAAAGTTCAATGTGAATCTTTAAATTTTGATCTAACATTTAATATCATCTCTAAATTTTTAATTTATTAATATAACCCCTAAACTATTAATAAATGTATCATATAATCATTACGTACATAAATTAAAGTTTGCAGACACATTGAATAATAAATCAAAGTTTAGGGACAATACATTGAGCAAATTAAAAATTAAAGTTCGAATTACATATTAAACTATTAAGGATTAATTATGCCATTTTTTTTTTGGTAAAAATAGAGTAGGAAGGGAATCCAAGTTGTCCTTTGTGCTTGTATTCTTTTGTGGGGATGCTGATCCAAGTGGAGAGTTTCACTTCGAGCGAACGTGTGTCGGGCCACAAGGCGACGGCAAAGACATCACAAATCACCCACCGTCCAGTTCATGCCGTCGGAGATTCGTCCTCTTCCGCGTGTCCTTTTTCTCCCTCCTGAATGCAGCCAAATGAGGCTCTCCCCTTTCACTGCCATCCCTTTCAGTTTTCGTCGCTTCGCTGCTTTTTTCACTCTTCTGAAGGCAACTGCTGTTCGTGCAGACGTCTCCGAAACCTACGAAGGACTTCTGTAAATGACTTTTGATCTCGAAACGCCAGTGTCAGTGCGATCATCATGATCTCATCATGATCTCGATGGACGCTCTCTCCCTTGCGTGATGCCCTTGCCAAACACTGGCTAAAAGCAGAGCATATAAAACAAGATAAAGCCACCTAATCCCGTCCTTCGCGTGCGTTCCGTTCGAGCGTTTGCAGTATTCTCTCCAATAGCGCGGAGACAAAAAGAAGCGACGCAGCTGACTGACTTTTGGATTGTACCCATTTGAAAAATGCACAGCAAGGTGCGTATAAGTGGGCTCTGATCACCCCTCGTTCTCTTCATCGCTTTGCCTCCTCTGGTGTTTCCCTTTCTGGTCCATCCCCGTCTTTCGCTCTCGCTCTCAGTCCCGTTGACGCCATGGCTTCTTGCGACGCTTCCGCTGACAAGAAACCTGGTAAGTGAGTCTATGGTCTTTAGCTGTTTGTTTTGTCCTTCTGATGTCTGTTGTTCGTGATGTTTCGAACTTTAATGTTCTTTTTTGTTGGGGTTTAGATGCTTCGGAGATTGGAAATGCGGGTGATTCCAAAGTTCATGTGTTCTCGTCATCATCCGAGGTAAAACCCATCATGGTGTTTCCCTTGATCCTGGTTATTGGCGCTTTTCAGTTGTGTGCATGTGTATTAGTGTCTTTAGTTACGGTGCTTATGAATGGATCAAAATCACAATTGGATAGGCAATTGTAATTGATTTCCTGCTTTATAACGACTTGCCAAATGATGGGATTGGTTCGAGGATGTTCAGTTTTTGGCCCAGACAATACTAGGCAGGACATGTTCTTCCAGGCAATAATAGCTGAATGAATCCGTAGTGCCCTAAAGTGTTCAATTTGTGGATTTGATGTTAATAGCAGGATGGTCTCATGTTCGAAGAATCTGATGATAAGGTGATGAATTTTATTTTCCTCAGCTATGCACTAGGATGTGAAGTTTAAGCTACCGAAATTTTGCACAGATGTCTATTGAATGCTGTTGACCTTCTTGCGAAGTGACTTCTGTCCTAGGGAAAGATTTGCACTCTGAAGAAAATTTGTTTGGCTTTCAAATGGTCTCTCATCACTATTTTGTTCTTTCAGTTAGATGATACTACACCATGAATCCATTGATGTGGGAGGCATCTCTCACAATGATTGCCTGTTCAAAATAAACTTCTTGTTTGCTTGAATTGTAGTAGTGTCGATGAACTGCCTCTGACCTTGTTTATGCTATATCGCGTGTCAATTTTATTGGTATTTCTATCAGCTGCTCGATAAGCTGCATGAGAAGTGGAGTTCAGTGAAAAAGCAACCGTACCCTGCAATGTATTCAAGCGTTTTTGGTGGAATAATACTCGATCCAGCTATGATGGTCATACCAATTGATGATCACATGGTTCATAGAGGTCATGGCGTCTTTGATACAGCAATCATTTTGGATGGGTAAGCAAGGGCTATGGTTTGGGGCAGAAATGATATTGATACAAATGCTTTGATCCCAAGAGACGAACTTTCCAATTTCACAGAGAAAGTCTAGTTATATGGATATTGTCTTTATTGTCTACAGATGCCTCTATGAACTGGATGTCCATTTGGATCGCCTTAGATCAGCATCAAATGCAAAAATCTCCTCTCCTTTTCCTCAGTCCACCCTCCGAAGCATTCTCATACAGTTGACTGTGGCGTCACAATGCAAGAAAGGAACTCTGAGATACTGGTTAAGTGCTGGCCCTGGGGATTTTCTGCTCTCACCTGCTGGTTGCCCGACCTCTGCTTTCTATGCTGTGGTCATCGACGAGGACTTCTCTCAATGCAAAGAGGGAGTGAAAGTCATAACTTCCACAATCCCCATGAAATCACCTCTATTCGCGACCATGAAGAATGTGAATTACCTACCGAACGTGCTTTCCAAATTGGAAGCTGAAGAGCAGGGAGCATTTGCTTCTGTTTGGGTTGATGATGAAAATTATATAGCAGAAGGACCAAACGTAAACGTGGCTTTTGTAACGCACGAGAAAGAGCTGATCTTGCCCGTATTTGATAAGATCCTCAGCGGTTGCACCGCCAAAAGGCTTCTTCAGCTGGCTCCAAAACTGGTTGAGCAGGGGCTGCTCAAGAGTGTGAAAACTGCCAATATCACTATGGAGGAAGCCAAAGGCGGCCGAGATGATGTATGTGGGAAGCACCCTTCCTCTGTTGCCGATTATCATGTGGGATGACCAACCGATTGGAGATGGTAAATTCTGTTTTCCTGATTACTTGGCCAATCTTCAACTTTTCTTTTGGCAAATACTGTTAAGATAAAACATGAAGCCCTTTGGTTGAATGTCTATCCATGCAATCATAAAAATTGTACTGGCTAGACTTCAAAGGTTTGTGCACTGTGGACCTGCCTCCATCGATCACCAATGGTTTCGAGAACTTCAGACAAACCATCCTACGAAATGAGATAACTTCATGGATGAATGAGACCCTTTCTCGAATCCTGTTTTGGTTGACAGATTATACTTTTTTGTGTTCATTGCAGGGAAGGTGGGAGAACTAACAATGGCACTTTCGGATCTGGTTTGGGAAGATATGGTGGGCGGTCCGGAAACACAGAGGTTACGCGTTCCATATGCATAGAGAAACCTCCATTTTATCTGATCTCGGAGGCGAAGTCGAGATTGTTAAATCCTTTGATTAGCCTTCTTGCTGTAATTTAAGGAGAGCTTTCTGTATTATGTTCTCCTTGTTCTTGTGTTGAATGGGAAATAAAAGATTGGATGGCTGAGCCTCTAAAAGTCCGCCTAGAGAGTAAAAGAAGAGAGGTTTTTCAGTTGAAGCTAAAATTACTAAATAATTTTTCACCCAAAAACTTAATTGGTCAAAAACAGCCCTTGCCAGAATTTCATTAATAGTAAGATTGAAGAAAGAGGAAAAATATACCTTTAATCTAGATTAAACAGTCTAATGATTTTATCAACCTTTTCTAAACTGTTTTTTTATGTTCAAATCGGAGCATTAAGAATGTTAATAAAGTAAACTTATTTACAATGTCTCTCTAACGTTCAATTTGTAATGGCTCTTTTTAATAGAAAATTCTTTTGATTAAAGTTTTTTAAAAGGAGCTCTTTTATTCGATTCTTTTTCAAGCAAATGAAAAAATTAACATAACTTTCCCATGGTCATCTCTACACCACTATAGATGACCACTTGCAAGGCTATGGAGATAGTTGAAAAGCGCAGTCTAGATTCCACATTGAATTTCTTAAGATTAGATGAGATGACACTTTTCTTTTTTATTTATGAAATCTCAATTATCATCTCATCCTAATGTAGCAAATGAATACATTGACCCACGGAACTAGCTCATAATTATAGAAATTACAAGTGAAGTGGGAATGCATCACCAAATCTTATTTCCTTGCCCTTAAATTTGATCTCTCCAAATTACCTACAAGCAAAGTAATTCGCCGTAAGCCGATAATCTAGATGAAAGTTTTCAAAATTGCACCGAAAAATGAGAAAAAAAACTTTATACATTTCATAATTCTAAATTGTGTGATTTCACTTTGACTTTACAATATTGCACGAGAAAAGAATGGAGTAATCGTATTTAATCCTAATTCCTAAAAAAGAGGATTTTTAAAAGCAGGTCATTTTCCTAATAAAGAGCAAAAGCGAAAAACAGCATTTTCATCGCCCCCGAGGCTCGCGCTTTCTAAATCAGACCCCAGCACACGCTCGCTCCCTCGCACGCACAAAAAAGAGGCGCAGAGGAGAAATCTCCATCCATCCCATCGGTCGCGTCGCGTTGCATCGCATCGCACCGCACCGCACGCAGCATCGCCGCTCGGGCCTCCGATTAGGGTTACCGCCGGCCGCCGAGACGCTCCCTTCCGATGGCGACGACGCCCCCCGAAGAGACGCCCCCGCCGCCGCCGCCGCAGCCGCAGCCGCAGCCGCAGCAGAACCCACCGGCCGGCGCGGCGAAGCCCGGCCTGAGGAAGCCCGTGTTCACCAAGGTCGACCAGTCCTTGTTCGGCACCCGTAACGGGTCACACTCTGACCGTCAAGGTGCTCGAGTCTAACCCCGTTTCCTCGCAGCTCGCCACACGCGGATCGCCGAGTGCGTCAGTCGGGGACGAGACCGGTACCATCGTCTTCACCGCCCGGAACGATCAAGGTTCGCTTTTTCCTCCTCCTTTTTTTTTTTGGGCCCATTTGCGTCTTTTTTTATATGCTTGCGGTCTTTTCGTATCCTTTTCCTGTTAATTTTCTCGATTTTCTTCAAGCCTCTCGTGTGGTGGGATTTTCTAATTCCTCGGCGTGAAATGGTGAAAGATGGGAAATTGTGGATATTAAATTTGGAGGCCGTTGCTCTGGTTTTACTGCATATTGAATTTGAGGTTCAGCTGCTGGAATATAGTGTATTCTAAAGTGTTTGGAGCAGACGTCATGTTTCGCGAAGAAGAATTGGCATTGTTGTTGATCATTGTCCTGAGGTTGAGACATCTTCGATTTGTTGATTTGTTTGACATGTAACCATGATTTTTTTTTTTTTTTTTTGGGTTTTCTATTGGCGATGGCGAAGAAGTTTTCAAATTGTGTGGCAAAGAGGGTAGAGAAAGGTAGAGAAATGTGCCCAGTTGTTTGATTGTGAAATGCAGTAGGAGGGGACAGATTTTGTTCGGTTAGGACTGCTTGATCTTCCTATTTTGCGAGCCCTGGGATGTCATTATGCCATTTACGTAACTGAAAGAGTTCCTATAATTCCGGTTACTACCTGTGATCAACAAAGAAGCTCTCCACACAATGTGAGATACTTATGTATGTTTGATCCTCTAGCTTGTCCACATTGATGGACCTAAGTGAAGCAATTAGTTTGACTAAAAGATGTCCGAAAATTAAGATCTGTAAAGCCATGTGGCACGTCCTCCCTAAGTTGAGCGAGTTGAAAATCAAAACACAAAAGCCAGAACCATTCCATTCACATTTGATGTGAACAATTGAAATGCTCGATTTGCTTCGATTTGATTGATTTGATACCATTGTTTTTGCTCTTCTCAGATAGGCGCTGACCATGGAGTATCGAAGTCTGCGCAATAATTTTTGCTTGCACATAAAAGAATTCATTTATTACTATTGAGCAAAATGGAGTATGTTGAAGGACTTATTCAATAGTTATACTTTCCGGGTCACTAGAAAAATGATCTAGGATTGGTCTAATGTCATTTTCCATTAGTCTCCAGATTTTGAAAGAAAACAGAAACCTAGTACAAGGGGTATAATATCATTTTCTGTGTCTGATATCCCAACTTTCTTGATTCCTTCTGTGTAATTTTTGCCGAATTTCATAGGCACTTGACTTAATAGAGTTTGCTGTAGTGCTTTCATGGTACGTGATTATACATCTTTTGATACACATGAACTTAAGTACATGTACTCTTTATATAGGAGAATATATAGTGAGCATCCATTTTTAATCATGACAAGTCTTTCCTCGGGAATCCCTGCAAGTACCCAAATCACAATGTTCTGTGCAGTCCAGCAGTTTGTGTCCATATGAAGACTCTGTGATCTTTACCTCCGTGATTAAAAACTTCAAATTTGATCGGGTGAAGGTTCAGTGCATTTTATTAGTTTGGCTTAAGTGGACTTCTACCAAACTTTTTCTTGGATATTAGAGTGAGACTGATCATATTTACTTAAAACAAATGAGAAAAGAGAGGTATGTTTTTCTCATGGCTATAGCCTTTGTAAATAAGTGTTACATTAAGCTGGTCATATAACATTTCAAAAGCTATTAAAAGTTGTGTTTTCTTTTTTTCCTTCATGACTTTGTTGCAGTTTCCCGTTGCCTTACTTAGATGCTTTCTTAGTGTCCAAATTTTGTTGATCACTTTTTGGATTCAGCAGGGCTTTATTTTCACTAGAAAAGTACAATGATTTACTTCTCAGGCTCTCTGTTGGTTGCTTGGTTTTGCACTCGAATTTCTCTGTTTCACAATTTTCGATCCATCTGATGATATTGCAAAGTTTATAAATAAGAGCAGGGAATGTGATAATACATCCATCTTATTTAATATAACTGATCCTACCCCCTTATAGTGAGTTCCTTATACCTTTATTATATGTGCAGTTGATTTGTTGAAGACTGGTGCTACTGTGATTTTGCGTAATGCAAAGATTGATATGTTCATAAGTTCAATGAGGCTAGCAGTTGATAAATGGGGTCGTGTTGAAGTCACAGAACTGCAGATTTCCAATAGTAAAGGAGGACAACAATCTCTCTCCATGATTGAATATGAGCCGGGTAAATGCCAAGTGGACAAGTAGTTGATATCTGATTGCAGCACCGTCATACTTAAGAATTTCTTAGCTGTTATAGTCAGTTTCTTATTATAGTTTCCCGAAGGTATGCTGATATGCTGTACTATCGGTCTACTTTTATGTCCGAGATTCTACTTTGACAATGATGGAGTGGAAGGTTTCTAATTTGTGGTCTAGATTTGGATTTACTAGTGAATCTTCCTTCTATACATGACTCTGCATTATGATCGATGCGGTATAACGCTAACCTGAACTTTCATGCTCAATATCAACGTGGTGAATACATTTCTGTGATGAATCCAATAATGCAATCGCAAATTCTTGATATAGGGAGCCAAACATGTAGGTTTGTTATGGATTTGGTTATATAACTAGGATTAATCAAACATGCACACATCTGTTCTTTTCCCATGATGGATGCACTATTATAAATCTGCGGCATCGGTCAGTAAGTGCATGAACAGATTCCTTTTCATTTCCCATGGAACATATGAGTATCATTTGGGATTGAGACTATCTGGCGACTTAGGCTCTCTTGGATCGCTTGGGATCGTTGGAGTGCCTAAGCCAAGCTTTACTTGAGATCGATTTCTAGAGTGATTCTCTGAATGAGAGAATGAGAGAATGGAATTTGGATTGTGAAATGGTCGGATAGATACAATGAGGGAAGGGTCCCTCCTTATACTTGGACTTCTGATTACAACCATTTATCGTCTTTCGATCCGATGGGACGATTGTAACTTCGAACCTACCACCTATCGGTATTTATGTCGAAAGGGTTCTAGATCCTTAACGCAATTACTATCTCGCTTATCTTTGGGAATGTTCCGGAAGCTCTTGTGGAAACCCTAAGCGACCTTATGAAAATCTTGGGCGATTTTGAGAGGCCTTTTCTCGATCATGCACGGTTCCTTGATTGGGGAATCTCATGACCATGACACATGAATTTAGAAGTTGCAATAAAGGGTCCAAATGTCAACGTCAACAATAATACGTTTATTGGTCAAATAAGTTGGCTCTATAATCTTTAAATTCATGTACATACCATAAGAAGACACTGTACGAATACACTGGATGAAGCTGTCTTATTTAATACCTAAATTCTGTGATTCGTGCACTTGTAAGCTATGCCTCATAGCTTTTATCATGCACTCGTAAGGTATACATCATAGCTTGTATCAGTGACTTTTTTAGAGATCAGGATGAAGAAATCATTAATGGAATAGAGTTTCATCAGCATTCCTGAATAAAATACATGGACAATTGAAAATGTGGGGGTGTTCAATATTGTTTGTTGACACTTCATTAGACATTGGCCTAGAGTAGAGAATCAATTAAGCTTTAATATGGCATTTGGACAACTGTTTTAGTTTAGAATTGTAAAAATGAGTAAATTTTAAAAATGTGAATATGTTTTATTCATAAATGCAAGTTCATCATAAACCTCAAAATGAGTTTGTTTTTTGGACGGAGGAAGATTAAAGTGAAAGTTTGTGATAAAAAGCAACGGTTTGGAGTAAAATTGATATTGGACTTAAAGTTTGAGGTCATTTGATAAATTAAAACCTAAATTTAAGGCGTGGCGACTTTAAACTTTTGTTTCGTCGGTGTCATTATTACTCCTCACATTCTAGATGGAACACAAAAGCACCATAGTCACGAAAGGGCTCCAAAACTTGGCGAGGAATAGCATGATAGAGGACAAGGTCCTCCTTGTTGCTGAGCCTCTAGAGGGACCTCTTTTATTATATTTTTTAGCTGATGGGTCGACACCTGGGGTCGAGGGATGTGATATTCGCCAAATATAAAAAGGAAGTACATGTACAATGTACATTCCCAAGCTTCATCCCCCTAAGATTTCCACATCAAGAAACGGAATGATGAGCGTGGGCCAAACTTTGTTTAGATCATCAACTCCTGCTGCTTTCCATTCAGTGTTGATGCTCAGCCTTCCCGATCCAACTCTGTCACCACAGTTCACGTGCACAAGCTTCTTTGCTTCAATCTCTCCCATTTGATTGCCCCTGCTCCTTGGCTCATCGCTGCCCCGAACGCAACCTCTCAAATTGCTTTTCTGGTCTCTACATGCCTCTTTTCTCCTGAAGTTGTCGGAATTATTCGTAATAAGATATTGGCTACAATTGAAAAGGTCTTATCAATAAAATTTCCATTTATCCTCGATCTAGGCATAGATAGCAATCCATTCTATAATTCTTTTCATAGCCTGTCATGGTCTCTAACCCAAAAGCCAAAGAAACCCATTTGGAGAGCATCCCCACGAATCTCTCATCTTCAACAGATATTGAAGAGTTTGGTCAAATTATTACCCAATGAGAAGCCGGCCAATCGGGTTCGAGAGGTTTATAATTTCTATTCTCCCGAGACATGCGCATGCAACACACCGAATGACTTGTATGGAATATATGCCGCTGTCATATCGTGATCAAAGATCTCAGGATTCTTTACTAAGAACGCACCTTATGATTGCACGCGTCCTTATGAAGTTGCCAAACGAGGATATGCACCGGCCAATATTGAAGCTTATCCCGATGAGACGCTCCGAACATATAATAACCCCCACAACCTTAGCCAAAATGAGACCGAGCTTCCGTATAAGTTCATGCACAGGTGGAATTTAACTCACATAATCAAAAACATAATGCAACATAAAAAAGAAAAAGAAAAAGAAAAAAGGACAGGATAATGTGGTTGCCCTTTCGAAGGGTAGGACCAAACCCACGTGAACAACAGGTGACCCTGCCGGAACATGATGTCAGCCCCCGCCAAAAGTCTCTCTCTCTGACATTCTCATTTCCATATCATGTTGGCTTAACTTACATCTCCAATCCAGATCCTTATATAAGACATGAAAAAGTGCAAAACCCATATCCACCTCTAGTCACCCCGAGCCTCTTCATGTGTCGTTTTGGGTCCTAAAAGATGGAATTTTTCCATGCTCAACATCCTCACCCGAAGCCAAAACAGAAGCAGCAACAGCCCTCCTCGTCGCCGTCCAAACGGGTCAGGACAAAGAGGCTCGCTCCCGACCAAGTGAGGCTCCTGGAGCGGAGCTTCGCCTCCCACAAGAAGCTCGACCCGGACCGCAAGCTCCAGCTCGCGGCCGAGCTAGGCGTCCCGCCTCGGCAGGTCGCCATCTGGTACCAGAACCGGCGCGCCCGATGGCGGACGCAGACCCTCGAGCTCGACTGTGGCGCCCTCAAGCTCGAGCTCGACGACGCGCTGTCGAGAGGCGGAAGCTCGAGCAGGAGGTCGTCGCTCCGCCAGGAGCTCGAGAGGGCCTGGGAGATGCTCGACACCGCTTGTGGCAAAGGCCAGAACCACAGAGGGCAGCAACGGCGCCGCTCCCGAGGTTCCGATGAGTCGTTCCGTGCAACAGGGCGAGGTGAATTGGTGCGAATGGGACGTGGATGGCAATAAGGTCTTGCCAATGGAGGATGGCGATGACGACGATCTCTATGCCTGCTGGATGCTGACCAATGGCGGGTCGCGCCTGATTCGAGGGGAGAGATGGATTGTCCAAGTTGATCATAATGTAATTAATGTCGGACCATATTCACCGGTGTTCTCTTGATGAAGTTGTATCTTCCATCGGAAAGAAAGGTCGTTTTCATGTATGGCTTTGACAAATGTATTCATGACAGGTTTTTCGCGTACTTGGAAATTTAGTCATTGGAAATAGTCATTGTCATTTTTAATTTCACGAAGGACTCTTTCAATTATGTATAATAGGTTATAAATATAGACATCACCGATATTTAATTTTACTTAATTTTACATGTGGTGATATCAATGACTTATGACTCACTCATAAAACGCGCTATTGATGGAGATTCCTTCCCATCATAGCTGGAAAAAATATTAGCCCTTCTTAGTTTTTTATTTTTTTCTTTCAAAGGTCAAGAGCAGCATATAAATATATAAATATATATGTGTATATAGATGTAGATGGTGACTTGATTTTGTGCATGGGCATTGATGTAATTTCAGTGAGGCTAGTTGGGCCTTTGAGGGGGCCATAGTTGAATGACTGAGCTTGGGCAAAGCCTAAAGCCTAAACAAAAAGACAGATATCAACTTGCAAAAGATGAAGAAGGTAGAAGAACAATTTATTACCTGCAAAATTTTCTGTCCCCATCGGCTTAATGAGAAGCAAGTTGCAGTCTTCTTGTTCCTATTGGAATCGTTCCAATTCAAGATCGACTGCTACCTCATCAAATGTTTCATACTCGAGGACAAGAAAGCCATATGCATGCACATATGAAGAATGGGCTATGCTGAAGTTTGTGAAATTGATTTGATAAGCGATGTGATATTCTATAAGCATCTAAACAAAGGAGCCAAATCAATCATCAATAGCTATCGTGCCATTTAGTCTTCATTTATTTTGCAAAATTTTAAAATTATTTTCCTAAAATCATCGCTTCAAATATTTAATTGACAAGTAAGACTTTATTAATGCATAATAATCTATATCTAAATATTTTCATAAATAATAAAAATATTTTTATTTATAAAAATTTTTATTATGAAAATATTTTTGAATTTATTTATTTTTCGAGAAACAAACGGTAAATCTTACAAAACCAATAAACTTTTTTATTTAGCAACTCTTGAGTCTTGATGACTGATCATACGTGTCCCGTTATGAAAAAAAGTGCATTTACCCTTTTTACCTTATACAAAATCTAGCACCCCCTCCGTAAGACTTTCCTTTTCACATTGCAATACAAAGTTGGACGAGGAAGCTTGTTTGGAAATCTAAATATACAATTAATGATTTATACACTATCACTATAGCTTCTTAAATCAGACCTTGTTGATTATACTTTGAATTCAGGTGTATTGACAACTATAAATTTGAGGTTTCTTGTGACAGAAAAAATCAAGCATGCATTACAATGGACATTATTTATGGTTTTAATGCTTTTCTTCTAATTATTAAATTATATATGAGAGGTACTAATGACCACTTTTCTCACATGGAGGGAGGTGAGGAATCCATAAAATTGGGGTGTGGATGATTTAGCAACATGCGTGGATTTTGATTCCTATGCCCTGTGTAAAAAAAACATTATATATGAGACGGTGCGTTTCAGGCATCTATTGTCTCTTCCTGACTTCCTCCAAAAAGAGCAGATGATATTCGAGTCCAAGCTTGAACATTTTCTACCTTCAGGACTCGGTCGAGACGGAGCGACAAACCGTAGAATCTGTTCGAGACCGGCATTCATAATCAGTAGAGAGGAGATCGAGACAAGCTCAAATGGCGTCGACATCGGCGTCGCGGGCTGGGGGCGTCGCCGGACGGATCCGGCACGCCGCCGTGACGCTCAGGACGACAAATCAAGCTCTCGTCGCTGTAATTCCCTCGATTCCCGTCGATTCTCTTCGATGGACGCATTTCTCTATGTGCGGCTTCGGTTGTTCTCTTTTGAAATTTGAGGTTGACACGGCTGGGCTCGCTCAGGGTTTTTAGCCCTAGAATAATAGACTCGTTATAGAATTGGCGGCTTACCCCCGTTCTTTCTTTCTTGGAATGTAACGTGGGGATTAGTGCTTAATCACCATTGATTGCAGGTCTAAGCTGCCCCGTCTGCGTTGATTTCCGAGTTGCTTCTGATGCTTCTCGTTCTTGGTGTTTGATGAAAATTTGGGGTTTACTGCATGTTTCGATTTACTTGTTTTGTGCGTTCCAGGAAATTCTGAAGGCGTTCCATGTTAAAGGAAGTTGCCGTTGCTCTGGAGAAAGACAACGAGACTCAAAAGGTACTTTTTGGATTGGGAGAAATTTAGCCTGTTCATGATTTCTACCTCCTGTCCATACGTTCATCGCAGACTTTTTTGGAGGAATTCTTTTTTCTTTTTTCTTTTTGGGTATGGCAGAATACTATGATACTATTACTCTCGGGCATTATGTGCCATGTTTTATGCTCCCTTTGGCTGTGAATGTAGTTCTCTTAAAAGAAGTGGGAAAAAGTTATGATTTTGAAAAGTATTTATTTGCTGCTAGATGCAAGCATTCGCCTAACCCTGTTGGGTTCTTGCTGATTCTAATTTCTGTGAAGTACTAATTATAATTTAGTAGATATTTCCTTACTGTTCCTCACATCACATGGGAATACTTGATTTTCAGTTACAAGTTACTGAAACTACTGTCATGATGCGGATTGCAAAATAGCAGAAAAGCAAGTTTTTCTTTGACTCTGAATCTATGGTCTATGCTGAGTATTAGTCCCTAGATTGCATTATAAGCAACCTCAGCTTACAATGCGAAGTAGATTCACAGGAGTTGATACAACTCTGTGGACTTTGGCTTTGTAGGTGGGTCGGGCAGTTCATTTGATTGCCCCCTAACTAGCATGATGGTATCTGACCTGCTGAATTGATTGCTTGACATTGGCCAGGTGAAAGAACTTGAAAATGCCGCTGTGGAGTTGCTGCAAACTTATGAAGATTGTACACATTTGTCAACAGCCATCAAATCTGTTGGTGATACATACGAGCCTGGTGCTGAGGTAGTTAATTCCTTTCTTTGGGGACTGTTCTGCCTGCTGAAAAGTACAGTGTTTCTGCTTGGTGTTTTAGCCAATAAATATTTGCTTTGATATCCAAAATGCAGCTAACTGATTTTGGTAAGCTTTTTGACAACGAGATTGCAAAGCAAAATTCAAATTCATCAACAGATCCACAAA